>OX453278.1:2762500-2997500 GCA_949710005.1 Ricordea florida
CGTGTGTAGCATGATATTTCTGTCCTCTATCAATATTATCTATTCCGGAAGAACATACCGTGATTATGTATGTCAATACCTCACCGGTAACACGAAGAAGACAGTGGGTTAGCTATCAGTGGATAACAGGGACCAAGCATCCAAAGTCTGTTCTCACGAGCTCCACAAATGCAAAGTCGGAGATTTGGGTCACATTCATCACAGCCTGTGGGCAGAAATAGAACCTCTTGCTATTGGCTGTCTCGTTCCATGACGTGTGAGGGTCACATCTATCACGGAAGTCTCACCTGCCTTGATACAGACGTGAGTGTTTTACTCAAATTACACCACTCGTAAAATTCATACGAAACTACATCCGGGACCGTAGTGGCGTATTTTCCATGTCCTCACCAGTGAGAGGGTATCGATGACGTCATTTCCTGCCTTGTACGATTCCGTTTGTGTGGAAAGCTGCCAAACGAACGTCTTCGTGTGTTTTTGTCTATATAATAAAAAGAAAAGTACTCGTTGCCTCGAAGAAATGAATTTTATGTCCTCGTGGCAAGAACAATGTCTCACTCGTGAGATATTTGCCCCCGCAGGGTTCCGGCCCAGAGGCCGGAACCCGAGGAGGCACCTTAATGTTCCCCGCGTAAATAAGAAGTATCGTATGGTCGTAGTGTTAATATGCGAAAATTTTCTCGATTTGACGAAAATAGGCGCGCACGGTGGTCCCGGTTAATTTTCAGCATGTGCGCCTGTCTCAGCAACCGCGCAAACTGGGTTTGGCAAGTTTGGCAACGAGTCGTCACGATTTCATTCCAAGCTTTCTTATTTCATTCCAAGCTATAATGTAAACCCATCCTAAACACGATATGTATGAGGATTTCCATTAACCCAAGAAACAAAGTGTGATAATTGACAAAACACAAACACAACAAGGAATTTGCAATCGCAAACTCTCACACGAAAACTACATTTCAAAGGTTCATAACAAACACATGGACAACCACATGCAGTCTTCATTCAGTTTTTACAAAGTCGGGGGCAGGTTTAGTGACAACTATGACTAGTGTTATTGCTACTCGAACATAAAATTCATATCTTCTCGCCACCGTGTAATATCCTCTATGTGCGTCTAGTGCAATGTTTGTTAACGACTAACAATCAACAGTTTCCCTATATAGAAATCATGTGGTAGGAGGAATTTGGTAAACTTTGATCGTGGATTATAATCATACGGATTTCGATATAATCGACAACATGTTGACAACTAAATACTTGGACTTATCACTATTTATTCGAATCTTTGAATGATGTGATCCAATTCTGCATTTTATATTTTCGGTCCCCATGATCAGGCGCAGATCCAGGATTTTGTGAGAGGGGACATAGTATTTAGCCATATATATAAAATATAATATACTTAATTATAATATACTTAATATAAAGGAGTCCACAAGGGACTTTTAATGTGTTTTTATTATCCACTTCACTTTTCCATAGAGATGAAGATATTTTGCAAACTGACAGCTACTTTGTTTTATTTTTTTTAAGACTTTTCCCTAAAAATCGATCAAATATGAAGACTTGACTTCCCGAAATGGGGGGTGGCTAGTAACCCAATCTCTCCCCCCCCCCCCCCCTCAATCTTGATCCGCTCCTAGTCCGGCGTTCGCTTAATAGAGGTTTTTAACCATCGAAAGATATAAACCATTTTAGTGTCCGCGTCTGCTTGGAACCAAACAAAGTGTCCGGTTTATAAAAGGGTGTCCGCTTGATAACAGGGTGTCCGCTTAATAGTATGTAGATGAATGTATTGGCAGTAAAGGCAAAACCAGGCAGTGGAGGGTAAACATATTTCTCTGCTGTGACACGGTTCTGTTAAAAGACCAGTAAAATTCGGCCACTCAACTTGATTCGAGTCGTCACCACTCGTCTCGTTCAAAGTCGACTCGACTTGTTGGAAATCTATTGGCGAGAGACTTAGTGTAAAATTCAGTATGTAACGAAGGTGGTGCCTGGGTTTCCACGAAATTGTCTGTTTATTTCCGGTAAGCGTTTGAAATTCGGATTTCCACTTCTGGTAAGATTTCAAAAGATTTCCGACTAGACTTCCGAAAGTCGAGTGGTCAGTGCTTGTAAATAATCATAATAATAATAATAATAATAATAATAATAATAATAATAATAACTTTCATTTATATGGCCAAATTCAACAATACAATTTTCAAATGCGCCTCACATACTAATGAACCCGCCCAGACCAATGACGACACGAGTCAGCTATACCATGACACCGAGAACACGCCCTACTCTTTTCGAACAGTGACATGGGCTCTTTTACGTCCCACATTTACAAATCAGTTATAAGAGTTGTGAGACGGGGCCTACGGTTTATCGTCCTTATCCGAGAAGACTAGAAAGTCTAACCATTTACAGACGTCATTACAAAGACAGCACTTTCTACTCAATTATTTTAAGACCCTGTGTGTTGGTCCGGCCGGGGTTTGATCCCGCGAACTCCCGCACGACTGGAGCCGATGTGGGTGGATTGGAAGTGCCTGATTTTGTGTTCATATCTATCTGAGTATATTGCATATTTATTTTATTATTGTATTTGTTTATGTCAGGGACTCCTGGGAGAACAGATTGCCGAAGGTTTTCCTGGTTAAATAAAGGTTAATACGTTACTGTCAACCCAGCTGGCAATGTGGAAATTAAGATCGCTACAATGGATTTTACGATTTTCCTTTTTGTGAACAGAACTGGATAGCGCTGAGGTTTGACAATACAATAATAGCGATTTACCGCTGTAAGAGCGAGAACATACGTAGAGACTCCGCCCCTGTAGTGTGCAGCCCCTGAATAGCCAATCAGATTTCGAGAATAAAATGGGTCCGTGAGATATCTCAGGGCTTATGTTTACAACGGATAGACACCCTGAGCTCGAATATAATTGTTAATTTTTGCATAAGAAATCAAACATTTGCTATTTTTCTGGTCTAGCAAAGTAATCAAACACAAACCGCTTTTTTGTGTTTGCACCTGTTCCCCTCATACCAGTTGAGTAATTGAAATCTGCTGACAATTAAATGCAAAACAAACTTAAGTTCATACCTAGTAACACAAGTATTTCATTTATGCCTCAAGACGAAGATTCCAGATTGTAAAAAGACTCCTAAGAGCAATGATAAATAAATAATAAATGACCGTCTTATATGTCATATAATAAACAGTTCGCTCGATATTTCTGTCGTTAATGAGAATCCTTAGGTTTCTCCTCGTTTCATCCTTCTGCAATGGTTCAAACGGAAACCGATTCGCGTCAATTACCTACATTTAATATGCTTGTTTTGCTCTGGATTTTACTAACTGTCTTGTCTATCACAGGGAACTCGCTTGTTTGCCTAGCGCTGTACAGAAACACAACTTTACGAACCATTACCAATATATATGTCTTAGCCCTAGCCGTTACTGATTTAACCGCAGCTATGTTGGTATTTCCCTTTGCTGTGAGTTCTTCCATGTTACGGCGTTGGCCATTTGGTTACAACTTCTGTCAGTTCAACGGATTCTGTGTGCACTTCTGGGCTGGAGTGTCCATCTCGATTCTCGCTTTGACAGCCACAAACAGATACGTTTGCGTGGTTAAGCCACAACTTTATCCAGCACTGTTTACGAAAGCGAAAACCACTTTGTCAATTATTTTCGTTTGTATTTTGACACTAGTAGTTCTTTTTGTCATAACTTTTGCAATACATCTGATTTTTCGGTGGAATCCCTACAGCTTATACTGCCGACCAACTTCTCACAGTGTTCTTCTGGAGATTGTTGGATGTTCCATCATTTTTGTCCTTTACGGTATTTTTCCGATGTTTGTGATAATGTTTGGTTACGGTCAAGTTTACCTTACTTTAAAACGGCACAACGCCGCAGTGTTTCCTTCACTTCAAACACACGGCCCTATCTCCATTCAGGAGGTACGGACATCTCGCCTCCTGTCTGTTGCCGTACTAGGATTTCTCGTCAGCTGGACTCCGGCAATGATCGTTCAAGTTGCAGATATGATGTTTCGTCATCCAATGTCTGATTTTTGGCAATCTTTTTACGCGGTTGTCAGTGGTTTTAGCGGTTGCATTAACCCTATAATATACGGTGTCATGAATCGTGCTATGCAGAAAGAATTTGTGAAAGTATTACGATGTAGAGCGGTGAATTAATAATCTAGCATAGTTCATATTATGCCTTTCGCTAAAGGCTACTTTAATGGAGTGGGAAGCTTAATTGTATTCGCGATGGGAAAGCATTTCATTTGATGAAACCGTGAACTAAAACGGCAACACCGCTGGACTATGAAACAACTTTCTATCTACACCAGCAACACTAGATAGGGAAAGTTTTCCCAAACTAAATTATATATTTTAAACCAGCCTCACCTAATTCACAATGTCTACTTTTCTTTATATGCATAAATGTATTTAATGGCAGTATCTTTCTTTATACGCATAAATAAATCATATTAAATTTGTAGTAAAACATTTATTACTGAATTCAATTCCACGTAATGTGAAAAGAGCTACTTGCTGTTCCAAGCCTTGGAGTTTGTTCAAGAGATAAAGCAAATAACAATCTCTGTTTTGTCACTCTCTTTTTCCATAGCCATGTAAGAATTGCAGGTGAATCTAAATCAGACGTGAATATTTAAATCACTTAATCCAGTGCCTTTGCTTCTCCATATATAGTTTGAATCACTGATTTGGATTTATCTTTCTTTCCTCTTTCCTTTCTTTTCCTCTTGTTTTTCAATTTCTTTATTTTTTTCTCCATTTGTTATACATAATACACTGAAACTGTTGTAATCTTTTCTTCGATTAATTTGGCGCGCCTCAACTAGCCTTTTGACTACCTGCATGCCAGGAATCTATACCTGAATGAGATTTCAATAGTAAATGTTGTTATTGTGCAGTCAATTTTTTAGAAAAATAAAAATAAATCCTGCTGTTGTTCATTTGGTTATTTCTTTATTTGTTGTTATGGAATATATTTTTATTTATCGTAAATAGTTCTAATAGCAACATTTTCGTTTTTCTCACCATGTACTAGTAGTCGATTTGATTTACATGTTGATTGCGACGTTTCGAGCGCTAGCTGTGGTCTTCAAGCGGTAGAGTCAACGGATTACAATGCATGCACAATCATCTAGCTATTTCGTCTGCGTTGTTTGGTGCTTTTTACTTGCTATTCATTTTGTACTGTGGTACAGAAAAGGGCCTCAGTAAATCGATCCGAATCAGCTAGGTGTTACGCAGTTCCAGAACGCCAGGAGAGGTTTAACGGGAGCACAAGGTGGTAAGTAATGTATCAAACAAGAGATGCAGTGTTTCATCACATATCAAACACAGAGGAGAGAGCTGAAAATGGGGTAGAGTAGCATAGTATTTTCAGCATAATTCAAGGTGTTTGATATGCGATGAAATACATGTATCGAGAGCTTCATATGACTTCTCAAACGTTTGGATTATAAAGATTCAAAAACAAGTCGTGTTTCATCAACTATACAAACGCACCATGGTGCTTAATTTCATTTGTCTCAGTGAGCGTTGTCGTGAATTTTTTAATTACGTTTTAGTGCATTAATTATACGTCTGTGTAAGAAGTTCATTTTATCTGGAACCTTCAAACATGTAGCACAATTCTGGGCTTTTGCGGTACTACTTCCTTTATTGAAAACGCCCTCAAAGACGGCAACACACACACACCAAAAAAATAAGAATAAAAGAATGCAAAAATAATAAACGATGATTCTTCAACTCCTGAATTTTCCTTTTCTATTCATTCATTCCTTGCCACGCTGTAAGAAAAATTATCTTTCTTTCCGAGCTATTTCTACTCCAATAATAATAATAATAATAATAATAATAATAGTAATAAACGTCGCCATTGCGGACATCTAAATTCTTTTGTATTATACATGATCTTGAATTTTTATGAAATTTCGTATATTAATTTTATCAATTAGTATTCTGTAAATAATCTTTGAATTGTGAATAAAGTTATTATAACTATTATTATTATTATGCGAAACAAAAAAATCTAACTTTCTGTCTAGTTGTTTTCGATTTTAAGTATTGTAAACGTAATTCTTTTTAGCGATGTAATTATTTGAAGAAAAGTGCTTACATTTTTTAGATATAATCAGTATTTTTTGTATAAATGATACTTCTCAATAATGTACAAATTGGTTTTGAAGTGTTAATAAAGATTTTTTATTTTATAATAATAATAATACTAATAATAGTCAAGGTCATAATCATAATCATAACAACAACAACAATAATAATAACTTTGTTAAAGTAACAATGTATTTAGCACTTTTGTGTTAATCGGGGAGCACTGTAAATAATCAAACAAACATAACAAATGGAACATAAACTTGTTAAGACTCCCAACTGGTGAGCGGCAGACCAGTTAGCTATCTAAAGGTGCGGCCAAGGAATTGAGGATGGACGTATAACAATTCCAGCAAGTGGCTGGTACGGGAGTTGAACTTTGGACGACCAGATTTTAAATTCGGCCCACCAACCACTCGCTCCCCTACCCTTCCCCCCGTCACTTGCTCTGCTGCTCTTAATCCCGGCCTTCTGGACCGTCCTGAATAAGCTTCCTCCTCTCCTCCCTTACTCTTTCCTTTGTCTGTTGCGGTGGCAAATTGTTACTTAGGCCTGCACTCCGGGTTAATAGGTAATAATGAGAACACTATGAAAGACATCAGCACAAAAAGGGACCAAACGAATCAATACCCGGCTATCTTAACCGAACAAGCTTGGCCATTAAAGTATTTCGCAACAAATACGAAAGATGGCATCACCTTGGTCAGTCTTTCTTCTGCAGTGAAACCGATGCGTTACTTTACGGGCCGCGTACCGTTATTCATTTGTTTTTGTGACTTCGGAATAATATCTGAATAAGAAATTTTATGCAGGACCCGACTTGTTCAAACTGCTTTAACTGACGTAACCAACAAATCGCCGACCGGTTAGCGCAATTGGTAGAGTACCGGACCATCGTGCGGGAGGTCGTTGGTTCGAGCCATGGCCGGACCATCACTCAGGGTCTTAAAACTATTGAGGAGAAAGTGGTGCCTTTGTAAAAAGGACGATAAACCGCAAGTCCCGTCTCCCAACCCTTGTTAGTATAACTTCGTGGGACGTTAAAGAACTCACACACTGTTCGAAAAGTGTAGGGGATATAATTCCCGGTGTTGTGGCCTGGCCCTTGTAAAATGTAATTTCGTGTGTCTTCCGTAGTGGTTGTGTTATGGAGCATTTGATTATTTAAGAAATAGAAAACATGTACCCTGTTTCTATTGAGTTATAGAAACACGAGTGTATGTTTGGGAGAACGAGAAATGCTGTGGGAACACGAGCCGTAGGCGAGTGTTTCCACAGCTTTTTCGAGTTCTCCCAAACTTTCACGAGTGTTTCTATAACTCGATAGAAACACGAAGAACATGTTTTCTATTTCTTTTAGAAACACCACGACGAAAAAAGGGAAAACAACTTTTTAATTTTGATGACCAAAATGTAAATTCTCTTTGGTCGCGTCATCATTACGTCAACAGCTAGTGCCAGTTCTGTGTTTCTATCGAGTTATAGAAACATGAATTCTAACCAATCAGCGCACGTATTTTCTTAGGACTGTTTTCTAAATACATATAGAATTTGCGCCTTATACATTGTAAATTCATTCATTCACACTAGTATAACTATCTTGGGTTTCTGTCGAACTGTAGCAAGCAACTGTAGCAATCCCACGAGAGCACGACCGCTTGCAAGAGCATATTCCTTTCTAGTATTAGATTGCCGTTGGCAGCAATGCAGTGAAATGGTTGGTAAAAACATTCTTCTGTTTAGACAATACCATTCTATCTTGCTAGGTCCCGTCTGGTTTATTGTCTTATCCAATATGTTCTAATCCCACAATTATTAGTGACTCGCTGTGATCCTGAGGGTTTCATTAGTTCTTCAATGTATTCTTTAATTCTTCTTATGAAAGTAAAAAATCCCCTTGACAGCTGCATAAATAGAACTTTCGATTAATTTTTTTTATTGATCTTAACATGTTGAATGGCTTGTTTATCCTTCGTCGAGCTTATCCAACGGAATTGATGAATATCCCCAGAACTCATAGCGTGGAAGAAATAACCGGGTTAAAAAAGAAAACATCTCAGTGGTATGAAGTTAAAAACTCTCTCGTCCGCCAAATATTCCGTCATTGCTGTCATTGCGTCTCTGCCCTGTGCTGAAATAACGTTCACATTCCTGGTTTAAATTGACGAGCTGTAACCTGAGTCAGTTGTATGGTGAGTTGCTGGAGAGGCTATAGTGTGCTGTAAGACGTAGTTTATAAACGCGCGTTGCATCGCACTTAAACCCGTTGCAGACCTGAAGACACTTTCAGACAAGCACCGAAAGTGCGAGATGATCGCTTGCTTGCAAAGATGATGGAAACGGTAACTGATAACCGCAGCTTGGGAACTGTAGTCGCTCATTCTGTATTGTGGTTTCTAGAGATGAACGTTTCCATCACAGGGAACACGCTCGTTTGTCTGGCGATCTACCGAAACAGACGACTGCGCACCGTTACCAATATTTACGTGTTGGCTCTTGCAATATCTGATTTAAGCGTAGCAACCCTGGCACTTCCTTTTGAGCTGACGTCGTCCATTTTACGATACTGGCCATTTGGCTACAACTTTTGTCAGTTCAATGGTTTCCTGGAATATTTCTGGAGTGGGGTGACGGTTCTTACCCTCGCTCTAACAGCCGTGAATCGGTACTTTTGCGTTGTGAAACCGCAACGTTATCCAGTTCTGTTTACCAAAAGAAGGACAGTTTTATCCATTCTCTTTGTCGTGGTCTTGTCATTAATACACGGCTTGGTAACGACGTTAGTTACGCCAGTTATCTACCAGTGGCACCCGTACAGTCTCTACTGTCGACAGAGCATCGCTGACGCTCGCTCGAGGGAACTCATTTGTTTCGTATATGCGGGTTTCTATGGTTTGGGACCCATGTCCTCAATCAGTTTTGGTTACGGGAATGTTTATCTGACAGTGAAGCGACACAGTGCCGCTGTCGCCCCATCGCTGCAAGGAAACCAGAGCCATCCTGCACCCAGCGCTCAAGAGATTCAAGCTTCTCGAGTTCTTTTTGCCGCCGTGGTTGGATACTTCATCTGCTGGTTGCCATATGTCGCCATTCTTTCACTGGAGATGAGTTTTCATGTTTCGATTCCTGTTTTTACCATATCAGTTTACACAGTCCTTGCCAGAGTCAGTGCCTGTATCAACCCAATCATATACGGAATCATGAACCGAGCCATGAGGAATGAGTTTCTGAAAATATTGCGTTGTAGAAAGTGAACTTGAGAATCAAACTGATTCCAGTCATCTTCGAGGCTTTCAAGGGGTTTTGTGTCTTGATTATGAATCCTTTAACTCGCGGAATAGCTAGAGCAAATCTTGTTCAAGCAAATTATTTATTTAAATCTCAAAAGATAATACTGTATTTGATATTATAGCTACATTTTGTTCCGTGGTTATCAGTCATACTAGAACTCGCGGAATAGCTAGACCCAACCTTGTTCAGGAAAGCTTGTTATTCATATAGCGAAAAAAAGGGAGTACTTTGCCGGAAAGGGAAATACATTTTCGTCATTTCTTCTTTCAAAGAAAGGTAACAGCATCACACATTCAAAATTAAATTAAAAACACGAGGCAAGAGGTCTGTTATAGCGTGTACTTCAAACTGATTGTCGACAGTTTTGGTTCATAATGGTTGTTTACCATTAACACTCGCAAAACTGGTCAGTGTATTGTTTCAGCAAATGGTGAACAAAGTCCAAAATTAGTGAATTCTGTGAGGGATTGTTGTTCAACATTTGCAAAACCCGCTCCTGTTTGCAAGGAGAACCTATAACTGACATTTACAGATATTACAGATGACTTTAGAGGAAATGGAACACTAAATTCCGCTTGGGACATTCTGATCGGAAAAACAGGATAGCCTTTTAGGGCGTTCCGTTCCTGAAAATTTCCAACGGAACATCTAAGACACTCGTGTTCTACTTACTTTCCAACATTCTGAGACACTAAAATAAAAACTAACAGAAATTTACGTAGCATGTAAAAGAAAAGTCCATGCGAATTCACGCGCTTGCAAGGGAGAAACTCGTCGTGTGAGGCAACCAACTCACATTCCAACAAGCGGAATGAAAGTATGCCTTTTTATAAACTTTATTACCTCCGCCAAGGAGGTTATGTTTTCACGCCTGTCTGTTTGTTTGTTTGTCTGTCTGTTAATCGTTTTACGCAGAAACTAATCAACAGATTTGCACCAAATTTGGTGGAAAGGTCGCAAATATACCCAGGATCAATCGATTAAAATTTGGGATTTATCCGGATTAAACTCCGGATCTCAGATCCAGATGAGTGTTATATCAGGTGTACACTGTTGTTTTTAGTAGTTTAGTCGGCTTTTGAATGTCAAAATGTATTTGATCACAACATGCAAACCTTTGAATGAACAGAATATTTTCTTCGTTTATCCTCTACTTACATTTCTGTCCAAGACCAACCAGAGTGAAATGAAAAAAGATTCCAAATGACCATCTATTTACAGTTATTTAATGGAAGCTGAAACTCAAACACTGAGATCTACATACATTGAATTTGATAAACTGGATGTTTGGCTAACGTGAAAAAAGAGTCCAGATTCCTCTGCCGCCTTTTCGACATGTTCAACACAAAGCCGAACATTTGTTAAAACTGACATTTAGCGAACGCAGAGTTTCGCGCGTGTGTACCAGTATAAAATCTAAGGGATGGACCATTATATTTTTGACGGGAGTGGGGGGTGGGCTATTACCAAAAACCAGGAGCCCATGGCTCCTGCAAAAACAAAATTCCTGCACAGCAAAATTGTAGAAAAAAATTGATGCACAATAGGCCAAGGGAAAAAGACAGACAACTGTGTGTCAAGGTGCTAAAAAAATTCTTTCAGCGCCCAAAGTGGGAAAAAATTCTTAACAAGACAAAATTGCGCGCCCATCCCCCCTCAAATATGAAATGGTTCATCCCTAAATCAGATGTCTTTTTCTGACATTTCTTAGTTTTTGCACATGCGTATTTCAAAATTACTTGAACCTGCTGCAGGTAAACCTTGCATTTAGTTTGATGGATATTTTTGTGTGTTTCAAGGATGTGCTATAATTATTAATTTTACTGTTTTCACTGTTTATCTCCTTTTAAATGTGGAATTTTCGGATGCTCGTTTGGTTTAATTTAACGACGAAAGTAGCCGGGCGCATGCTCCGAGTAGCCGGAAATCCCCGGCCCTCTGACCTTAGTGACAACCCTGTATTCTATACTGGCGTTGATTACACATTCATTCTCACCTTACTTATCACCTTGCTCAGGACACAGATGCGATAGATTGGTCAAGGCTTAAAGCGAATCTTCTTACTGCTCAGACGATAAGAGTTAACTTTTGATTCCGAATTAATCTGATTCCAGAACGCCACAACTCAGAGCGGACATTCATTGTTCGTATTTTTCAGGTAGACTAAAAGCGGTGACTCTGAAAAAGCATCACAGATCACTGAGCACAAACGTAAATCTCACAAATCTCGAGCAATGTCTCGAACGAAAAGCGATCAACCAGGTTTGGGAACTTTTAGTGTGTTTTATGTCGTGTGGGCTTTGATGACGTCGTTATCAATCACAGGGAACTCGCTCGTTTGCCTGGCGCTGTACCGAAACACAACTTTACGTACCATCACCAATAGGTACGTGTTGGCTCTTGCAATATCTGACTTATCCTTTGGTACTGTTGTGATTTCGTTTGGTTTAGCGTCTTTCATTTTACGGGGGTGGCCATTTAGCTACGCGTTCTCTCAGTTCAATAGCTTAGTTGGCAAATTTTGGAGTGGAGTCCCCATTAGTGTTTTTTGCGCTAACAGCCGTGAATCTTTCACGCTGAATAATGCACACAATGGGTACTAGTATTCACGTGTTTGTTTAATATAACATATGTCAAAAAACAAGAGACATACATTTATTTCACCGATGCACCTGTTTCTTCTCTGCTGGAACATCCATCAAAAGCGTTCTCTTAATTCACAAGCGTCGCATGGAATAAACCACGACTTTTAGGTCTGAAAGGAAGCTCCCAATCAAAAGCACTGATGATTTTGCGGCTCATAAAAACAACCTTCAAACTTCTCATTGTTTCTAACTTCCCTTCTTTCACGATTAGCGAGAATGGTGAAGAAACGTATCCAACAGGGTTCTTATTACATGCAAATTACAGATCAAATAATAATAATCTAATTGTTTTAGTAAAAATCATAATGAACAAATCATGTGACAGTGAAAAAAACACCAAAATAATCAATCTGTCTGCGAAACTTCGCTAAAAGCGCCCATACGTCGCCATTTTGAAAACGATCTTCAACTAAGTGCTGTCTAATGGCTGATAGTCTGTAGTAGCTCAGCCAATCAGATTGCGACATTTGCATAAGTCTACAAGTAGATTTTTTCTAATATATATTATATCTGACTCGTTACCATATTTGTCTTACTAGTTATTGGCGGAGCTGGAGACTAGTACTCCACTGTAATGTTTGAAAAGAAGACTGGGGACAAGTCAACCAACACTTACTATTTGATGATGGCGAGAGACTGACACTCCCTTGTAATGTGTAAAATGAAGACTGGGGACGAGTCAAACATAAGATGATAAACAAACGCGAACTAAACCTTAACTACCAGTGGCCTTACATTGGAGACTAACTGCAGCCAGAATTAATTGTCCGATCCCACTCTTATGATCTCTCCGATTGGCCGAATATTTTCCTCAGTACCTACAAAAAGAGGTTATTTTGTACGTCGTTAAAAGTTGGTGTGTTTGTGTACGAACCCATTGAATGGCTTTTCATTCTCAGAAAAGATCCCCAAAAGTGTCCGTAAGACAGTGTTAAAGGTTTCTGTAGTCTTTTGTTTGTTGAAATTACTCGACTGAGGCGATACGCTGGTCCTTAGACGTTTCGTATCGTAATTCAACAAACTAATCAAACAAAACCTGAAAACAAAAAAAAAACCTGCGTTATTCTGCATCAGAATTTTAGTAAAGTTTGAACGAGCTTGAGCCGCTGGGTGATAAGCAAATTGGTCTGTTAAGAATACCAATTTGTTCCTGCAAAGTTTTCTAATGACTCACTGAAACGAAGCAGGATGCAGAACTATAGATTGACAACAAAACACTGCTGCCAACGTCAATGTCATTTACAGGAACCTCTGCTTGATAGCAATTAATAGAATCGAGAAAATTACAAAAATCAATCTCAAATTAAAACATTGTTATGTAACAAACGTGACCAAACGTAAAATTTTGAATAACATGGAGCACTTAAACTGGCGGAAAAAATTTTAGCGAAGGAGATGAGAAAATCTTAGGGCATCTCGGTTAGGAAATGATTAAAATGAACGTGCATTGTTGAAATCTGGCATTTTGGACATCAAACTCTTCTTGGTTATTGCTTTCATCGACTGTTGTCTCTATCGGTACTCTCGTGGCAGGACGCGATACCCATAGAAAAAAAGTAAAAAAAATTGACTTACCTTCGGAAAATCATGGCTGAGAGTGAAACCGATCCACGAAGTGTGGGTACTGTTGTCGTACTTTCTGTTGTGTGGGTTTTGACGATGTTCTTGTCCATCACAGGGAACTCACTCGTTTGCCTGGCGCTGTACCGAAACACAACTTTACGTACCATCACAAATATGTACGTATTGGCTCTTGCAATATCTGACTTAACCTTAGCTACTCTTGCTCTTCCTTTTGAGATAGCGGCTTCTGTGTTACGATACTGGCCATTTGGTTTCAATTTTTGCCAGTTCAACGGCTTACTCGCGCACAGCTGGTGTGGAGTATCAACATTTACTCTTGCTTCCACAGCCATAAATCGATATTTTTGCGTCCTAAAACCACAGCTTTACAGAGCTCTGTTCACAAAAAGAAACACCATTGTGTCAATTATTTTCATAGTGATTTTGACATTCATCGCTGGTTTGGCAGTAACTTTGTTAACACCAGTCATTTACAGATGGAACTTTTACGGTATGTACTGCAGACAAACATTTCTTGACGCTGTATCGGAGGAAATTACTTTTTATGTGTTTGTAGTGGTTTATTCCGTTCTGCCGACATCTGTGGTCATCTTTTGTTACAGCAATGTTTATCTGGCGGTGAGAAGACATAACGCGGCCATCTCGCCCCCGCTACAGCAAGAACAAACACATGTACAAACTGTTGTGATAGTTAACGCCCAAGAAATACGCTCCTCTCGCATTCTTTTTGTCGCTGTCGTTGTTTTTATAATTTTCTGGATCCCAGGAACAGTTACCCTTGGCGTAGAAATGATTTCCCATCGTCCATCCCATCCCATCCCATTAACTTAACAAGATAGAGTAGCGCCACAGGTAGCCCAAGCTTAGGACGTATTACCCAATTCCAACAGCTCTACAAGTAATTTGGATTTTTATGTTAATCCTGTGTTGGAGTTAATTCGCCTCACCGCATTAACAAGGTCGAAAAAGATGGAAGTATCTGTCGAAAATTCCAGTTCTTTTATACACAAGTTTGTTTTCTTGGTTTACCCAATCTTTTCTCTCATGGAAACACGTTTCTTGTGTTGTATTTTGTTGTGTTGTGATTCCAAAGTAAAGCTTGACGATTTACTTGTGAAAATCAATGATTATCGTAAGAATGGTCTCGGGAATTGAGGCTTCTAAATCGTGGGCTGCCGTAGCAAAGAAATCGAAAAACGGATATTCATAAGCCTTAAGCATATTTGTTTTAAGAACATCAAATTTCCGCGGGGCAACTATCAGTCGATAGTTCCTCGACAGAAACACTCTATTGTTTAAATGGTTGCACGCGGGAGGTTGCTAACTCTAGCTTCTTGAGTCCTTAGTAAACCTCCTAAGTGCAACTCAGTATAACTCGATAGTACGCGCTGAACCGTTTACTATTTGTTTTATAACATAATCAAAAGAGAAAAACACTGAAATTTGCCCAGAAGAAGGAGGGAATGACGAGCATTTCATGAGCGCGCAATGGCGTGAGCGAATCATTCTTCTCACTAATGCTCTCTAAAAGGAGCATTTAAAGTACTTTTTTGTCATAGACCTCTTTCGTTTAAATTTGTTATCCGGTCTGAGTGACTTTTGTGTACCTGTTCACAATATAAAGAAGGATTTTCAGGAAATTCTGTTGTAAAAGGCAAAAAAATAACACTCGCGTAATTATTGACGCGTACTCCTTTGAGCGCGCGCTTGCTTTCGTCACAGGCGTACACCCATGGGCAAATAGTAGACCCTGAATTGACCAATGCGAGCGCGCGCTTTTCTTTGGTTATGTTATAAAATTAGTTTGTTCTATTACCAACTTGCACCTGCACTTTGTTTGCTAATCCGACTGAGATCGTGAGTGTTGGACATGTTTGGTTCGTGATTCAATTTTGGAATTAGAAATTTTCTCAACACGTGTATCTTGGTACTGTATGTAAGGTATATGAAAATGGAAATTTATGAAAATATCTATCGAGTCGTTTAATTTAAAGAATAGTAATTTTTCTCATCTGGTCTGTTTCTCGGAGATATATGGACGTTGTAAATGGAATGGTGATGACCCTTAGTGCTTTCATTGAACTCTTCTCAACAATAGACCAATATAATAACAACAGTAGCGGGATCGCAAGGACGCGAATTGGAAACGATCTTAATTAAAACAGAAAACAGCGCCTTTTGAACAAGGAGAGCAATTATATTTCTTTATTTACATAAACAAGATTTCGCTACCTAACAAGGTAGAATCTATGACTATATGAGCTGTTAGGGTTACTTCCCACTTTCGCGGGTGCCCTTCGGAAAAAAAAATCGCACGCGCGCCAGTTTCAATAAATCCCTAATAAACCATATATCGTAAGAAAGCTTAATAAATGTAGTTTTACTATAAAAATACAATTTCAGCAATATTTTCTTTAAAGAAGTGTCTGAAGGCGGTAAGGCGTGAAACGACCGAGGGTTCTTCTATTGAATTTATCAGGTATCGGATTCCTCAGTACGAGCAAAATGGCTGCACAATCTTATTCACAAGGCATCAATCAACAAAAGTGTGTCGGGCTTTTTCGATATTTTGATTGGTTGTTTAGATATCCACATTTAAAGTTGGAGTAGCTAAGAATATGCGAGACGTGTTGCGTAAATAGACGCCATGGGAAAAATATATTAAATATCAAAATTTCCGGACACACTTTAAAAAGAACATGATTTGTAAAAATAGAAACCAATATATGATGACCCAGAATTTTTGTAAAATATTAGAAAAAAATTCCTGAAATTAGCTTTTCACCGGCTGTCGGTGACATAATTGCAATTGGCTGCTATCTCCTGTCTGGCAAAAAATAAATTGATCATGGAAATATCTCTCTTAAAATGTTCATAAGTATATTCGATTTTCGTGTGAGAGATCACCTTTGCCTTTGAGTGTTGTTGCATGAACATAAAATTGTGAAAAAAACATTGCTTTAAGTAATAAAAATCCTCGTTGACAAAGCCTCTTTGAAGCGAGATGAATAAAACAGTTTACAATAAAAAGGTTCGAAATACCAATTTCAACTTTGTTTACTTAGTTTAGACAATGGGAAAATTAATTGGATAGATGATCGCTAAGCTTCCTGTCTAAAAAGCAACAGCAGATCTTAAATTCCCTTCCCTTCTATTTTGACCCTGCGGCCGAGATACTGCCGTGTCTGTGTACATCGACTAGCTTGGAGCGATGATTGAGCTAGATATTGATCCCCGAAACTTGGCAACTGTGGTCCTACTTTCTGTTGTGTGGGCTGTCCATCACAGGGAACTCACTCGTTTGCCTGGCGCTGCACCGAGACACAACTTTACGCACTGTTACCAATGTGTACGTGTTGGCTCTCGCAACATCTGACTTAGCAAAAGCTACTCTTGCCTTTCCCTTCGAGTTTGCATCCTCTATTGCGCGAAAATGGCCATTTGGTTACAATTTCTGTCAGTTTAACGGATTCTTTCAATTCTACTGGGGCGGAGTCTCTACGTATGTTCTCGCTCTTACAGCAGTAAATCGCTATTATTGTATTGTCAAACCTCAGCGCTATCCAGTTCTGTTCACAAAAAGAAAAATCGTAAAATCCATTGTAGCGATCTTTATTTCCACATTGGCAGTTGCGATGTCATTAATTTTTGGAACTCCAATAATTTTCCAGTGGAATCCGTACGGCATTTATTGTCGGGCAACGGTTGTTCGCGCTAGCGGACCAGTTACATTGGTGTTAATGGGTTTTTACAGCTTATTTCCAATGATTGTAATCGCGTTTGGTTATGGTAATGTTTACCTGGCCGTGAAGAGACACAATACAGCAGTAGCTCCATCGCTGCAAGGAGGACAAGGTAACACAATAGTGACTGCGGGGGAAATAAGAACCTCGCGCGTTCTTTTTGATTGCATTTTTCATTTGTTGGATGCCAGCAACAGGGCTTCTCATAGCCGAGAAATATGTTTACCCTCCACTTCCTGGTTTTGCCTGTACACCTTTTGCTGTTCATTTACGCAAAATATACATTCATTAACAGCAATGGTTGAAACAATAAGGCGAATATACGTTCATTAGCACCAACATGACTTTCAAGTATGCTATTTGCATGTCTATTCACATTCAATAACATCAACGGACAAACAATAACGCCTTTGGACAATCAAAGGTAACGAATGTACTTTCAATACGGTGTTTTTAATAACCATTTACGCCAAAAGAAAATCAATTACATCATTTGACAATCATTGGTGCAGGAAAGACATTCAATGGTACAATTTGCATAGGAATGCACAATCAATTGCGCCTTTACACAATCATCCATCCAAAACCAACAATCAATAATCCCAACGGACAAACATTTGTGAAATAACGACAATCAACTACGGAAAAACAAAATTCAAATTCGTTTTATTATAATAAGATAATTATCCTTCAATTTCCTCGTTATTCAAACATCTAGGAATATAGGTTTGCATGAATCTGTACCATTGTCCACATTTAGCAACGGTGATCGTACCGATGTTTACAGTGTAAAAGCAGCCATGAAAGCGGACATAAGCCGACCAGAAATACAAGAGCAGATGAACAACAGAGCAGAGGCAAGAAGACAAGGAATTGCATTAGGCGATTTCCGCACTCGATTGTTACTTGAAGCCCTTACAAGAAACATCGGTACGATCACCGTTGCTAAATGTGGACAATGGTACAGATTCATGCAAACCTATATTCCCAGATGTTTGAATAACGAGGAAATTGAAGGATAATTATCTTATTATAATAAAACGAATTTGAATTTTGTTTTTCCGTTGTTGATTGTCGTTATTTCACAAATGTTTGTCCGTTGGGATTATTGATTGTTGGTTTTGGATGGATGATTGTGTAAAGGCGCAATTGATTGTGCATTCCTATGCAAATTGTACCATTGAATGTCTTTTCTGCACCAATGATTGTCAAATGATGCAATTGATTTTCTTTTGGCGTAAATGGTTATTAAAAACACCGTATTGAAAGTACATTCGTTACCTTTGATTGTCCAAAGGCGTTATTGTTTGTCCGTTGATGTTATTGAATGTGAATAGACATGCAAATAGCATACTTGAATGTTCTTTCGCGTTAATGAAAGTCATGTTGGTGCTAATGAACGTATATTCGCCTTATTGTTTCAACCATTGATGTTAATGAATGTATATTTTGCGTAAATGAACAGCAAAAGGTGTACTTTTAGTACATTCTTCGCTTCATGCAGCGCCTGGGTCAACCCAATCATATACGGCATCATGAACCGAGCCATGCGAAAACAGTTTAGAGAGATATTGCGTTGTAGACCAGTGGATTAGCGTGCTTATTTCAAATAATCATACTTGAGAACAAAATAGCGTTAATTGTAAAAATGGAGTGGCGATAGTTCAGTCTAGTAAATTTACAGACAGCTGTAACAACGAAATGGTCAAATACGTGTTGTTATTATGTAGGTAATTAGGTCCTTGGTTTACAACAGCATTCTAATTGACGCTAATCAGTCCCAATCTCTTGCGGTACCGATCGCTAAACTGGACTGCTCATGATAGCACTGTAATTAGAAGTAATAATTTATAATAAAATAATAATTAATAATTAATTTTCAAGCCGGATATAACGAAAATGGCATAAGAAATGTTTTTCACTTTACCATGTCTGAGTTGCATCGGTACTATATATCTGACGGACGGGTTTTACTATCTAATCGAAGAAAAGATATTTATATTGAGTTTCCAAGACAGGAAACAGCAGTTGAAGTAGGTTAAATAGTTTTCCATAGTAGTGCGCATGAGAAATCTTATATTATATGCGCTTTGTACCATAAAGCGCATCGACCGAAAGATGAATCATTGGCGGCAAAAACCTACACACCGTAGAACACTTGAATGGCCCGTTTTGGAACAAACTGCTTTGCAACGTAGAGACTAGAGACCACGGGCAGAATTTTCTTGGCCCGGATAACTTTAAAGTCATTTTACATGAAACGACTGAAGCACAATGTTATTCCTCCTCTCATTATAATTTATTGACTTTCAAGATTCCCCTGCCCTGTCTCTATTCCCTGTTTCTTGAGTCAGCCGATCTCATGGCGGGGCGATCAAAGTTGGACTGATATGAGGTCAGATCTTACAAACTGACTGTGAATGCTGCATATCTATCTTGGAGCTTGCTTCTTCACGTATAACTGTTACAATAATTTGTATCCTCTCATTAAAACTGCTAACAATCATGACCAGTCCAAACAAACCAAAAAAAATGAATAATAGAAGCTTTGTCTCCCCAGAATATCGTGATTGATTTCTCAATTATTTTCCCTTTTTTCAGCTTTTGGCGGTAATTGTCAAGTTTCCACTAAACAAATAATAATTTGATTACTTATTACCAATTATTCATTTGTCTGTTCATTGCTTGCTTGTAGGCTAAGCTTTAGAATAAACAGGAATAGAAATGCTTATGTGAAATAATGAAGATTGTCTTTTGAGCCTAAAGAATTTGTAAAAGATGTATTTTCGGTATTTTTCGCGGGTTCGTATCCTGCTCAAGGAGAACTCGGATTTGTTTTATTCGAGTTTGTCCGTGACAGTGCTTAGTTTGTCCGTGACAGTGCTTAAAATATGTCCTTCAGAAATGCTTCTTATTCAAACTAGATGACACCTACCGCGAGAGCTGAACACAGAGCCTAACCTTTCTAAGATTTTTTCATGTTATTTCATAACCAACAATAAGCAAATTCGATGTTTTGAAAAACAAAGAGATGATAAGAATTGGAACTAACAAATTGTCAGCGCAGTTAGCTCAAGAAAAACTAAAATAATATGAAAAAAAATTGTAACAGACATGTAGGAGGAAGAAAGGACGATTTATTCATCGAGTACTGGTCTTGGTTTGATCGAAAGTGTAAGATGAGAGAGCTTTCATTGCAGTTGGCACGGTATGTTTCTCTGCTGCACCTGCTCGCTTTTAGCAGGAAATAGAGACTACCATTGTTCAATAAATAAACGCGATAAGAGTTGCCGCTAAAACAGGCCTTTATTCAAAATCACACAGGGATCCTCCACAACGGATATTGAAGAAACACTTGCCTTAGCTCAGGAAGTTAAGAACTGAAACGTGAACCTTCGTTGCAACGCCTATGCCGCAAGTAGCCGATACGCGAGACTTGACAACGGTGATTGTCCTCTCTTTTCTGTTGGGTGCAATGACATTTTTATCCATTGTAGGAAACTCACTGGTTTGCCTTGCCCTGTACCGAAACAGACGGCTTCGTACAGTCACTAATCTGTACATCTTGGCTCTAAGTGTGGCGGACATTAGCGCGGCCGTACTAAAGTTTCCTAGTGAAATCGTTGCTTCGGTTGTTCGCCGGTGGCCGTTCAGCGATAGCTACTGCCAATTCAACGGTTTCTTTGCACTCTATTGGACAGGCGTGTCATTTTTTCTTATTGTACTCACTGTAATAAATCGCTACGTCTGCGTAACTAAGCATCAGTGTTATTCAGTTGTTTTTACGAAAAAGAAGACGATTCTGTCGATCGCCTGGGCTTGGATTTTGGCACTGATCGCTGTCTTTGTAGCAACCTTTGCAACTCCGCTCATCTACAGATGGGACCCGTACACCCTATACTGCCGAGCAACAGTACCTAGTCATCTTGGCCATCGCGTCGCGGAAATTTTCTGTATAGCTTATTTTGGCACTTTTTGTTTCTTACCAACAACGCTGGTCTTGTATTGCTACAGCAAGGTTTATCTTGCCGTGAAATGCCATAACACTGAAATTGCCCCTTCGCTTCAGGAAGGACAGTTTTTGTCAACAGTAAGTGCGTATGAGATTCAGACCTCATATGTTCTTACCGCTACACTGGCTGGTTTTTTGGTTTGCTGGATTCCAGCAGAAGTGGCGTTCATTTTGGAATACGGGTTTGCATTACGCTATTCCTCCGTTTGCGCGTTCTTTGTATACGCTGCTCGGCGTTTCGAGCTCGTGGATCAATCCAATAATTTATGGCATCATGAACCGAGCTATGAGAAACGAATTCGTGAAAATAGTTCGATGCTAGGTGAAAGGATTCAGTATGGTATCAAATAAATGAATAACACGAGCTTTAAACAGATGAACCAAAATCCGTCAAACTTTTGGAAAAGGTATTGCACAGTAGTAGAACTGTTTCAGAATATGAGTGTACCTTATGGTTTAGTTGACACACAGTGCAATTATTGAATCGATAGAAAACATGTCACAGGACAAATAAAAGGTGTTTTTTTGTCGTTAAAACGGCTGATTTGGGATATTAAATTTTTTATGAATAGTAATTTTTCTCATCTGGTCTGTTTCTCGGAGATATATGGACGTTGTAAATGGAATAGTTTTGACCCTTAGTGCTTTCATTGAACTCTTCTCAACAACAGACCAATATAATAACAACAGTAGCGGGATCGCAAGGACGCGAATTAGAAACGATCTTATTAAATAAAGAAAACAGCGCCTTTTAAGCAAGGTATGCAATTATATTTCTTTATTTACAATCGTTTTAATTAAACAAGATTTCGCTAGCTAACAAGGTAAAATAGTTGTCTATAGAAGCTGTTAAGCGAATTTTCAAAAAATTTAAAAAGAACATAATTGTCACAGGACAAATAAAAAGTGTTTTGTTGTTGTAATAGATGATTTGAGATATTTTTTTTTGACAATGTCTACTAACAAACGTATTGTATAAAAGTCTGACTCTGTATGAAACGTGTCACAGCTACTTTTAATTGAAAGAAATATTGGCTCACTTTAATATGTCAATCCAAATTACAGTACAAGTACCTTCACAATCGTAGCTGACAGCGTAAGAGATGCCATTTTTACCGGTTAACAAAAGTGAATTCGAAACGGACCGCCTTTCAAAAACAATATCGCGCAGTTAGCTTGATCACAGCAAGGCAGAGCCATCAGTTGGTAAACAATGCATCATACAATCCTGTGACTCCTCCCTTGAATTTTGAGATGAGTGAAACATTGGCTAATTCGCGACATCCCGTCACTGACGTCCTTCTCTCCCTGTTTTTGGCGGCCTCTATCGTACGGTCCACCACTGGAAACACGCTCGTTTGCCTCGCTATCTACCTCAATAGGAGGCTCCGTTCCATCACCAACCTACACGTGTTGGGCTTAGCGGTATGTGACTTGGGTCTCGTTGCATTTGCGCTATCTTTTGCGGATCTGATTACCTCCAGTTTACGCCGGTGGCCGTTTGGCTACAGCTTTTGCCAGTTTAATGCTTTCTTTTCATTGTACTGGGCTGGAATTTTTGTTTCAATTTTGGCTCTAACTGCAATAAATCGATACTTCTTCTGTGTTGTTCGACCGCACATTTATTGCGTTCTCTACACCAAACAGAAAACGGCCCTTTCCATCACCTGTGTCGGTTTGAGGAGAATATTCTGTTCGGCGAGAACAAGTTTCGAAACTAATACCAAGCAATTTATAATCGTCCAACTATAGAAAAATGATGGTACGACTGACGCCATATCATTTGCTATTCAAAATTAGCGAAGGGCTTGAGCCAATGTGAAATGGATAGATATTTAAGAATCAATTAAATAAAAATTATTGGACGATTAACGTCATACTGTTGATTATGAAGAACTCGACAAGGGTTTGAGCCAGTTAGAAACGGAGATAACTAACAATTATTCCACGAAATCGAGTCGTACACTGAGCTAATTAACAGCAAACGAGACTGAGTGGAATAATTGTTTTATTATATCTCTAAACCCTCGATTGTAAGAAATTGGAACTAGTTTGCACGTTGTTGTTTGTAAACAGAACCATGTTGTTGTCGAGCCGATGCGTAGTTTCAAACACGAGTCCGGCTCATTCTTAAACATCTCTTCAATGTACTTGTCAAAGTTTTTCGAGTTAGCAAACCAGGTCTGAGAAATTAGAAGTGGAAGAAAAAAAGAACTCGGGCTCCAAGGATGTTTCAAAATGGCGGCTATATAATTTGCTTACCTTCCGCCGAATAATTTCATCCCATATTTATTTGCTTCGATAGTAATTTTTGGTATATTCTTTTCAAGACTTGATTTTCTCCCGGTCTAATTCAAGAAATCTTTCCTCCATGATGGCCGTTTTCCATACCCATGGATATGAGCTCATAGCCTGTGAGTAGGGAACCAATCAGAGCGCGCGTTTGCTCATATCCAGAGGTTGTAGATATAATAATCATAATTACACGGAGAGGGGTCCAAAGTTCAATTTGAAGTCAAGCGAGTGATAAATCCGCAAAAGCTGCGCAAGGAGTGAGATTTGTTAAACTCAAATCATACAAGACAAGACAGGAAACAACGTTTTATTATTCTGCAAAATATACTTATTTCTTTATTACCTTACGTCGTTTACAAGCGAAAACGAACGAATTTATATAACAAATAAACAGACTGACCCTCTCTGGTCGCTTATCTCAACAAGATAATGCCATATATTAAAATATTATTCTCCACAAATGGAATATATAGGTGTATAAAGACAATAAATAAATATATACATCCCAAGTATGCACAAAATTTGGCGTACAAAATTTAAACGAACTAAAGATAGCTAAAGAACTCTATTTGTCATACTTTCGTATTTCGCACTTTACTGTGCAGGCCAGCTTACATACTTTGTGACAATAACTGACAAAACACTGAGTATATGAGACAAATGATCTATTTGTAGTGCGTGTGGAAACATGGGTGAAGATTTGACCGACAGTGCATTGTCGATATACGGTGAATACTGCTAGAGGCCTCAAGCAAATTAACTGATGAGTAAATATAAGGAGACAAAGGGTTTTACATCTTTGGATGAAAACATTCATACCATTTGTAAATTCTACGACGCGTTAGAAGTTGACCAAGGCAATAAGACTTCTGGGTCTGCAGCAAATACTAACTTCTATAAAGAATATCCAAACAACAAAAACAAGGCGAAAACAAACGCGCAAGCGTAATCGTGTACAAAAAACACGAACAAATGTTTTCGAACCGTTGTAAATACAAAAATTGAAAGTATAATTTATCTTTTCCGAATTTTATTTATAGAGTTGTTCTCTTGCAAAGCGCTTGTAAAACATTAGGAGGTTATATCGTTCTTTTTAAGCATTGAATGTCAAGCTTAGTTAACACGACAACAGTTTTACCTATTTCACCAATGGATATATCAATCACAAAATATCACGTGCCAGATATGTTACATTGTACAGTGCTGAACCACCAAACCCACTGACTGCGCTTTCTTAGTCCTTTCGTTCCAAAAGCTGGGCGGTAATTCTCCTTAGTGGATATCATACACTTTTCAATAAGTTAACTAGGAGAATTTGGTGCTTGACAAATTTAATTCTTTTTTCCTTAAAGGTATCGATTTTCCTTTTCTCTTCCAATTTTTCGTACAGGTCAAGCTCGTCATATTTTCAAACCCAGTGAGTTTCACCAACGACAGGGGTGACAGGCGGTTTCATTTGGTTCTTAGGCGGCAAAGGATGCCTTTCCCTAAAACAACGAAAAACAGTAAATATAAGATTTCTGATAATGATAATTGTACAACACGAAAACATTTTATTTCATCAAACGCGCGCGAACGACTGGCAGCCATTTTGTTCGTCGAGGTGATTATCGGCTGATAATCCGAGATAGCGAACCAATCAGAGCGCGCGATTTTGTATAATCACCTGAGTATTTATACTTATCATAATTAGTTTTATTATTGCAATAATTGTTAATCATAGCCACCTCAGTGCTTTGACATCCACTTGCTTGTGACTTCTCCTCCCATACGAGCTCTTTCCGCGATGATTATGAGGCGAGAAACTCTTAAATGCCTACAGAATAAAAGAAAAAAAGATTAAACAACTGAGCAATTAGAAACCGAAGTAAATATAGTTGCACGAAGATCCACTTATTGATAAGCTACTAAACAATACTGTACTGTGGTACTGTTTGTTTTACCATTCGCTGTGGTTCTAACTTTTTCATCTGTGGATCAAACCATGCAGTGTAACCGTTCTATGGAAGGCTACTGAACAATACTGTCCTTTGCTGTGGTATTGTTTGTTTTGCTACACAGTGTTTCTTTCTTTTTCACCTGTGGATCAATGCCGTGTGACCACTCTTTGGTCATCCTCCTGAAGAGCACTTTACTATGGTACTGGTTTACTGGAACCATATAGTATATTTTACGTTGTTTTCTTCAGGCGCGACCTTGCAGCGAGCACACAACTTACCTCGACATCTCTCAGAAGCGTCTGGAAGTCATCGCTCTCTATTAGCCATTTCGGTATTTCAGTTGAGCCACCGTCGATAGCCTGTTCGATTCGCTGCTTAAGCTGCGACAACCTCTTGATCTCATCGTTAATCTGAAACTGTGCACAGTAAAAGAGATATTACATTAGGTTTGCCCGCTTTCCCTGCTTTTGAGAGCAAATCATGTATTCTTACAGTCACCACCTTCCGCTTCCATCACAAATGCCTCTGCCTCCACAGGTTATTTGATCGGAGTATTCATATTTTAAGCTGTTGAACCGTTCAACTTTTACGTCGGACTATGGTAAGATATAGTGCGATTATTCTCCTCCTTCGAAACCTTGAATTAGAAGGTTTCCGATTGGTTGCAACACTCCGATTTGCTCCTCACCCTTTCTACTCTCTACCCTGCCACGCCCACTGTACCTACCTGTCTTGCTCTTGAAGCTTCAAGGTGAAATTCAAGGTCCATGGCTCTATCATGTCCCTCCTCCAGAGGCGGTATAAGCTGTTGGTACTGCTGAATCCCTTGCCATGACACCGGGCGCTGAGAATGCCAAGGGAAAATGAGAGAGAGCTTAGCACAGACTTCAGAGGTCGCGGAGCGCCGACGCTGCGGGCGTAAAACACTTCAGCCGCTTGTTTTAAGTTCTTGTTGAGGTCCTTTGAGAGGACGTGCTTATTAAATTACAATATAACAATATGTAGTATGGTACTTTAAATCTTCTTCTTTTTATTATTATTATTATTATTATTATTATTATTATTTATCATTAGTATCATAATTACCTATTCTTATCATTTTTACAACTAATCCCACCATGGAAACCAGCCCTGTGTTGGGGTTACTGTGTTCCTTTTGAGATTAAAACAAAGCATATTGGCTTTAGCTTTAACTAAATTTCTTGCAAGCGCAAGCGTTCATTTGTGAGGGATTTACTGGCCACACTGAACGGTACCTACTTTTTTCTTCCTTATACTGGTCCGCTCCACAGACATCCTGACAAAAGGACTGCAGTCAGTTTTGCGCGCGGTGCAATCCGAGTTACTTCGATTGAGGTTGATGTCCAATATAGCTTGTCTCAGAGGGCTGAGGGGAAGCTCGCCTTCACACTGAAAAAAAGAGACAGAACAAAAACGTTATGTAAACCTGACATCACGAACCGAAAGGGGTTTCGAATGGTGGGAAATACTGCAACAATCACACAAAGAGTTGGGAAAGACTACTTTACTTCGTTTCGAACCAAGTTCACAGGAATAACAACTGGGGGAAAAGAAAACACAACTTTCCAGAAAGTGCTGGATAGTACTTTAAATAGCATAGTGGTATTTTGGTACTTCGTGGCTTCCTTCTCTTAGAATCAGGGACCGTTCATTTTTACGAGGGAGGGGAGGGGGGGGGGCTGGTGTGATTCGGGAAGAACCATTTAAATATTGTGCGACCCCCTCTCAGCTTGCAAATTTTTTTCACATGGCCCACCTTGAAGCAGCGATTTCATTGATGGGCTCCTCTTAAAACATTATGCCATTTCAAAGTATTGCTTAAATATTTCAGGTGACCCCAGTCTTTTTCCTATCTTTTTTGGGATGGCCGTTTTTTCGCATAATCTCCCAAAATCCCACCTTCCCTTCCCCCTTCCTCGTAAAAAATGAACGACCCTTTAAAAGGTTCAGTACAATTGCTCTGAAGTAGAAAAAACTTACATGGACTGGGAAGGATCCTAACGGCTGCGGATCAGAGAACTTGCGAGAATACTTTGTCTTCATTAGCGGAGGCCTGGGTCGAGCTACTGGAGATCTGTCAAAGTCACTCTCTCTGTCCTGAAGGGAACCACCACTAATAACACTGTCACCCTGAGACTGCGCTCTCTCCACTGGCCGACCAGCGGTGCACTTTCCGTCAGTATGTTTTCTGTTCGGTTCGTTGAGGACCTCTTGGCTCACGGATCGACCAAGCATGCGCTCAAATGCTACCGCTGACTCCAGACTAAGGGATGAGCCTTCGCACTGCAGAGGTCAAAGATGTGCCGTGATGTAAGCAAAAAGACAGTGCATATTGCAATACCTGTTCTCGCAGATTAACCCTTTTCACCCTTAGCTGATTGATTATATATTCTTTCTAACATATCAACACCAGTGCAGTTTTGCATTATGGGAAAGACAAAATCATTGGTTTCACGTAGAGTATATTCTATCAAAGTTCTTTCACCTTGCATAACACAATTGCCCCTTTCACCTTGCATAACACAGTTGCTTTGGTCTGTCTTGTTACGGTTAAGGGAAATCACATATTAATCTTAAACTCACCCACGAGTTGGGCCGGAGGTTCCCAGTCTTTGGAACACAAACGCTCTCAAGCGACAAAGATCCGATGGACGGAGGCAGTCCAATCGTGCTGTTTTTGTTTACCTGGTACTTTGCAGCCGCAGATTGGAAGAACTGCTGACAAAAAATTGCGGCATAAGTAAAAAACAATCCCATAAAATTACGCACTGAAAATGTTGGCTCTTAATTATCACCATGAAATCTTCCTCTCTAAGCAATTCAGTCATGATCAATCTTAAAACGTTCTTAAATCTCCACCTCAAGGATAGTGAATTGATTTAGCGGCCAGCATAGAGCAGCACTCGACAAGGACAACTTCTCCTCAGCAGTTCGAAATTGACAGAGATTAAACTTCGCCAAAATAGGATCACTCTCTCCAATCATCGTGTTCCGGGGTTATTACTTAGGGGAAGAGCGTAACTGTTACCCGACTGACGTTGCATATAAGGGAAAGACGCTGCAACGGTGAACATGCTTTTGAAACTATACTGGTATAATAGAATAGGTCCGCAATGGGTACATGTGTGGATTACTAAACCACGTGACAGGAGCTCGACTCTAGTGGACAAATAAACGTGAATAAATCCGATCGTGCAATAATGCGGCTACACACTTTGTGTAAGCCACACAAAAATGGTTACAGGTGTACAAGGGAGGGAGGGGGGGGGGAGGAAAGAGGTGGGACACCATGAAGAGACGAAGGCAGGGAATCGTTTTAAATGTCAACCACTTACCGTGGAACTCAGGAGATTGTACCATCGAAATCGCACCGGAGTTTGAATATTGAAGTCTGCCAGACTAATTTGCGCACCACCCTGCGGAAAAAAAAATGGTGTTTGAACTTTATTAGTGTAGTGAGGGTTTATAAATATTTGTGACGCAAAAAAAGAAATTAATAACAAAATAAAAACTGAACTTTAAAGAAGTGATGACTCGTATAGCCAAACATAGCAAAGACACGAGTCACGTGAAAACTAGCAGCTGACAGACAGGCCAAACTCGACCACTTACCAGAAGCTCTCCTGTGTTGTATCTGTTAATGATCCAAATATTCACTTGTAGCGTCTTGCTGGTCAATTTACTCTAAAAATGGAAGCACAGAAGCTATTTTAAAGAAGAATGATACTTACGTTTTTTCTCAAGAATCTGGGCGGGCCGGAATCCTAAATCTTCGAACTTTATTGGCTAATCACGCGCGCGTGACCGGTCCAGCTTTTTACGATACTGCTCACGGGCTGGACTTTTTCCCCAGCGCTATCAATTTCCTATCTCTTTTCTTACTTTAAAGAGAAGACATCCAAAAAAAAAAATAAATAAATAATAAGTTATTTACCGGGCTAGGTCGGTCCATATAGAAAAAAACTGTGTCCTTGGTTTTGAGTACGGGCACAAGACCTCGGGCACAGTTTCTTTTCCCATACGGACCTTCCGTCCGGTAGATAACATGTGTGTGATCGGGGGATTTTTATCTGTGGATCAAACCATGCAGTGTGACCATTCTTTGTAAAGCTACTGAACAGTTCTGTACTATGGTACTGTTTATTTACTATACAGTGTGGTTCTAACTTTTTTATCTGTGGATCAAACCAAGCAGTGTGACCATTCTTTGTAAAGCTACTGAACAGTACTGTACTGTGGTACTGTGTGTTTTACTATACAGTGTGGTTCTAACTTTTTCATCTGTGGATCAAACCATGCAGTGTGACCATTCTTTGTAAAGCAACTGAACAGTACTGTATTGTGGTACTGTTTGTTTCCTCTGCATTGTGTCTGTAGAAGTTTTACAACTTTTCGCGAGTACAACTTTTGAAATTACCTCGGCGACTGGTATATGGAACTGTTCGCCGAACACTGGGTCAGTCTGAAAATCGCACGGCTTCGTTTCCAAGACACAGCTGTTACCAGACGCACATGGTAACAACACTGCCTTCACAAAGACAGCGGTACAATGAGCAGTGTTGCCCAGGGCTTTTAAACTCTTTGCTTGATCCATACAGACGACTAGCGCCTCTCTATCAACGTCGTACGTGAGACCTATCTTAATCTGCGCCGTTTCTGAACCGTCCTCGTCGAAATCTCGGCGCGATCCCAAATCACCGTTTCCTTGCGCCACCTTGAGGTTTTCCTGTGAAGCGTCGAACACTCCGCTGTCGGCCGCTACGGACTCGTCAGACGGGGCTGCCGTCACTGGCCGCGTTGCGGCAGGAGGAAGAGGTATATCACGTCGTTTCCGAGTAAACGAAGCAATGCCCTCCGTGATGGGGGACAGAGGAGTGAAAGGGATTGTATTAATCGATTCATTCGACTTTGAGTCTGCACATAGCAATCTTAGCCGCTGTTGAAGAGGTATTCCCTCAGCCTGGAAAGCAAGCAATGAAGAAATATATTTCAATTATAACCTTTTTTCACTGGACGAAACTCTCCAATACGACAGTAATAGGAAATCTAATAGAGAGCAATTGATTGCAGTGCTGTCCTATGAACAGCGCTATGTGCTTATCTACCTTTTTATCAAAGGATAAAATCTAGCAGCTGGACCCTGCAGTAGAAAGGCACTAAACAGTACGGTACTGTGGTACTGTTTGTTTTACTATACAGTGTGGTTGTAACTTTTTCATCTGTGGATCAAACCATGCAGAGTGTACATTCTTTGCTGGGAAAGCTGATGCGGTGCAAAAATGAAGTAATTTTGGAAAACATCTTCATTTTTACTGTTGAGTCCACCTGCTACCTAAATGGTTTAGGAATGGCGAAACTAACCTGTGCAAGCGAGTTTCTCTCCAACTCCGTGCCGTCTGCACAAGCCGAACTCTCTCCCTCCGACGCCACAACTCGTGCCGTGGCCGGAGAATGAGTCGGAGAAAGATCGCTGGTACTCGGAGAGATCGGTGGAGAGTGCGACGACAGCGATAGCGAGTCTCGTGACGATAGGGAGATCTGTGACGAGTTGCTGGCACTCGGATGAGTTGCGCGACCGGAAGTTGGCGTATAGCTTGTGGGAACAGCACTGGTACGCAGCTCGTAAATGGGTTTACACGCAGCATCACGTGACATGCCTTGGAGCATGTCTGTGACGCGTTGATGGAGCTCACGCAGGTTCAATGGTTCGCCGGCGCCGCTGTGATTTGCGTCAGCGTAGTTCAGGGAATTAAGCGATCCGCGGCTTGAGGCTGACAGAGATCCACGGCTGCCAGATAACGACAGTGAACCTCTGCTTGAACAGGAAGACACTGACGGAGTACTACCAGACAAGCTAAAACACAAATAAAACCAGCTTAGTAAAATCCTGCACGTTTTACTACAGAGCGTGGTACTACATTTTTTTATCTGTGGATCAAACCATACAGTGTGACCATTCTTTGTAAAGCTACTGAACAGTACTCTACTGTGGTACTGTTTGTTTTACTATACAGTGTGGTTCTAACTTTTTCATCTGTGGATCAAACCATGCAGTGTGACCATTCTTTGTAAAGCTACTGAACAGTACTGTACTGTGGTACTGTTTGTTTTACTATACAGTGTGGTTCTAACTTTTTCATCCGTGGATCAAACCATGCAGTGTGACCATTCTTTGTAAAGCTACTGAACAGTACTGTACTGTGGTACTGTTTGTTTCACTATACAGTGTGGTACTAGCTTTTTCATCTGTGGATCAAACCATGCAGTGTCACCATTCTTTGTAAAGCTACTGAACAGTACTGTACTGTGGTACTGTTTGTTTTACCACACAACTTTTTTCATGCAGCGAGACCAGTCCTTACAAAAACACCCACTGCAATGTTACATCGCTTATTTAGGAACCTTTCACGTACTTTTTCAACTGTACATTTAGTAGGTTTGTTAGTTTGGTTTGCTCCGCCAACTGGTGAACCAGCATTGATTTTTCAGCTTGCAGCTGAATCCTATCAGCGATCACACGGTGTGACAGCTCACGGGCAGATTCCAAATCCGCCGCTAATCTGTCCTTCTCAAATTCAAGTTTACGCTGCAAGGAAAAAGAAAACTCCAAGCTAAGAAAAAAAGTTACCCAATTAGCACTGCTTTGTTTGAGAGCACATAGCGGGCACTAGGTGAATGACGAAGTTGTGTACCACTTGATCAAACAACTAAAGGATTAAAGAAGTTTAAAATCAGTGGCCTGTGTAAACCTCAAAGGTGAAATTACCTTTTCGCCTTCGCTTCTCACTAGAGAATTCAACCGTCGAAGTTCTCCAAGGAGGGTTTCTTTCTCCTGGAGCAGCCCAGGCCGTGAAATGTGATCATCCACCATTACCTGGCCTAGTCTTTCATCTAGTCGAGAAATGGCGGTCTGAAGTTTATTTTCGACTCGAAGCGCTTCTTTGTATTCAGACTTCAATTCTTGACGGTCGCGTCGAGACAACTGCTCTGTTGCTGAATCCACACTCACATCGGTCTGTGAACCGACGCTGTTTTTCGGGGCGAGAGGTTCTTCTCTATTCTGCTGTTGTTCAAAGATAATATCCTTTTAGTATACACTTCAAAAAGATCGGACTACATGCAAGGGGATACATTCCGTACGTGGCTACGAGGAATTTTAGAAGCTAGTCGATGGCGTACGGAGGTAAAGTGCTCATAAGGGTGTCAGATATTACACTGACCCGTTGTGGGGCCACCATTGTCCGGGCGCCGAATACTATAAATAGGTTTATCACTTTTCTTATTCCGGTTAATTAGCAAGCTAATGCCATTTTACGTGTTTTTCACGTTGCTTATGTTTAGTACAAAAAAGATGTGATAATATTTTTTTTTACTAGTTCGAGAGAGTAGCACAATCTGATTTCTGTTAAGTTTACATCGCTCCTTATTTCCAAAGTAGGAAAATTCATTCTTTATCTTAATAGATTTCTTTAGTCCTTTAGTTATCCAGGGTTTTGACAACTGTTTACTTTTCCGTTCAGATAGGGTACGAAAGAAAAATAATACCAAAAAACGGACCTATTTCTGGGCATTATTTACATCATTTAGCTTTTCTTCTCAGCCAGAATACAGAGCGGACTAAGCCGACCAGTCGCCAGTGATTTCCCGCGAAAAACTCTCTCACTTAACATATATTGAAACTATTTCACGTATTGCAATAAAATCTGCTGGTGAAGGATTAGCACGCAACGGGAGTGAAAATTAAAAGCGCTGCAGACTTGTGTTTGAGAGAGAAAGTTGTTCTGTCCTCATGTACCGGTAGACAAGAGCTGGTACAACAGACCAAACAATACATTACAGCTAACCAATGTCTCCTAAACAAAGAGAATACAACTGTTATTCCCTCGTGTACCGGTATACGAGGACAGAACCGAGAAAGGCTTAATGGTGAGAACTTTACTCTGAAGACTAAACAATTGACAAGATGTGAAAGGGTTGAAAGTTAAAACCAGACTACAGGACTCGACGTTTCAATGTTGCAATAAATGCATGCGTCTCGTTAAAACATTGTTAGGACTAGAAAAAAATCTCCGAGACTTTTGAGTGGACATATTTCCGCCCTTTGAAAAGATTAGAGTGCTATTGAAGTATTTTGTTAATCTCACGGAATGCAACTTTCCTTCAACAAAATGCAACGAAGAAATTCAATAAATTCCCCTGAGAATAACACAGGACAAAAATCTCTGTCATATTAACGAACAGCCCACTCACATAAAGGCACTTAAGAGAATACAATAAAATGTACACTGTAAAACGAAATTATGAACCGCTAAGTATTTGCTTTGCTAGCTTAGAGTGGATATCATTTAATCTGCAGGATTAAAGAAAAAACAAAATGTAATTTAAACCTGTCATAGCTAAAAATTCCACGTATTCTAGCCCTTCAACTGCACAGTCAACCATTACTAGGAGAACAGCCAGTTGCATACACTATACAAACCGGTTCTGCAGACTAGTCTATGCTATACAATTCAAACCGGTTAGACAAATTTCGCACCTCGCTAGAAATCTCCAGATGATCCTTCAGTCGGAGCAGAGCCTGAATCAAGTCGTTTTTCTCCTGTTCTTTGAGAAACAGCGTTCTCTGAATTCCCTTCATCTCCTCGACAAGGTCCTGAATATCTTCCTTTTTGCAGCCTTGTGAGGACAGCTTCCTATCGACCTTCTCCAGCTTTTTATATCCTTCTTCCTGTGCTTGCATCTCGCCAGAGACTAGATCCATTTCCGATTTCAGCAGTTCAACCTATACAGGTTACAATGAGAACGAACTTGTGAAATAATATAGTTCGTATATATGTTGTGTCTGTTAAATTTGTGAAATATGCACTTTTTAACTGAAGCGGGTCACAGACGAACTCAAACAAAAGAAATCAGGGTTCTCTCAATAGGAGTCGAACCTACGACCAACCGATAACTAGTTCAGACACTACCACTGAGCTATTGGAGACTCGTGGGAGCAAGGACATTAAACTCGGTTCATGGGGCAAACATCCTACATACCACTTGCAACTGAATGCCAAATTGAATGGGTTGTAATTTTTTAAAATAATATCACATTTTTTCAATCAGTAACACTGTTAAAGGAGTCAATTTTTTCATATCTTTCACTTATTAAAATCTTTCTTCCGCAGTTTGCGCATATGAAATTCTCATATGTTCAGATTCAGTCCAGTTTTGTTGTAAAGGTCGTAATGATTGATTGCCTACCTGATGACGGGTGGCCAGGCGCAAAATAATGGTTCACATTTTGAAAAGGTTAGCCTCCGTTTTCCGAGTAAACTACCGGGGTCAGTTGTTCGAAGGTCGATTAGCGCTAATCCAAGGTTAAATTTTAACCCGGGTTTCTTTTCCTCTCCGATAACTTTCTATTTTTTTTAGAGCATACAATCATCAAATTGCATTCAAAAAGAATTATACTAAATGCGCTTTTTAAGCTCTCAGATCTGCATTTCAATTTCGCATTAACCCTGGGTTACCTTAACCCTGCTTCGAACAACCGGTCCCCGAAGAGTAACCGACTATAGCTCTTGTTTCAAAATCTGAGTTGCTACTTTTCTTTTGAGCATAACAGGAACAATGTGATCATCTGAAGTTCTGTACTAAAAAAAACGTGTTAGCCACATGTAAGTTTAATGGCCTTGCTCCCACTGACAAGCCTCCTAATAGCTCAGTGGTAGGGCGTCCGAACACGTAATCGGAAGATCGTCGGTTCGTCGGAGAACTCGGATTTGATTTTTCCGAGTTTGCTAGTGACAGAGCTGAAAAATACATCTTTTACGTGAAAGCTAGTTTGCAATAATACAGGCCACACCTAACGAAAGTTATCCTAAAGTCATTTTATAGCAGCACTGTCTTTCGTACCCTTGACTTAGCTTGGGAAATCTCTTTCTTCAGCTGATTGGCGTCATACTTGCTGGTAATTGAGCCCACGGTTGAATTCGATGATGACGAACTCAAACTTCCCTGTTTGGAGTGTTTCAGTTGCGAGTCATTCCTTTCTTGTATTCTTTCAAGTTCAGACGTCCAAAACTGAACCTAAACAAAGTGAAAAGAGATTGCTTAAGAGCAGTCCTATATTCATAAGCTGAGCAGCATCACAAAACGAACGAGTCAATTTGCGTGTATAAAAATCATGAAAAAACTATATTCATAAATGTTATAGATACCAAATGCTAACTCAAAGTAATTTGCGCAAGTAAACCTAGAACCCATGAAATAAAGAGTTAAAAAGTAAGGCATTCACAAAAAATATACAACTGAAGTTGTGTAGGACGCATCCGTTTTTAATCCTATATGTGAAACTGCAGTAATCTGAAAGGTCGGCGAGCAACTAGAAATGTTAGTTATCAACCGATAAAGGATAAGGGAAGCGAAAACCGTAAAACTAGACAGCTATTTTTTTCGCTTTATCTTTTTAAAATGATGAAAGGAAAACGTCAGCTGTTCAAAACAAGTTCCTTATCGATCTTTCACTGTTGGTGCCACAGCATGCAGAAGTGTAATCGGCGCAACTAAAATATTTCATTGTCTTACTGTCTAAAAATGCATCGGCATCGCTCAATGAGAACACTATCAGAATGTATACGACACTATTGAATGTCAACTGTTCCAGTTATGTGGAACGCGTTTAGACTTACTCACCTCCTCGCGTGCAATATTCAGCCGTTGTTTCTTGACATCAAGCATATTCTGTTTGGCCTGCAAGTATAGAAAACAGCAAATTGAAAAAAAAAACTGATGGACAGCAAACGAAAATTATTTTTCACTTTCAGAACCACAAAAATGATGCAAAAATAACATCACAGGTCCTCTATATTATTGTAAGTGCAGGGTTTTAACTGCTTGTCCATCTTGCCCCCAAATCTTCTTTGTAGTATGAAAGAACTTTCACTCATAAATCAATTAGAATTCCTCCAAAAGTACACTGCTTAGAGGTAAGGCAGGAACATGATTCATGGAGCAAGATTACTACAAATGTAATTTGATTATGGAGGAGAAAAGGGAAAAAGAAATGAAAAAGGAAAAACACCTTTGCATGGGTATCAACTTGCTTCAGTAGATAAACTAACTTCAAGCATGATTTCACTGCCATTTGCCACTACTGCCGTTAAAACATGTACCACAAACATTTTGCCGAGTTATTACTACTTAAGTTAGGTTTTAATGGACTGCACAGTAATACAAACCTTCTCTTAATAGTAGCACATGCAGAACAAGAATGCGTAAAATTTCCTAATTTTGAATACTAATGAATGCCTCACATACCACTAAATCAGACTGTGCAACAGTCAAGTATTCCGCCAACATAGTTTCTCTTTCCTCCCTCCACTGCACCCGTGGGTCCTCTGCTTGCTGGGCTCCTACAGAATACAACACATCAGTTATACCGTAGATCAGACATACAATTCTCCTTACTGAGTGCCATATATTCCCTAACTGAGCTTAGTTTGGAGAATTTGGATTTAGGAAGCCTCTGTACCCACTCTGCAAAAAAGTTGATGTTTCTCTTAATTCTCACGCGACAAAGAGTTGATTAAAGTAAGGGGTTGACTGTCAGTTTTCCCTATACTTGTCAACTCTACTGACCTGCATCTTCATAAGTACATGATACCAGAAACAAATGCGTTTACCTGTGATGTTAACACTGTCACTAAACATGTGCTCACAGTAGCAGGTGTTAACACTACAGGTCTACTTTGATGCAAGTTCATTGCGTGGAGTTGAATGCTCCAAAATCTATCCTATGTTTCTTCCAGAACTCTGTAACATTTCCAAACTTGAAAAAAATATGTAAATTTATAGGTCATTAATGTCATTTATCAATCTTGTTATCCGAAATCTGAACTTTACAGATGACAAATATTATTTATAGCTTTCACTGTCTGCACTTCTTTGTGGTTCCATTTGTTACAGTCAATTTGTTCAACACACATTATCATTGTATGAGGTAAAGACTTCATATAGTATGAAAGGCAAAAATGCTGATTACATAACTACATTCTTAAACAAGTGCCACAGAGGGACCACAGAGTATTAGTAAGCTATTTCTTAACTTATTTTCTTAGAGACAAACTGGATTGCTCAAACTGATGTAAATGTAGTAAAAATAAATAGAAGTTGAAAATCTGTAGTCTAGTTCTTAAGACAGTGTTGCAATACTTTCTTGAAGGTGCAAATATGCTAATAATGAACTAGGGGGGCTAAATGTGCTATGGTGCAGAACAAGAACTCTAGATGGAATACTGCAATCTGTTTGTTTTCACAAAATATACCAAAAAAAAGTATTTGCCATTTAACACAATTTGCCCATACCTGTTGCAGATGTTGTAGGACATACAAGCTCAGCGGAAAAAAAAATTAAATTTTACAGTACTTTTAGGTTTGTCTAATTTGAAGACTCCAAGGAATGCTCAGGTGTAATTAAGATAGCATCTACACTTGAGTAGACAACAATTCTTCAAAGGTTTTGGTTTCTAATAATAGTACTTGCAAGTGATTTATTTTTAACAAAGAAGTTTGCTATTTTGGAGTCACATATTTCACTAAGTAGGCAATTAACACAAGTTCCACACTTACAACAAGAATGACTTTTCAAATTGTACACCACAGAGAGTATTTCTATAGAGAGTTTGCTCTAAATAATAATTGTTAACGAATAGTTAAAATTTATGATTTGCTTTACAGTCAAGGGCAGACAGGTTCTGTTTGGCAAATCATTTTGTTTTGTAAAGTACTCTCTGGGGATGTTTAAAGTGCATATCAGTTTTTGTCTATTGTCAGAAAAACAATGAAAGACGAGATTTTACTGGAATGCTGGGAGTGAAGGCTGAGCACTTAAACCTGTGGTATGAAGAATATACCACACTACTGTTACTATTAACAAACATTCAAGCTACACTAGATAGAAACAGCAAAGGACACAGGGTTCACCTGTTTTAACAATGTTTAGTTTCTAAATGAATATTCTCGAAAACAGAGCAGAGTTAAGAAAAATAAACATGTCAGTAAATTGCAAGAGAGTTCATAATTCTTTAAGCTTCTCTGAGTTTTTGTAACTTCACCCTACCTTTGGCACTGAAGTTTCAATGACTACTGTCCACTTTAAAAGAGTTCGTCAAAAACTAAGATTATTGCCACTCAAAGAATCTTTTTGAATGTCCAACACCCAATTGTTTACAAGGTTTCATAAGTTTATTGTTTAATCTACAATAAGCTCTGGCTGCAGTATAAGAAAAATCAGACATGCTTCAAGAACTCAAAAGATCACCAAATGCCATACTTTTACTTCAAAAGAGAAATTCATACCAGTGTTGTGGTCAATAAAGTACTTTCCAAGAACTTTGTCATTGACTTCTTCCCAGCCAAATGGCAGTTCTGAGAAAAAAAGGGTTTCAAAATAAATACAATATTTTTATTCTGTAGAAAGGTTTTTGCAAGGAACATTTTGTTAGTTTTTTTTTAAATAACTTTGCAGTAATTAACCCTAAAGGATTGGTAAACAACAAATGACTTCACTACCAACACAATACACTGTATCTTGGTATTTTTAATTATTACCAAATCTAATACTCTTAAGTTGCACAAATATGTCTTACAATATCAGCTTAAAGAATACTAAAGGTGTGGCAATCTACATTCAAATATAACCTAAGATTTAAGATCTTATCTTGCCCCTTTTCCATCTACCCATACTCAAAATACCAGAGATACATGCCAAGACAATACTTTTTTGAGAGAGAGAGTAAAAAACTAGGGTTACCAAACAAGTAAAATAGGCTCTATAGCCTCAGTAAAGAAGCAAGTGCATTCTTTCAGAGTGGGTTTAAACCAAATGTCAAAAGCAATTTGCAATCACTTCGATTTTGCACTGCTATGATAGGTGACTGACACAAGGATGTCATGCCATTTTATCAAGCATTTATATGTATTTTCCCACCCTTCAGCTCTGACTGTTGTGATTAGCTCCAGAAGACACACTTTCAGTGGTTCACTGCTGACTGATTGACTGCCCATTGTATGACTGCTTACTGACTGGTAATTAAAGGGCCATATGAAAAAACTTAAACATTGTCAACAGACTGCTAGATTCTGTTGGTGTGACTTTTGTGATTCAAAAAAGTATTAATTATATTAGAAGATGCAATTGCAATTGAGTGATTTGCCAGGCTACGATGTTTGCAATTCATTTTCCGCTGTTTATGTTTGCTGACATGAATAAAAAACTCTGATGTTTGATAAACAATCAATCAGTAAGACAAAGTTTAATTTGATGATCACCATACCATTGCCCACACAATCAGCAAAGGTCCTTGGCTTAGTCAACCTGTAAACAATATAAAAGAACACTTATTAATTGACAATGTTAGGTTTGCAACAAATTAATTTACAAATCAATGACAGAACATAATGTAAGCCTAATGATCAAATAAAGTAATGAAGAAGAAGAACAACAAGAAAAAGAGGAAGAAAAAAACAATCTAAGGAAAATGTCTTCCAACTGTTTAACAATATTATGGAATTAGTTTCGTCGTGATTATTAAGAGCAAAAACACTCTTCTTAAAATGGTAATACAGTTTATCAAAAAACACAGAAGTATGTCATTTGTCTTTAACTTAATATTTAATTGCTATTTACAGAATGTTCAATCATAAAAAGGCAGAATTTTCTAGCAAGAGTACTTAACAATGCCTAATCTCTGACCAAGACCTACCTAATCAGACAGAGTTATGATTTTAACTAGTATTTCCGTGTGATCTATCTAGTTTCTATTGTCTAACATGCGCAATATATTATTGGCATTTATTCCAATTCTTTATTTCAGCATTCTTGGCATTGAATCACAGCTAGATTCCTAAATCTTTCCTTTTTAGTTTCTACAGATTGACCAAATGACAAAATGTTCAACGCGATGACCACAGCTAAGGTTCAGCACATACTAAAAATAGTTGTCTTGGAAACAGACTTATGCAAAGAGGAACCACAATAATTAGAAGGAACAATTAGGGTATAACAACCACAGAGATAGGATGATCAAAACAAACTTACAGATTGCAAACGAGTTTTGCTGATAAAGAAACATTTAAATCGGACTACTTCAATTCTTTATGAACTGGAATTCTGAAGTTGGCAGAAAAGAGAACAAGGCTGGATACAATAAAAACACCAGAGAATGTTGCACCTAAGGCTTTAGTGTCCACTGTGCATTCCTTTAGCGTTACTAGGTGAACCATGTCTCCTTTGACCATTACATTTCTTCACCTAAAATGGCATTAAGCAAGCCTTTTGCAAAATTAATTATGGTACCGCAAATGCATACATGTACACACAAACAAACTACCCAATACACGAACACCATCTTGCAATCTGTACTCAGCTTGTTCTTGCTTTATCTCTAAACAGAGCTTTAGTATTGTTGTATAAGAGCTTCTTCTGATTATGAAAAAAATTTACCACCCACATGCTTTTTTTTAGTTACACCGATAACACTTGTTACATTATCAAGTAAATACAAAAAAAAAAGAATAAATAAAGACAAAAAAGAGAACACTTTACATAAAATAAAATATTCTTAAAGCTGAAAGCTGTTTTTGCTTGACCCTTCACAGTATTAAGTGTCCTTGCCCCAGGCAGCAATTAACTGGTTGATTGTATGCTAGGGAACTCCTGGGGCCAACTCAAAAATGATACTTTCAATTGATTTAGCCTGAACTGTCATATTGCAGGTACTGTGACAAGACGTTAATGCCTTCAAACCTTTAAACCCCAATAAATTTTTAAACAGAAAGCTAAAGCTATCTTTGGGATTGAACCGGAATTAAGTGGTGTCAACTTTCTTTGTAATAACTGGTGCAAAGTGGAGAATGTTACAATTGATCAAAAGAATTTCTGAATGCTTTATTTTTTTATCCTTACCACCACCACTACTGCTCTGTGATCATTTTCATGTTAGTTGATGTATGCCACAGCTAACCACAGAGGGAATAAACAAACAGAGATAAATGATTCAGTACCCCTTGGCATGGTGCCATGTTAGAGGTTATGTCAAATTCTTCAGTGGAAAAAGTTCTGAGGAAAATCACGAGGTAGCTCTGTTCACAGCAAGCTAAAAATCTTTGAAAGACATTACTATTTCACAACAATGTTACAAAGGAACAAAGAACTGTCCTCTAGTTTGGAAACACAGCAACAAAAAATGATAACTTTGCATATTGTGTCTTTTGAATGCATTCAGTTTGGTATTATTTTCCTTCAACACCCAAATCGCATTTACACCTTTGAATATTTAAGCCAGAGTTTCATCTTTGATGCGACACTAAATGATTTTTCAGTTCACCATTCATGTATTACTGCATAAGAGCAACATGACTACAATATTCCATGAAAAGGATTTTTCCTACCATGTATCACACCAAAACTATAAATTTTAATTCTTATTAGAGTATTATCTTTGATTTGGGAATAGCAATGACTAAACAGAGAAAATCTTGCTTGCCAAATACTGGTGGACGAAAACATGATTTCAAGCACATTTTCAACCGTCAAGAATTTAAGGAGAAGAAATGTTATTCCATTCTAAGGGTAACTTGCTTTTACAATAAATACCTCATTAAAAATATATGTTGTTATCTTCCGGCACCCCTAAACTTGTATCTATCGTACTCTGGTAAGGAAGTCTAGGGTATTTGTCTTCTTTTTTCTATGATTCGGGTATAAAGAAGCTTAAAATTGACCTCATGCAACTTATATTTCATGGAAGCAAATAGAAACGGCTACCAGAAGACCTCCGTTCCGACAATATCTGTATACTGCGATAATTGGTTTATTACAGGCAAATTCAGCAGAATTTTCTCAAAATATAAAGCAGATTTTTACGGAATAGCTCGAATCACACATTCCTAGCGCATGGTGTGAGGTATTCACTTACGAAAATTTCTCATATATTATTCTTGCATGATACGTACGTCAGTAAGTTACGAACATTTCCTCTCGAGAACCACTGTACACGAAATGACCCGTTGGAACTGACAATTCATACATAAACGAAGCAGCTTCGACGCAATTATGGAACTACAGTTTGGCTGAAGTATTGATAAACCGTTGAACACGAGTTTTCTATCATTCAGTCGAGAATTTGCGAACGCATAACTGAAATATTTGGGAATAAAGGCTGAACGGAAAGGCCGATGAAGATATAAAAGTGTCACTATCAGAAGACATGCTACGAATACTATTTACTGAGATCTTCACCTTGCTAAGGCTGTTTCTCCTTAACAGGGTACGTAAGAAGCCAAAGAAAATTCTAAAACTACGGGAGAGCTCCGCTTAGACCCGTTAATCGCTAAAAATGTGTAAATTCCATACAAATAGCATTAATAGTTGTGTATGAATGCACAAAGCCCAGCTACCAGCATTGGGTACTCACTTTCACAACCCGTATTTGCAGCCATTTGCTTCGTAAACAAGGTTTCCAAAACCTTTAGAAACGTTTCGCTCAGAAACGAAGCAAACAGTCGCTTGGGTTGAAGAAAGAAGGCGCTTTTATGAACGGCAACTGAACATATAGTCGGTTACGGTTCATTACATCTAGTGAAATTCACTTACCAATCTCGCGGGTCGACCCAAGAAGTCCGTTTGGTATTATGGTCGATGTAGTAAATTCTGCCATCGAAGTCCCTAGCTTCTTCCCAGCCAACAGGAAGAGGGACTTCACATGTTTTCTCTTTTGGCATGGCGTTTATGCCACACTAAACTCTACTCACTATCCTCTCTCAATGTCGTCCATGTTTGGCTCAAGAGTAACAGCGGTTTCTGAGGTGAATTCGTCAAATTCACGATCATATCCGTGTACCTATTAGCATTGTTCCTTAATTGGGAATTGACATTCCATTTAGCCGACCAGCAGAAGGAGATTGCGAAAACCGCAAGCCGAAGAACCCAAGGCAAGCTCCAAAAGATCCCGATATCCTCATACAGTGTCAGCGAGGCTTCTAATTTTACACTCAGTCTAGTATTTGTTCAATTTATTTCCTCGCAGATCACTCTGTTGACATGACCATTGTTTGAGCAAATAAACCAATAAGGGGCGAGCTGCTATAATAGCGCGCGGTATGGTGTGTGCGGTTCGAATCTTTGAGATAGTTTGCCTCGGTAGCACTCCGCCCACGCGGGGTTGTGATTGTAGCATAGACACGCTTCATTGGCCCACCGGACCGCAAACTATTGTCACAATTTTTGACAGCTTTCGCGTGTACCATCTGCGAAATTCCACGCGTGCATTACATCGCGTGTTGACAACCCTGGCGGGGCATTTTATTTGATCCTTTATCTCACGCTTTATCGGAGCCACGAGACGAGAGCTTGCCCATGAGGATATAGCTATCCATATAGACGACTAAGCGATTTCTTTGCTGTTTAACTGCAAAGGGGAGCTCTTGATGAAGGCGACATAAAACAGATGCTCAATTTCTTTTTGTTTTCATTCCTCCCTAGTACGTGACTTAGCCTGCGTCTAAAGAAAATTGACTTCATTCCACCGGGGAATTACAAAATTCTCAATTTCTATGAACAGAGCTTCTGGAACGAGAATATTGACGTCGGAATATTGATCTAGGTTGGTACTCATCGCTGGATAAACTTACTGACTCTCAAAAGATAACGAATTCTTCAAAAAGAACATGAAAGCCTTTATAATCCCACGCGTTCCAATCATGGCAAGCTATTTACGACTAATCAACGATCACAAAAAGTCATGAAAGCGTTTGAACGAGTGTTTGATAAACTTCACAAACTCCAATCGAAAACTACGAAAAGACACGTTGCCTTGGAGTGAACACTGGCAAGTTTAGACACATTCTGTCAGGAAATAGTTGCATGTTCCGTATGCGAAATTCCTTCGTTTCTCCATGCATTTTAAGGGTCATCTCCAGGGTCACTGGTGTTGCTAATACCGGTGCGTGTGAACTAATCAAACCTATTGGTAGCGCTTTGCAATTTCCGGCGCACTGATTTGCCATCGCTCGCAGTGAACCAAAGTTCTACCGGACAAACAATAACAATGGTGTAAAACTTTAAGAATGGACAGTGGGTACAGTGGGGTCCATGGCAAACAATCGGCGCGCGCACTCCCTCTTCCTGTGGCCCCCTGGCGAATGATCTTTCAACGCTGATGATAAGAAAATTGAGAGAGAAAAACCTACATTCCCCAGGAACCCACGGTTAAAGGGTTAATAGGAGCCCAGCGAATAGAAAAGACTGTCCCATACAATTCTTCATATCTTGAGCCAGTAAAATATTTTCGGCCCTAATGAAACAATCACAACGCAGCGGCAAGCACCAGAGTGCATGAGAATTGCGCCTAATTAAAACGTGAAATAATCCTATTGAAGCACGGATTTCACAAATTCCAGGGGAAAATGATATTATGATCTTCGCGATTTAGAGATGGCCCATCAGACGTTACTCGAGCCCAAGGCATTTCGCCACTGAGAAAAATATGTCTATTTCAGGAGCCCATCACCCTCTCCCGCGAAAAAAGTTGTTTCCGCTGTCTCAGAATATCTTATCGGAGCTACTATTCTCTGTGTAAATACCTTGACTATCGTCAGAAATGCTGTCCGAACACTTCGCTGAAGTTCGTTGTCGCTACAGGCGATTATCATGCTACATATCAATCATGCACTAGCTTGCGATTGGCTCTCCCGAACCAATTCGCGGGAAAGACGATCTAAAAATAACCTTACTTGTGAAAACGCCGTTTCACAGATCTACTATGGGAGTTGCACGCTCCAGGTAATGGGCTCCTCTATTTATAAAAAATAAATCAGCTACATACCATGTTCTCTTGGCTATGAATGCTGAATCTTGGTCACTGCACTAAGGCATTCGCTCCTGACCAAGGTAAAGAACCCACCAGTTTCATCATCATCATCATCATCATCGACGTCATCGTCATCATTATCATCATCGTCAACGTCATCATCACTGCCATCATCGTCATTATCATAATCATTATAATCATCGTCATCATAATTATCATTGTCACCGTCATTGTTGGCGTTGTCATCATCATCATTAACATAACAATACATAATTCGTCCATCAAATCGATGAAGACCATCTATCGTCTTGGGGTTGGGGTCGTTGGGCTCCGAAGATGACTGATCAGACCAATTCGTGCCCGAAAGAATCTCGGACAGTGTGGGCAAGGGATGGTGGCAGCTGTTGCAGTGTCGGCAGCTCTTGTCTTCCTGGCTGTCCTGCGTTCTTCAGCAACAGCAGTCCTGTTTGCCTCACTTATCTTGGCATCTTTGTGGACTGCTGATCGTCACATTCCTCTGTCTAGTGCTGACTGCTCCTACGTGTTGTGGTTGATGTTGAAAGTCTTCAGTGAGGCTTTGAGCGTGTCCTTAAAACGCTTCTTCTGTCCACCTTGGGAGCGCTTCCCTTGCTGAAGCTCGCCAAACAGCAGTCTCTTTGGAAGTCTGTCATAAGACATGCGAAAAACGTGTCCTGTCTAGCGGAGCTGGGACTACATCAGGATGGTGTAGATGCTAGGTAGGTCAGCACGCTTGAGGATCTCGGTGTCTGTGATCCTGTCCTGCCACTTAATGCCAAGAAGTTTTCTGAGGCAGGTGGTGTGGAAGTGGTTCAGCTTCCTGGCGTGACGCTGATAGACCGTCCATGTTTCACAGCCGTAGAGTAGTGCTGAGAGGACAACAGGCCGGCCGGTACACCTTGATCTTTGTCTCTGTGGTGATTCCTCTCCTATTCCATACGTTCTTGTGCAGTCTGCCAAAGGCGGTGCTCGCTTTCGCGAGCCTGGCGTTGACTTCATCATCAATGACGACATTTCTGGAGAGTGTGTTGCCGAGGTATGTGAACTTGCATTGTCCGCTACATTCAGCCGTTGTCCGTTGATGGAGATGTTGGGTTCAACGTATGGCTTTCTTGGGGCTGGCTGATGCATTACTTCAGTCTTCTTTGTAGTGATGGTAAGGCCAAAGTTGTTGCAGGGATCAGAGAACCTGTCGGCGCTGAACTGCACGCCAGCTTCCGAAGCAGCATTGAGGGCGCAGTCATCGGTAAACAAGAAGTCATTGATGGTGTCTGTCAAAACCTTGGTTTACGCTTGAAGCCTCCTGAGGTTGAAGACTGAACCATCAGTCCGGTATTTGGTGCCGATGCCTACGTCTACATCTCCGAAGGCATCTGTCAGCACGGCAGAAAACATGAGGCTGAACAGTGTGGGAGCAAGGACACAGCCTTGTTTCACTCCATTTGAAACAGAAAAAGGATCAGAAGTCTCTCCGTTGTCCTGAACTCTTGCCAGCATGCCATCGTGTAGTTGTCGAACAATGGCGATGAACTTTCTGGGGCATCCGTATTTCGCCATGATTCTCCAAAGGCCTTCTCTACTGACAGTATCGAAGGCCTTGGTCAGATCGACATAGGTGGAGTAGAGGTCGACATTCTGTTCTTGACTATTCCCTTGTAGCTGCCTAGCAGCAAACACCATGTCGATAGTTCCACGTTCTTTCCGGAAGCCACACTAGCTCTCGGGTAGGAGGCCTTGCTCAAGGTGAGCAATGAGGCGGTTGAGAAGAACTCTGGCCAGGATCTTTCCTGCAATGGACAGCAGGGAGATTCCACGATGGTTGTCACAGGCTTGACGATTTCCTTTTCGTTTGTAGAGGTGTATGATGGAGGCATCCTTGAAGTCCTGAGGTACTGTCTCATGCTAAATGAACCAATAAAAAAATCAAATGCAGGTTGCCAGCAGGTAGTGCGAAAAAAGGTGTGCGATCTTGCCGCAAATAGATTTGGTTTTTCACCATAAGGTTGGGTTCACATAGCTATACATTTAGTACCCTGGTATCCCACCAGTTTTTCTCAAGCACTTGTTTCCGGTCAAAGGCAACTAATACGTACTCAGGGAAGCTTGAAGGTTTTGGTGTTTGCTTCGATCTGTAGTGACTTTTGTCATTTTCTTTTACTTCCTTCTTTGGTTATCAGAGCACATACGCAACAAAATCGCCTGTGTAGCTTCCTTAAAGGAAAGGTGGGGGGAGGGGAGGAGCACGCAGCTCTGGCAGGGTAGCTGCTAAATCAAATCTGTCTTAAGTCAAGTAATCAATCACAAACTACCCTGGTCAAATCAAAAGGCAAATTTTAGACTGTTTTTTTTTTGTATTAATTTGGTATTAAGTCTCTCGCATCCTTCGGGCGCCCAGTCCCACTCTACTCTCTCACCTTCACACTTCCCTTATGCCCTGTCTACAGAAATAGACCCGGGATATAATTGGTGCGATTGTGTGTTAGCGTCTGAACAAATGATTACCAGCGATATCCTTTCATGACCTAAGAAGTTGCATTGCTTTGCTTTTAACTAAGACTGTTTGTGTGTCCGTCAGTCGGTCAGCTGTCTTTCAAATCCACCCTGTCAAACATTCGGAAATTGAAGACTGCGGCACCAATATTAAGAATTTTCAAAAATACCTAGAAAGTAACCCTTTCCTTTCCATTATAAAGAAAAAGATAGTTCAAAGTTCCTACCATGTCCGATGCTATTGAATAATATTATACCGAGCCTTACACATTTTCATGTATTCTATATTTCATTATGAACTCGAAGTCTCTGTAGCTCACTCTTCCGTCTCGATCACGATCGGCCTCTCTGAATATCTTCTCAATAGTAACTGAGTCCAAAAACGGCGCGACTTGCAGAAACACATTTTTCGCTGTTTCTAAGGTGATAAAACCATAACAATTGGTGTCAAAAGCAATAAACATCTGTCTGATTTCATCGTCTTCGTCCTGAGCCAAAAGCTTGGTTTCTGCAAGTTTTGCAAAGGTCTCAAACGGCAATCCTGGAATTCCTCTTGCGCTAGAATTTTCTATCAGTTGCTTCACTTCACTGCTAGATGGCTTGTACCCAAAAAGAGCAACAAATGCCACTTTAACGTCCTCACTACTTAGAAATCCCTTATTTTCTTCGTCGGCAGCATGGAAGGTCTCCGCGATCTGTCGCTTTAGTTCTTCGGTTACTTGGCTCAGCGATTTTTGGTGACAGGCCAAAAAACTCTGCATGTCAGATTTTCAGGGAAATCGCCACAAATAACTTCTTGTACTGGGCAACTGTCGAATTTGTAGGCTAGCCTTCATCCGCCATCTTTGACAGAATGCTTAGTAACCACTTCTGTTCATCCCAGCCTCTTCTCATTCTCGCCAACACACTAACAAAGTTGACGAAACAAAATGCCGTCCGAAGGTGAAACGCTTTAGCTTTGCCGTTATTTATTTGCTGATTTCCAATTTCCGGTGGGTTAAAAACTCATCTAAAAGTAGCTGTATTTAATTTTTTAGCATTCATGCTTTCTTTTAAGGTCTTGAAGTATTTTCGAACCCTTTGGCGCCGCCGTCATCTGGGTCATACGGCGGAACAAGCGGGTAAGGAATAAGCCTTCGGATAGTCGTCTACTTTTCCTCTATAATTCGTTTTTTTTGGAACCGAAACGCGCTTCATCCCACCGTGATAAACTAGAAATAAACTTCGATTACATGATTGTTTTTTGTGAAAGGATTTCGGCGCTTACAAATGAAGATTTCAGGAAACTTTTGATGACTCCGCGGGCAGCGCCATCCGTTGCTCCACCATCTGCCAAGTCATCATCAACTCACAGCAGTAGAAGTGTTGGTAGCAGTAGCCATTCACATCACAGTAGCAGGTAAATTGTACTTTATTAACGTTTAAGACTAAGTACATGCTAACAGTAAGAGAATCCAAAATAACAGTTCTTTTCAATCATTTTTTATATTTCAACACCTTGTAAACTATGTCTGCGCATGCGTGCAATACAAATTGTAGTGTCTGAATAAGGTAACCAAACTTTTTTTTTTCAATCTTTAGGAGCGATCGCGGCAATGATGATGATGATGATGATGATGATGATGGTGATGATGATGATCCTTGGTCCAGAAGAAGAAAGAAAAAGAGGTTTGGGATATATTTCTATACTGCTCCACTCTTCATTATGTATGCCGTAGTTGTACTGTTTAGTTCTACAGAAGCAAAAATTTAAGGTTTGTAATTTCACACCAAAAATATTTTTCTTGGCCAGCCATGTAAGACTTACAAGTACTAATCATATGCTGTGCACGTGCATTCATATAGTGTTGTATTCGGTATTTAGCTCTTATTAACTGAGCAGGATGCTCTGTATGGGAGAATCTTGATCAAGGTCATAGGTACAGACCAAACGCAGTGAGGTCTGTGCACACGACCAAGGTCAAGAGTCTCCCATACCGACCAACTAAGGTCGGTTAATAAGATATCTACTATATAAAAAACAAGAACAATTTAACTTGTTTAATGTAACTGGTTTGCATTACCTTATATGTTCCTTGCAAATGGCGATGAGCCGAACTTAATTCTGCCAAGGCTTGCTTGTCCTCCCAGTATACTTTGTTCTTAACAGGCTCTTTGGCAGTTCCATAAATAAATATTGTTAGAAGAAAAACTGTCAATATTTTTACATTTTAGTTTGCAACATTTTGCTGCAAAATGCAAATGCCAGTCTAGATGGGAAAATCTAGACCACTTGTGAGTCTTTATGACTATATTTGTTTCTCGTAGATACTATGCAAAACTCAAAAAGATGGAAGAGGAACGAGAGCAAGAACTGGCTAGCAAATACAGAGACAGGGTTGGTAATTTTTTTTCTCTGAAATCAATTTGAATAGTGGCAGTATATTTACAGAGTTGTAAAACAGTGAGGTAATTATTACTTATGCCTCTATTCGGAGATTGAAGAGATCAATAGTGTTTTTGTAGTACATACTGATGAAGCAATCTCTGTGACACCTCTTGGAAACAGCTGTTAAGTGAGAATCGAAGTCAGCCATTCCATTCAATTTTCTTCGATCAAAATTCACTTGCACAAGGATTTCCCAGAAACCCCAGTATTATTCACCTCGTAGAAGGTTACTAGTGTCAAATATCCTGAAATTATGAGCCTACTGGTAATCAGATTGCTTAAAATAACAAGGTTGCTGAGTTGGTACCGTACTTTCTGGCCATTTAACCGTACGGCAGATTACCTGCACCAGTTGATTATTGCCTATGGCGGAAGAAAAATTCAACAGATTACCCGCATTGGGAGATAATCTGCACCTTCAAAACAAAGAAAATTTGCACAAAAAGGCTCCAGCATTCACAAATGTAAGGGCAAATTTATATGGGTAAGTGTTTCTGCGATGTTGTGTGTGATTAAAGAAAGCCATAATGTCGCTAATATTTAAATTTAAATTTAAATTGTCACTTAACCCCACCTCCATATTACTTGCAGCGGCATGTGCCTACTGCAAAATTAACAGATTGCCTGTGGGTAATTGCCTGGAACCTGCCCATTGACCTTGAAGTGAGAAGTTATGTGTATAAGAATAACAGTTTGTTTTTAATTAGAAGTTTTTAGTGGTGGTTATTTCTTGTTGTAGGCAAGAGAGAGACGTGATGGGCTCAACCCTGATTATCAATCCACAGACACATTGAGCACAACAGCAAACTACAGAGCAGTTGGACCAACAGCAGAAGCAACGTAAGTTGTATATGTTGTAGTTCAATTTTATCCTTGGTTTAAATTTTATTTTGTTTCAAACTCGCTATCACACATAACCATACCAAAAAGCAAAGGAAAAACATTTAAACCAAGGAAAAAATTGGACCATTACGTATACACTGAAGGAGTTTCTAAAAAGAGCTTATTAATCTGCAACATAGATTACAGCACTCTTAAAACAGCACACTCCAGAATAGTTTGCTTTTGACTGTAATGTTGGTTCTCCAAGCGATATGTCTTAAGGTATTCCTGGAGGCTATTTTGTGAATTTTCCCCTACATCTACCCGCATCAAATCTAATGAAATAATCTCTCAGAATTCATCAAACTTTCACATGTAAAACTTTATTCCATGCAGCTTCTTTAAAAATTATGGCCAGTCTAAAAGAATGAAAGGTATGCATGAAATTTGATATTTTGATGGGCGTGGTCAAAACCATAAATTTGACTAGTTTGAAAATACGCTTGAGAGAATTTATTCCACTTCCAACAGCTTCTGGCAACTGATAGATACAGTTAAAAGCAACAATCGTACGGGAGTACGTCACAGGAAAAGCAATTGGAAAAAAAATATGTCTCTTAATAGAATTTTGCATTTCTATGAAATATATGAGGTCACTGCGAGACGCATTTTCAAAGGCTTTTGACGTACTCCCGTAAAAATCTTCTGTAACCTATGCAGTTTGCGTCTGCCAAGTTGCAAGTGCTTACTATAAACACACGAGGAGTTATTAGACTGAACAGGCTCCCACCTCTGATAAAACATGCAATTTTTCTCGCGAAATCAAGCTCAAACTCCCCAAAAATCGTCCTGAAGAGCAACATTAACTTCTTTTCAGTGGCAGCCATGTTTTTGATGCCTACAATTGTTGTTCACAGCGGCTAATCCAAAAAATGGGCCTTTTATGGGCCCTTTTTTACCTTTTACGGGGTGCAAATTTTCCCGCGAAACCAATCAGGGCAAGCCATCACGCCTCTGCATAGCAACGACACCTCAACAATCCCCTGTCGATAGCTCGGAACGTGACAAACATACCACAGAGATCGATTTGACAAAGTGAGAGAGCGAGCGAGCGAGCGAGTTTATAATCAAACGAGAGGTCGTGCAAAAAAGTGAAAAAATTTATGATGCCTCGGACGAAAAAGAGGAAACAACCGAAAGGAATAGCGGTAGGTGGTAATGAAGCCAGGGGTTTGGGAGTTCGATCAAGGATGGGCCTTGACTTTGACAAGTTGAGGGAAGCTGGATGGACGATAAGTGAAAGGCAATCTTCATTCGGAGACAAGATTTTATTTCGATACGTAAATCCGATTGGAAAGACTCTTAAAAGCAGTAAAGATGTAGAGAAACAGTTGAGGGAAGAAGGAACTTACCAGAGCTTCGTCTTGGAAACTAATAAATCTCCGCCCGAACCAAATGCGACTAACGATGTGCTAGCTCATCAGGACGAGGATTCTGACTCGGATGACTCTGACTATGAACCGCCAGAAAAAAAGATTGTGACGGAAAGCAAGAACAAATGGTAAGTTGTTACACGACGAGGGTAAGAGGCTCCACCAGTAAGTCGTCAGGAGGGATTTTTTTTTCACGATTTGTTGATTTGTTGTGTTACATTTTTTGTTGTTAGTTGCACTCGAGAAGATTCATCCTCGGTGTAGAATCCTTGAAACTCACTACTCAGATACGCGAACAAACTATGCGGCGAGTAAAACTGTAGTCGCTAAAAGTGGTAATTCTCGTATACTAATTTACTTTTCTAGGGTATTGGGTTGTAGGCGAATCGACTTCAGTGTAGGTGAAACGTCTCAGAGCGTGTAGGCGAATCGACTCAAGTGTAGGCGAAACGACTTGTAGGCGAAACGACCGGCTACCCGTAAAACAATGAATACAAAGAAGCCACGGAGAAGTCAACATAATAGACCCAAGTAAAATAATAGCTAGAAAACAAAGAAAAACTTCCCAGGTTTTTACACGGTGGTAGACTTAGAAGATTGCACTGTTCATTATCAATAATTTGTGAGAACCGACTACTTCAGACTTTAAAACGTTATTGTTCTGATTTGTTGTTTCAGTATTGAGGTTCCAGAAGGACTGTTTATGGCCACCACCTCTAGCATTGTGTCCCTGATTGATCAATTCAACGAATTTTTCAATTGCTCATCAAACAAAGGAAAATGTAAAGGTTAGTTTCTTTCTTGTTGTAGTTTGCTAAATATTCCTGTTTGTATTTATGGATGCACCGATAAACAACTACAAATATGCCTTACTTCCCATTGCAAGGATGGCTAGATATTTGCCCAGTAACTTATTTGCTATGCAGCTTCTTTTTTTTCTCTACTTTTTTTTGTGCAGTTGTCTTGGTTACCCTAGGTTGATAAAAATGCCAAAATAGAACTATGCTATTTTTCAGCCATTTTGAACAAACAAGTTCATCAGTCAATAAAGGATTCATTTTATGACCAAATTTATTGTTATTGCCAAACTAAATGGGAAATCTTGAGCGGTCTAATATTGTCTCATCTTGCCCACTTGTGGAGCCTGTTTTACAGTTACACAAACAATTGACATACATCGTTATGTATTTCAGGAAGTTATAATTTATAATTTTATTATATCCTTTGAATCTTTTTGTGCAGGAAAACTTGTCTTAACAGCATACAGCAAGAAAGGACTTGGTGGGGCCATGAATCTCAAGTTCACATGTTGCGGCTGTTGGAAAGTAGAAATTGACTACAAGAGCAGCCAACTCGCCCTTGAGTCTAGAAGACACCTGGTGTCCTTGGCTCTTTCCCTAGCGTTTTTTATTAGTGGGCATGGATATGCGGGTTATCGCAAAACTTTAGGAAAGGGGTTGGGATTAGGTGTAATTTCAGAGAAACCCTTTTTAGAAGTAATTGACCTAGCACTCCCATACATCAAGGATATTTTAGATGAGATGTGTGATGATGCCAAGCATCAAATGAAACAGGTCTCATCAGATCAAATCGGTAGCTGGTCCAGAGCAGTGACATGCTGTGATGGGTGCTGGCTAATAAGGGGGCACTTCAGTCAAAATTGCACCTTTGTTATAAAAAATTACATCACAGGTGCCCTTCTTTATTATGGGCATTTGTCTATGAGAGGTGCAGACAGAATTTGTGATAAGGAACTATGGCAAGGTACTGCCAAGTCATCAGAGGGCCACCTCAGTCAGATCCTTTGGGCTAAGGCTAAAGATGAAGGCCTGAAAGTGGCTATCAATTGGCAGGACGCAGATTCCTCATCTGCCAAAGGATTTCGTTATTCTTTTCCCAATGAGCAAGAGTCTAAAGTAATGTTGTGTGGGGGTCATGTTGGGAGGGCCCATGGTAAAAGGCTTGAAGAGTTAAAAACCATGTCTTCATTTAGCGAAGGGTTCATCGCCTTGCACAAATCAGACTTTCCTGCAGTTAAATCAGTGAAGTGCTGTTGTGCTGGCAAAAAGCACACTTTTGTTGCTAAAAAGGACAAACCTGTATGTGGTTGTATTGGCCCAGGCTTTATACAAAATGCCAAGCGGAACCATTACTGTGCATTAGTTCATGCTGGTACTAGCCCTGATAAATACAGAGAAACTATGCTGACTCTTGGCAAATACCATAGCAGGGACATTCATGAGTGGGAAGAAGGATTTTGTTCTTTTCATCCTTTGGTTAAATGTAGTTGTAAGGAGTGCAAGGCAGATGAGAATGGGTTTTACCCAGACATGAAATGCCAAGGCCAGCCATATCACTCTGCTCATTCCTTGAAATGTGAACTTCATGGACTTGCATATGAGATAGAATGTGCTGAGAGAGCAAAAAATGCAGAAAAGGTAATAGATCCTGAGTTAGGAAAGGGCCATTCAAATCTTCCCGAATCTACATTCAGTGTCCTAACTAAATTTCGGGCCAAGGACACCAACTTGCATCAAAAGCACTACCAGGCATCAACGAATCTGGGACTTCTCCAAGCAAGCATGACGTGGTGCTTCAAGAATAAAGGACCACATTATCACTGGATAATTGAACTCTATTCAAAGATGGGTCTTCCAATATTTGACGGAATTCAGGAGATGGTATGTGTTTGTGTAATAAAATGTTAGTACACGTAAAAATGTTTTTGATATAATGCTGTTGTTTGTTCTTGTGAGGGTGTGAGGATGAAGTTTTGTCTTGTAATTTGAGAAAAGGATACTGTTTTTCCTTTGTTTTGCTCGTTCAAATTGCATATTCCAAAGACATGAATATTGTTATCACAGTTTTCCTTCATTTATCAATTTATAGAAAAGGCATGCCTATAACTACAGCATTTCACAGTTTCCCCTCTGTACTTCAGAAAAGTAATATGTTTCTTTCTCTCTCTTTTCTTTTTTAAGTGCACACATGATAATGAGGAACGAATGAGGAGACTCAAAAGATGCCAAACAGATGATGCCAAGAAAAAGCGGGTGCAAAGGAAAGTCAGTCGTGCTGAAGAACAAGAACTAAGGTAACCGTTTTTGCTCCAATCTATGGCAAAATCTGTAATAACAATTGTTATTCCAGGATTCGTACAGAGTCCTGAATTTTGGAAAAAGCAATTATCCAGAACTAGAAAAAACCTGGATAAGAAAAGTCTAAAAAAATGGTAATGTTTTGGAACAAAGTTTGGAAAAGTCTTGAATTTTGGTTCTCAAAATCGGTACGAATCCTCTTAGTCTACCTTCTGTTATGGTCTTTGTTTGTGGGGTTCCAGGGTACTGACAGCAAACACAAGTAGACAAGTCAGCTAGAACTGAATTATGATCAGGACCTTTATATAGTGTGTTTGCAGTACTTATGAGAGACAGGCCAGTACATTCAGTTTTTCAGAGGGCCAGAGGGGGTACAAAATATAAGATAAAGAATAAATTTGAGTCAATTGTGTTTATTTTGTTTTTGGCATGCTTACTTTATTTTCCATTGATAGACTGGAAACCTTTCAGTTGGCACTCATTACAAACTTTTGAATTCAATTGCCTGTATCTGAAATAGTATTTCAATATTCTGGCAAGGAAAGGAAATTCCAAAGTCATACTCGTACTGGAAAGTACCCGTATGTTACTCTACTGGACATGAACACAGATGCGGAAGTTGATGTGTGAAATGTTCTTTGGTCATTATCTTTGCAAATAGAAAAAGGTATGTGAAGAGCCTAAGAATAAGGCACACCTATGGAGAAGAGGATGAAACTGAGATGCTTGAGGAGGAGGCAATGCAACATGCAGAATTGGCTATTCAGAATGGAGACACCCCAGAAGGACCTAACATCCCAACAGAAGCAGTTGCTGCTCCTGCAAATGCAGTTGTATCCATCAGTGGAAAAGCGTGCAAGTGGTGTGGTAGCAAAACCCACAGCCGAAGATCCCATAAAGATTGTCCTTACAACCCTAAAAAATCCACTTCATGACTTCATTCAACCTCATTCACTTGTGATTCAGATAGTTATCTGGACAAGACTTTTCATTTTAGTTTTTGTTCAATGGGCTATTCTCATGCTGTCTACCCCCTACAACAATTGATTTATGGGAGTTGCAGTCAAAAGAAATAATAGGAAAATGCATTGATGTCGATTCGCCTACACGCTCTGAGACGTTTCACCTACACTGAAGTCGATTCGCCTACAACCCAATACCCTAGAAAAGTAAATTAGTATACGAGAATTACCACTTTTAGCGACTACAGTTTTACTCGCCGCATAGTTTGTTCGCGTATCTGAGTAGTGAGTTTCAAGGATTCTACACCGAGGATGAATCTTCTCGAGTGCAATTGATCTTTGCATCAAATTTAAAAAAACACCTGAGGTCCAGCTCAGTCCTGTATAAATGGTTGGATGGAATTACTTGTCCATGATTTTATACAGAGTCATTTAGTTCCACATCATTTTATTACAAAGTGAAGGATTACATAAAAAAAAATAAGTTCTCTGATAGGTAACATATTATAATTCATTTCTCTATTCAAAAACAATGTAAAAGTGTGAAATTATTATGATTATTTTGTATGATTCTACGCGTCCCCTGGCCATCTTGCATGAAAGAGGTCAGTCAAGGTTACCTTGTAGACCTAAAGGTAAAATAAAAGTAAAGGGATGAATTAGGGTTTGTATTGGAACCACTTTTTTTTATAAAAAAAATGATTTGTATATTTAACAATACAAAATAATCCTCACCGCTAATGTCTCGGGATTAGGGTAATCCCGCAGTTCCTTGTCAATTGTAGTCCGGATTGCCTCTTTCAGGCAATCCGGATAAACGTACGTGGGGAGAGCTTTCCCCCGAAACTGGCCTTCGCCAACTTTGTTTCCAAACTGTTGAGGAAAAAAAAACAGGTTTTGTGCACCTCATCAAAGGAGACGAAGCAGTAATAAGTTTACATCGAAAATCGTAAGAAAAATGCCAAAGCAGAAGTAAACTATTGGCTACTTTCATTAATGTAGAATGACACAAATCGATATAAGTCCATCTAAAAATACAACCTCTGAGAAACGTAAGTACATGCAAGTATAAATATAGATATATGTTTATGATCCTTATGCTCGCGTTTGTATTTGTTAGTCTTACATGAAATCATGCTTGCAGAAGCACAGTAGTCTACAAACACTAAGAAAAGGAATTGCAAACCTCGAGAAAGGATAGCACATTTTGTTCCCAACGCCTGCGCTTACATTTTCAGTGTTTTTATGGACTCTCGTGCTTCCGTTTATATTTGTGTATATGTCTATATTTCTGCCGCTCATGAAAACTAGGCTTTATAAAAGAAAGCTGCAGAATATAAACCACATACAAGACAGAATGTCTTGCCACATACAAAACTGCCACGTGGAAGATCGCGAATGACTCTCCTGACATTACGCATCACCTACCCATACACACATAACAAAGGAAGAAATTGTATAGAAAAAGGTCGGCACAGAATCGACCTTTCTCGTGGAGATCAAATGGCAAATGTCACTAAGGTGCTTACCCACAATATGCCGAAAACTCGGCGATAAAATCGCCTCCTTGCCTGCTCCGCGGTCTCGTCAACTTTCCGACGAAAACCGCGCAGCAGCCGCTCCAACCCTGGAGGAGTTCCCTGCAATCTGGATGACAAAAACGCCATTGTTAACCTCAACAAGTACAGAAAAGCAAAAAAATTCAGTAAATAAAGCGATTTATTTACCCGTTCTCTCTAAAAGCACGGTCGAGCACACGTGTTGCTTCCTCTGCTGCCATCACGATCAAAGAGGGTGTTCCATTTCAAATTACAAGGTTTTATTGAGTTGAGCTGTCAACAAGACCATCCTTTGGGAGATCCACAGCAGGACACATTTTCCTTTTTTTACCGCGAAAACCTTCATAGAAACCGAACTTTACGTGCATATAACTCAGACGGGTTTGATTTTTCCGACCTAAAACCTGGCATACATTCGTCTTTTAAGATTATCTTTTCACTGAAAACAAAATTTTGGCGATAAAAAAATGTCACTTTAGCCTCCAGGAATACCTTAATCTTGTAATTTCCAATTTCAAGATACAAAGAAATGTTCTCCATACATTATTGATGGCAACGGTTCAAGATGAAAGTAAATGTCAGTCATTTTTTTGAGAACAGGTGTGCCAGTGTTGCGTGCATGTGATTATTGTGAGTTAAGTTAGTTAGAAATTCTATCAAGAATGGCAGGGTGTGTTTCAGAGATTGAGTGAGCAAAGAACACAAACACTGTAAATTTGTGATCAAATGTTGTGAGTGACTAAAGATTATATCAGTGGCATTGGCTTCATTCCTAACAATCTAATTCATTACCTTACAATGACTAACTCACCAGTTGCATTGACTTTAACATGCAATTCTTGTCTATCTTTCATGCTATGCTTAGGAACACAGCTGCAGAGAGGCGCAGGCAAGCCATTCAAGAGAGTAAGTTTCTTGGTGGAGATATGGAACATACTCATCTTGTAAAAGGCCTGGATTTTGCCTTGTTACAAAAGGTAATTACGAAGTTCACTTTGTTGTGTTTCCATAGAAGTTGAGGAGTGCTGGAGGTTTGCTTGCAATAGCTATCCATACCTTAAGTGGACATGTGTGAATGATGAAAAAAATGTTACACCCTATCCACTGCTTGCACTTTTATTCATTTACCGGTATATTAAGTTTAAGAATTATTGATCAGTGACAGTGAGTTTTACTAATTTGGGGCTGCATCACACTGTAATGGTGTGTTGAATATTTTACTTGCTCATATTCATCAATAAATAGGTTCGTAGTGAGATTGCAGAAGAGGATGAAGAGGCAGAGGAGCTAAATTTTCAGAAAAAAGCCAAGAATAAACAGAAAGACAAGTATGTACTATTAACATTAATCCAGATTTGGGTTGTCAAAACCCTAATTAGTACTTATCCAGGACTATCCCTTTCACTCCCAGACCTGAGTAGCAATTGTCTTTGGTGAGTACCGTACATTTACAAATTAATTTTGAGAATTTGATATTAGGTCAATTCATTATCTTCAAGTTGATCATTTTGTTCAATTGTCATAGTTAGTTTCCCTTACAGTGTATAGGGTTGTCACTAAGATTTCAGTTTGCTGGGTATTTGTTGTTAGTTGCCAGGGAAGCCATAAGAAGTCATGGGGCACCATTCCAAATGCAACTTCTATCATTTTTCAAAAGACATTACTGCATCCCCCTCTAAAAATCATTATCAAGAGCAGAGCTAGTAATAGCTGTTTTATGAAGATCACGTCTTTATTAATGAAAACTACAACATTCTGAGACACTGAAATAATAAAAAATTAACAGAAATTTATGTACATATAAAGGAAAAGTACATGCAAATTCACGTGCTTGCTTGGGAGAAACTTGTCATGTGCTAGGCAACCAACTCACATTTCAACAAGCAGAACAAAACTATGCCATTTTATAAACTTTATTCACTGTAGTTTTTAGTAGTTAGTTGAATTTTGAATGGCAAAATTTATTTGATCACAACATGCAAACCTTTGGATGAACAGAATATTTTCTTCATATACCCAAAAATGTAGCATTTATCCTCTACTTACTTTTCTGCCCAAGACCAACCAGAGTAGGGTGAAGAAAGAATCCAAATAACTATCTATTTACAGTCATTTAATGGACATTGAAACTCAAACACTGAGATCTACATACCTTGAATTTGATAAACTGGCTAATGATGAAAAAAGAGTTCACATTCCTTTGCCCTTTTTTCGAGGTGTTCAACATGAAGTCGAAACATTGGTTAAAACTGACATTTAGCGAACGCAGAGTTTCGTGCGTGTGTACTAGTAAAAAATCTAAGGGGGCGTTTGGAAATTACCTAAAAAAAAAATCCTGCCCATCAAAAGTATAGAAAAAAATTCATGCACAGTGGGCCAAGGGAAAAAAGATTGAGATTTGTATGTCAAGGTGCTAAAAAAATTCTTTCACAGCCCAAAGTGGGAAAAAATTCTTAACAAGATAAAGTTGCCCACCCCCCACCCTCAAATATGAAATGGTTCATCCTTAAGTCAGATGTCTTTTTCTGACATTTCTTAGTTTTTGCACATGTGTATTTCATAATTACTTAAACCTCCTGCAGGTAAAACTTGCATTTAGTTTGATGGTTAGTTTATGTGTGTTTCAAGGATGTACTACAATTATTAATTTTACTTTTTTCAAGCTTATGTCCTTTTTAATGTAGAATTAATTTTTTGGGTGTTTGGTTTAAGAGCGGCCGTCTGAAAATATCGAGAATTCGCCGTCAAAACTGAAATTTCGAATTCCTTCATATTTGGTCAGAAAAACCCCTTTGGTAAAACATTTATGAAAATTATAATCAAAGTTTCCAAAGAGTTTCCTTTTTGGAGAAACTCGGCAAAAAGTGAAATGCCGTGTCAACGTCACAGCCGACATCAAAAATTCGTGCGAATATTAGCACTTTTTCAAATCACTTGGAAATAAAAACGGCTCAACTTAACGCGATAATCTTTTGCAGGTGAGTGAGGTATCACCAGATCAACCCGAAAATGTAAAACTATTTGAAAATACTGATTTTTCACACATCGAGTTTAAAGCGCCGAGATTCGTAGTCTTAGCGCATAGGAAAACGCTGAAAATTAAGGAAACTTTGAAAGTAAAAATCGCATACTGGTACATCGAAATTCATAAAAAAATTACATCGGAGGAAAGCTCTATTGCTGTACTTTAACATATAAAAAATCTGGCTTGGGCAATTCAAAGGCCACCGCTTGAGAGAGGTAAACGCATTGTGAATTTTCATGTGTTTACATAAAAGGAATTGCAACTGTCACGCAAGCACAAGAAAGCACATTTTTACAAAATCTTAGTTGTAGATGTAGAAAACCCTTTCTCAAATGCGAAATTTAAGGCTTAATGAATCTCTCATATATTTTTATCCATTGTAGCTGAAAACTTCAGATAACGTGACGAAAAATTAGTTACCGGAACAATTGAAAAGGTCAAAATCCATGTCAAATGTAAACAACACGAAAGTAAGAACAACGGCAATTGAATTTTTTTCCTCATTTGCAGATTACATCTAGAAACGTTTTATCGAAAAGGTGGTATTTTAGTGTTTTTGTTTTTTTTTTCAATTCCTCGTTAAAATGTTGTGTTAGGGAAGTGATGGAAATATCACACTTCAAATAAGTTTAATACGGACACTGATCAAACAGTTATCCATATAATTAGTCACAAATTAGAAGTAAAAAAAAGTATGTACACCGATCGCCCCTAATTTGGCTAATTTGGCTCCAATGATAACACATAGAAGCGTATTTTAACAGCACCGTTGCATGAAAAATTCGCGGCAAAAAAACAAAACAAAAAAATATATTTTGTGCACGTACAATTGTCCACATGCAATGATATTAAAAAGCCTCACGGCTGCTACCATTCCATTTTGTTCACGAGCTCCTTCCGACACACTCTTTTTAGGCTCTACTTGAGGCCATTTACATTCGGATTCCTTTTAGTCAACAACTCTCTTTTTTCTTTTTGGAAGCAGAGTCACGTCCGTGGGAAGAATGGGGGAGGGTGGGGGGGAGGGGAGGGGGGGAATTGGTACGAAAGGTAAGTTTCTTAAGAAGAGGAAACAAAACTTTTAGCTGAAATAACAAATTCTTTAACAGTCATTTCCTACCGCTCAAAGTTACTAGCGCGACTCTAAATTCATACAGGTATATTCCTGAACCAATTCTTGCAACAGGTTGACATACGCTGCTTTTCTCGGTACTGGTGGAACAGGAACAAGCAGCCCAAGCTCCGTCAGAATTGCAGGTCTCCCAATTTCAACTTTGATAGAGAGTTTGCTTTGACCAACTCACACAAATTATTTTGAACACAGACTATTGGATGAGCCAATTTTTCATTCTACCCAACTCTTGTTTCCTAGCGGCTTAACGCTACAGGATATTAGAAAGTCGTTCAACTTTGACTTTTGCTGGTCTGCGTCATCCGTTTTACTACAACAGAAGAGGCTGTGCTAGTGGTTTCTGAACTAGCCATGTAAATGATATCGTGACTATCTAACATTAGATATTGACACTTTTCAGCGGTATCATCTGAGGTGCTAATGCTATCGCTTTCCCTGCGAAAGAACGAGGGAAACAAAACAATCAGACTAGAATACACTGAGTTTTGTATCCAGTATCATTAATAACTGTCATGTACTTACTTTCGGACATTTAGAGAAAGAGGGGATCGGATACCGCTTCCCACTCAAGATTAATGTCAAAAAGGTTTTCTTTTTAGCCAAGAAAAGTGGGTGCATCTTTTTCTCTTAGCACTGTCACTTGCATCAGTCATGAATAGCAAAGGAAACATGACTAATATCCCATCTTTTCCAAGGAAATGGTCGTCCGATCTTCTTTTTGGTTTGATAGCTCCGGCACACACGTCGTGGTTGAGACAATATCCGTGAAATCCATCGGGCCTGAGCTTGATCTTTTGATTGTCTTTCTCCCCAAAAGAACAAGTCGGCTGCTTTTCCATCTCCAGGCGTGGATCCACACCGGTTTCCACCGTTTAACGGGAATCGGTCAGATTTTCCATAATGAATAATATATTTTTAATAAAAAGAAAAACTTTCCAAGTTGAAATCTGAAGAGAATGGAGCTGGTCAATGTCCTGTCTGAATGACTCAGAAACCTAGGAAACGGGACTTAAAGGAGTTAAATCCAAATGAAAATTTTACCGGGTGAGCAATGCCCCCGTACCCTCCTAGAAACGTGCACCTTCCACCCTCGTTTAGGAAATCGGTTACCATTTATTCTAGATCCGCGCCTGTTCTCGTTCAAAATTTGCGAAATGTGCTGCCTTCATCGTCTGCAGATGGCTAGAAAAAAGGCTTCCAGTTTGTTTCTATTCAAAAATAAACAATGAATTTATCACAATCATTCAGGTATGAGTACCTAATAAATGTGAACAGGCATTTCTTATCGTGAACGGAGCAAAATCGAATTCACTGGTGGTTTTTTAAGGCATTCAAGTTAATTGAACTAGCGCATAGGGATTTACTCATATCATAAGACAGCTTCCTTTTCGCTATAGGTTTTGAAATTGCAATCTTTTGCTGCTAAGTTACACCAATTGACTTTTGGTGGCACCTGCCTTGCGCGAATAGAAAGAAGAAAGCGAAGGAGCGTCCAACTTAGAGAGAATATTATCTGTTGGTACGCTGGATTGCTATCAGTATACAGAGGCTAGCCTGTTCAGAGCCTTTATTTTCTAATATGTCCTTGGTTTAATCATTGGCTTGCTGCTACCTAACATTACCTTCTTTGCGGGCTAATATTTTCTGCACTTCAACACTCTAAGTGCCAACACGAAACTCAAAATAAGAATTCTTTCGTTTTGTAATACATGGTCTCGGGACGTGTGCTACTAGCGCTTTTCTCTCTCCCGCCCTCGCAAGTGGCCTTGAAAATGGGCGCTAGAAAGAACCGGGGAAAGAGAAGCGAAAGAAATCTCTCGGGCCCCTCTCTTTTTCTCGCTTTCCGTCCCCAGGCCAAAAGTAGTACCTGTCTCGCAGACAAGACACGCCCCCCCCCCCCTCCACCCCTGAAAAACAACCCTGTATTTTGTACTTACGACTTCCAATGGAAACAAGAGTGCTGACTGAGGAAAGTCGATACTTTTATCGCCCTTTACTGTCTTACACTTGTGTACAGCCATTCCGGAAGGAACAGCACAATGCCTTTTATTGCACCGCCAACGAAGACCATCTACATCGCGAAGGCGTTGATCCGAGATCACACGGATCGTGGCTCATCAAAGAAACCAATGATTCCTTGCCCAGATTGGATTAATCGGTTCCTTTGATGCTTCATGATCCGTGTTATCTCGGATCACAAATCCAATCCAAATTATGTCATACCAACGCACCTTCAGGGAAATTTCGATTGAGTTGTGTTCAGCGTTACTTTCGTGTTGTTTACATTTGACATGGATTTTGACCTTTTCAATTGTTCCGGTAACTAATTTTTCGTCACGTTATCTGAAGTTTTCAGCTACAATGGATAAAAATATATGAGAGATTCATTAAGCCTTAAATTTCGCATTTGAGAAAGGGTTTTCTACATCTACAACTAAGATTTTGTAAAAATGTGCTTTCTTGTGCTTGCGTGACAGTTGCAATTCCTTTTATGTAAACACATGAAAATTCACAATGCGTTTACCTCTCTCAAGCGGTGGCCTTTGAATTGCCCAAGCCAGATTTCTTATATGTTAAAGTACAGCAATAGAGCTTTCCTCCGATGTAATTTTTTTATGAATTTCGATGTACCAGTATGCGATTTTTACTTTCAAAGTTTCCTTAATTTTCAGCGTTTTCCTATGCGCTAAGACTACGAATCTCGGCGCTTTAAACTCGATGTGTGAAAAATCAGTATTTTCAAATAGTTTTACATTTTCGGGTTGATCTGGTGATACCTCACTCACCTGCAAAAGATTATCGCGTTAAGTTGAGCCGTTTTTATTTCCAAGTGATTTGAAAAAGTGCTAATATTCGCACGAATTTTTGATGTCGGCTGTGACGTTGACACGGCATTTCACTTTTTGCCGAGTTTCTCCAAAAAGGAAACTCTTTGGAAACTTTGATTATAATTTTCATAAATGTTTTACCAAAGGGGTTTTTCTGACCAAATATGAAGGAATTCGAAATTTCAGTTTTGACGGCGAATTCTCGATATTTACAGACGGCCGCTCTTAATTATATTTAACGATGAAAGTAGCCAGGGGTCTTGCTGCGAGTAGCCGGGGGAAATCCTTGTAGTCCTCATATATTTAACACTGTAACAATGAGGAAATTCACATTTATGGGTGGTGGTCATTCTCTTGCACCTCATTACTTGCTCTCATTTCTAAAATATTGATGTTACTAGAAAAATCTGATCACCATAAAAACTCAAAGGTTGAAGTAATATAAGAATAATTCTTTGAATTTCCAAGAATACCGAAGATAAAATATTTCTCATTATGTTGTGAAGTTAATCAATCTTGTACGTAATGTAAACCTTTCACAGGCAAGATGAAGATGATGATAAAATTGAGTTTGCAACGAAACTAGGTAATAAGTGTTTTTTTTTTTTTTGGAAAAGACATTCTGTCATTCTTGTCTTGTTTTCTCCTTATTTAAAAATTATATTTTGCTGATAGCTGCCAGTAATGAAATCAATAGTTATTTATTCTGACTGGGGTTAACTGTTTTGTTAGGTCAAAGAATCTACAAGGCACTACTGAAAAACAGGCCACCTGAGAGAAATGAATTGTTTCAACCAGGAAGAATGGTAAATTTTCTGTTAATGTGTAACGAGTGCATTGATGCTTTCTTTCACCAATCTGTGTGGCAGTGTTTCTAAGAAACTGTACTTAAATCTCAATGGAAGATAACCTTTTTTTGATGCCATTATAGATGTTAAATTAGTGTATTTTTGAGCTAATGTTTCTCTTTTTTTCAAAATCCAGGCTTATGTGTTTGAGCTGGAGGATGAGTATGCTGAAAGTGATATTCCAACTACTCTTATCCGAAGCAAGGCAGACTGTCCAGGAATTGAGGTTAGTCAATTAGTCATTTGGGGCACAGAAAAATGTTAAGTGTGTTATGGTGCACCATAACAAATGAACTGATGAACAATTTAATGCCAGATCTCAAAATAGTTCAAAATTATTTCTGATTGATCTTTTCATTCAATGAAATTATTGAATTATTATTTCCATTTGTTTCCTATGGAGATCTTTGGGAAGTAAATAAAATTATAAATCTACCATGGTTCTGTAATTTTGTAGACCCAGGCAACACTTACTACAAACGACATTGTGATAAACAAGTTGACACAGATCTTGTCATATCTGCGACAAGGCACAAGAGGAGGAAAAAAGATGAAAAAGAAGGATAAAGGTGGGATGTTTTAATTACATGCACAGCATCAATTGATTATTAAATAAATGGATGATAAGAATAATTAAATTGTTAAAAAGTAACAGCTCAATGGCACATTATTGAAATTAGCTAACATCAGACAAACTTAGACCTAGTTAAAGATGTGTATGCCGCTTGCTTAAGAGAATTAAATTACTCATTTCGTAGAAGTTACAGAAATAATATTTACATTTTGTTTGTGTTACTTATAGGTAAAGAAAAGGAAAAAAGTGAAAATTCACAAGGGACAAAAATTCGTCCCCCAGAAGCAGATGATAGGTAAGTACCACTACTACATGTAGGTATGTGTGGAAAGGAATGCCAATAACATGCATGTTTACAAATAATAATTTTAATGTGCTGATTGGCTGAGAGCTTGTCAATTATTAATCCCAAACAGTGCAGAAAGTTAAATTAAAAAAACTAAATTTTTGAACATATATTATTAACAAGTATTAAAATGATTTTGAGTGCAATTTTGTATAAATGAGCACTCGTAAATGTTTCAAAGACAACAAATTTCAGTCTTTGAAAAATTTACTTGTGTTCATTTATTCCAAATTGCACTCAAAACCATTTGATTACCTATACAAACTACAAAGTGTAATACAGACAGCAAACATCCTTTTCTTTGAATGTGTTTGCAGTATATTTGGTGACATTGGAGATTATGATCCGGCTGAAACTACAAAGCATTATGACAAGAAAGAAAAGACCAGAGAACGAGATCGAAAGAAATCTAAATCTTCAGGGGGCTACTTTGAAAAGTCTGCTGCAGGGGATGAAGAGGTTAAAACCAATACTAGATTGTGAATGTGTTTATTAAATGATAGAAAATGATGCATTTTAAAGTTCAGGGAACAAGCTTGCTCCAGTGAAGAAATAGTAAATGTGCAGGAGGTTGCTATGCAAGAAAGAAGCGTAAGAGCATCTCTAGCTTCTTGAGTGCTTAGCAAACCTCCCAAATGCATCCATAACTCGGTGGTTGCACTGCTGCAGCATTTACCATTTCTTTTATAACCTAAGACTTCACAACTTCACAGTCTGATGTTACCATGCAACCCATGGGCAAATGGATTGTGCATATTAGCCAATCATAGCACGTGCTTTTCCAAAGCTATGTTTAACATAATATATAATAATTATGAATAGTTTTGGTGCCATGATGCTCCTTGTGAGTTTGCAGGTATCCACTTAACTTGCTCTTGAGAAGAGTAATAATAATAATAATAATAATAATAATAATAATAAAATTATGATAATGAGATCTCACGATCACTATCATCATTACCATCATAATCATTATTATTATTGATGTTATTGTTGCTTCTAATAATTAATTATAAATGAAATTAATATTTTAAACCCTGATATTATGATAGTGATATTCAAAAACTCGTGATATATCTTAAAACATGGCATCAAAAAACACAAGCTCAAGGGACAAATCCAAGACAAAGATTGAAACTTTGTAGGATATTGATGCCCAGATATGTTTCATATTTGTTTAATTATGTACTTGGATGCTCATCTAATGATTGGAAAATGATGTATTTCTTTTAAGTATATGATGTGTTTCTTTCATGTATTTCTTTTTAACCCAGCTGAAAGGCTTTCTTTTAAACCTCTAAATAACTGCATCTTTTCTTTTCACAGGTACAGTTTGATAAGAAAGGTGAGTCTGATAATTTATTTAAAGTGACTACAGTGTATGAACTTTAAATTAACACATTAGTTTACATACAAATTTTAAAAATAATTAATTCTTTATATTAAAACAGCCTTTACACAGGTTCCCTGCTACATTGGTTTACTTTTCTGTTTTAAGTCCTGTATTACTGACTACAATATCATTATTGTAGATATCTCAGCTGAGGAATTTGCCAAGTCTGTTACTCAATCATTTGCCAAAAAGGTTGGTATGTTTAGAAGATAATGTTAACTGATTATTAAAGGGGCTTGACTCTAGGTGTTTTGTCTCAGATACCATAAATTTATGAATTTTTCCCATTCTTATTACATTTACTTAGAGCAGAATTCCTTGCTGTTGTCTTAAATTCTCTTTTCTCCATGTTCTCTCATTTCTTTTTCAGAGTGAAGCCCATGAAAGAGCTGCTTGGGACTCAGTTGACCCAAAGTATCCTTTTAGTAAACTCTTGTGTTGGAATACGCTGAAAAACTGCTGTGTATTACGTCTCAACAAATCACTGACCTTCCTTCCACTTGTCTCAAAACAACTATGACAAGTACATGTGGCATCTATTTTCCTCACATTTCACAATTTCAATGCATCTCATACCATCACATAACATACCATCTCATCACTTTGACTCATATAACTTCACCTCAGGCCACATCACTGACCATCACCTCAGTGCACAGTTCAATAATTATTATAACATCAAGGTACATCCACAGCTTAAACCATTTTCCTGGGCAGCTATATATCCTTACATTGCTCACCATGTTATAATACCTCACTTAACCTTACATCACATCATCCCGCATAATCCTATATCACAGCACCTAACATCAGACAATCTCCTAACATTTTATTTATAAATACAGGTAACTCTCTCGTAAGTGACCACCCTTGGTGCATGACAAAGTGATCGCTTTTGGAAGGTGGTCACTTACAGAAAATCAATAAGATAGGCTCAAACTCAACTGATTAACGTAATTACATAAATATATCACCTTATAAGCTAAAATCAGGCAAGAAGCCAACATTCTCTCTAACTGAAATTAGTTTGTTCTTTTTATAGGCAACATGATTTGAGAAAAGTACAATACAGTTTAAAATGTGTCACTTGGAAATCAAAATCACCTGAAATTCAATTTTCAGCAAATAATACCTGGGAATCAAAACAGATCACCTTAAAGTGACATATACACTAACTAAACTCCAAATCTTCTTCATTTGCTTATTATGCAGCAATGATTCACTCCTTTTGCACATCACATATCACTATAACAATCCACTTGTTTATCTTTAGATCTTATTACAGCCATCTTTTTAGAAAGCAAACTGTTATTATCTGACAGCACTCAGGGTCAGCACTATTAAAAACTGAACTTTTGTGACACGCGAGTAATGATTTTCTTACAATCATACTTGATTGTGCTGGGTGGTTGCTTACCAGAAACAAAAGAAAAATAGATCAAATTTCTGGCCTAAAAAAGTTGCTTAAGAAATTTGAATATAGTGGTCGCTTACTAAAGAGTTTTTGAAACAGTCTTTGACTGAGAAACAAAACAGTTATTGATTTCAAAGTGGTGACTTTAACAAGAGGTGATCACTGCGAGAGAGTTGACTGTATATCAATTTTGCCCCCGTTACATCACTCCTCATGTCTCTGACACAAGACCACTTCACTTCATTTCTGCATTTGATGTATTTCAAAGATTCAAGATATGCAATTGATATCTGGGAGTTGTTGTTGCAAACACATAGTGTGCAGTTATGGTTTTTCATCATGCAAATCGATAGACATGGCAAGAAAAAGGATCGAAATTCCCGCAAAGTGAAGGATGTCAACTATGTTCCAGACAGTTATGCAGAGTGTTATCCAGGGTACGATCGTCTGCAAAACCAAAGCGCGAACAACACAACACAGATGTTGTTAGAAGTTGCATTTCTCCTGACCTCCTGAGAACTGTTAAAACTTGCACACATTATGTCTTGTAATTTTGATTGTTTTGTTGACAGCTAGAACTCTTTGTGGACTTTATAATAAGTAAACTTAGTCTAGAATTAAACTACCTGGTACTGGTCAGAGCTTTTTAAAGGTGGATAAGAAGGATAGGGAGTCTTTAATAACCACCCTCTGTAGTAAATATTACATGGTTCGCACGGGCCTTGAATAGTCCTTGAAAAAGTATCAACCCCTTGAAAAGTCCTTGAAAATTAAAAATTTGCTTAAGTCCTTGAAAAGTCCTTGAATTTTCTCCAGAAGTCCTTGAATCTTATTGCAAGGTCCTTGAATAAATAAAACTTTAATAACGCAACCTTGTCTTGCGCTCAGAAAACTTTGAAAGCTCGGCAAGACGCAATTTTGTGTGTGAAGCATCGCGTGAAACTGTTTTAAGTCTGGTGTAGTTCATTGCTGTTATTTGATGTACCTTACGAACCGTGCCTTCCAGGGATAAGGCATTGCAATAACCTGTACCCCCCTACAATAATAATCGGTCTTGTAAGTTTTTTGGTGTCAAGGAGTCAAATTGAGTGGAAAATAAGTCCTTGAAAAAATGTGATTTGTCCTTGAAAAGTACTTGAAAAGAAAGGTTTCAGGTCTGTATGAACCATGTATTAGAATTGCTGCATTTGCTGCAGGAGAACCCAAACCTAATCTTGTGTTGGTGTTCTGTGCACACATTGGTTGTGATGTGTAATACAGGCAAAATTATTTGAGTTTGCTCTTTTTCTGTGGCTGATGCAAATTTATAATTCAATGTTTAAATTAAAAGTTAGTTTGTAGTTTTCTCATCAGTGTATCATTGCTTCCTTTGATTTTCAGGGTTGCTGACATGCCCTATGATAGCGATGAAGAAGCTGACTACAGCAAGATGGATCTGGTATGGAACCAAATTGACAAGCCTATTTGTAATTCTGAATGTGACTCCTGCTCATGTTATCAAAACAGCAACATGTCATCCAAGAACCATGCCCCTCCTATTAGTTGAACTAGATAAACAACTGCACAAACTCTTAAACCATAAAAGATTAAAACCATAAGAGATAAAAAGTTGTAAATGACAGATACAGTATATACTGTATATAGAAATGTTTGGAAATTGCTGAAATGTGATTTATTATGACATGAAATCAGATAAAGAATGAAACATCAAAACTGTTGTTCTGGAATAACTCACAGTGCTGTTTTACTTAAAACCAGAGAGGAGAACAACAGTAAAATGTCACTTTTAGGGTTTAAAGTTTACTGGAAGCAGCACTCATTATTGAAAGGCTGTGAAAATTAAGTAGGGGAATATCTCACAGATTGAGTTTTAAGCAAACTTGTCAACTTTTGAAGGTCAATTCTTTCAGTCCATATGGCAAGATTTCAGGGACAACCAGAGACCTGTGGTTGGAACTTTACAGGGCCGAAATTACTATGTACAATTTGTTAGTACATTTTTTTTTATTTTCTTTATTCAGTTTATTTTCTTGAAGTGTTCCTTTCCTTGAATAGCACTTTTGAGGTTTTGATCAGATTATAGAAAATTTAATTTAATTTTATTATCATGCTATTGTTTATTTTGCTTTGCAATTGTGTTTTTCTGTTATGTGGTTCATTGTCTTTTTATTCTTTACCAAGGCTTACAGCATTTAGACTGGTTTTATAGTTACTGTAGTTGTTGATAAATTAAATACTTTGCTAAGTTGTCTTGACATATATGGTATTGATTTCATTTCTGACTCTCCATGTACGCACCAAGTCTCAAAAAGTATGCTTGCAAATTTTTCGTACTACCATAGTGACTGCTATTAAGTAAATCCTTTAATCCCTAAAAGTGATCTACAACAATTTATTATTACTTTTGCAAAGTGTTTCATTTGTGGGTTCCTTGGACTAGATCCATGTAAAATAGTTTCTACACCAAAAAAAAAAAACAGTTATTAAAACTGATGGGCTTCCCAGTTTTGCCATATCTGGTCTGGCCTTATTCCTATGGTCCTCTAAGCAGCTTAGCTGAGGTAACCAAATATGGCAGTCTTTTTGAGACCACATTTATTTAAATGCAAGTAAAGGCTTATTTGGTTCATTCTAGAAATAACTTTGACACATACTTTAAAAAATCAGTAGAAACGGTAAGGAAAACAAGCAGCTCCAAATTTTTAGTTATGACAATTTTTTTAAAATTTGTGTATACATTATGGAATTTGTATTTACATGCTTTTAATGTCTTCTACTGTCATGTTCTTTACAGGGTAATAGAAAAGGCCCAATCAAGAGATGGGACTTTGAGAATGAAGAGGATTACCACAGCTACATGGAAAGCAGAGAAGCCTTGCCAAAGTAAGGGAAACTCCATCAAAAATCTGAAAGCAGTTCACCATCATATGGGACCATTTGGGATTGAAAATTTTAAATAATCAGAATCTGATCTTCAATTAATTATAAATCACCTGTAGATTGATGATGAATGTTTCACAACTCTTTTTAGCAAAAGTTCCAAATTATTGCCTTTCCATCTTTACAAACCAATACCTTAGTTTCTGAATTATGGATGTTTGCTCAAGCTTTCTCTTTTAGTCCATCTTTTTGGTACAGATATAACTTGGTTACACTGTTTGCTAAATTTGATGTGGGTAATTTAACATTACTGTTATCCTTATCACAGAGCAGCTTTTCAGTTTGGCATCAAGATGTCAGAAGGACGCAAAACTCGCCGGGGAGGGCCTAAAGATGAAAAAACTAAGCTTGACAGAGATTGGCAAAAGATTAGCCAGGTGAGAGCTGAGAAGTCAGAATTGGGTAAAATCAGGATTTCCTCATGTACAGTATTTGTCTTAACACAGTCACTTGTGCTGTGTTTAATTTGCTACAACCTACAAATCCTTGTAAGATCAATGATGTGAATATACAGATGCGTTTTGTATTACATGGTGGAGACCTTTGTTGCCTTTAGCTTTCACTTCTTAGAAGTTTAATTTATTTTTTTAAATTTGTCTTTCTAGATGTTGAATAAAAGAAAATCAGATGATGGGTAAGGTTTATGAGAAGTAGATTGTATGTACTAGGAATGCTATTGTTTTGTCAGAATTATCACTTGCGAATTCTAGTAGTGAAAACATTTTACTCCAATGTTGACCATTCCTTCAAAAGCAAAATATCATTTCTTCAGTTTGGTCTAGGTTTGTCTTCCCCTGAATTATTTTAATCAGTGTATAAATTTCTTTAACACTGTTTTGCAATCAATACTATAACTGCTCACTTTCATTGTAGTTTTCACTGTCTTTCAATTGGATATTAATTTCTGTTGATTCTTTTTCCTTACTTTAGTTGGCTAAAAGTCTTTCTTGACCTAGAAGTACTGTAGTACACAGCGCACTGTAGTGCTGGACTGTTTGGTATCTATGCTCTGCATTTTTTTACAACTTGTCTGATGTTGCTATTCCAGGAAAGGTGAATCAGACAGTAAGAAGAGGAGACACTGAAATTTTGAAGAGGATTGGATATGTTCTTTTTAAATGGCTATCATTCTAGACTTCCTTTTTTGAAGAACCTCTCAATACAAATCCACTCTGTAAACTATTCATCCAATAGATTACAATCTAAACTATCTTAACTGATACCCAAGAGTTATTTCCATTGCATATTAACTTGTTTTTAGTAGTTCTTCAATGAGAAGCATTGCTGACAGATCACTTTGACTTACTCATTTAAAGGGACAGTTTAACTTAAGAGCTATAGAATGGTCAAACAAGTCTTGAAATATCAACCTATTCTTGAATTCAAGCTAGTGCTTTGGAATCTTGGACTTCTAAGAATTTGGAATTTTGCGCAGTCTTGAATTTCCAACATTTGATCTTTTAAAGTAAACACAAGTACAATATTGGGTTAAGACTGGCTTATATTTTGCACTGATCATCAGTGTTACACCTGTAGGGCTTCAAACTACTCCACTTTATAGTTCAGTTTTTGAAGCAGATTTTTAGACATTATGTGACATGTATACACAGACTTGTCAAAATATGCTGTTTTATTTCAATAGGGAAGATCACTCTTTTGGGAACAAGCAATTCTATAATAATAAAAGAAACATTGAAAACACTCTAGTTAGTTTCTAAATAATATTTAAACAACAGTTATTGTGGTTTTATCTCAAGTTGCAAGGATGTTTTATGATACAGGGTGTCACCCTAGATATCACATTTGACTGTGAATTTTCTTGGAATATAATTATCAAGGTGATGCTACAGAAAAATGTGACTTTGCAGGAACACCTTCAATCACTCGAAAATCAATCACTATTTGCTGTGTTGTGCCCTTGAATTTTCTGTAACAAAAAGCATGGAGAATAAACGTTAACAATTTCAGAAATGACCAAGGTGTAATTTCTTTCTACATTATAATCAATATATCAAATAATCTGTTCAGTTTAAGTTAATCCATTACATAATACCAGGTGATTGGCTCCTGATAATATGTATACTATATACCATCCTCCATCCAGCTCCATGAAACGGTTATCAGTTATTAGCTGCTTTAAGTATACAGGGCACGCTTTTTTTTGTGGCTTACACGAAATGTGCAGCCACATTATGGGACAGTCGGATATATTTGTCCACGAGAGTCGAGCGTCTGTCACGTGGTGTAGTAAGCCACACGGGTACGCATTGACCTATTTTTAAAAACCGAGTGGTGCATTGCGTCAATGGGGGATGGAAACACACAGCAATAGAGGTTACCATGCAAGGTCACATGATGTTTTCAGTCCTATCCTAGCAGTCTGAAGAGGGCTCCAAAAGTCAAGTCCCCTGCCAACTGATAGTCTTGTGTGATAAGCTCATATTTTGGGTTTGCTAATTACCTGTATTTAACACCAGCCATATCAAAGAGCCTTCTTGATGCCTGGCAGTTGGGTTGATCATGGTATTTGTCTGAGTAGAAAACTACATCTCTGATACCAGCCTGAATGATCAGCTTAGCACACTCATTGCAGGGAAATAAAGCAACAAAGATTGTACAATCTTTTGTGTCAGCAGAGTTCTTGTTTAAAATGGCATTCAGTTCAGCATGACAAACTGAAAAAAAAGATTGCTACATCAGGAAAAAGACACAATACTAATGAATAAAATGAGCTCAAAATCTATGTATCCATTTTGACTTATTTTTGACAAGAATGTGCAAGTTGGATATTTGACTATTATGGTACTTATGCATGGCTCAATTTTCCCTCTTATCTCCCCCCCCCCCCCCGGGCATACCTCCGGGATTTGCAAGTAATTTTTATTTTTGGCGGTCTATTCCCCACCCTCGGATAAGGCCGAAATGGAAAATTCCCCACCCCTGGAACAATGATCGCTGAATGCTTTTTTCAACAACCTCCTGGAAAGCTTGAAACAAAGAACTCATTTTCGAGGAGTCATTTATTCAAAGATGAATTATTTTTAATTTGCCCCACCCCTCTACCCCTGGGACAGACAACCCTTAAACAATTCCTTACCCCCGGGCCCGAAAGGCAGGAATTGTCCAGGGGGTAGGTAACAGGGAAAATTGAACCATGTATTATCAGGAGCCTTGATGGGTTCCTGATATTATGTAATTGAAGCAAATGCAATAAAGATTTGTAGAGGGACAGGGTGAAGTCTAATTCGGTCTTAAATCTTCAGTGATTACAAAATCGGACAACTATTTTGTAGATTAAGTGGTTGTTGCTGTGGTTAGTGTAATCAATGGGGAGCAGGGTTGGTGCAGTGGTGAGAGTGCTCACCTTCCACCAATGTGGCCCGGGTTTGATTCCCGGCCCCGGCGTCATATGTGGGTTGAGTTTGTTGGTTCTCTACTCTGCTTCGAGAGGTTTTTCTCTGGGTACTCCGGTTTTCCCCTTTCCACAAAAACCAACATTTGATTTGATTTAATTTAATATGATTTGATTTCATTTCATTTGTGCTTTACAGTGTCCCCAATTAGTACAGCAGTGCTAAATACAGTTGACACTCAAATAAAGTTCATTATTATTATTGTTATTATTATTATTATTATTATCAATTTTGTGATTGGTGGTTCTAGCCGAGTGCACTCAGTATGATTGGCTGAAGTCACTTTGCGATAACAGTTTAAAATTGCATGATTACAGCCAATTGTCTGATTACATTGTCCTATTACAAATATACCAAAAAATATTTTACTAGTGAAAAATAGTGCAGTTTATCCACAAATCAATGATCAACAGCAATGCTAAGAATAATTGACAAAAAAAAAAAAAACATACTGATAGTACATACCGTAGGGATATTTAGTGTCCAATTCATTTTCTGCCGTTCTAGTCCATGGCAGTTCATCATCGCTGCAGCCATTTGGCATTCCATTATATCCTATTCCGACGATCTTTTTATCTCGATTGACTACGCAAGCTCCGACTTGCGAGTTAGGATCTTTGCTTCTCTGTGCAGAAAGAAACGCGACCGCCATAAAATATTCATCCCAACTAAGGTAATTCGTGCGTTTCTCGGTTCTCTTCGGGCTTTCTTGGTTACCATCTCGCAGTTTAGCAGCTTTGCTGTGAGGAGATGCGACGAATTGTTCATCGCTATAGTCTAACCGTGCATCCTCGGGTGGTTCATGCGACGCATTCGCTGTACGTTTTCTAGGCCTCGTCATATCCAGATTCAGGACAAATAGCAGGAAAGAAACGTCTAGAAGACGTTTTTCGCTTGCTATCGCGATTGCAGCAGTGGAAATTCACGCTGGAACAATACTTGTTCCCGCGAAATTTCAAAATTTTTATTTAACTAACACGGCACATTATTGGTTATTTTAAGCCTCTTTTCTCACTTACACCAATCAAAATCTGCGTTATATAACCTGTTCTGGCTGCATGGCGTTTAGTGGACAGCGGTGAACTGCCCTCGTTTTCACGCAGGGTGTGTGGAAAGGTTGCTGTGGCACATTAGCATACAAATATTTGTCCCGGTTTGGGAACATTGTGCGTCTAAGACTACGCGCTTTTGCCACGATTCTCTTGAAATGCCATTGAAAATAAGGGAAATAGCCGCAGTCCGGCTTCCCAATGAATGATGCAAAGGTTACCATCTCAACCGAAGTCTCCCGAGACACTTTTTGACGTGGTTCTAGCCGGTGGTTCTCCTTGGGGTTTTACATTGCAAGGTGGCAGCGATTTTCGCTCGAAGCTAACCGTTTCGAAGGTAAGTATACAAATCGAATTGATCGTTCTGTAATAGGTTTGGTTGCAGCTAATCCCCCAGGAGTAACGAGGAAATCAAATAACGTCGTCATCCTCTCGAGTTTCGCCCCAAGCTGGTCTTTGTTTACTGTATATTTCAGCACCTTTCGGTACACGCATAGAGGATATTTCCATATCCATAAAGAACTAAAGATACCAGAAATGTTAAACCAAAAACCACTTTATCGGCAAACTCGGATCAGTAATAATAATTTGCTTTTTCGATGTTGAATTTGTGCGTAACCAGAAATTCTCTTTGAGCTGCTGGCTTCCGTGGAATGACGCGTTTAATGTGGGATGTTTTACACCTAATATATTCTCCCGAATGAATAGTGTTCGATTGAGAAGCTATTTTCGTATGTTGTTTGAGTCAAACGGAAGATGAAATCGCGCATATTTTTCGTTTAATTTGGAAAGTTTTGTGTTCGATTTGTTCTAATGAAATGTATCAATTCTGACTGAGTGCCCAGTACCGGCCGAATTGATTGACGTCTGATGCTTACTAACTTAACATTAGCTTTAAAACTGGTGAAAGCAAGTTGCAAGTTATTGCTTCTTGTGGCGCAGAAAAAAGCTTGAATATCGCAGTGCACAAGAGTTGTGTCAAAACTCGCCGCATTCCTCAGTAGTCCATCGCATACTTGTTGAAGAGGTGGTATTTGGCAAAAAATGTTTACAGGATTATCTCCCAAAAATAAGGTTTATCAGGGCGATCGTTGGTTCCCGAAACTTGACAAGGGTTATCGCATTATAAAGATCGTTAGGCCCCAGTCATCGATGGTTGAATGGAATTTACACATCGCCGGTGCTGTTGAGAGTTCGTTTCGTTTTATTCAGAAACCAACTACTTGTATTCAACCCCGGCCCAGTTACTTTCCTTTACTTCTAAAAACAATTTTGAAACCTTATGGAATTAGTATAAACTCGCCTTCCGCGCGGTTAGGAATGTTGGGAATTTTGCTTGCTTATTCTTAGTCACTTCGCAGACTAGAGTTTTGTAATCTTGTTTCCAAATAAGTTGTTTACATACGAAATGTCCAAAAATAAACTTCCATATGTAAGGACTCGTGTGATCCAGTTTAATAGAGTCTAGGCCGTGGGGATTTAAGTGCGGTTTCCACTTATTATTTTTGCCAAGCCAGAACCTAACTTACCCCGGTGCAGAATGCTTTTAAATAACTATGACAAGGTGATATGGTTATATCGTCATATCATTAGTATTCAATAGTGGGGTCAGTTTGTTTGTGATTGTTTCCAATACTTCTTCACTTGAAGCCTCGATTTTCAATTCAATTGGTGGCAATTCAAGCCAGTTTGACGTTAAATTATTTTCTCTTGAAGCTATAAAACAAAATAGTAATGTCTTTCTAGGGAATTCTGGAACTCTATTATTTCAAGTAATATTGTGTTAATCCTCACAACTCCAAACCAGCTGGTTGTATTATCTTTTGTCTGTAGGCAAAACAATTTTTGAAACATGAATTTTTATCATTCCTTAAAGTCTTTATTTTGGAAACACCTTACAAACTATAGTTAGTGCAACTAATTCATCAGGTAACAGGGCAATGTTTAGTCTACAACTGTATGTAGCCATAACAGAGGAAGTTGATTTCTATTGATCTCCTTGCAGCTAACAGTTCATCTGTTTTATTAATTCACACCATAGTAAAACTTTTGAGTACACTGCAAATTTTGTTTGTGTTGATTATTGATTACCAGTTGCTGCTTTATATATGAAAATTGTTTCAATATTATTATTATGAAGTAATCAAGTAAGGCATGCAATCAAATGCCTGTTTTTGATTCATAGAACTAAATGCGTGACAGCTTGTTAAGTTTGGAATCAGTTGAATAAATATTATTTAATTAGATTTATGCACAGGCCTATAATTATTGTGAATGTAGAATAAAATATCATCAGGAGTAAGGTAGTTGTTTTATGTAACAGATTTTGTAGGTATCTGTTATGATTGCTAGAAATTTGATAGTATAGAGTTTCAAGGTCTGTACTTACTGTGAAGAAAGCTAATAGATAATTTTAGTTGCACTGGTTAATATAATGTATATTTACAGTATATACATGTAGATGTGTGTGTGCTTGGGATTGCCTGCCTTTTGAATGTTGAATATAGTTGATAAGTAACGAGAAAACAATAAGTACAAGCAAAAATCCCCACAGTTTTAGTTTGAGCCATTATTCTGTGTAAGTGAATTTCCACATGGAGGAGGCAAGTATCCTCACACCTGCCCCAGTCTTGCTCCCCTAGGGTTATGTTTGTGAACAAATGCACACATGTTAAGCACTAATTACTATTACTATTTCCTGTAATTGTTATAGGACTATTTCTGTTATTGTTCATTTAATTATAGAACCATTTCTGTCATTGCTAATTAAAAATGTTTCTTTTCACCATTTCAGATAGCCTCAGGTGGGAAAGCTGATCTTTCACAATCCATTCACATTGGAGATGAGATTGTTGCTATCAATGGTATTGATTGTAAGTCTCGTGCAGAGGCAATTGAGCTGGTGAGGTTTGCAAGAAAGAACCTGAAAATACGATTAAGGAGGTGAGTATTTTTATCCACTTGTTCAGGGTTTTCAATAAGAATTACAGCAGCAGAGGAATTGTGTAAAGTAACAGGAGAATATTCTGAAAGCGCTCAATGTCTGAATTTAAAAGTGGCTCAGGCCATCTAAATTTGACTGGAGAATTCTTAATAGTAGCCAGAAAATTCTCCAATCTCCGATGCCTAATGAACACCCTGCTTGTTATTTCTATCATTATTATAATTATTATAATTATTATTATTATTATTATTACTATTTATAATTTGTCATTTTGATTCTCACAAGTGATTAGCTAACAGTGGACATATTAAAAGATGTATTTTTTGGCACAGTCACAGGTAAATCCAAGTTCTCCCAATAAGTTAAACCTATGGCCTTCTGATTACTGAACTAGAGGAGACCCGCGTGGCCAAGGTCATTAAACTATGTTCTTGGGACAACTACATTGCTGAGTAACAGTGTAGCATTTGTTATCTCTATACACAAAGAGGAATAATGATAAGAAGGATATACATGTACTGTAAGGGTTTGATTGCCAATAATGAACTGAGTTGGTATCATAAGACATAATTTATATCTTATTAGATGTTTTGGTATGTAGTGTCGCCAAGTATTTTTATTAGTTGTGCTGTCTTTTGATGAGCCCGCATGGCAAGTCAAAATACAAAGAATGAGTAACAATACTTGGCAACGCTTCACACCGAAACATCTAATAAGAGATTTATTATCCGGCATATTTTTCAAATCAAAAATTTTAGTTGTTGCTAGGGATGTGTGGCACTTCTTTGCATGGCATGCTGCAAACAAACATCTTGTTGATTAAGCTGTGTTATGTGTTTCGCTTTTCCACTGCAAACATGGTTCCAAAAACTTATAACATGTTTTAATGAACTGCAAGTAGGATAATGCTATGTTTTTAATGAAAAGTTCAAATGACGGGAGTACTTTTCACTGGATTTTATTACATGGTGACAGCGCTTGGTGATAGGAACTGGTGAGTGTTAACCCACAACGATGGTGGAGTGATAAAATTGTGGATCGGACGAAAAAGTTGAAATAACTTGGCTGGTTTTCTCTCATTTGAAGCAAATAGCACTGTTGCTGTGGCGAGCTGCTTGATTTCATGTCAGTCTCATGGATTCAAGCACTGCCTGACCTGGCTAATCATCAAAGATGTCATTTTCTTATTGCTTCTCCAACACTCTCTCTTGGGGAACATCTAGAGTTTCACTTGTTCTTCTAACGACATTATTATCTTACTTCAGTCAGGTCGGTTTGACAAATTTCAAGTCAAACTTGAGGCATTCAAAAAGGTGTAAATCATACATAGCATGCATGGACCCTAAAAGACATGACTTAACTTGAACATATTACTTGCTCAATTAATGTAACTCACCTTAGAAACTAAATATTGCCTCTAAGTTTAGTGTTTCATTAAAGGAGTTGGTTTCTAGAAAAACGTGTGCTGCTTGAATGGGAAATTGAAACTCATTAGAAATGATTTATGAAACAAGTGGTTGAAGTACGTTGTACCACCACAGGATTTAAGGGATGCCAGAGTTTTGATTGTTAGTTGTCTTATTTATGGTATTGCTGTTTGTGAATTCTTAGAGATGGCAGTAGTGGACTTATCCGACAGAATGGTCCTGAAAAGAAATACAGTGAACCAGCTCCTAACCTGTATCATACTGCAGCAGAGTTTCTGTCTTCTGACTTTTACAGTACTTACAATGTTGATCGACAGAAGTATGCCAAGATAACTCAAAACCTACGTAATAAAAGACAGCCAATATACGACTCTATGGACAATCTCAGCGCATCACATGAGGACTTGTTAGAAAGCTACAGACAATCTTCGGAAAGCCAAACGAGGGCTTCATCCTTTGGGGAATCGAATGGAAGACTTTCAAGGTCTTCAACAGAGATTGCTAATGGAAGGACAAGTCCAGAAGGTGACATGCTGAGGTAAGCCATGACTTATAAAAAGGCAGCAAAGCATGGTCAAAGGATAAAGACACGAAAAAGCGAAAGTGCATGTGACCTGTATGAGATCCACATGGGCAGAGTTTGTCCTATTTTTTTTAACATGAAGCGTGGTATCACAGTGTGATATTGTTTCTCCCAGAACTGTTGCTTGTCAATCACAGATTTACTCCCAGAACTTTGGTGGCAATACCCATACATACATGTAGGAACAATGCAGTTCCATCCCATCATGATTTCAGGGAGATTAACGTAGACTGCAAACTTACAAGATTTAGCTTTTTTTCTGTTGGAACAAAATCAAAACTTACTGCATCTCACATGAAGATAAAAGAAAGCTTACTTTTCTCTTGGCCCAGAAAAATTATGTTATCATTGAAAATTCAAGTTTGATTTATGTTGTTTTTAACCTGCATGCATCTATGCAAAGGTGCTTGTATGGCAGATTTCTTGCACTAAACTGTTGTTAAAATGAATTTAGTTCAACATAATTTTTAAGAATTGAACGCAAGCTATCCTTTAACCCCAAGAATAACCATGATCATCCAAAAAGTCTGTGAAATGTCCTGTGTACACAGTAGTGTTTGAGTTGTGTAACTGCTCCAGTTTTAAATGAAAGCTCCATTCTATTATGAAAACAGCATTATTGGATGTAATGACAAAATTCCAAATACTGTTTACTTATTTTTTATTCTTTTGAGTTTAAATGTGCATATCGGTGCATTCTACCCAGCACGTGATAAGTAACTGTTTTTCCTTAGGCGCATCAACTCACTGAGTAAAGTAACTGGCAAAAGCTTTCACAGTAGTACAGGTTTGCTTGCAGCTTCACAACACAACAGACCAAGCACAGAGATTTATGGACACACCTGGAGTCTTAGGCGGTAAATCTAAACTAAACTTAACCTAAGATTTGTCTTGTTATAAATGATTAATTTAATTTAATTTGATTACCTTTCACTGGTTGCCTTAGGATTGAATTTTAGTTAACAAAGAAAGCTTTATAAGAATAACCATTTCAGGAAAATTAATTTTCTAACAATTAGCTCTGACTAAAGGTTAATGCTAAATAGGTGAGGCTCTTTGTGTATGGTGATATAAATTCCTTTATTAACTTATTGGATAACCATGAATTTTTAGTGTCATAACATTTCAAGCCTGGGAAGAAATCTATAAAGTATAAATAATTTAACGTTTTCTAAAACTTGTAACTGCAGAGTTTTCAGTGGGATATAACATTTCATTGTTAAGATCTTCTCTGATTAACTGTTAGGTAAAGAGAAAAAGTATAGGAATAACAAGACTTGTCATGAAATATTCTTAACCACTTTAGGGGGCGAAAATTCATACCGTAGTCTTAGAGGAAAGGTGTTTCTATTCATCAGACTGTGTCTGACAAGATTACTTTTCTATTAAAAACATTTTTAAAGAACAGCTATGCTAAAAGATAGGTGCGTACTAGATTAACTATTTAAAACTTTTCAGGTCTGTTGAGAGGCTGAATTGATTTCTACCCAGAATATTCTTTTGCACTAAAAATCAGTTGTTTATTGTTTTGTTCTTTTTTTTAATTTCTTGTAGTTTTGTCAGTCTTCCAGAGGGTCGCTGGCCTCCGGGTCATGAACGTACCATTACCAGTCCTGGGCGGATTCAGCGGGTGACAGTCAAAAGCACTAATATACTCACCTCCCCCCAGAGAACCTCTCCCCCCGAGAGGGACAATGACAGGTATGGACAAGGACGTGGTATTTGGTATCATTATATATTATTAGTATCACCCAACTAACGGACTAATGCAAATGCGGCAGTCTAATTTGCTACGCTATTAGGGGACTATTAGTAATAATCCTCGAGTAGCGAAATTCGTGACGTTTTATTCCCAAATAAATATTTCTTCAACTAGCGTTTGCTAACTTAATAATTGCCTTTTTTGTCCGACTAGTTAAGTGATACTAAAACAATCAGACCCTTCGCTCTCAAGGTCCACGGGTCAATAGCCCATTCGGCTGCACATCATGGGTCTCATTGTTAAGTAGCGCTATCTCAATTCTGATTGACTATAAGCACCCAGCGGTTTCTTCTTGCCACTTTTTCGTTGCGTCATACTTACGGACAATGTTGGGTTCTCTTGCCTCATATTTATTGGTTGTGAAAGGTTATAGCACTTATTCGAACGTGTAAGTGATGAACAAAATAATTTTTTTTTACTTTCGTTTCTCCTTTAGTGTTGATCAGACTGGCCGTCAGACTGCTGGAGATGCCGACTGGGTCAAGAAATGGCTTATTGAGGACAACACCCACCCCCAATGGAATACCTCTACGAACACAAATGCTCGTCCGACAGATTACAGGCAAGATCCTGATAGAAGGATAAGCTTCCACGAAAAACGTGATGTTAGAAATAGGTATGTACAGTACCGGGACTTAGATTTCGCGGTTTTCAAAGCATCGCGGAATTGAAGTCCCGAGAAAAAAAAGTGTTCCCGAAATTAACCGCGAGAAATTTAATACCCTGCCTTGTGATTCCGTGGTATAATTATGCCTACGGTATAATTTTGAGCGAGTTTCTCTTTTTTTTTCGTCGTAGTCACAAATTAACACGTTTTATTCTACTTTTGTCGCATCGCGCGTGACGTGTTCGTGTATTTATAACAAGAAAAGAAGACATCATCTTCCGAGGTTTGAACTCAAGCGCTCGTGAAACATCAGATTGATGGGCAAGTGCGATGCCACTGCGCCGCCAAGGCATCAAGAATTCACGTGTGGCAAATTACGTTTTTAACCATTTGCGCTACTTCCAAGCTCATTCCCTCCTTCTCAGAGTTCAGACTCGACGCCAAGAACCAAAACTCAAGCTTGTTTTAGAAGTTTTAGGAGGTTGGGAAAAGAATCCTTTTCAACCTACCGCATGGAACTCGGAGCAAAAGTTTAACATGGCCCGGCGTGTGAATCGATCCTAAATTTTCAAGACATGGTTTTTATCTCTTAAAAAATTTGCACAGTTTCTTTCGACTCCAAAGTCCCAACCGACACCGTGCCGTTCACCGCGATAGAGTATATTTGGTTCAAATGTGAAATTCCCATATGCAATAACTGTTTCATTTTTTATAAAAGCGTTGCGTTTTGCGAGCCACATGCAGAAGTGACAGGAAAGGACGCTACGAAAGCGGAGGAGAAGTGTGTATAAAGCTATACTGATAAAGCTCTTGTTTGGTGGTTACTGCCAGACTTCTCGGCGTCCATATTTAACCAGTATTTGATCAATCATTAACCTTGTCTCAATTCCAGCTCATTAAATTAGTTTCAGCCACATTTAGTTTGGCGTCTGAATCAATTCAGTCGGAATCAATTAATTTAGGTCGGCCTAAATTTCAATTCGATTCGGCGCGGCTGAAGTACGGCATCTGAACTGGGCCTAAGTCCCGCGAAATTAAGTTCCCGGAAAAATAAGTAACAATATAATGTATGTTGACTACTGTATGACGTCAGTGATTACGTTAAACCCACGAAAGATGTCGCACGTGGCAGTTCGCACATGTATCTCAATCTCTCGTGTTTATAAAATGACGACAGACAAAACCACTGTTTTCTTTACCAGGCTCCGTCTATGACTACCTTATAGTTAGCAGAATTTTATTATGTTTTGTGTAACAGTTAAGTTTAACAATTGTCAACGTTTTTATTTTTGTGTTCAATATTTCAGTCATCTTGAGCAAAGTCAGTCACGAAGCAGAAGTTTTGGCGGACCAACATCGTATGGGATGACAGTTACCACCACTGGACTGAAGCGAGACGAAAGCACACAGCCTACGCGACCGCCGGCGCGCTCGAGTTTCTCCAACTTAATGCGGGACAAACCAGCGAGAGCGGGCCCCTCTGTTGTGGAGCCACGGTACGACGGCGCTTCTGGACGCCCTCTAGGAATGTACTTATCCGAGAACGAACCATCTAGGGGCGCAATGGTGTACGCCACTCCTAGTGACACACAGATAGAAATACGTTCACGGAGGGACCAAACAAGCCCCAGAATGACTATCAGTGAAAGCACCTCCAGTATCGACTCAGTAGGCACGACAGATTCCTCTTTGGCTGCAACACGAAGACAGGGTCCTGCTCCACCTCCAAGACGAAGCCATTCGAAACTTCTCAGCTCCTTCAGGACCTCTGGTCGGAGGCAGGGGTTTGACGAGAAGGGGATGCAGTCAGGCAGTGCACCGGTCTCCAGAATCTCCGAGTCAGCAAGCGATCAGCCGAAGCACACGCCCTCTCGATCATGGCCGACGGATCATACGCTGGAGAACAGACCGGCAGGGAACGAGGCGAGGCAGTCATGGCATGTTGAGCCGTCCACCATGAATGCATACACCAGACGAAAGACCGATACGTCTGGTTCCTCGCCGTCCAGTGAAGGAACACACGAACGAAAACTCTCTCGGCCCTCCAGCGCTCGGTGCAGCTCTTCAGTCGTTATAAGGTCGTTGCGATCTTCCTCATCTTCATCTGCTGATGTGAAGAACGTTGGTCCAACGGTTTATCGTTCGGGACCCAGCCCGGATGTCGAGCCCAAGCCCGGAGAAAATCGCGCACTTTCGTCGTATTCTCCGAGCGGCCGAGCCGAGTACAACGCGCGCATAACGCAGCCGAGGGAAAGCGGCCAACAAACCGATTCAGTTCGCCAGCCAAAGAAGAGCAGAATCGAGGACACCCGAATTCTCCAGCAATTGATGCGAGATAACTTGATGAGCTCCGAGAAAACACCGAGCGTTAAATCGATGGTCCAAAATTTTGAAGTAGAAATGAAACAGTCCCATTCTATTAAGGGTTCATCGTCGCTGGACCAGGGTCGCGTTCGATCGCGGTCCTTCACTCAGGAAAATATGGATGGCAAAGATAATGCGACCAAAACGTCACCAATGACTCAGTAAGTTGGGATTCAGTTGTTTTTATCTTTGTCGCAAATACTGTATTGTTTCATTTCATTGTTAAAGTTCTTGATTTCCGAAGACGATTGCAATCTTCGGGCATTCCAACAACTGCTAAATGGGAATTTCTTCACAGCTGATATGATCAATTTTTTATTGCGTGTTTACTTTATTATTATTGTGTGAAAAACTGTACTGTAGCCTGTTCGCGTTCTAGACCGAATGTGTAAAATGTCCGTTTCGCGTTTTTAATTTGCGGAAGACGTTAAATCTATCGTGCAAAATGGGTTTCCACTTGCGTAGTTTGCCAGATGTTTTGTCCATGAAAACTTTTGTTGTTTGCTTATGGTGTTCTTCCACGCTCTCTTAAACACGGTATTGTTTTTGCGTGCGCATGTTGTTACAGCATTACACAAATAGTATACGAAATTGTTGCGGTCATTGCATTGTCGAGATGATCAGATCTGTTCGATAAAATGGAACTTCAGTCCAAATAGCGAAACCCTTTTTTTGATAAACAGATTTCGAGTTCATAGCATTAAAAAAAACATCCACTTTCGGAGTCAACCTGGGGTCACTGTTTCTGGTCTGATATTTTCATCTGTCAACAAAACCAGTCAGTGTGACCATTCCTCGAAGAGATACTGAACATGGATTCTTTGGGTACTGCTTGTTTTTCTCTACGTGAATCTCGTAAAAGAAATTTTATACTTGTGTTTTTTGTCTTTTCAATCTTTGCCCTGCCCGGTTGTGAAAGAAAGGTACCGATAAACCTCCCAGTGATCCTTCTAACACGACACAAATCATAACTTTCTTATCACGAGACAGTCGAGTGAGCTGCCCGTCAGCTCTTTGCTTTTACTTAATCACATTACATTGTATTTCTAGTTTACATTCCGCGTATTGAATTCTGAAAGTTAGCTTTCCCTCTCGGTTTATCATTTCTTGACGATAATGACGATTTTGAACTCGTATTAATCACGTGGAAACGGAAATCGAACAATATCGGTGGCTGTTTTTGATATTACAGACTTCGTATTGACGAGAAGAGGAAAAGTCGTTTGTTTTTCAATAATCATTTAACCTGTGGAGGTATATTTTCTTAACTCAATGTAAATAACGATGGAAGGAAATTATCACTCATTAGTTAAGCTATTGAAATTTTTAATCTGAGTTGCTTGTATGTAAAATCTGTCATTGACCCTCCTCTTGTCACTGCATAATTATTGTATCTGCTTAGAGCGTTCACAAGCGCAGTTTTCTGGTGTTTCCTTTGCTTTGATTTGCCATCTCGTCCAAAACAGCGATTAACTGAAGTAAAGCGGCAAAGATGGTTACACAAATCATCATATAAAGTTGAAGTTTATCGATAACGCAAAAAAATGCTTATTACAAGTGGCAAGACCAAACTTAAATTAGAAAGACGTCATGAAATACAAAAATCACTACCGCACCACTCGATAGTTCTTAGAATATTACATAGTTTTATACACGGATTAAGAAGTTCAAACCAGACTGTATAGTAAAACAAGTAGTACCACAATACAATACTGCTCAGTAGCTTTCCAAAAACGGTAACAATGGATGGTTTGATTCACAGATGAAAAAGTTAGAACCACATTGTATATTGGACGACAGCAAACGTTTTGCCTATCTGTTCTCTTTCCTCCGCTTTCTAGGTTTTCCTCCGTTGATTCGCTGTTGGAACAACGTTCACCACGGATGTTTGGCACTTCATCTAGAGAGAAACCAGAAATTTCGTCCTTTGCCGCTGAAAGAACAGAACACCTTGAGAATGAACCATTAAAACAATCTTTTCGAGGCGATAGTGCCGAACCACGTTTGTACAATTCCTTCAGTTCTCCTGAAAAGTCCAAAAGGGGAATTGTTACTGTAGATGTGGTGATTCCGTCGCCGTCTGCAAAACGGGAAATCGTCGAAGAATCGGTGGAGAAGGTAGAGACGTCACCGCGTGTCGAGAGGCAGCTTAGTGTGGATTTAGCAGAAGCTCCGTCAATTACTGGGCAGTCGTCAACAAAATCCGTTCCATCCAAAGTGCAAGAAGAGAGACCTGTTTCCCTGGTGGCAGCAACTGAAGAGCATTCATCACTTGCAAAGGAGGAAGACAACGAGGTATTCTGGGATGCGGACGACTCACTACCACCCCCACCCCCTATGAGTACTCTTGACCCGCTTGAGACGTCACAGGATAGTCTACCCTTGCCTTCCCCTCCTCGGGAAGTTCTTGTCGAGTTTCCCAATTCTCAAGAAAAGTATGAAGTGAATAATGAATCTCTTTCGTGGACACGAACAGCGGAGATTAAAGATATTGGTGAACGTGACACTGCATCCTTTGTTGAACCTTACGAAGATTGGGTGGAAAAGCCTGAAGACGAACTTAGTGAACGGGAGAAATCGATTGATAATTTGTCTGCACCAGCAGTGGAAACCTCAACTACGAGTGGATTGTCATCTCGAGATTTGTCTCCTACGGACTCGAACATTGGCAGATCGAAGAGCTCTCCTCCCCCGCCCCTAGTCATTACCTCGACCCCCACGAAAGATGAACCTACTGACGCGGAATCAAATTTGAGCAGCTCTACGAGCCCTTTTAGCTTGGGATCCAATTTGTCGACGCCAGGGAGTCGACCTAGCAGTGTGTTAAGTCCGAAACTTGAGGCATTGGATAAAGAGAAGGTGAGTGTGTGTTAGATGGGATGCCCGCATTTGAAAGCGCCTGCAAGGGCTGTTAATTTCAGTCAATTATATGTTAGTTTATACCAACTCAGCAACCTTGGCATTTTGAGCAATCTGATTGGCTCTCCACCTCGTGATATTCAACACTATCCACCCCCTAGGACGTGAATAATGCTGGGGCGTCTGGGTAATCCTTGTGCCTGTGAGTTTTTGTTTGGAGAAAAAACACAAAATGGTGTCCAAGCTACCGAAATATGGCCGCCGTCGATTCCCGCTTTACAGCTTTTTCGAAGAGATTTTACTAGGGAAATTAAGCAAAACACTGCCGCGACGAAACGTTGACCTGGGCAGGACCACACAGTAGAGCAAATGAACAACAATAAAACTGCTTGTGCAAAATAAAGTCCGGTAAGTGTCCTTTTCGTACGAATAATATTACGCTTCAACAATTAAATTTACCAATTTTTACCAAAATTGAACAATTTTCACCGGTTTTGTAATCCTCGGTATTGCCGTCGTGTTTGTTCCCTACTGAAATTGCTTCATTGGTATATACTAAAACCATTATTCTCTTCAATCTCGGTGAATAGTGGCTTTGGAATATTTACCTCACTGCTTCGCAGCGCGGTGAATATTCTGCCTCTATTCACTTCGATTTCCGAGAATAATTGTTGATTAACCCCTCCATGGACCCAAATATAACCTTTTAAGGGGTGGGGTCGGTGGGAAATTGAAACACAAGAAATGGGTCTTTAAACGAGTTGATGGATTTAAGTGGTACCACAATCATGTAACAGGTAAGCTGGGGTTTTCAGTGTTAGTCCTTCAGCTTTCGCGTTACATCCTCTATTCTCCGAATGGTGACGTGTCTTTTACAATGTCCCTGCAATTGCCGTGAATGCGGTGACAGATCTTTCAGGTTTGTTACGAAGTTGGTTCGAAATTTCAATACTCGTTGGAATCAGGCGTCAAGGAGGGTAGAGAAAATGTAACATGTTCGTGTGAAAATGTGGTATGTAATGTAATCTGAGGCAAAGCCAAAATACGTAACTTGCCCACTTCCCCCGTACCCATCTCACCTCGTCACCGACACGGTGCTCTAGAATAAGTAAACTAACCTTAGATAGAGCCTCATCCTCTCCCCCGCCCCCACCCCCTACAAAAATACCTATCTGGTGGTGAATGTGAATAGACTCTATTTTGTCAATTTTTTCTCTTGGTAAGGTAAGGAGTTTTCACTGAAAAATATCGAAAAATTTTCAGTTGAACCAAGAATCTGCAACCGTAGCTACCCTACCATACATCAACAACTTACTGTCGTAAATAGAGCAAATGTATATTGACCCTTATTTCCTTTCAATTGCCTCATTGATCAAAAGGCTGAACTCGTGGAAAGCATGAACAAGAAAATTAACGACCTCCGATCGCAGATGAACGAAATCAAGGACGAAATCGACGCCAACGAAGAACTGGGCCGGAAAGTGACGAAGGTAGTCGAAGGAAAGACGAGCCCTGCGGAGTTCTCCAAATACCAGCTCTTCACAGGAGAATTGAACAAGATCATTGGCCTGCTTTTAAGTCTTACACAAAGGATGCATAGATACGAAATGCTACTTAATGATCTGGATATGTCTGAAGAAGCCGAAAGACATCAAAGGGTAAGTGTCTTGGTTTTGTTCGTCTCATCGGATTAAGATGTTTCTTTTCGATTTTTGTTCATTTACTTGGAATTTTATTACTAGGCGGGTAGCTTTCTACGTAGAGCTTCTTTGGCCTTCATCACGCGTTCCTGCGCGTACGTGTGATAAAGCCCAGAGAACGTCCTCGTTGTAGGCTGTGGACAGTGTTAACAAGTTACAACTCTGTGCCACCTAGCGGCGAATGTTATCGAAATTCTTTGAATAACTAAGGGATCATCAATTGCGGGATTCAAATGTTCTTTACTTGTTACAAAGTTCTTTGTCATTCTTGCCTCAATCGGGTCAATCATTTTTTTTTTTCTATTGACAGGATATTTTGCTGGAGAAAATCGAGAAAGTAACGATGCAGCACGAAGAAGCGTGCATGATCAAAGAAGTCAACGACAAGCGCGGCGAAAACGTCTCCAAGTTTTTGGAAAATTGCCTCGAAGAAGAAGAATACGCGGACTTTCAGTATTACATTGACATGAAAACGCAGCTAGCGCTAATGCACGCCGAGATTCGTGATAAAGTTAAGATGGGCGAGGAACGACTGAACACTTTGAATACGACGAAAATCGATTGGAGCATCGTCAGTCTTTCGTAGTACGTCAGACGAATGAGTAACTTTCGTGCACGGCCGAGACAAAGCTGAAGATATCAACGCCATGTCGGAGACCGTATCATGACAGTAATTTAAGTAGTGTGGGTTAGAGTTGCAAGAAGTTTTAGACAAACGGCTCGCTCATAGCGCTTATTACATATTTCCATTTGCAGTGATACTAGTGATGCTTTGCTAGAAGAACTCCAGCTTATTCTTTGTCTTTCTAACTCGAGTGTTCTTATATGTGATACGGGTTTCTAGCTTTCTCGAGTGAAGTTAGATCCAGTGACGATTTAGGAAAAGACTCGGGCTGTCACCACAGCCAATCAGCAGGTAATACTCTCTCTCTCCCCTCTCCTTAAGTTTGGTACTACGGCTGTGGAGAGTGCCTGGCGGAGGTTATGGTTACATCAACTCTCTTTCAGGGGTGAATTTCGCAGATTGTGGTCCTAACATTTTACAAGAAATCAAGCTTCCCGAACTTAAAGTTAAGGGGGCTCTGTCAGTCAAGTTAAGACCTATCGGAAAGTGGGAAACCTTAAGAAAAAGCGCCCAGTTTTGTAGAGGAAGTATAATTTATAGACACTAAGTACTGTGGTCATGTGCTCAGGGTGTCAAGGAATGAAGAGAATGTGCAGTGTGGTTCAAACAACCATGCAGTGTGAAAAAAGCTACTGAAGGGCACCGTACTGTGATACGGTTTGTTTTACTATACAGGGTGGTTCTAACTTCTCCATCTCTGGCTCGAACCATGCGTGGCGATTGAAGCGCTGGCCGTCTTGCTAAGCGGTAGCATTTACTCTTATTATATATGTCACCCCTCCCATTGTCCTTATGACTAGAAACAGGGTTTTGATGACACGTTTCTTTGAAGACCAGAAGCCTCGCGCTGGGTTTCCTTAAAGGGAATTTGTTAGAAATAAAATTAGGGAATCTTTGCTTGAAAAAAATTTTCTTATTGGCATATTAAGCGTTTCATTCTAAAATGGACTTACAGAATAATCTCCTCGGGTTGGAAACGCGAGGTTATTGGAGTTAGCAGTTTTTGTGTGGGTTACGTCTGCAAACTCTTTAATGTATCTGGACGGTATGGGCTCATGAGCAAATGAATTGTGCTGCTTTGGAAAACCAATGTCTTCTTTAACTTTACACGAAAAGAACTAGAAATATCTCTTAAATTTTACAATGATTTGCTTTTAGAGTCATTCCATACAACTCAGTGATTTGGTGGAAGGAACGCAAATGGTTATTAGGAAAATGGAGACTGGTTGGTGAACAAAGATTCGCCTATATTTTTGGAGTTCAGCATCTTAGAACCTCAACAGGTTGTAGTGTAAATAACGAGCACACTGTCATTGGTGACTCGCCAGGAATAATTTAAGGCAAGGTTCCAAGATTAAATTCAAAAGGTAGGCTACTTAGTGGAGAATTTTTGTAAATATATTCGTGAGCCGCGAAAGACTTTTCACTTCATATTTTTGGCTGGGAAATATCAGCGCCATGAGCTAGAATAATATTGTTACCTTCTGGTACCCAGTTACTAATTTTGGAGGGAGTGTGGGTTGTAGAATTGAGGTATATTTGCCCACTTCAGATGTTTGTGCCAATTTAAGGGAGCAGGTGTCCAGTGTCTAAGAAAAATAAACTTTTGCAGGATAATTCGTGTGGTTTACTTTCGTGTCTTTATGAAACCGCTGATTTTGAGGTGTCTATTTTTCATATTGCACCTGCTTTTCGTTTGATCTCTCTCCTTTGTCTCTTAGTAGAGGGTCTCATTGGGGTTAACCATTAGCCGTAAAACGGGCCAAAAAATTAGCCGTTAGGCGTTAACATTGAAAAATTTTAGCCGTTAGCCGTAAAAAATATTAACCGTTAGCCGTAAAACAGCCAAAAATATTAACCGTTTACATGTAAATACCTTTATTATATGGCTGTTTCCCTGTTTCCCATGAGTGGGCAAGATCAGGTGAACCCTTTGTTCTGATTGGCTACCTTAACGGGCAAGGCGAGCCTCTCTTGCCCACGCGGGATTACCCACGTAGGATTGCCCACGCGGGCTTGCCCGCTTTGCCCCACGAAAGGGAAAAATGCACATTGCAACCAAGTGGACAATCAGACATAGTTTGTTGCTACGCTGGTTTGAAATCATTCATGTAACTTAAAAGGTTACAATTCACCGACCTGACGTTTCGATACTGTCTTGTTCAGGGGACATTGGGCTCCGTTGTGGAGCTGCTTTTATCCCCTTGATGAATATTACAAGGTGTAAATAAGCGTCGGGTAATAACCCGGCGTCGTCGCGGTTCAGTGGAGCAAAAATGGTCATAATAATAATAATTCCTTTCTGTAACCAAATAGCTCGATCTTTGTTGCATTCTTATTGTCCTCGTCTTCGAAGAAAAGAACTTGGCCGATATGTAATAATAAAAAGTTGAAAATTCAGACGAACGAAACAGAATTGTTTAATTTACTGTAGACTTCATGTCTGTTTTCCAAAACTCTCGATTTTAGCCGACAAAGTTTCACAGACGGTAGGGCCACCACGTGTCTGAGGCATTCTACTGTGGTCAGTATTGTTTTATGCAGACCAGAGACTCAAATGAATTTTCATGAATACAAGCTGTAATAAAAGTAGACATCAAACAGCCTATCATTATTATTATTGTTATTATTATTATTATTATTATTATTATTATTATTATTGTTATTATTATTTTTATTATTATTATTGTTGTTGTTGTTGTTGTTGTTGTTGTTGTTATTATTATTATTATTATTGTTATTGTTATTGTTATTGTTATTGTTATTATTATTATTATTATTATTATTATTGTTGTTGTTGTTGTTGTTGTTGTTGTTGTTGTTATTATTATTATTATTGTTATTATTAATATTATTGTTATTATTATTATTATTATTATTAATGGTATTTACAACGACGGGAGGGATGGCTGACGAATGCCTGAGATACCACTCAAGATGAGCCGCAAAAAGCAAGAGAGCTTCGCCACAACAATTTTATGGGTCAGGGTGAAAGTGTCCTTTGCAATTTTGCGGAGCGCGCTCCTATGCCTCAGGGGATTGAGAACCCCGAGAAGGAGGAACTTAGATGTTAAGGACAGGGATCTAGAAAAAGAGAAGGGTGTAGCAGGATTTCCCTGGACTCAACAGCTATAGATGCTTTATTAATTGTTTTTATTTTATTTTATTTCTTTTTAGCGTTTTGAATTCATAGTTTTTTCTTTTTTTTTAAGCGAATTAATTGTAAATAGGATTTCAATAGTTAGCATTGTTGTCAATAAAATATTATTTTTCTTTCATTATTGTTAATATTATTAATATTATTGATAATAACAATAATAATATTATTATTATTATTTATATTATTATATTTTTTTCATTTTACAGTATTACACAAGCAGTAGCTAGCCATTGATATTGATGGCTCCTAATTAAACAAAAGGTTGGATGGTGTAATGATTTGCTTATTGGACTTCCGATAAGATAGTCAGGGGCTTCATTAAAACCCGGTCAGGACTCAGGAATGTACTGTGTTCAGTTACCCTAGATAACAAAGTTGACCTCATTATCTATATCCACCCATGCAGTCATATGACTGTGTACCGGCAGCAGATTGAATTGCGCCTTTCGAAATGGAACTCTTTCTATCTCTCAACGTCAAGGGGTCATTTCCTTAATTCCGAAAAAAGAAAAATAATATCAAATATTTAAAGAATTGGCGACCTGTATCATTACTGAATGATGACTATAAAAAGCAGCGAAGACTTGCTCTGCGCCTTGAGAATATCCTGCCGAACTTAATTCATCCCTGCCAATACCGGTATGTTAGGGTAAGGTTCATCTGGGAAAGCAGTAGGCTAATAGCGGACACGATGCATTTCACCTAAAGAGAAGAATATCCCGGGGCTAGCCTTAGTTTTAGATTCTTAAAAGGCTTTTATCTCGATTGAGTGGAATTTTTTCGCAAATGCCTCGAAACGTTTACTTCGGTCTTGACCTTCGTCAGTGGATAAAGGTGTTCGATAAAGATATCTCTAGTCGTGTTTAAATAACGGATATTCCTCAAAACACTTTCATCTATAACGCAAAGTAAGTCAAGGTTGCCCACTTTACGGCACACTATTCATTATTGAGGTACTTGCACAGAGTATTATATTAGACGCTCCAGAGAAATAAAAGGTATTACAATAGGTGAACACAAAAGAAAATGAGGTAAGAGAACTTATCTTCCATACTGGATTCTCTTACTATGATAAGGGGACAGAATCTATTTTTAGATTCGTGAACTATTTTAACTGACCAATGGCTGATGTCCTCATCACGTTGTTGTAATTTCAATGCGCCATGTGAAAACCGCGTAGCCATGGAAAGAGATATAAATAGATTCGGGGCTAAAAATAGATTCTGTCCCCTTATCATATCAAATGGGGTTATGTTCTCATTCCTCATTTTCTCTTAATTCTGTCCCCTTATCATATCAGACGGGGTTATGTTCTGTTTCCTCAATTTCTCTTGATGAACTTAAAGAAGTCAAACTCTCGCAATACGCAGATGGCACAACTGTTCCTCTTTCTGATGTTCCATCAGTATTAAATTTATTTCATTTATAATCATAACTATAACAAAATTCTCAAATCCGATTGGCTATCAACTGCCCTGATTTCAGCCTTAATAGGACAGTTAAATAGGACAGTACGCGTCATGCCTGAGTAATTGGACAGTACGCGCCATCACGCGCGCGCTTAAATGGCTTTTTTTTTCACTGCTAGCAAAACAAATCTTGGAATTTCATGTGATTTGATTTAAAAAAAAAGAAGTTTATATATCAAAAAATTTTTAAAGTTATGATTAATTGGTAATAAGACTTCGTGTCGTCCAATTAGGTCTGCAATCATACTCGTGACAAATCGGACTCCCGCTACGCGGTCGTCCGATTTTGTTAATCACTCGTATGATTACAGACCGAATTGGACTCCACTCAGTCCTATTACCATTACTTATTGCTTTTCGGAAAGTACTCTGGTCTAAAAATAAATCAAACAAATCCAGAAATGATATAGTTGGCTCTGTATCCCAGAAAAAATAGGCACCACTCAATTGGAGATAAAGGACAGTCCTTTGCGCACTTAAATGGCTCGTAAATCACTCGCCTGCGAATCATGATTTACAAGCTCTTCTCGTGTTCTCCCAACATCCCGAGTGTTTCTTTTTTACCTCGGTAAACCCAAAGAAAACTGCGGTTTAATGCTTAAAGATATACAATAAAAGGAGCAAGGTAGGAAGAACAACTATAAGTTAATTACTGCAAATGTATTGTAACACGTGTATTGCCGTAAGTGGTTTAAGTATAAGTATCATAAGTAACAAGTAAATATGCAAGTATAATTAAAGTATTGTAAGTAGTGTAAGTGTCCGTTCTGTAAATAAAGTTAAAAAATCTTGTATAATGCCGGGTTAACATCGCCTGCGATAAATTGTATTTTTAGTGACAACTCCCAAGGGCATCATGCTTTACAAAATGGGCGTTGGCGCCTTAGGGACGGACCATTAGAAAAGTGATGGGGGGGGGGGGGGGGGGGGAGAAAAAACCCAAAAAAAATTCATGCAAGGGAAAATGCCAAAAAAAAAATTCATGTAAAGAAGAAGGTAAAAAAAAAATCATGCAGAAGGAAGGTCCAATTGTGACTTTTTCACACGTAGTAAAAAAAATTCGTACAGAGGGGTTCACCTGAAAAAAAAAATTCCTGCACAAGCAGTGAGCGAAAAAAAAATATTCGTGCAAGCTGAAAATTCCCCACCCCCCCCCATCACTTTTCTAATGGTCCGTCCCGTAGCTTTATAAATTTTAAAAATAATATATAGAGGATATTACATGGCCGCGCGGAGATACGAAATTTTTCTTCGAGTGTTGAAATATTTTTTCAACACGAGAAGAGAAATTGCGTATCTCCAAGCGGCCATATAATATTCTGTTTATTTTATAGATACTGGTGAAATTTCCACATAAAACAACTTCGACAAATCTTCCTGGATGCCATACAAGCTCGGAAAAAATATCGACGTTAAATTTTGGCTGCACATCGAGAAAGTCACCCGTAACCGTACCCGGTGTCTTCGCACCTCGAAGACATTTTTTAAATGAAATTTCAAACGAACCGGCCACGTGCCTGAGCGGGAAGCTCTCTTGTAATTGGGCTAATCATGTTAGTAACCATGGCGACACCAATATCCTCAAACGTGAAAGATAAAACTAATATCTTCACTGCGCGCGATGAAGACATGATTTTTTTAGTAAAAGGAAAAATCCTGGTATTTCATCAGAATCTATATAACAAAGATAAATCTTTGGACGATGCAACTCAGAGCAGTCGTGAGGACTTTTCAAAGAGGAGGGGATGTCACTGTGTCACACCCAGTGTACCTACCAAATTGTCATGTTTACATCTACGCTGTTTTATTTTGCTATACGCAACAATTTCTGGAATGAGAATTGAGCAAGGTGGGCGGCAAAACCAGCGGCATAGATGATTTAAGATCTTCGAAACATAAATTACTTAATTCTAGTCTCACCCCTGAGGGGGGTCACAGGAACCCCACGACCAGCTGACTGGCGTCAAACTTACAAAAGCTTGAGTGACGGCAGTGCTCATGTTGATGCTCGTCCTACTCATAACTCACAGAAGCCCACGATGAGACCTCAATCGCTTTTAAAGTTTTCAAGATTATCTTCAGAGGAAAAGATCCACAGTCCCTGCTGCGCCAAGCCAAGGAATAAATGGTGATGGACGATGGCTTTAAGCAGAAGTTTTAAGGCCGCCTTTTTTTTTTCCCTCGAAAAAATCTAGCAGCAAGCGTTCTAAAAATAGATAATACCGTAAATTGGACCGCATTCCATTCCAGTTCGAGTCTTCTGGTTATTAGTCTCCCTCGCAGCCGTTCTTAGTTTCGTCCGTCACGCGTTCCTCCCTCCCCACTAACGTTAGTGGGGAGGGAGGAACGCGTGACGGACGAAACTAAGAACGGCTGCGAGGGAGACTATCTGGTTATGGACTTCTGCTTTAATTTAAGAAAGTTCTAAGGCGGCGGAAGCGCAGGCTATGACCATAGAAATAGATTGAAAATGGCTTTGGGTTCATCATCTGATCTTAACAATTATCCCTGAAACCTCTCCACCAATCTCTGTATAAACTCAACATCTGTCAGAATTAAGGGTGATAATTCGATATATCGTATTCATAAAAACAACACTTAAAGGGTTTGTACTTCATGCCAGTGTGCCATATTATTATACATTAAACTCACTATCTCTTTTCTGATTGGCCGAAAGCGTACAGTAAATTTTCGAAATCAGCACCTGTGACGTTATAACTGCAGATCACAACTGAATCATGTCAAGGACACTCAAGGTCACGGATAACATGTCATGTATGACCGCGGTGCATGATTTCTAAGGGTAATCATGTCAAGTTCGCGCGTCCAAGTTCGCCGTGACTATTTTTTTTAATGTATAATAAAACAATTATTAGATTCGGTTTTGGTGATATCCAGAATAACCAAGGTCTCAGTAAGGGTATCAGCCGAAGCCGAAGGCTAAGGATGATAACCCTAGCTACCTCGGCCTTGATTATTCTGGATATCACAAAAGCCGAATCTAATAATTGTTTTTATTATATCTCTCAGTTAGTACGCGCGCTGTGATTGGTCAATTTAGCGGGCCGTACTTCACTGTACAGCCCGCTAAAGTTTGTTTTGGTCGCCAAAATGACTCCAGAGATATAATAAATATCTTATTAACCTCGTTTTCTCGGTCCGTTCTGTAAAATACGGATCCTCGTTTTTTCCCGTCGATTTATGGCCCGCGCGCTTCGCGCTTGGGCCATAAATCGACGGGAAAAAACTCGGTCCGTATTTTACAGTACGGACCTCGAACTCGATTAATAAGAGGTATATAGGGCGTTTTCCATTTAGCAAGAGATTCCGGAAATTCCGGTTGGGATGTAAATGGAACGCACTTTTTTGGTACGTTCTGGAAAATTTCCGGAATAAACGGAGCGTCTGAAAAGGTAGTCCCGTTTTCCCGTTGGAAACCTTCCGATGGAAAATGCGTGTTCCATTTACGAGTTTCATGAGGTTTCACCAGTTCCAGACCTTTCACGCCAGTGATTCTTCACGACCACATCTTCGCTAAAGAGAAATGACAGATTCTTCTACAGTCCCATGGGAATGAATGGAACTTGTGTCAAATGGAACACGTTCCTCACCGATGGAAATTTCCCAATGAAATTTCCGGAATTTTTCGGTAAATGGAAAACTCCCATAGTCTCCCGCACCCTTGCGATGGGCACGGGAGACTATATGGCATACTGGCATGAAGTATAAACCAGGAAAGGAGGCAGTTATAGTATTTCGTTAATCGCCTGCATATATGTTGAAATTCTATGTGATTTCTTACAACATACCAGTACTGCTGTTACACTATCTACACTTGTCATTTCAACACTCACTGCTGTTAAGCTGAATACGGGGCTGAAAAACCAAATTAACAGTTCTCTTTAAAATCCACGTTTACCATAATCTAATCTCTTTGAAAAGCGCGATTGAAATTATAAGACATGAATGGGTTCTTTTCAGATGTCTTGGGACCTTTCGGGAAAATATAAGAGGGCGATCGCTTGTTCCTTCAGAGCTGAAATGTAACAGGCATTTCGAGCCCCTCCCCCTTAACGCCCCCATCTCCTTCCCGCGGTACCCGGCACGGTAATTACATAAACACTAATCATTTCAGTCCGTCATAACTGTGGACAGAGGTGCGTCAAACGCGTTGCTCGAAATCGTTTCCTAAGCATGAGTTGTCCATACGCTGACGATGGGTAAGGCAGTGTCTTTTTCTTACCAGAGAACTTTGTAGGAACGCAAATTGATCGAGTTCATCAATTCTTCCGCTCTTTCTGCAGTGCGGCTTTTTCTTACGAAGCTGCCAAACAACATGGTGAAGATAAGCAGATGAATTACAGCGAATATCTTCAGGTTTGTTGTGATTGTACACTTTGATCTTTGGGCTGTGATTTTAGCCTTAAGAATCGTCCTTAGTTTGCCTCAGTAAGATCTTATGTGTTTTATGCATTTTTGTTCATTTGCGTTAGTCTAAATTTTGTGAAAGGAAGTCCAGAAATGGAGATGTGCAACGTACAACTCAACTCCACGTTGCCTCAAAACACATTATTTTAAATGTTAATGCTCCTCAATAACCTCTGTTTGCCTACAGAAGTTGCCCTGCCATTAAAATTTAGTAAATATGTAGTCGGCTATTGGAAATTCAGCGGAGTGTACAAACATTCACTTGAATATATATGCGAAGGTCATCATGTTTATATTGGTATTGCATTCCTTGTCCAGGTTCAAACTACTGTACACACTGATTGACAGTTATCCTTGATATATAGCTCTTTCCTTGAAGGGAAATATTGGCACTGAATAACTTGAAACTAGCTTTGAACAGTCGTTCTGAATTATTAAAGGTTATATTTCGATGGCTAAACTACACTATATAGGGCCGCTTATTTACATACCATTGAATATCAATGGTGTCCATTGTTATATGCTTCGTTCTACTAAAACCTCCGACACCTGGAAGTGAGGTGGACCAAGTGGCCCTGTATTCTGTAGTTGCTCCATTTCGATATTAATGATCGGAGTTTTTGTGATTTTTGAGACAATTTGATCAAAGATTATAGCTCAGTCGCGATGCAGGTTTCGTTAAATTCCTCGCTACCATACCCATAAGATCGACTAAATAATTGATCAGATAACACTAAAGCATTCATTATCGGATTCCTTTCCGAGTGATCTCGAAACGGTACTTTGGCCGAGCTTTTGTTCCTTTTGAACTGTGTAAATAGCTGATGTCTGTTAATACTGTGCAAAGGCGAAACTTATCATTCACTCAAACACACTTATCAAAACTTGAGTATTTAGTCGTTGTTCTAATGCCTCTGTGTAGTATTTGATTTGATATTGAACAGAATACTTAAAATTAGAAAATGTACTGTGGACATTTCATTTCTCACGTATATTAAAGTTGAGTAAAATGTAATTAACACGCCTTCGAAATTCCGCTCCATTTTGCTACAACCAGATACCTCTTTTGAAACTTGAACAATGTTTTGTTTTACGAACCAACTACATTTCTAGCTCAGGAAAATATAAACCACAATATCGCGGAATCTTTCCCATGATCATGCATATCAAAGGAAGAAAATATTTCCTTAAAATTCCACTTCCTCTGAAACATAATCAGTGTAAAAACAATAGACAGTATTTTCGTTTCTGCATAAAAAATTGAAATGATGAAAATGATTCTTCGATGAATAATTTCTCACTCAGTGAATAATTTATTAAACAAATTTTAAGTATCAATTACTTAAATACTGCATAAATGTTTCTTGAATATCTTTGTATAGTCAAGCTGCCAGCAGTCTGCTTCTCATAAATTACACTCGGTCTGTTTCTATTGAGAAATTTTTCAATCAATGGTATATGGCCAAAAATTCATAACCATGTACACTGTTAATAAATTATGTGAGTGTAGGTTCCTAAAGATGTGATCCACGCTTTCTGGAGATCTAACAAGAAGGGCTGGGCTGAAAGGGCAAAAACAGAATCTGATAACCCAACTAAGGGTTTCTATTTAAATGCAGAGGGGATGAAGAAGTGCAAGAATATCAACCAAAACATTTCAGAGATTTTCCTAGAAGAAATTTTTTTCTTTTCTCACTTGTACAGTGCGACAACTCGAACCACCCAAATAAATTTTCATACCAATTTTGAATGTCTGTTTTTAATGCTGGACAACAGCTAGCTCGATTAGTGGTGACTTTCTACCAACTAAGATGATTCTTTTTCAATCTTGCTATGTTTTGTAGGGTTACCCGTACGAAACGCGCAGCGCTGTTGCAGCGCTGCAGAATGGCTTCAAGAAGCGCTGCAGAATGGCTGCAAAGAGAGTGGCTGCAGCAGTCGCAAATTTTGGCTGTTTGGGGCAGCGCTATATAGCCGTTTGGTAGCGATTAGCAGCGGTTTAGCAGCGTTGCAAAGGACACATAAAAACGCTGTCAGCGCTGCCAAATAGCTGCAAACGTATTACAAAAATTCAAAGAATTATGGCATTTGCCTGAATCGATAATGCGGTTTGCCAAATATGCAAAAAATGATCGGGACAAAAAAACTCACATACGGTACTGCGGTTCTGCTTGCGGATAAGCGATTTATTATAAACTATTGTCGGTGACTTTTACTTGTAATAGCGTATCTTTCGTTCATTTTTACAGCTTACATAAAATAAGTTCTAAGTTTTTGTACTATAAACTATGCGTATTCGATGCATGATATAAATTGTTATGATCACCGAAACGTACTACACTGAGTTCTTGGCGTGACCTTCAGTTCCCCGCTTACTTAGGAAATGTCACAGTCGGTGGTTAACATATGGAATGAACGATAAGTCAAATGACAAGGTAAAAATTAATTATTGAGATAGCATGTTCTCCTTTGCCAACTGCTTTTCAAGTTTCCTTTTGGCGGAGCCCCTTTTAATCCGTATCGTCTTCTGAAAGTCTCTCCTTTCGGTAACTTTCCAAACGGTTGCACAGCGTTTTGCAGATGATGAAAACATGAACAAAAAAGGAGAAAATAGGTATTAAATAACGAGATAAATTAAAAACGCTGTGTCTGTATGTCCGGACAGAATGTTCAAAATACTAGATGTATGGCAGATGACATTTTCTCGTGTTATGATTAAATAAAATCCGGTGATTACCTTTGAGTGATTCGTTATTTTGTGTAAATACTATGGCGGGATCGCACAGCTTAACATTACCTAAATTAAAATATCCATATTCCTTGTCTCCTAGCCCTACTCCTTAACCTAATTGGCATAATCTACCAAGAAAGCAAAGAAAATCAGACTGCAGGAAACCGAGTATTTTACAATAACTGAGCGAATTCTCGCGCGCTGATTGGCTAATTTTTATCATCAATAAGAGTACAGACACATAAAATTTTAATTTATGCAAGGTTTTTTCGCGTGATAAGTGAGCTGTCAAACAGTCAGATTTTTACCCAATCAAATTGTATTACGTGTTGTCACAAGCCAATGAGAAGGCGAGAAAAGTTATTGAGAATAGTTGCGCCCTGATTGCGTCAATTTAAATAAAATTCTGCATTATTCGAGTTTACTTGCTGTTTACTTGCGTTTTCTTTTCATTTAAGTCTTCATTTGACCTTTTTCGCGTTTTGTTATTGTAAAAAACAAATTGACGTCCGTTTTTTATGCGTCTGTCGTCTTATTGATGATAAATTGCGTCATAACATTGTCAAAGTTTGTTATAGATCCACTCGCTTATCGGCTCGTGGATCTACAACACTTTGACAATGTTATGACGCAATTTATCATCAATAAGAGGACAGACGCATAAAAAACGGACGTCAATTTGTTAATTTTAAAAATTCTGTCCGGCTGCCCTCTGAATGCCGGGCGTAGACACACTTTGAATTAAAAAACACGAAGGAAGGTAAATTAAAATGTTGCATGATTGCCACTAAAAGCTACCTTATTGTATGTATCCCACAACAGCAAACTATAAAGAAACGGGCCTACAACGTACCTGAAATAGCTCTAATCTCGCATCGTAAAGTGTCTCCTCAATTTTTGGCCGCCTCATCGCCTTTCCTTTCATTTTTCAAGAGAAATGTCGTCGGTCTCTACAACACTAAATTGTTCAGTTCATCGATCCAGAAAACAAGCGCAAACACCATCAAAAGAAATATAGTTCAACTATCAGAAGGTGACTAAGCTAAACACTTCTACTTCAACGCTCTCAGTTTGAAATTAGCGGGCCAAGGGTCTGTTACAATGCATGCACGCGATACACTTTATCTTGATTGGCTTAAACTAACTTGATTGACATTTCATGATGAGTTAGGATAAGTACAGGAGCAGGCCACGATAGATTATTTTAGTCAAAGGTAAATCCTGTATATAACCCTGAATATGAAAACTGAAAATAATTGCCGCTGCCTTACAAATTGGTGGACTTGTGTATTGCAGTTGATTGAGGTGAACCAATTTTTCCAACGTCTTTATTCACAAGGCTTGTTATCATTTCATGCTTTGTCACAAAAGGCATGCCCTGGAGGCACGCAACACTGAGTCAGTTGCGCGTCGTGAAAATGCAGCTTCCAAAATAACTACTTCTTCGACCTCGACATTCTCACAGTCTGAATCAATTTTCTGAACCAGTAGAACGCCTTACGGTATTGCTAAAGATAACCACCAACAATTGCAACAGGCCAGACAGCATTGTTCCACAGATTTGAGCCCTGCAGTACTGCAAGCGGAGAGAAAGTATGGTGATTTTATTGACGGTAAATGTAGGTTTTGTAGGCTTGAATACCGTTTTAACGCCTGCAGTGTTTACGGCGTTCGTTTCAAAAATTGAGGGTCCACGGGTTCCTTCATGGCCAAATTATAAAATGTCCATTTAATTTTGTACAGTAAAATCGCGAGTCAGATTTGAAGATGAAGATGTTCGTTTTTTTGAAGATGAAGATGTTAGCAGCTATTTTACAGCTATCGGTGGGATGCCAAACAGCTGCAAAACGCTGTCAAGCGCTTTAAGGCGCTGCACAGCGTTTTTGCAGCCCGCTGCAACTTCACTTTGACTGTTAAAAGGCTTTCAAAACGCTGCAGATCGGCTGCATATCCGCTGTACAGCTATTTTGAAGCGCTTTTGCGGCGCTGTACAGCGCTCCTCGTTTCGTACGGGTATAGAGCAAATTTTATGCATTTTAAACCAAATTTATTATTCATTCAAAATATTTTCCCAATTCTGATTGGCTAAAAGCACACGTTTAATTCACCATAACCAGTTACTGATGACCAAATTTGGAAGAATTTTGACTTTAATGAGGAATTGATGTCAAAAATGCAGCGTTTTTGCAGGTTATGGCACTGTTAACCGAGAAGACCTTTGGACAAGCTTGTGTTATTTTGTTGTTTTGTTATATTGCTGGTGGGTGTGAAATTTGTGAAAATAAAGCTCATTTTCTCCTCGGTGGATAACACCTTCCTCGATCCGCTTAATTCTTCATATCCTACTCAGCCTCATTCATTAATTGCTAAATAAAACATTTGTGGAGATTTTATTGCTTAGATACTTGATAGTGATTGGATAATTTGTAAGAAAATGTGTTTGGGTGGACTTTGGTTTGAGTAGTCTCACTGTAACCTTTTTTTAAATAACTTTTGTGATATTTGAAGTTTACTTCTGTTTTTGTGTCCAATTGAGCTTATGATCCAAAACATTTGGAGCTGGTGAAAGTCCATCATAGCGATTCTTAACATTTAAAAAATCACTGCTAGAGTCAATTTCACTAAATGATTTGCTGTCAAGTAGTGGCAGTGTCACAGGGACATGATGATTGACAGCTGTTGATTCTGCAGCAGGAATTTCAACACTATTATCAGCAAATAGCTCAATCTTTTTCCTTTTCTTTGTTTTCTTTTTCAATTCTGTCTTGTGTAGTTCTGAAGCAATTCTTGTTAGCTTCTGGTCCTTGAGAAATTCATGCCGTTGTTTTTTTATTTCCATTGCTCTTCGTATGATGGCGAATCTGCTCTCAGCATCAAGAATAGGAAGGCTTGATTGGCTTTCTTTTTTGTAACGAGGATCAACCTTGGTGTCTTGGCTTCTTTCAGTGATTAGAGGTAATGACATCATTAAGTTATCTGCAGGGACCTGCTCATGACAAAAGGTTTCCTTGTCATCTGTCCCTCTCCTTTTACTATGACTGCTTCCTGTAGAGTTATCTATGGGAATTATTGTATTGTTGTCCTTGGTCCTTCCCTTCTTGTATAATGTGTGATTTGACAAAACAACATCGCTTTCTTGAGCCTTTCCTTGGATGCTATTTTTACAGTCCAATCCTATGTTCAGAACAGAACATTGTTTTTTATTTTGCCCTGGCAACTTATCTGTAATACCCTTCAATTCCATATCTTTCCATATCCTGCAAACAGCATTGTGGCATTTTTCATGTCTCCTCCTTTCCGCAAACTTTTGTATGCTGTGTGGTTCATGAAGTTCTTTGGTACCGGATTGCAATACCTCCATTACTTTCCTCAGTGACTGCTGAACTTCCACATTCTGCATCAGTTCAACCTGGTTCAACCTTTGAAGCCATTTTGCATGATATTGAGCCTTGGGTATTTTGTGTCCATGAGTCTTGGCTGCTAGATTGGATGCCTGTGATCTAACAAGATAATTTGAGTCCTTACCTCTTCTTCCTTCTCTTCCAGGATTTTCATCTGTGTCCTTCATGGTTTAGTGCATGCAATTTCAGAAAGGCTGTTTTTTTTTCTCAGTATTTTAACCCAAAACCATGACACAAAACCTGGGCATTTTTAGTAAGAACCAGTTGAAACTGCTAGCTCTTTGAGAAAACATGTGTTGGTCCAAAGAACTTAATAAGAACAGAGAACCTAGTAGTTTACCAAAGTAAAGAACTAGGCTGTACCTTAGGTGAAAAGATTCATTCTCAAGGAGCAAACATATATTGCTCAACAAATTACAGATTACTTGAAAATGAATTGGTAATTAAAGTCTAAATCTATTCGTCAAGTCTCAACAGAGATTCTCTTGGGAAATAGTTTCTCTTATTGTTGTTATGCTAATTATAAGTTTTATACAAAAGAGGGATTATGGATTTAGTTCTGTTTTGTTTTTTTGTATTGCAGTACTTTACATGTGTGCAAAGAGACAGAGCATAACTTGACCATTAGGAGCCTAGGCAAACATTGTGCACCAAGCTATTAACATTCAAAGTTATTACACTGTCGTCATCCCTAATTAAAAGACTATTTGCATTATAGTTGATGCCTGTGATACTCTAAGTGAAAGGCATGGAATAAATTTTCTCACCATATGTATGCTAAAAATGTAAATTTTCGAATGGCATAATACCACTCTTTGTATAATAGATTATTGTAAATATAGAAAAGAGAATTTTTAGTACACTGGAGCCATTTTCGGAGAGCACCTTTAATGCCAGCAAAGCAAAAAAAAGTAAAATATTTTGCCAAGGTGACTATTTTGATGTAGTCCAAGAATCAGTTTGCTTTTGTTTCCATAGGATAAGTTTAGTCCTTCCTTGTTTTCTCCATTTACTTTGCATGGCCTTATGTAAAACAAAACACTGATAACATTTTAAATTTGTGTACAGTACTGGGTAGCTTGAAAAATTGTATTGCTATAATTGTTCCATTGTTGTAATTTTGCAGATTGCAGTAAATGTATTGAGTTGGCCAGAAAGCTATTGTATATCTTCTATTTCTTTCCATCCCTTCTGAAATGCCAGACAACGACAATGTTGATATAGTCATGGTATTAGTAGTAATGGATAATAATAATGATATTGCATTGGTAATAATTTAATAAAATAAGTTACAGTGGATTGAAATACTGCTATATCAAGAATTCTGTAAGATGCTCTGTAAGATGCAAAGAAAACTGTGTAATAAATTATACTGCCTAATTAAAGATAGGGGGGCTCAGCTGATAAAAGCAAAGTAATTTAAGAATAAAATAATCATTATTGATTTAAGCTTGATGCATTGTTTATTCCCTGTAGCTTCCTAAGCTCCTGGATTGCCAGTTGCCACTCAGTTCTGTGTTTGGCAGTGAAACTGTTCATGACGAGTTGCTTTTCATTGTAACACATCAGGGTAAGTGTATGCTAAGTTACCAGCAATATTACACTAGTTTCAAGTTTGTGGCATAGTTTGACAAAGAATGACAAAGAGTTCTTAACTATGAAAATGGTGGAGTGCCCAGGGGGATACTCCCCTATAATAATGACAAGGGGGTGTTTGTCGAAAAATTTTGAGAACACCCCCAGCTAAAATGTAACATAATTTTGTTTTATGGGTGTGTTTCAAATTCCTTTAGACCTGTAAGAGGTACCAATTCAACAATAACAAATTCTATAACTGACACTGCAAATTTTAATAGTAATAAAGATAACTCTCAAACACTGGGTGATAACCTTAGTTCTTGCTGCTAAAAGGTACCCAGACAACTGTGGCAGCAGTCATTTTAGGTTTTAGTGATGGAGTGATCCTTTAAGATAAGGGGAATGTGGGATTTTAATAACTTTATATTAATTGTGATAACCATTGTCTTTTGTACTTATTTTCCAGCCTATGAATTATGGTTTAAGCAGATCATTTATGAGCTTGACTCAATCAGAGAGTTATTCACTGTTCAAGAACTGGTAAGTGATTTGTCTTAAGATAACAATTTTTAGACTGTGAGTGATCTTTAAATGAATCAGAATAATGAAAGCTTTCAGTCAAGTTAAGACTTACCAGTACACGAGGTTAGTCAGACTTTTATTCCTGGTTTCCTTAGTATTAACCACTCTTCAATATCCCTGGATGGGATGCTAGTTCAACACAGAATTAGCGCCAGCATTGTATCACTAGGGCTGACTTAGACACCTGAGTGGAGAGAGACAGTGTCTGTGGATAGAAACTGCTGAAAACGTCAGTGCCCGTACATAGTTTAAAACCCCACACCTCTCTCCCACAGTACTCACTGACACTTCTGATGGGGAGGGGGTACTTGGGGGATTTTTGGGTGATAATGTGTCGCTGGGACCCTGGAAACCTTTTCCTGTATACCACACCTAACTGAATTTTGATGGCCTACACTAGATTTAACTCCCAACCCTAGAGTTACTATTTCCCAGAAACTGAGGCCATAGATTTTTTGATTTCTCTGTGGCAATTCCCGGATTTCGTAGCCAAGGCTAAAACCCTCAACCAATTGATCAGTTTCCTGGAAAATGATACCCTACAACAGACCCAAACGCTCTGGTTTCTACACCCTATCCCAGGCTTAACTGCTTGCAAACCATACCCTTCACAGCAGCACATACCTATGCAGCGCATATGGCCGTACCCCTCGCGGGCCCCTCCCTCCCGGGCTAACACTTCTATGCCTCTAATAATAGAACATACATTTTTGTAATGCTGTAATGTACTTTATTACCATTTATATTAATATCTAACAATTTGTATTCTTTAGGGAACGGATGAGCGAAAGATGCTGGTATTGATTTCAAGGCTAAACCGTATAGTTCAGATCCAAAAGGTATGTATTGTTCCTATTTTCCGGTTACGTTATTTATTCAAACACCTCCGGGGTCACTTGAACTGAAACCCGTTTATCTGAAATGAGTATTCTTAACTGCAGTGGCTACTAAATCCGTTTGAATTGAATTTTAGTGATGTCATGGATATAATAATTTGGTACTATTACTGTTGCATTGTTTAAGTTGCTGCGTGACCAGATCATGATCCTTGAGACCATGACCCCTTTGGACTTCATGGAATTCAGGTATGTAGTGATGGAAACTCCACCACTTGCAACTTGTTTTCTACACAACTAATGCAATAACTGTTCGTTTGCGGGGATACTCGTTTGATATTTTCGAAAAACACCCCAAAAGGTACCAAAAATCTTGATGAGAGTGGTTCAACGGAATTTCGACCCATAAGAGGTACTAATTAATTAAAAAACAACACACTCAGTGTCACTTTTAGAAATGGCTCTATCAAATACCTTCTACTCGTGGACGTTTTTGAAGGGCAAACAATTCATCAAATGTTTACGTCAAAACGTACCATGATAACTTCGTCAGTGATCACTTTGGATTTTACATCCCAAGTGGTACCAATCTACACATTTTGACCCCCACAAGGTACGACGAGTATCCCTGCATTTATATTAAGGGAGTCAGTCCCCCCCCCCCCCATCCCGAGCACCTCCGGGTGATTTGACTATATATTGAGATATCCTCTTTTTGTCATTGCCATAGCATTTCATTTTTTCAAAGTAATTTGTGTATTTTTTTTAAGCTAGCGCGTTAAAATATTGCTATTAAATATTTTGTAACACAGAGACTACCTTGCACCAGCGTCTGGCTTTCAGAGCATCCAGTTCAGACTCATTGAGAACAAGCTTGGATTGAATAAGGTGTGGGATGTCTTGCGCCAGACTTGATGACCGTTATTATATGGCAGGTTCCGCAAGCGGGCAAGATGGGGAGAATCTTTAGTTCTGATTGGCTACCCGCGGACAAAATTGGCCTATCTTGCCCGCGGGGACTTACCCGCTTTGCCCCGCAAAACAAAACTGGCAAGTGCCGCAATCTGATTGGCTGTGCTAATGCAGACTATCAGCCATTAGACAGCACTTGGTTGAAGATCGTTTTCAAAATGGCGACGTATGGGTGCTTTTAGCGAAGTTTCGCAGGAAGATTGAGTATTTTGGTGTTTTTTCACCGACACATGATTTGTTTATTATGATTTTTACTAAAACAATTAGATTATTCTCTCTCGATTTCTATGATGTGATAGTTGATTCAACCTTCGGCCTTATTAACTATCAACCCAGAGAAATCTCGAGCTCATAATCTAATTGTTAAATGAAAATGCAAAAAAGAACACTGCCAGTATGTAGCCATCTTGACCTCAAGCTTTGTTAATAACGCAGGTATATTGTTTTCTCTCTTTTTTTCCATTTTTTACATTTGAATCTTTTCGTCATGATCAAGGACCTTGTGTCATTACAAATATATATTAATTTATTGGTTTCCTATTCTCACCTCTTGACCGTGGGTGACCAGGATGATAATAATTTCAAATTCAAAATGTAACTGCAAAAGAAATTTAACTTGATAACGGGCTGCTCCCCCTTCCAAAATTTCTTTGGAATCGTTTTTTTCAACTGCAGATGAAATTTGATGACGGAAAATTTTCGCAGGGGATAATTTGGAAATTTAGAGACATAAACTCGTAACAATCCCTGGGACAGAGCCCTCTTAACGGCTTCCTTAAATCTTGTATTAATTTTTTGCCTTTCAGACTCACAGAACACGTTATAACTATCAAGACTACAGGTAAAAATATGAAATACACTCTCTGCAAAGCTGTTATTTAAACATATCATTAATAAAATAGTGTTTCCCTACTGATATTATTTAATGGGCGCAAACGTCTTTGTTTCCAAACTGTAAAATGATCCCGAAAAGTCTCAACTTTTGAGAAACGCACGGAGACTATTGGTGCGTTTTTTTGTTATGATCCGGATTTAGATTTGTGATCCGAGATGTTTTTTCCACTGCACTGGAGAAGCATTCATCGGTTCATTTGACGCGCCATGATCCGTGTGATCTCGGATCACTAATCCAGTTCTGGATCATACCAAAGAACGCACCCTATGTTTAAGACACTCATTTGTGTAATGACATTAATTGATCATCGCAGTTATGTACACAACTTAAGCACCTGTGAAATTAAAGCCTGAAAAAAAACTCAGGCCTAAACGGGATTCGAACTCATGACCTCTGCGATACCGGAGCAGTGCTCTACCAACTGAGCTATCAAGCCAACTGGGAGCTGGTCATGTTGCGAGTTCGTAATATACCCGTAGATGGAGAAGAATGATGCAAATGAATATATGAAACACCATATATTTGAACTGCGGAGTAATATGTAATGACATTAATTGATCATCGCAGTTTTGTACACAACTTAAGAGCCATTGTCGGAAAATATCGAGAATCTCAAATCAGTTCCAAAAATTCGAATTTTGGCTGATACCACCCAAACATCCCTTTGGGGGAACTATTTCAAGAAACGATATTAAGAAATCCCCAAGCGCTTTACATTTTGAGAATTTTAGGAAAGTTCCAAAATTCGCAAAAAACACATTTTTTCATTCGGGAAACAGGTGCAAATTTCAACATATTTCAACGAAACAGTACAAGCGCGCAAAAGCTCCTATTGACTTGATAATACTCGTGTATTTAGCACATATCCACAGCTTCAAGACCCCGTAAAAAGGCTTCGCAAAATAACTACTTTAATATAGTTTCTGGCTTTTATTGTGTGCGCTCTGATTGTGTGTTGTTTTGGTAGTCAAAATAACGCCCAACTTCAACCGTCAAAAGTCGATCCTGGTATGTCACAAATTGAAAAAAATACTATACCAAACGAATGAACTGTTATTTTTTTAATTACACCTGAAGTTTTAGCTCTGCGAATTTAAACACGTGCGAGTAATAAAATTTCAACTTGTGCCCCCCAAGTCGCCTGTCCGCGACAAGAACGGGAATGTAAACAAAGGAAAAAATATGCAAATCGAGGAGAAAATCATACGGAAGTTATGACTTACCCCTCAAAGCGCAAAAAATTGGTGGAATTCTGTTACCTTAACAGGTATTTCTATCTGAGAGACTAATCAAACGAAATTATCCGTCCAATAATAACAAGAAAGCTATTAAAAGGGCTGGAGGACCAGGGTCATGAAGTCGCCTCGAATGCATCGGAACTCGTGTGTATGGTTCCAGAGGTAAAAAAGCTTCTAAAGAAGCTTTCAAAATGCACCATGGAGCAAGCAAACAATGTCAGTAAAAATAGACTGATATTTTGAGGTATGATAGAAATGAACCATTGTAAGTTTATTTTTACAATTAAATGAAATGACAGAGGAGCGCCGGCCATCGACAGTTCGATTTTAAATGGTCCGTCCCTTGGCTATCGTACTCAATGTTAAGTCCAAAAAACCGAAACAAGATTCAACGAAATTAAACATATATTACAATTATCTTTTAAAAGTATAATGCTAACTTGAGAAGTAGATTTCCCGCATCGCAAAGTTTAAGTTATGTAAATATCAGGAATGTTTACTTACTGATCTTATGTCGTGTTACATGCTCCAAGTTCCACAGGAGAAGAGTAAAACCCTCCGTCTTGTTTATACATTTCATAAAAAAAGACTAACTTATTTGTTTACTAGAACTATAGATAGGGAGTTAATAATCCTCCCATAAACACAGAAAACGAAGAAGCCAATTCATCTCGTTTTTTGGTGTTGTGTTACCTCACATTTTTCAAGTCACGTGTTTTGCTGTACACGGTTAGTGAAAATGAAATACAAAACATATTATTTAGTTATTTCTTTTAAGGTAGTCACCTGCAAAACATCGCACAATTGTCAATGAATAAAGAAGGACTGTGCAATCAAAACTAACAGAATCTCCTGGAGCACACAAGCCATCTCCGTTTAAATTTTCACTAACAAAACATCATCTTCAATTCAGAATTTCCCGCTGTATCACAGATCCAAATCTCGGCATTAACGAAACATCTATCCTCTGAGAAATGCATACGGTCCTTGGAAAAACACACTCTTATGGATCTTGCTAAGCTTGGCTATCAGCAGGTTTTAGAAGAGGGTGTCGGTGTCTTGCCAACCTTAATAAGAACCACCAGCGTTGCAAACAAACAATCCAGAGAAAGTTTAACAGAGGGATGGGCCTTGCGACCAGCTAAAAAGGTGTACCGTTTTAGTGAAAAGCAGAAGGCCTACCTCACTGCTAAATTCAACATTGGTCAGTCCACTGGACGGAGAGTCGACGCACGTCTTGTAGCCTCAGGTCAATAAAAGTTATTTTTGTAATTCTTTCCGACTCCAGAACTTTTTTAATGATCCGTCCCTTTCCTTACGAAAATGGAGCAGTGCGTGGCAGAGATTTGCCACACACCCGAAGAGGTACTCTACATGGGCCCTCTTCAACTGGTGTCAAACACTTTTTAGGATTAATACCCTTAAGGGTCATTGAAAGATATCACCAAAGCTCTCATGACTCTTGCGTGGTTTCTTCTTCTTTCTTTCCTTTCCTTAACTCAAGGGATGTCGGAAGAAGAATGACCCGGGAAAGGGGCTTGAGGGCTCCGGCATGGGTACGATTGGCACCCCTATTCAGGGAAGAACCTCCACCTACACCTCCACCTCCGAGGGAAACGAAACATTTTATGGGGATGGCCTAATAAAGTACAAGTTAGTTACGATTTGGATCTGTGATACAGCAGGAAATTCTGAATTGAAGATGATGTTTTTGTTAATGAAAATTTAAACGGAGATGGCTTGTGTGCTCCAGGAGATTCTGTTAGTTTTGATTGCACAGTCCTTCTTTATTCATTGACAATTGTGCGATGTTTTGCAGGTGACTACCTTAAAAGAAATAACTAAATAATATGTTTTGTATTTCATTTTCACTAACCGTGTACAGCAAAACACGTGACTTGAAAAATGTGACAGGTAACGCAACACCAAAAAACGAGATGAATTGGCTTCTTCGTTTTCTGTATTTATGGGAGGATTATTAACTCCCTATCTATAGTTCTAGTAAACAAATAAGTTAGTCTTTTTTTATGAAATGTATAAACAAGACGGAGGGTTTTACTCTCCTCCTGTGGAACTTGGAGCAGGTAACACGACATAAGATCAGTAAGTAAACATTCCTGATATTTACATAACTTAAACTTTGCGATGCGGGAAATCTACTTCTCAAGTTAGCATTATACTTTTGAAAGATAATTGTAATATATGTTTAATTTCGTTGAATCTTGTTTCGGTTTTTTGGACTTAACATTGAGTACGATAGCCAAGGGACGGACCATTTAAAATCGAACTGTCGATGGCCGGCGCTCCTCTGTCATTTTATTTAATTGTAAAAATAAACTTACAATGGTTCATTTCTATCATACCTCAAAATATCAGTCTATTTTTACTGACATTGTTTGCTTGCTCCATGGTGCATTTTGAAAGCTTCTTTAGAAGCTTTTTTACCTCTGGAACCATACACACGAGTTCCGATGCATCCGAGGCGACTTCATGACCCTGGTCCTCCAGCCCTTTTTATAGCTTTCTTGTTATTATTGGACGGATAATTTCGTTTGATTAGTCTCTCAGATAGAAATACCTGTTAAGGTAACAGAATTCCACCAATTTTTTGCGCTTTGAGGGGTAAGTCATAACTTCCGTATGATTTTCTCCTCAATTTGCTTATGTTTTCCTTTGTTTACATTCCCGTTCTTGTCGCGGACAGGCGACTTGGGGGGCACAAGTTGAAATTTTATTACTCGCACGTGTTTAAATTCGCAGAGCTAAAACTTCAGGTGTAATTAAAAAAATAACAGTTCATTCGTTTGGTATAGTATTTTTTTCAATTTGTGACATACCAGGATCGACTTTTGACGGTTGAAGTTGGGCGTTATTTTGACTACCAAAACAACACACAATCAGAGCGCACACAATAAAAGCCAGAAACTATATTAAAGTAGTTATTTTGCGAAGCCTTTTTACGGGGTCTTGAAGCTGTGGATATGTGCTAAATACACGAGTATTATCAAGTCAATAGGAGCTTTTGCGCGCTTGTACTGTTTCGTTGAAATATGTTGAAATTTGCACCTGTTTCCCGAATGAAAAAATGTATTTTTTTGCGAATTTTGGAACTTTTCTAAAATTCTCAAAATGTAAAGCGCTTGGGGATTTCTTAATATCGTTTCTTGAAATAGTTCCCCCAAAGGGATGTTTGGGTGGTATCAGCCAAAATTCGAATTTTTGGAACTGATTTGAGATTCTCGATATTTTCCGACATTGGCTCTTAAGCAGCTGTGAAATTAAGTTTGTGTTTTACCGTACAACCTTGTTTAGTGTGTGTTATTTTATATCCTCAGCAAAGTGTTTGATTCCGAGGACTTCAAACGGCTGCAAGAATCAGAAGAGTCCGACTCTCTTCTGGGACTTGTTCAGGTACAAGCTAATAGTACTATGACAAAAAGTACAGTAGTATATATGCAAAAAGGCCGTATTCAACGATTTAAGCACATGAAACAATTCATACATTTTGCACTTCTGTTGAAAACGTTAATGAAGATTGACCCTCGAAGTACCAAATTGACCCTCGAAGTACCAAAACAATTTTTATCAGTCGGGATTTAGCCTGACAAAAGAAGAGGCTGGAACGGGATTGAGCCCAGCTGATCTAAATCCGCCTCTAATAAGTATTTTCTCTCCGTTTCAGCGCTGGTTGGAAAGAACACCCGGTCTTGAAGAAGACGGATTCGATTTCTGGGGCAAGTACAAGAAAAGTATTCAAACCATGTTACAAGAACAGGAGTTAGATGCTGAGGTTTGCAATTCGTTCCTTTTCTTCTTTTTTTGTAAACGAGTAATTTGATATAAAAACGGCGGAATATTTTCTTTGTGTTTGTACTCTTATTAAAACAGATGAAGACATTGAAATCTTTAAAAAGTACAGTAAAATAAATCGGTGAGGCCGTTGTCGTACCCGTACCCAACATAGTATAATAACCAATATAGTATAATATACACTTAATGTATGGTCCCGAGGGAAACAGTTAGTTTTGTTTTCCCGAGAGTCCTGATGTTTCCCGAGACGAAGTCGAGGGAAACATCAGAACTCGAGGGAAAACAAGACTAACTAGTTTCCCGAGGGACCATACGTTAAGTGCTTTGTTATGTACTTAGACTTTCCCTTAAACAAAATATAGCAAAAACAAACAAACAAAGACGGCACAATTGGCGCGCGGGCAACAACTGAGCAATTGTATCCCGGTCGGGATACATTTAAATTTGATCGGAGGCACGTGACTAAGAATCAACCAATCACAGTGCTCGTTTTGTTGAGTGAAAGTCTAGGTATATAACAATAACCAATATAGTATAATAACCTAGGCGATATCCATAGTTGAATTCTCTTCCTAGGTATTGTTTTGTTTATAATGACTGTACATTTAACGCAAAAAAAATGGGACAACGCCCGTGTTTTAGTCTCAGAATGACATAGGCAAGTGTATCAGTTGCCTGTTACTGGCTACGGGCCTTGTGGTTTTACAGTGCAGTTGGCGAGCGTTCCCTTCACGTGTAAATGTTCTTTTCAGGAAGTGCAAGATGAGGAAAGAAGAGCAAACTTGTTGAAGGACGTCAAGAAACAAAGGGTACAACTTGTTACGTAGATGGATATCCACACTGTATCGTAAAACAAACAGTACTGCTCAGTAGCTTTACAAAGAATGGTCACACTGCATGGTTTGATCCACAGATGAAAAAGTTAGAACCACACTGTATAGTAAAACAAACAGTACCATAGTACAGTACTGTTCAGTAGCTTTACAAAGAATGGTCACACTGCATGGTTTGATTCACAGATGAAATATTTAGAATTATACTTTATAGTAAAACAAACAGTACCACAGTACAGTACTGCACAGGAGTTTTTGAAACAAATGTATATTATTGCACTGTCCACACGAGGGACGCATTATGTCATTACACGTCTTGACTGTTTTATTTGTTTTCGTTTGTCCTCATGATTTTATAGGATCACTTCGATACGATCTTTGATGAGGAAAGACATAACCAACTGGTTGCTCGCGGTAGGTAATTGCGTAAGAAAGAAAAAACGCAACAAGTTGTTTGCGGTTTAGAAGGCCAGTCTGTTTGTATAGGTAATCACATGATTTGTCTCGTGCAATTTGGGATAAATCAGCACGAGTAAATTTTTCAAAGGCTAACCAAATTGCACGAGCCCGTAGGGCGAGTGCAATTTGTAGTCTTTGAAAAATTTACGAGTGCTGATTTATCCCAAATTGCACGAGACAAATCATGTGATTACTTGTTAATAATATGCATGCAAAAATTTAATTTCAACTTTCTGCACTCAATTTCAATTTTCTGCACTGTTTGGAATTAATTGACATTTTCTCTGCCAATAAGCGCGTTTGCATATAAATTATTATAGGGAACATCATATTTCGTAATCGTAAGGAGTTTGAAGATGGGTGTCCGTTTTTTATCTTACTCAGTCCTCTATCTTAATCCATCTTACATCTCCCTTCTTTCCCGGACCGAAAGCTTGATAACCCCCCCCCCCGGGCGTGTTTATATCTAACGTACTGGGGGAGGGTAGGTCCTGTAATGTGGTGCACTAGCTTTAACTAATGCTGAAAACCGTTGAGGTAGAAATGGTGTAAAATATTTGTGCTGGAGCCCATCAATATGAGCCTCAATCTCCCATACGCAGTCTCGGAGTCAACCCTTTCCCGAGTGGATTTATTTTTTTAAAAAAATAAATCCTCTTGGGTCTATTTGAAAAAGACCCAATCAAGAGAGAGGTTTGACATAAATAACGATCACGTTAAACACTAGCGAATCGGGTTGCAAAATATAGAAATGGCGGTTAACGAGGGACGTTCAGACAGTATTTCCGACGAAAGTTCTGATGTGGTCGATGTCTCGTTGAGTGATTTCGTTGGAAAAAGTCGTTCTAAAAATAAATCCACTCGAGAAAGGGTTGACTCAACGAATCAGAATAGATAGAGGCTCCTGTTGATGAGATCCTGATTAGTGTTAAATCAGTTAGGGGGGGGGGTACCTGCAGATTTATGTCGTATGCATAGTGAGTTATCTCTACTTTGAAGAGGATCTGTTTGTCTTTATTGCTTTCCTTACAGGCGAAAGAAGGTTTTCCCATAAGGCTTTGCAAGGAGCTCTTATGATCTATTTTTATCGGTAAGTACAGTTGAATACGACTTGCTCCAACCAATAAAGTTCAACGTTCGTGCTACGGTGTAACAAAAGTGGGTTATAAGGGTAAACAGAAATGCCAAGAGATGGTTCAAAATAAAAGCAACCGTGGAGCCCGTTTCTGAAAAGCCTGTGCCACGCTCCCGGATCGTGGGCACGATCGAAAAGCGGGAGAGCGAGAGCACAAATGGGCGGGAGTCTCCCGTCGATTTTCGCTCGACCTCACTCACCCGCTGTTTCAATCTTGCCCACGAACCGAGAGCCTGGCACAGGCTAGTTTCTGGAAAGCCCCGGAGTGCTATCAGCTTTGTTGGGCTTTAAGTTCAAGCCAGACAATCAAGTAATGGTAACAGGACTGAGTGGAGTCCAATTTGGTCTGTTATCGTACAAGTGATAACAAAATCGGACGACCGCACAGAGGGAGTTCAATTTGTTTATCATGAGTATGATTAGTAATGGTAACAGGACTGACTGGAGTCCAATTCAGTCTGTAATCATACGAGTGATTAACAAAATAGGACGACCGCGTAGCAGGAGTTCGATTTGTTTAATCACAAGTATGATTACAGAATGAATTGGACGACACGATGTTCTGTTACCAATTAATCATAACTTTAACAAAATTTATGATATATAAAGCTCTTTTTTAAAATCAAAACACGAGAAATTCCAAGATTTTTTGCAAATAGTGAAAAAAAAATTAATTTAAGCGCGCGTAATGGCGCGTACTGTCCAGTTACTCAGGCATGACGCATACTGTCCTATTTAACTGTCCTATTAAGGCTGAAAAGCAGTTGATAGCCAATCAGATTTGAGAATTTTATTATAGCTATGATTACGGACCGAATTGGGCGACATGAAGTCTCATTTCCAATTTATCATAAAAACTATAAGTTCCGAGAAAGGAAGAAAAGCCAAATTTAAGTTATGAAAGTAAAAATTGTCATTGTACACTGTTTCTATGGTGATTGAAACCAAGGTTGTAATTGGTTGAGTGAAACTACAACTTAAAATGTGATTGGCTCATTGAACTGTCCGATAACAAACTGTCCAATAAGAACTTTGACAAGTGAATTAGTGGAAAATAGGAGTTTTTTACTAAACCAATCACAGTCGAGGAAATTGTAATTTTTATGATTAAGTTAACTAACACGCTCTAGCTGGTTTGTCCGTCAGGAATTACACAAACATTTCATAGACTACGACTTAAAAATGCACCTCGGGGCCAGTAAAGTTATAGGGACCTTCAAGAAATGGGCCCCTGTCTGTGCCTGAATATCAACAAATAAGTGTCATCTGAGTTTATAAAATAACTCAGATGCTACGCGCGCACTGATTGGTCGAAAAGCTATGGGTTATTGTGCCGGTAAAGCCAGAGAAAAGAGGAATCTTTTCTGGTTTTATTTATAGTTTAGGAAAGCAATAAACCGCAGTTTCTAGGCTCGTTTTGTGAAGCATGATGCCCTTAGGAGTTGTGTCACTGCGAATACATTCCATCGCATGCGAGGTCAACCCGGCATTATACGAGATTTTTTTAACTTTATTTACAGAACGAACACTTACAGTACTTTAATTATACTAACATATTTACTTGTTACTTATGCTACTTATACATAAACTACTTATTGCAATACACGTGTTACAATACATTTGCAGTGATCAACCTATCGTTGGTATTCTTACCTTGCTCCTTTTATTGTATATATTTAAGCAATAAAACACATTTCTACGGGTTTGCCGGCGTAATAAACCACTCGGGATGTTGGGAGAACACGAGAAGAGCTTGTAAATCATGAGCGTGCGGCTTGTGATTTACGTCAAATAACTTGTAATTTTTTGATAATGTCCTTTAATTTTTTGCGGTACGTTTGGGGGTACTTTAGATAGTGTAGGAGTATTGAAGCGTGTTCCTCAATATATCTTTCGGGTGTATTGAAGAGCATGTCAGTGTATTCGAGATTGTTCGAGTACTGAAGAGTATCCGGAAATTTTCGGTTGTGTGGGAAAAACGTTCGAAATTATTCGTGGGGACAAGTATTCAAGAGCATTCGGCAATAGGCGAAAGTAGTCGAGAGGTATGGAGATTACTGCAGAGTTACCTCACTGTGTAATGTACACAGCGAAATACTATGTGCTTATTGACTAAGTGGGAGGACCGGACGGGAAAATATTCGGCTCGAGGTCGAGTGCAGCGAGGTCCTTGCGCCATGAACGAGAGCCAAATAATTTCCTTTCCGGGCTAACCTAACTGAGTCAATAAGCATTTTATTTTATGATCACTTACTAAGTTTTGAAAATTTCGAAAATTTGTTTTTATTTTAAATTGGAAGCGATACCTTTGCGCGCGCGGGAAAAATCACCAGGAAAGATCCTACAATAGAAACTTTCCCTTATTTTTTCGAGTCAGTACAAGAATTTCGCAATTCATCGAAAAACGTGACTTATTTTCTCATTTCTGTTGTTCAGTGTTTTGTTTCTTTATTTCGCAACAAACCCGAACAAGTGCACCAGGGCCGGACGGCTTTTTGCGGACCAGCTCACGTCAACCCGTCAGGTCCTACACACGTCAGCTATTACTATAGTTTTCTATGGGACTGCGTGAGCAGGGCCTGATGGGTCATATGATAAGTACTGTTATCCCCTCCGTCCCGACCTGTTTGCACTGATCGCACGATAGAGTCACTTAACCAGGAGAGATTCTCTGTAGTTAGTTCAACTCTTGTGCGTCCTGTTTCAGAGACGAGCCACGATTTAGCCAGCCATTCCAGATTCTTCAACTGTTGATGGATATCGACTCTCTCGTGATCAAATGGAGATGTAAGTTTTAAAAGTTGAATTTTTTGTTATGAATTTTGCCCCTGATGATTACTTATCTACGCATCCAGGGCTTGAAATTAAAAAAAAAATTTGGTCGCTAATTTGCGACTAGTTCAAAACATTTAGTCGCAAGTTCGAAAATTTTAGTCGCAAAAAATACAAAATACAACTACTCAAAGAAAAATTAGTAGAAACAATACGCGAGTTAAGTAAACAACAATTATTTGTATTAACATTACTAGAATTGTACATTTACACTGTGTTTTTGTTACTCCAACAGCTGCCATACAATCACCATCTTAGGAAGGTGAATCGTTTTTTTTTTGCCAACCAAATGTTGTCCTTCAATGAGTGACGACGAACTGAGAAGCATATTAAAATTGCTACAGACTTGTCATGAATTCGTAAACAATCATAAAGCAGCAAAACCAAGCGCAAACAAAACCGAACTAATTTTAAATACAGGTCGAGACAGAAAAAATCGTCGAGACACACAATGTTACGTCGTTGCGTGGAAGTTTAAAACCAGCGGTCTCCCCAACAAAACAACGCGCCCGTAATACATACTTGAAGAAACCGCTTTAATGGCGTATGAAACGTGCGATCGTGAGGAACTTTAAGGTACATTTTACATGAATAAGCTGATAAATTGTAAATTTTTAGTTACAAATAAGACACAGAACTATTGAATGCTGTATTCCTTTATTGACTCACTAATTAAATAGTCGATTATTGCTAATATGTGGCGTTCGGTTGGCAACAAACTAGTCGCAAATTTGCGACTAATCGATAAATTTTAGTCGCATAAGTGAAAAGTTTAGTCGCAAATGCGCCTGTGGCAGTCGCAATTTCAAGCCCTGGCATCCCTGATAAGTTTAATCGTTGTGTGACAAGCTATCAGTATTAGTTTCGAAGGAGACTAATTTTCTAGCTGGCACGGACTATTTGACTGTTAAGGAGGGAGGGGTGGGTGCTTTAGTCTAGGCACGAATTTTTTCCAACTATACCAGTGCAGTCGATTGTTTTCCCACGGTAGATTTCGTTTTATTTTATGCACGAGTTTTCATTCTCCCTGAGTCTTTTTGCAGGATTTTTTATGGAAATCGTGTAACCACTCCACTTCCTTTCTTAACATGGGTGGTAGGCCAATCAGTCGAAACCAATTCCTATACGTTCACGAATTCTTCAATAAGACTGGCTGCCGTACTCATCGTCTATTCAGAAGCGCGTTGCGAAAAACGCTCTCCGCCTTGAACAAAATGCTCTACATATAATCAAAGGCATCTTATGGTGAGCTCGTGGGGGAAAAAGGGCTACATGTCATGTCTCGCTACACGTTTCCGAAGTTGAGTCGAACTTGCAAAGATCACGTGGCATATTCTAAATTTTGATTGACTGCCGAAAAAAAAACCCTTTGACGATCTTGAAACGATTGGATTCTGAAGAAAATTATATTGTTTACGCGTGACATCCCAATTCCCCCATCCATCACAATAGCTCTTGAGCTAAGCTCCACGAGCTAAAAATGATTAAGTATCCACCATTAATAAGGAAAAGACATAGGAAATTAATGTTTAATGGTGTCTTTATATTTGATATAGACACTGCTAACATTTGCGTTCAATTTTCTCGGTCAAAATACACCAAAATCCAAAGTTAAGTGTAATTGTGAATAGGTCTACATAACAAGATTTTGAAGGCATTCAATAATTTCGTGCTTTATCAGATATAAAACACTCGGCTTCGCCTCATGTTTTAAATCTGATAAAGCACTGCTGCTCGTTTATTCAATAAACTACATGTATAAAATTAAAGGACACTTTTGGTCTCGAGACACTTATACCCAAGTTTTCATTCTGTGTTATTTTTCCAACTCTGCAGATAATCACTTGATGATGGTACAGCGCATGATCGGTAGCAAGATGGGGACTGGGGGCTCATCTGGTTACCATTACCTGCGCTCCACAGTCAGGTGAGTTGGCCTGGTGCGCATTTCACGAGAGTGCCGAAAACGTTAAGGGATGAGTTCCTGCGCAATGATATACACTTGGGTTTTGGGAAAGACGGTTCTACCCACAATATTAGGTCAAAAAATAAAATATTTTGCAGTTTAAGACATGTCAGAAGACTAACTTTGTAGAACAAGAGCTTTATATTTCAACTACACTGTGTCGGCTTTTCGGGCCAGCACTTTCCGAAAGCCCCTATTTTTTCGGGTCTATTTCGGCTGGAGTAAAAACGTTTGGCCCATCGAACTTTGCAAGAATGCCAAGTTTCCCTCTCTTTCTGACAAACGCGCGCCTGAAACATTTTCGCCGTAAAAACATCGGGATTCCGTGTGCGCTCCCAGACAAACTCTGGTTTTCATTTGATAATGATTTTATCTTCTCTTCTTTTCAGTGATCGCTACAAGGTCTTCGTCGACCTCTTCAATTTGTCGAACTTTCTGATCCCACGTGATTATATCCCGCCACTCAGCTCTTCTATGAAGGCGCGTCTGCGCAGTGCGTTGGTCGACGGTCGCCTGTATGACAGTGACAGCGCCCACTTCAGCGACAGCAGTGATGAGGCGCAAGTGTCATCGCTCTCCTCCCTCGTGAGAGGCGCGATCATCACTGGGCCTACTGTGGACAGCGATGGAAACGAGGACAATAGTGCATAGTGCAGTAGGACATTTTGACTTTCTTTTCATATATGCCGGTTTTCATTTCACTGCCGAAAGTGATCTAGCGACTACTGTGAATTGCATTGCTAAAATACAGCGATTGGCTGTAGATTTTTTGCACCAGTTTCTCAACCAATCAGCACTAAATCTAATACCAGTCGTAGCCAATCGTAGCTCTTTCCCGCACTTTTTGCTGTGACTTGTTCGGATTGGCTCATTGTGCAATTTGCATCTGTGTGATTGGCCAGAGAATTTACTTAATTATAGACTTTGCGACTTTGAAGTGTAAATTTAGGACTCGAGGAAAGGCAAATTAACTAGCTTAAAGAGGTTTCAAATAATTTGCCCAGTTCTGTAGCTGAAACGCCGTTCGGCTAAGAAAGCGGATTACATGTAGAAGGTACCGTTTTCTCGGTTTAGAAGACCTTTATATAAAACTAGATGATGGCTTACCTTGCACCGTGTGTGAACCAGCGTGAATTGTATGCGGATTTGTAGCCCGCTCTTTTGTATGTTACTTTTATATGATAGTTTGGAGAATTTATTGTTCACTTTCTTTGATTTGAGAGTTCTTAACAACTTTTGTTTTGTCTCTATATTTTGGAAAGTGAATATTCGTGACTCAGCTCGCGCTTTGCGAACTCAAGTTTTTGGTTAACGTTTCCGTGTAAATAAGGATGACGCTTTCTTGTGGCTTTTGTATAAAGCAAGAGATTGGGTAAAATTGTTTGTTGTTTATATCCTTGTATTTAACAATTATTCTCTGAAATCTAGTGGCAGAATACTAAGCCACTATTTACCGGGATTGAAGAGAATATTTTTTTCGTACAAACCAATGAAGCAACCTCAGTCATATCTCTGGAAAACAGCGGCAAAGCGAGAATTGATGCCAGCCATATTTTTTTTAGACCAAAACTCACTTACACAAGAATTTCCTAGAATCCCCAGCACTATGAAGGTGAATACTGTTGAATATTCCGAGATAGTGAGCCAGTCAGATTACTCAAAATGCCAAGGTTGTCGAGTTGGTGTATACTAATTAACAATTATTCGTCGAAGGCGAAGTGATGATCGGTGAATATTCACCAAGGCGAAAAAGAAGACACAGTTTTCTTTTTCAGCATATTTGGAATAGATATTTACATGTAAATTATTTCATTGTTTTGATATTTAAATTTCGTTTCCTATTATTGTGACACGGTATTTTCAAAGGAAATGGTGAGCTATTGTGCAGTGTTGACGTGAATTCTTTTGGACAAATACCTATTAGAGATTTAACTTGTGCATCGTTTAGAAACTAATAGAAACAACAACATCATGTTTTTTTACGTCTTTGTTGTAGTGTTCGATCAGTAACTTATAAGGGTGAAGCATGTGGATGTCTTCTGGTCAGGGCTGTTCCAAAATTGCGACTTCACAACTTCTCTTTTTTACAAACTTGATCAACTACTCTCAAACCAGGTTACCAGTTTGTTATAAGGAAGAAAGGTACCAAATTTTCTATTATTGTCCTAAATTTTTGCAGGCTGGAACCCATTTCCATCCTTGCCCACCCACAATTGAAACTAGCAGCAGACTGTTTGCGTTTAGTCTTCAAATATTTTGCAACGATTTTTTTTTTCATTATTTTGTGCTTATCATGTATATTTGTTCTATTTTAACAATTTTAAATTCAGGTGGGCAAAGCGCCTTTAGAATTACTTTGTCATACAGCATAACATTAAATACAATTTTATTCAGTAATAGAACATGTAGAACATTTTAGAAGGGTGCACAAAATAAGGCCTTAAGTGACTTTCGATGTAGTATCAAATTCTCCTTTAGTTTCATAAGTGAATACAAGGTAATTTGAAGGAGAATCTAGCATTTTCTGTGAAGAAATTTAGGGCGTTTTTCAACCTACCCTTTTAGCGAATAGAGTGCAAATAAACTGAGTTTCATTTAAAAAAATACAAGGTGTATTTATTCTTGTAAAATAACTGTATTTTTACACGGTCTTGTACCCCCTTTTGCGGGAACAGCTCTTGTAACATTAGCAGCTATTAACATTAGTAACATTTCAGCTACTGAGCCAAACCCTTATCATTAGGTACGTCTGTAACTTCCTATGCCTAAAAAATTAATGAAATATTCCTTGAAAACAGTCCGTATTGATAGAAGGGTTGATTGCAGCCCGCGAGGTTCTCTCTTTTATAGCTCACTTTCTGAAGTCACTGCGTCAGTTCGGCGCTATCCAAACAACCACTGCTTGATAGAGGTGTACTTGAAGGACGTTTTTCTGGGAGGACTTTCTTATATGATAACAAACGACGGTGAATCAGCCACACCTAAAACAAAAAAGAAGAAGAAATACATTTTACGTAAATAAATTGATAGATAAATGGCAATAAATTAATAAGTGCACAACTCGATAACGAAAGGAAAGCACCTCGGCAAAAAATTGAGCCCTAAAATTGGTGAAAACTAACAAAACACTTTAGATCGCACACGAACTGGCAAAGGATTTCATGAGGGCCCACAAATAGCCAAAATCGCAAGAAAATGACAACATTAGGATCTCATATGATGACATGAAAAGCTTTTAACACGCGCGAAAAACAAAACATCTGAGATTCTCAGGTAATACATTCATGTCCTATATTTTGGAGCCGTTCCTCCAGACCTGTTTGAGTTTTCAATCGATAATTACACGAAAACGTTTGCAGCAAAAAATCTTAGACTTTTACACGTCGTTTCTTACTTGATGCTTTGTTTACATGAATTTTTTCAGCAAGATATCTTGAAAAGCAGAAGAGTTACAATGCTTTAAATGTTTGGTGTATATAGGACATGAATGTATTACCGATTCTCACAGGTTCACTAGAGAAGTATTTACATCACAAACGGATATTGCTCAAAAATAACACAAGAACTAAGGTTGCTGACGGGGGAAAATGCTCAAATGCTGTTTAAGAATTTTTTACAGCTCATTGTCAAAACAACAAGATAATACATATTTTCCTGAAGAGAGAAATTCAAAATGTTAAAAATCTTAAGCGCCCTAAAATTAGACTCAAAATCCGCCCATTTTACGCCCTTACGATAGGCCTCAAAATCGGCCCGTTTTTATCCCATAAACACCCAAATTATTGGCCATTTTAGCCCTCTAAAATAGGTCTCGAAATTAACCCATTTTTTCCCTTCAAAATCGGCCCATTTTGAAGCCCCTCAAAAAAGCCCCCAAAATCACCAATTTTCAGGCGCTCAAATTATAATCCACCCATTTCTACTCCCTAAAATGAACCTAAAAACTGGCCTTTTATCCCCGACAGTAGGCCTCACAGTTGACCCATTTTTAAACATCAAAAAATAGGTTCTCAAAGGTGGCACATTTTTAGCCCCGTAAAATGAGCCTCAAAATTGGCCCATTTTTGCCCTGCATAATCGGCTCCAAAAATCTGCCTATTTTTACCTAGTTAAAAAGGATCCCCTGTTTGGCCCATAAAATTGGCCCTAAAAATCGACCTTTAGCCTCTTAAGCTGGGTTGGGTCTCAAAATTGGCCCATTTAAAGGAGCCTCAAATTCGACCATTTTTAGACCATCAAAAAAGGCTCAGAAAAAAAGGACCTCAAAGCCGGCCCATTTCTTGTCCTCTAAAATTGGCTTCCTATTGAACCCATTTTTAGCCCCTCAAAAGAGGCAATAAAAAAACGGTCCATTTCTAGCCCCTTAAAATGGGTCCATTTTTACAACCCTAACAAGAAAAATTGGCTTATCAGACGACACTCAAGATCTACCATTTTTTGTCCCTTAAAATGGGCCTCAAACGTGGCCCATTTTCGACCTCTCAAAATAAACCCTCAAAGTCGGCCATATTTAGCCTCTCAAAAAACGCCCTTCAAATCAGCCCATTTTTAGCCTCCTAAATTTTGGCCTCAAAATTGGCCTATTTTTAGCCTCCTAAACATAGGCCTTTAAAATTGGCCATTTTAGACCCTCGAAAAAGACCCTCAAAATTAGCTCATTTTAGCCCCTTAAAAAGCCCTCAAATTCAGCCCATTTTTAAAATCGGCCCTTATTAGTTCCTTAAAATGGGCCTCAAAATTGACCCATTTTTGCCCTTCTAAATCGGCTCCCCAAAATCGGCCCTCAAAATCGACCACTTTTAGCCCATCAAAAAAGGCCCTAAAAATTGCCTCAAAATTGGCCATATTTAGCCCCGTAAATATGGGCTCTCAGAATCGGCCCATTTTTAACCCCTCAAAATCGGCCCATTGAAATGAGCCAATTTTTAGCACTTTAAAATGAGAATCAAAATCGACCCATGTTTAACCCTGCAAAAGTCCTCTATAATAAGCCCTTAAAATCGGTCCATTTTTAGCCCTTTAAAATGAGCCTCAGAATCGGCCCATTCTTAGTCCTCTAAAATGACCCTTAAAATTGGCCCATTTTAATCCCCCTAAAATAAGCCCTAAAAATCGGCCAATTTTCGACCTCTGATAAAGTATACTTCAGGTCTTTCCTTCGTTCTAAATACACATGAAATGGTGAATTTATTTCGTCAACTTACCACACAGGTTATCACCCATTTTTATGTACAAATATCCATTTACTCCGTAACTGGGTCCCCACGAATTCCTGACAATCCAGTATGGTATGTTTCCTGAAAAGAGTCAAGATATAATAGCGGAGCTCCACAGCGGCTCGAAGAGCCGCAGAGCGGAGCCCCATAACTACCGTGCGAGGATAGAAATTGAGAAAACCATGCGTTTGAGTTTTCATGGTCATCGTGGCTAGCGGCATGGCTCGCGGGCGCGTGCGCCTAGCGACGACGACGACGACGACGTTGCCCCAACATGGCGGCCATAGTCATCCGGGATATTTAGGTCTTAAACCGAAACGAGGCTTTGTTTTTCGCGCGCTTTTCGCGGCTTGCCGCGGCTACACAACCTACAGCCAGCAGTCTACAGCAGTCTACAATGTTTTGCTGAAGAAACGGATTATTCATAGCGGTTTTGGAGGAAAAATTTTCTTCCTACAAGTTTTCAAGCGTTTTTGGAGGGACATAAGCATAAAGCTGAGTTCTTCCTACAAGTTTTCAAGCATTTTTGGAGGGACATCAGCATAAAGCTGCGTGTCTATTTTTCATTTGTTAAAGAGCTGCCTAGCTGCTTTTGGTGTTGCTTTAAAACTATTATAATTTTGCTGACCAGGTAATGGTTCTTCCGTTGAGTCGCGAGCTAGATGTTTTTTTTTGACGATTTATTTCAGCTTTCGAATGTTCTTTAAGTAGTTGCGTACACCAGGCGTATTTAATAACTTTAGTGACAGCATTTTCAATATGTGAGGGTCGGTGTGAGGAGCTCCGCTTTTAGGCTTGCCTAAATCTATTTAATGGGTCCATCAAAAACAGGTACGTACCAAGAACGTAACCAGGAGAACAGATGGTTTGTTTGTGGTTTACGCATCTAATGTTACTTAGACCAATGACAAGATACTCAATTAATGATTAATAGAAGATTTTACTTGGTCGTGGGGAGATACGAAATATCTCAAAAAGAGTTGAAAAGTATTTGACAAGCGAGCACAGAGAACGAGTGAAACATTTATCAGTATAAGGAGAGAAATTTCGTGCCTCCAGTCGTCCACGTAAACTTGTTGTTGTTATATAAAACTTGGTGGTGTGCCGTATACCGAGCGGTAGAAAGTTGTTAAAACGATACCAGTGATATTGCACGTGTGTAATATCATTTTATAACATTGCTTTAGGAAAGCGTGCGCTATGATTGGCTAATACGGGCGATCCATTTGCCCATGGGTTGCATGCTGACGTCAGATTGTTAAGAAGTAAATTGTTGTTAAGTCTTACATCATAAAAGAAATGGTAAACGCAGCAGCTGTGCAACTAACGAGTTATGGACGCACTTGCGAGGTTTGCTAAACACTCAAGAAGCTAGAAATTTTCTCTTACGCCTCTTTCGTGCTTAGCCACCTCCCTCGTGCGTCAAGAACTCGATGGTTACTCGCAACACGTTTCTTTACCATTTCTTCACTTATCGATCTGCTGCAACTTCGTATACCACTTTATTTTTTTCTCAAGCATCTCAGCGGGCCGGAATCCCAAATCCTCGAATCTGATTGGCTAATCGCGCGCTCGTAACCGGTCCAGCTTTTTACGATACGGACCACGGTCCGGATTTTTATCCGCGCTATTCGCGGAAAATTAAAATTGTTGCGAAAAAAAAGCAAACAAACAGAAAAAATAAATAAGTTATTTATCGGTCTAGGTCTTGAGTACGGCCCGAGGCCAAGACCTCGGGCACGGTTTTTTCCCATACGGACCTCCCGCCCGGTAAATAACATATATATATTTTACATAATAAAATTATGTGCTTATTGCCAAAGTGGGAGGGCCGGACGGGAAACTATATGGCTCGAGGTCATGACGTACGGACCAAGCGCAGCGAGGTCCGTGTGTCATGAACGAGAGTCAAATACTTTCCCCTCCGGCCTGACCAAACTGAGTCAATAAACACATAATTTTATCATATGACCACTAACTAAGTTTTGAAAATTTCGAAAATTTATTTTTATTCTTTATTACATCCATTTTGAAATCACAGGTGATCCTTGCAATTTGATTGGCTCATAGTAGTGTGATTTATTCCCAAATTGCACCATTTTTTGCTCTAAATCGCATCATTTTTAAAAAAGTTACTCTTCTTCAAAAACTGGGCTTCCTGAAGTGGATAAATAAATAAGTAGTATTGACAAAAAATTGTGATTTCAAAATGAATGTAATAAAGTGGTAATCACATTGAACTTCGTGTCGTGCAATTTTGGTCTGAAATCATACTTGTGATTTCAAATCGAACTCGCGCTATGCGCTCGTTCGATATTTGAAATCACGCGTATAATTTCAGACCAAATTGCACTCCACTCAGTTCAATTACCATTATTAATAGGAAGCGATAGCCTGGCGGGCGCGGGAAAAATTACATTTTTTCGAGTCAGAACAATAAATTCGTATTTCATCAAAAAAGTTGTTACGAACAAGGGTTGTGAGACGGGGCCTATGGCCGGACGGCGTTTTCCGGACCAGCTCACGTCAACCCGTCCGACCCTGCACACCTCAGCTGTTACTATAGTTTTCTATGGGATATCGCGAAAATTAAGTAATAAAATAACAGGCATTTACGTACCATTAAAACCATAACCAGTGATCTGCACTGCGTGATTAATGTCGGTGTCAGTGCAATGATGTTGGATTATTCCGCCTGAAATAAGGATTTGTAGTAAAAATGTGAAACGATTCTACAAAGATTTATGGCACGTTACATGGCAATACAAGAGTTGTTCAAGCCAAGGTTAGTGTTGAAAAAGAGAATTAAATGGAAAGAGAGAGGAAAAGATTAAAGAGTATAGTTGAATCTCTATAACTTTTACAGTAGCGAAGTTTAAAATTGGGGAGATAAAATCGTCAAAACGCAAAATTAGCCAAGGACGACAGTTTAAGTAACCAGGGTGAATTCTTCTCCCAATATCTTTACGGCGAGATTATAACTTGGAAGTCTACTCTGGGGAGAGGGGATGGGCGGAGTGAGGACCAAGGATTCATAGCCATCAATCACCACAATGATCCATGACAAACCAAAAAATAAGTTACTAAGTAATGGTAACAGGACTGAGTGGAGTCCAATTCGGTCTGTAATCATACGAGTGATCAACAAAATCTGTTTAATTTGTTTAATCACGAGTAAAACACATGAAATCCCAGGATTTTTTTTGCAAGCACTAAAAAAAGCCATTTAAGCGCACCCGTGATGGCGAGTACTGTCCAATTACCCAGGCATGACGCGTACTCTCCTATTTAGCTGTCCTATTAAGGCTGAAATCAGGGCAGTTGATAGTCGATCAGATTTGAGAATTTTGTTATATTTATGATTCCGGAAGTTATACCACTGTAAAATGAGCATGAGTTGACGTTTTCAAGAAGTGCTAATGCTTTAAGCGTCGGCTTCTCCATCATCTTACAGTGGCAAAATTTACCTATCAACCCGTTTGACCAACCCATCAGCAGCAGCAGCACCGGTTTCTATGAAAACTAACTCCTTTATACATTGAATAAGAAAGAAAAACTATTGTTACTTTACTGTCACACACTCTTGACCGCACATTCTTCGCAAACCCGTCCCTTTCTTACTATGAGCCAAGCGACACAAAAGAACGCGCAAAAGCTCCCTTTGTTACCATTCGAGGATCGAGTAAAGAAAAAGACTGTTTTGCGGCCCAAGAACAGTGATAACAGTAGTTTTGTACTGCACCTAGGTAATCATGCCACATTGTAGCATCGACGTTTACTCCCAGAGGGCCGTGCAGACCGACCAATGGCTTCATCGATTTTTCCTCAGAACGGCTGAAAATAATAACAAGACAGTAAGGGACCATTACATTCCCCACCACCCCCTCCCATATTCACATTGTTCACTCTCCAGCACCCCCTTCCCCTCCCCTGTTCACAGTGTTAAGCATACCCATAGAGAAACAAACATTTACTTACTTCGCATAACAGGCACAACTGATCTTTGCACCCTTCTCATACCTGGTGAGACAACAGAGAAAACTATGCTGAACTCATGTTGTACCATTAACAAGTTAAGCACGTACAGCTTGCTCCGACCAAGCTCCGACGAAGGTCTAACGCTCGAAACGTCAGCACCTCCCTTTTACCTTACGGTGGTATAACTTACTTTATCAATTCGTTTGATTTACCCAATTTCAAGCTCTAACCAAATAGTGGGATACAACACCAAATAGTGGGAGGGGGGGGGGGGGTCCCCCACGGGAAACTGGTCATTAGGAAAGCGGGCACGTGGGCATGCCGCTCAATTTCGGTTTTCCTTATTTTCTATACATTACTATTGTAGAGGCCCCTATAGCATACAACACAACAAATATCCTTACAGCAGTGATTTCGGACATGTTGTTTCCTTGTCTACATAGGGACATTCAGAGGCTTGGGCCAGAGTAAACTGCTGTGAACGGAGAAGAAGGGAGGTTACACAAATATATAGCAATACTGTATAAAGACATTCGACTATGCCTGCAAGTATATACCCTTTCACTTTGACATTCAAATTCTAGCAGTATGCAGGATGTTTGTCCTGTGAACCTGGTTTAATGGCTTTACTCCCACGAGTCTTTTAAAACTCAGTGGTAGAACACAGAAACTAGAAATCGGAAGGTCATAGGTTCAAATCATTGCAGAGAACTAGCATTTGCTTTTTCCGAGTTTGCCTGTTTCAAGGCTAGAAAACACACCTTTTGGAAATCTTCAAGGCTCAAAACATACAATCTTCATTATTTCACTGTAAGCATCTTGTTGCAATACTTCCAACCCTCTCAGAGCTCACACTGCCCTGATAAAGGAATTGCTCTAAGGTACAAGGGCACCATAATCCTTGATGTTGAATGCAACAACAGGCCAATTACTCTACACCTCTTAAGTACAGAACTGACGGCAAGTTATGTTAAGCTATTTTCCCATACCAGACATTAGATTTTCTCATTTTCATAGTCAATATTCTGTGTTTTCAGGGGAGATTTAGGTTACGAGGCCTTAACAGGATAGCTTAATGGTAATGGATTTATATACCGCACATAAATGTTCATGTCCGTTTACAGTTCTTTCTCTGGGGTGAGATCGGACGTTAGCCTGTTAAAGCGCCTCTGGCAGCCGCTATCAGTCCATATTTGATCTCACCCACAGCTCAACCCAGGAATGAATGTGAAAGGACCACAGATGAAGCTACATTTACAAGGGCCAAACCACAACATCGGGAACTACGTCCCCTACTCTTCACGAACAGTGTGTGGGTTCTTTAACGTCCCACGAAGTTGTTACGAACAAGGGTTGTGAGACGGGACCTATGGGATATCGTTCTTATCCGAGAAGACCAGAAAGTCTAACCATTTACAGATGTTATTACAAAGGCAGCACTTTCTCTTCAGTAATTTAAAGAACCTGAGTGAGTGGTGGGCCGAGGTTCGAGCTCACGACCTCCCGCACGATAAGCCCGTGCCCTACCAACTGAGCTAACCGGTCGGCTATCATAAGCAAAGGCGCACACGAGCCTTTAAGGCCCACACGGCCGGAGCTTAACCCGGTTTCGATAGCATGAAGCACCTGGGAGTATTATTACTCCCCCCTGGATGGGATGCTAGTCCATCGCAGGGTCACCCCCAGCATTATATCGCCGGTAGTCGTTTATACACCTGGGTGGAGAGAGACAGTGTGGAGTAAAGTTTCTTGCCTAAGGAAACAACACAGTGCCAGCACCAGGGATCGAATTCCAAACCTCCTGCTCGGAAGTCCGACACGCTAACCACTACACTACTTTGCCTCCACGGCTATCATAAGGGTATATGAAAAGATATAGTTCAGTACTGGACATACGTCCATTTTACTTGGTTATTTGTACTTTGGGCCCTCTATATAGCAGGTACACGGCCTCTCTACATATTGGCCATGGCTGTAGGGAACTACACATATTGATCAAGAGCCAACATCAATGAGCTCCAAAAGATTGCACTCCTGAGAACAGCCCACATCCTCAGGGAGGTTCTTTAAGTGAACTCTTTTGTCTCTAAGGTCCATGGATTGGACTTTATGAGTGTGTAAGCGCCGATCAAGATGGCAGCCATTTGTGTCCGTATTTATCGTCTCATTTCAGCTCAACAGCTGGTTTCATTATCCCTGAAACCAGCTGTTAATTACGCACTTCGTTCGTCTGCAAAATCTCTTCTGGTCGTTCCAAAAGTCAACTGCTCTACACTTGGGGATCGGGCCTTTGCTCATGCTGCACCTGTTTTATGGAACTCGCTGCCATTAACTATAAGAACAAGTAGTAGCCTCGCCATTTTTAAAAAGCAACTGAAAACATTTCTTTTTAAGAAAGCTTTTGATTTGATGGAATAGTTTTAAAGTTTAGCATAGTTGTTGAAATAGTTTTAAAGTTTAGTGATTTCTATTTATTCATTTATTTTAACTTAATGTAAAGTGCTTTTGAATATTTTTGTATAGTTCTAGCGCTATGCAAGTCTATTATTATTATTATTGGACTCGGTGCTTCAGAGACTAAACAAACAAGCCAAAGATATGATAATACTAATACTAATACTAATAATAATAATAATAATAAACTAATTTTTAGTGTAGGAACTTACTCCACTCTGCAACCATGCTAATGCACACATAGTAATTCCACCAGAACATCCACTAGGTTTTGAGCAGGAGATCAACTCCTGGACACTGAGGTCTGTCAGAGGGTGACCTGCAATTGCCCACTGTGTCTCAACACACTCAGTTGCTGTAAATGCCCTGAAAGAAACAGATTAAAATTATTATATTGAGTAAGACATTGCTTATTATAACTGCTAGATGTCATTAAGAAAGTGTGCTTTGTAGCACAACTATAAAATATATGACTCATAAAAGATTAGGGAACATTATGTAGGACAGTTGGCATATCTAAACAAGGATACATCCATTATGGATAAGTGACAAAATCATGAACTGAAGGATCGCACTTAAAAAAATAATTAATGTAACTAGCATATATACAGTAAAGTTGGACCAATATGGCAGGGACATATTTATACTCATTGTTCAGCAGGCAGTCAACATAAGAATTCAATCCTATAGCTCCCACCTAAAATCACTGCTTACCAACAGCTTCCACACTGTAATAGAGGACAAACAGGATAGCCCACAATAAAAAGAAAAATAAAGAAAAATAAATCAATAAAAGTTACCTTAATAAAATAATAGAATGCTATTGATTAAATTTTGCTCATTGAGGTGGCTATTCTGTGTATCTAGAATGTATTTTAGTTTGACATTCAGTGCACTACTTCTCCAAAACACACGCTAAATACTATGTAGCGTTGCTCTTTCTTCAGTTCCAGATGCTACTTAAAAAGCCATCCTGACTAACAAAGAAGTTTTGAAACTACTTCTACACTTTGAAAACTTTTGTAAATTTGTTGTAACCATACTTACATGATGCTCAGTCAAAGTTTTGAGAAATACACCAGGTATTGTCACCTAAATGTTTGCATATATCTTCACGATAGCTATCTTAAAAGTTCCCACATTTAAAGCTCTTTTGAAATAACAGAATTCTGACACTAATCAGATTGCATCTCATATCAAAATATTTTATTGGAATGGTATCCATTACATGAAAACATTTTATACTACTGAAACAGCTAACTAGTTTAAGTACCAAAAACCCCTAAGACACCCTAAGACCATGAAGACCCCAAAACTTGAAAAACTTGAAAACAAAGACACCATTAATTGTAGAAGTAGCATAACCCCTAACCCCTACTCTACTCTTGTTTTCAAGACATCCTACCTTCCCCTGATTTTTTACTGCTGTGACTTTTCCTTGTTTAGTCCTAGATAGGTAAAATACAACAGAAACTGGTTTTAGTCATTCCACTTCCAGCTCTGATCAATTTGCAGTTTCACCCCTTACAAAATCAATTGAACATTCAATCCTGTTTCTAGAGGCTGCTATCATTCTGGTCAGCAACCTTGGTGGCGACCACAAGAATAACAAGCTCTGAAGACAAGATTGTTCTGCCGAATATTAGACATCTACAGCAAAACCTCAATTATCCAGAGTTGTTACTCTGGTTCGTTTTTTCATGGATATTAACACAATATAGCAATGGAAGGAAAGAAAATGCTAATCAAAAGTCATCATGGCATAACACCTTTATCCCTAAGTATGATTTATTCACTTATCCATTGCAAGCAAATTCTTTGTGTAGAATTGGAGCCAAAATATGGAACAAAATACCCTTATCCTTAAGAAACCTCTCAAAAAATGTATTTAAAAGGAAAATTTAACAAAAACTCATATATATTCTAAATGCTGAGGATTCTATTTAACTCTGTGATAGCTGTATTATCACAGATACACGTAGTATTTGTATATAGTATAGATTTATTATAGTTGTTTAACTAGCTTATATAGCATAAATACATTTATATTGATGACTTTGAATTTATTTATCCAAAGCATACTGGCCTAGATTAGCTTTTGCTACCTGCCAGTCTGCTTAAATGTAAAACTGCTCTGCTTATAAATAAATATGTATGTATGCCTTGTTTTCTTTATCTCCATTCCTTACGTCGCTGTCATATTAGGTTTGATTGTACTGTCTAAAGGAAACATGTGACAAGAACAGCAAATACCATCAACCCAAGGATGCCCAACCAATTAACACCTGAGAACACCAATAAATTTAGATCTACTAAATGAAAATTTAAAAAGGTTGTTATCATGAAAGGATCCAAATGTTTAGTCTTACAGAAATATATCACTAACCAATCTTGACTTGCAGGTACTGGCCCTGATGGTAATTCAAATTTCCTGCAACATAAGGTCTCAATTTCACAGCCTGCAAGAAGTCCCTGACTTTTGCTTGAACCCCTTTTTAAGAACTCTGAGGGAGAGAAGAAGTAGAAAAACAAATATATATATGTTATTTACCGGGCGGGAGGTCCATATGGGAAAAAACTGTGCCTGAGGTCTTGAGTACGGCCCGAGGCCGAAGGCCGAGGGCCATACTCAAGACCAAGGGCACAGTTTTTTCCCATACGGACCGACCTAGACCGGTAAATAACTTATTTATTTTTTCTGTTTGTTTGCTTTTTTTTCGCAACAATTTCAATTTGCCGCGAATAGCGCGGATAAAAATCCGGACCGTGGTCCGTATCGTAAAAAGCTGGACCGGTTACGAGCGCGCGATTAGCCAATCAGATTCGAGGATTTGGGATTCCGGCCCGCTGAGATTCCGGAGAAAAAAATAAAGATCCATATTGTCACATTATGGAATGAATTGCTTAACAAATGCCTCAAGAAATGGCAAGGCGAGTTTAAAAAACTGAAATTGTTTTGATTAGGGTATATTTGGAGACTGGATGTTAGCTTATAGTGGTGCAAAGGTTCAAAGTCGCTTTTATCCAAGAGATTTGGTTACCCGTATGGGAGGCCTGGAGATATGTTCTGCATCTGGGAGACTCACGGCGTATCCAGGAGAGTTGGCATGAATGCTACAACCTATTCATGTCCAGTTGCCTTTTAATATTTTAATGCAAAGGTCATTCCTTACACTGTGCTCAGTTGTGCCCCCAGGGGGTGGGGGTGGGATGTACTGCCATTATGAGCTACATAGGTATGTGATGGTGTGAGTTTATCATGTCGTTTTCAAGCAGTTTAGTTTGATTTAGGGTATAGAAATCAGGGAGTTTGAGTCTAGAATAGGGTATTGTTCAGTTCTCCAGGGAACTGATCAGTTGGTTGAAGATATTAGTCCAGACAAGGCAAACTGGGACTTGCCATGCAAAAAAACTAAACTCAGGAAATATAATAATTATTACATTGATGAACTGTGCTGGTGACTTTGGTAGTTTCTAGACAATAGCAGCTCTAAGGGAGGGGTGCAGGATTTTGGGAGAATGGTCTAGTGAAGGGTACCAAAATTCAGTTCAACTGTAAGCCAAGAGGTCCTGAGTCCCAGCAGCACATCCCCCCCCCCCCCTACCTGGGGCCTTGTGTCCTGTGGGAGGAAGATCAAGTTGATACCACAGCTTCTTTATGAAGTGCAGAGACTGTTCACAACCCTCTAAAACGGAAGGCACATGGGGATGGGAGGCGCTGGTGTCCAGGTCTCTTGCGATTCTTTCCCCGCGTTCAAAGATCGAAAAAAAAAATATATACGAAAAAATAGAGGGCTGTGAACAATCTATGAAGTGTAATGCATCCATTATATCAATTTCATTCTATAATATTGTTGATATTTGAGTGTAAAACACACCCTTGAATTCTTGCGGTGTCCAATCCGAAAACTGATTTATACCATAAACAGCTGTGCCATTCTTCTCTCTTTCTCTTCCATTCAACTGGATATGCCTTTTTAAGCTTTCCTGAAAAGGGAAAAGAATAGTTTAAAGCGATTTAACCTCTTGGATGTTCTGTTGTTTGAGCATTGTGAGGTGTAGACTAAACTTGAGATGAACTAACAAATTAGGTACATAAACCAAACAGGAAATGTTTATTATCATGCAGCATGTCTGATCAATTTTATATCTAACGGTAGAAGCCTAGCCGGATGAAATAAAATTATCTTGCCTTAAATATGACGAACCGTCTGCCATATTCTTCTGGTTCATTTACGTATGTTTTGTTGTGCGTCTTAACGAATTCCTTGAACAATCTTGACGCAGTGTTACCTTCCGCTTCCCATGTGTCGTTGTGAAGAAAATTCCATGACAAATGCGAACTTGCAGCATCCTGCCCTGATATCGCAGTCAATTTTATGAGCAGGAGAAAGAGAAACAGAGGCGAGAAAGAACATAGAAGAGTTTGCATTGATCCCTGAGAACAAAACGCGAAATAAGACTCTATGCGACACAGAAACAAGGAGTTCCTTCGAAAGTAAACTTGTTCAAGGCGTTCCTCGATGTGCAGATGCAAAACATTTTGTGTTGCATACATGATATAAGAATTATGCAAGCAGTGGGCAGAGGTGGGGTGGGGTGGGGGTTATAGACGGTACACGCGGTTTATGTCACCGACTACCACTTGGGTTGAGGGTTTGGTATCCCAAGTTATCAGTGTCTTGCCAAATCAGTGTCTTACCATGGATAAAAACTGACTAATAACAACTGTGAGTCAGCGAATAACACCAAGGCCTTACTGACAAACAGCCAATAACATCACAGCTTAAATGACCAATCACCACCTTGAACAGAGACTTAAATACCACCACCTGATGACACAAATCACTTGACTCTGATGATCACTGCCACTCAAGGTTCTAGAAGCACCAGCCAATGTCATCAACAACAGTTCTTTTCAAAACTAATTACACCCTGACAATCAAACTCAACATCAACTACCGAGACTCCTGGGTTCAAAACATTAACCCCACAACATTAAAGGTGCCATTGATTGCCCCCATTGCTTGAGAGCTAATTAGTGCAGTCCCAGGGTTATCTTACTGCTAGGATTTAGTTTCAGCTTAATCCTGGGTCAGTGCTATTCAGTTTTATAGGAGCCACACATGTTAAACTCCCAAATTATAACCAATTCACTACCAAGCTCTGAAGTCACAATATTTATTATTCCCAGTGAGTGACATACACATCATAGGAGTTCAGAGAATCTGGTATTAAATCAGCTTATGATCCTTGAGTTGTGTTTTTCAATTCCTATCATCTGTTTGCTTCACAATGTATTGATTTTGTATGGAAAAGTTGCAAATTGATCACTTCTAGGGGAGAAAGAATGAAAGTCCATGTTATAATACTTTGTAAGTAAGGCAATTGTTCGACTGCAATTTTACATTAAAACTTAAAAGCATAAACTTCACAGAATGTAAGGAAGGCAAACAGACATTGTTTTTTTCTTTACTGGTTGTATAAACCTCAGTCACCAATCAACCAAATGATACATTTGCACAAGAGGGCTGAATATAATAGCATAATAATAACAATATCAAAAATTTCTTATGCAGAGCAATTCAATGGGCAAGTTGGAATTTACGTAAATAGGAAATAGTTTACAACACCACTTAGGCTGGTTAGTTATATTCAATTTGTTTAATGTGTTTTACCATAAGTACAGACAATAGTTTGCATTTCATCCATGAAGCAGGTCGACTTGTCATGTTTTTGCAGTTTCCAGCAATTATTTACACCTGGTATAATAACATATCTACTACAATGCTCATTTTAATATTTACATCTTTTGTAACAATATTAAAAAAACATTCTGGACAATCAATATCACCAGCCAGACTCCCACACTGGCTTCGCTCTTCTTAGAGCCGATCTACGTGAAGCACTTGATATCCGAGAGCTTGCCACACTTGCCGTTTCTCCAATGGTGAGACTTGATTCACTAGAAGAACGAGAAAGTTGAGCTATACTGGAGGCCCTACTGCTAGAGGAACCAGTGCGGCACTTGGAAGCAGTTTTTGAGTATTGTTTTTGTTTAATATGTTCTTTCATCAAAGAGTCCCTGGATAAACTCCTTGTTGGCTTGATTGCTTGAAGTCTTTGGAGTATTTGCTAAAAAATTGAAGTCAAAAGTATCAGTATTAGTGTACTGGGGATTGAACAAAGAGTAACTCAGTGATAACTATATAGAGTTGTAAATGGTTTGAATGCTGGAGTTTCAGTGGTTGTTCGTTGTATTCAGTTGTCCAGGTGTAAGTAGTTCTGGAAAGGACTTCACCAACAGTTCTTACAACTACAAGTACTTGCATCCAGACGACTAAACTCAATAAAAAAGTAGCTCTATATTTATGCAACATTGATAGGAACAATGCAAGTGAATATTTGAAAGACCATGTATATTGATAGGAACAGTCATGAGAGAAACTGCAGGACAGAATATATATATTTTTTAGAATTGCATGAAACAGCTATCTTTGTAATATCATGTTGAAGTTGTTTATTGCGTATGCAATGAATAATGAATTCATACATGTTCCAAAGCTTGGGACGCATGTACTTGAGCATTTGAATGAATGAACCACGATGAGCCTTTACATCTTTACAAACTCAATAAACAAGTAGCTCTATATTTATGCAACATTGAAAGGAACAATGCAAGTGAATATATGAAACACCATAATTATATTTGATATATGAAAGACCATATATATTGATAGGAACAGTCATGAGAGAAACTGCAATATCAAACCAATATTATACCAAACACATTGCAAGGACCATCTATTACAACACATGACAACAATGAAGATATAATAATGTAAATAACTTAAAAAAAAACAAAGCAGGAAAAAAACAAACAAACAAGAAAAAAAAAACAAATCACAGACTGTGTAACAATGCAGAGAAATGTTTAAAAATGTGTTCGGCCCAAAAATTTCTCATCCCATTGGATGTTGTAGTGTATAGGGTGTTAATAACTGTTTGAAAGTGAGAAAATGTAATCTAATGTTATAAGCATGGAAATATGCAATTAGAGTGTATATATAGGTGTGGTAATTTATTCTGGGAGTTTTTTCTCGAGTAAGATAGCGTGGTGCAGTAAGAGTGTAAAGTCTTAATAAACTCGTTTTAACCTAAAATAGCGCCGAACTACAGATGTAACAGCTGATGGCACAAATGGTGGGCCAATCAGTTGAGTCGAAAGTTTTTTTTTTTTTTTTCGTGTCTGCTGCTTTAGAGCTTTGGCAGAGTGTACAGTGTGTACATGCCTATCTGTTTTAGGATGACTAACTAAACAACAAACTCTTGATCAAGAAATATTTAAAACTTCAGAAAATCTCAAAAACTACTGCGGATAAATATCTAGATTGCATTCCAAAACCTGTGGGTAAAAGAAGGTTTAATCAAAAGTTTGATAAGAAAACAGTCGGCACGCTGTCTTGTTTACGTCAGACGCTGTCACAGATCACGCGATCTGAGAAGTCGTTTGTTTCATAGGCGGATCAAAAAATATACATTTCACACTTATCATTAGGATATATATTTTTTAGAATTGCATGAAACAGCTATCTTTGTAATATCGTGCTGAACTTGTTTATTGCGTATGCAATGAATAATGAATTCATACATGTTCCAAAGCTTGGGACGCATGCACTTGAGCATTTGAATGAATGAACCACGACGATCCTTTAATATGATATGAGCCAAAGAACGATTATTATAGATGTGCAACTATAATAACAGCTGAAGAGAGGGCGCAAACTTGACGTAACATTAAGATTTTTTTTTTAAATAAAAAAAGAACTAATTAAGAACCAATCTAAGAAAGAGCAAAGAAAATTAGTCTCACGCCAGTTATAAACAGTATGTCTAAACTCGTTTAATTTGCGACTGCTTTGACTGCGCTATTTTAAACATTTCCAAACATTTACATATTTCTGGTCAAACTTGTACAGTAGTAGACTGTGCAGTAAAGGGCGTAAAAATGGATAAGTAAGAAGTAGATTGTTATCAGTGAGGTTCAATAATCGGGAGCTTTCATCACTATTCTAGTTTATACCGTTTTTTCTACTCACTTGATTTTCCATGTCGACCTTTCTTTGGAATCTATATCGATTCACTTCGGACGAGGTTTGAACTCGAAGAGGCTCAGCAGAAGATTTTTTCCCAGGGGCGGTTCTTGGTTGTCCTCTTCTTTTCGCAATTTCCTTCAACAGTCTCTGATTTTCTCTGTCTATAGCATCTACCCTTGTGTTAGTAAACGACATGTTTTTACGCTCTAGAGGTGGAGGGCGCTTAGATTCGCTCAATGATACTGCACTTTTAGGTCTTGTTCGGGAAGCTGAAGGGGTGGCGGAGTATCTTGACGCGCTGTCATCGAAGTCATTGCTACTCAACTTTCGCTTCGAGTCCACCTCCTTTTCGCGTGAAACACCGCCTTCGACTTTCGTCTCATTCATTTTGTCATTTAGATCAAGTACCGCCTGGAGAAGCAAGTTCAAGTCTATCTGGTCAGAGTCTGGGTGTAGGAAATGTTCCCTTTTCAAACGATCTGTTGATTTATCGCTGCAAGTTTTGCCTGTAGAATTCCTCCGATACGATGTTGTGGCCGCCATGATTAAAATGAAGCCGTTGTTCGCCTTTGTGAAGACACGTCACTTCGCCATGGAAACCACAAAACTTGCTCCCAGGTTACACGCAAAGGAAACTGAGCAGACGGTTCCAAATTCTCATGTACAGCGGTTGTTCATCGGAGAGCCTTCGAGTGGAAGAATTTCATCGTGGCATGGAGATAGATTTGAGGCAGAGAGGATGGTAAGTCTCCCAGTATTTTTGAACGTATCGTTAATTTGTGATGATCGGTCGCTTTCATTTACTTATCTCCATTATGCGCTAACTCGTATACCGTGCGCGCTTGATTTCCCGCTGTTTTTCCAGCGAATTGTGATTGTTCTATAGTCGTGGTTTTGGTATCCGCGCTTCGCTGCTCTGGTTTGTTTTGCCACATAATAATTCTTATCATATTTTTTTTTGCTGCTTGAGATCAATGATTGCTTCGTCCTCCAGGTATCTGTCTTCCGAGGGGATCGCAGAGTGTGAAAAGGCTTGCAACAAAGATAAACCAACGTTGCATGAGCTCTCAAAGGCAGCCCTCAATGTAAGCACCAAAACGCCGGTGATCTAGCGAGAAATTTTGAATGTTGTGTAATTTTGAATTTCTGTGAGTGATTTGATTATCTGCGCATTGAGACCATATACAGTACAATTTACACTTAAAAGGTTTGTAGGAACATTTACTTGTCGGTGAAGCTGTTTGCCTCTCCTCATTAAATATGAACTTTTTAATGTTTAATGCTCTTATCAATCGGCTTAGTGATGGGATTTTGGAAGATTGTTTTGGTTTTTCTTCGATTGTTTCATTGATGAAGTTTACATTAAGCTGCCAACTAGCTTATTCACTAACACCAAGGTACTGTGAGCCTTAATCTGGGCAATAGAGGGGTTTCTTTGGTAGATTATTAAACATTATTGCTGCGCAGGTGACGAAAGCAACTTGTTGGGATTCTCAATATCGTCAAGAATAAAACAGTTTATCTGTTGGTTTTGACGACATTTTAGAGTGCTGTTGCGTGAGATCTACTTGACATGTTAACGAGCCATCGTTATTTTGTTATAATAAACTATAAAGCAGCTGCTTTGGCCACTGAAGTTGTCTGTGTTGATTAAATTGGTTGACATCAGAACTACGCATCTGTTCCTCAGATGCACTAATGAAACCTTTTAAAACTTTTAGTATTGACGTACCGACTTCTGCACGTGCAGACCAAAACTGTGGTTTAGGCGATAAAAGTTTTATATTTGTGATAGGCTTGTCTATGTTGTACTCCACACTTACCAACTAAAACTATACATGTAAATAACTTACACCCGAATAGATGCAGTTGATATGGAAAATAAAGTAAATTTAGATTGTAAATTTGGTATTTATGACCTCATAAGTAACAGAATTTCCGTTTACACAGGGATGAAGGTTGTAATTACGTAATATGGTTGTTAGAATTTTGGATGTTATTTAGAGCAACCAGCTTTTGGTGCTTTAAGGGGAGAGGGACTATTTGTTATTTATATATTGCATAAGCTAGCTTTATAACATGCTGGTTGTAAGCTACACACCATGGAGTGCTCTCCTAATCTTCCTTCAAATATTCTTCAATAACATCAGCTGTATGATATAAAACATACTATGCCTTTGCTATTTAGATACAAAGGTGGTAAATAAATGTTCTTTTTTTTGCGAAGGCAAAACTTGTACTTAAAACTGTTTGCAAGAAAGATGACAAAGTGCTGACACTTGTTGTTTGTTAACACAAGAGTGGAATGTTGATAGTAGTGAATATTAATTTTACTTCCAGTTGTCAATAAATTCTAATAAGCTTTCCCACCTTTCATTTTATACACAGGAACAAAAATATTCTATCTTTCAATAATATTTTAGTATTAAAGATACTTGATTTATTAAACAATATACAAATAAATAGGAATCATGGAAGAATGAATCTAGAGTTAGATTACAAAGAGAATTTTTCTTTTAATTTGCCTCTTGACATTATTTAATTTCAGTATTAGTTAAGGTCTCACTTCAGTGAATAAACAGTCTTAGTTATGATATTATTGTCTTTTCTTTTGAAAACTTTAGTTTCTGTGTCACAAAATGGCTGATATGCTTAATAGATTTTTGCAATTTTATATAAAGCATTATTTTATCAAAAATTAATGTTTTTATCACTGGTTATGACTTCCTTACAGTATACATGTTGTTGCTTCCTGTCCATCAGTGAATTACAAATGCTTTCACCATGTTTCATTATCAGTGACTGAATTCCTTGTTATAGAATTTATAGTTCATAGAGAAAGGTAAAGAGTCATGGTTTTAAATCATAATCAATTTAATCAATAGTTGGACTTGAGACACTATGGGACCAAGCATCTACCTGATGACCTGAACAGGGGCAAATGTGAATCAGTATGTACAAGATAACAACATTACCCACTATTCATTTTAGTTATTGTTTTTAATTTACCAGCAACTTCATCCAAATGTTTGACCGTTGTCTTAAGAAATATGTAAACATACATTCCCATTTACATGCACATCACTAAGTAATAATTTACATTTTAAATTGTCCTTGTGATATGTGAACTTGAGATAGCTGACCTTCTAGGCCAGTGTTATCGTAAATAATTGTTATCAACTGTGAACAAGTTGTAAAAATAAGATAATTGTATATAAAATTGGTTTTGTTATTAAAGTGACCAAAAGTGTTGTTTTGTTTTTCTCTGGTATTAGTGCATAACTCAAATGATGCCACCGGAGAAGTTAATGTCTTTTTTTTTCTTACAGCATTTCTAAAAAGTGAATTGTTTAAATGAAAAATGTCTTTTTTTTCTTTACAGCATTTCTAAAAAGTGAATTGTTTAAATGAAAAAAATTCCTGATACTGTACAATGCTTCTGTTAAATAATTTACATATCCCATGCAAACTTTCAGCTGATTCTGACTATATGTTTTTTGCACCCATTATCACAAGGTTTCTCCTTTGGATCCTAATTAATGATTTAATCAGAAATCATTACTAACAGTATATGGTGTGTTAATTTGTTAGGTATGTGGTCCTATGGTTCTTCAGGTGCAAAAGTTACGTAACATTTCTGCTCCAAAAGCCAGTGAAGAGTGTAATCACTGCCCCAGGCTGCTGAAGATCCAGCTGACAGATGGACACCTCACATGTCATGGACTGGAGATAGCGACCATACCAGATTTGGGGTACTTTCTCTGTTCTTTCTCTTTTCATTTTTACAAAGGAATTTACATGTTTGTTTTTTTCAGTATCAGGGTGGATGTTCTACCATCAAAATTTCTAAATGGATGGAACCAAAATAGACTTAGGGTAGTTAGTGTTGCTATAACTCTGAAGTCCCAATAATGATGATCAGCCTAAGATTTCCTAGTGGAATAGAATTTGTGATGCATGTTTACATACCTCTTATTAATCGAGTTTGAGGTCCGTACAGTAAAATACGGACCAAGTTTTTTCCCGTTGATTTATGGCCCAAGCGCGAAGCGCATGGGCCATAAATCGATGGGAAAAAACGAGGTTCGTATTTTACAGTACGGACCGAGAAAACGAGGTTAATAAGATATTTATTATATCTCTGGAGTCATTTTGGCGACCAAAACAAACTTTAGCGGGCTGTACAGTGAAGTACGGCCTGCTAAATTGACCAATCACAGCGCGCATACTAACTGAGAGATAATTAATAATACATGTTACAAACACGAGAGGGAGTTTGTGAAGCTTTATAGGGTGTGTTCCTTTGGAATGATCTGGATCTAGATTTGTAATCAGAGATCACATGGATCATAGCACACCAATGCAAAGAAACCAGTAAATCCCTGTCCAGCAAGGATTCATTGGTTCCTTTGATACACCATGATCTGATCGAGTGATCTTGGATCATAAATCAAGATCTGGATCACACCAAAGGAATGCACACATAGTTTGTGTACACATCAAAGGTTGTTTCAGCCAAGACCTGATTGCTACAGTGTTTCAGTTTCTGAACTCCAACAGGCAAACCACTACTGAAGTAAGTGATATATATTCAAAGTTTTTGTTTCTTTTTGGACAGCCTGTCCATACCTCCAGGAACCAAGATTTCACTAACTGGAACCATCGCTGTGAAAGGAGGATTTTTGATGTTGGATGCAAACAATACCAAAGTCTTGGGAGGAGAGGTTGAGAAACTCAAAGAAAAGTGGGAGCTAAATAAGGTAAATGACAATGAAGAATTACCTGTTGAGAAGTCCAGCTTTGGAAAATGTATCCATATGCACTTATTTTATTCTTATATCTTTTGCATATTTTGTTTTGTTTCATTATTAAGACTCCCCTTTATGCTAGCACTGCACAAGGGGCAATTCCTATCAAACAACAACTTATATATCTATGATTATTTTTTGTTCAAAGTGCTCTGCCCAACTATGTTGTAAACTAGCATAAATTCTCTCCTGTTGTAAGTATAACTTCACAGTTTTGGTTGATGAGTAATAATGTTAGTGACATCAGTCCTGTAACATTGGATCTTGATTCTAAGAAAGCCTTTTTCCTCAAAAAGAAAAGATTTTGATAACATTGCCACTGACAGTAATGCTTATTTACATGCAAACTAGCTGTTAATAATCATAATGTTGACCTTAAATTGATTGGATTTTCTTAAGTGGATTCAGCCATCTTAAAAACAGGACAGTACATTTTAGACTCTATCTTCTAGAATAAGTACTCAAGTAAAAGCAAGTTATTGTTACTTGATTACTTGTTCTAGAATCATTTTATAATGAATTACAGTAGTTAGTGTAGTTAATATTTTTCTTTAATTGCAGACATTAGCAAAACATTCTCGCACTGCTATCAGTGGTGAAGGACCCCCTCCTTTTGTTCCATTCAGCCAAGCCAAAGGGAAAGCTGGAGATAAACCCAAAGGTATATATCAAACAAAAGGCTATTTTGAGCTTGCTTATACTTATTTCCTGTTGCCGAGGTGCACATTTAAAGCCTTATTCTGTCTGCAATGAAGCCACTAGTCTCTGGATGGTGGTTGTACAAGTTTTGGACATTGACACATCATTCTGTGGCTCATTCGGTGTGGACCATGGCAAAGTGTCCTGAATTTGCAAAATAAAATGGATAGTTTGACATAAAATGTTTCGGATTCTTTTTTTATTTTTACTGTTTCAGTAAATGGTGTTGTGCAGTCTACAGAGGAAAAATCCAGGAACATTGAAAACAGGGAACCAACACCTACCATGAAAAGTAAATCCTTGGAAAGTACAAGAAACAGCAAGCCAAGCTTTTCAGAACCAAAGGAGGGGATTTCAGTCCGCCGAGGAAGTAGTGGCAACACAGTTAGAGATGATAGAATGGACAGGAGTAACTTTGATAAGCCAAACAGCAGGCATTTTGCTGAAAGTAGAGCAGACTCTCAGGGAACAAGAGAAAAAGGAACAAGGTTTTGGAAAGGAGAATCATCAAGTCAAGATAAATCAAGATTAGAAAATAGAGTTGAGAATGACAGACAGAAAAGCGGCAAATTGGAGGAAAATGAACGATTGGAAAAATCAGTTGGGCGAGGACAACCTTTGAGGACACAGGCAAGTAAGCTGTGATGTACACTATGCACATGATCTGTCGTTACTACATGTACATAGTTAATAAGGTTAAAACAACTTAACCCCTTGTACTTGTCATTAAAGTCTCGAGTCTAAGCCCAATACATGGGTCAAACTACATAAACTTTATTCAATATGGCGGGCTCCTATCAAACAGTTAAAAGACCGCTGACGAACACTTGCAGACCATGTTTCCCTGTGGACAAGCTGAACAGTTACTTTTGAAAGCGATCTTTTGACACAGCCCATTTAAGGGAGACAGAGATGCTGATTGCAAGCTTGTGTTTTATACTTTTTACCCCTGCCTCATAAAAATAGACTGACGGATATATTATTTCAATGGTTACCTACTTAACAAGTCGAATGTGGTTTAGCGTTGTCTGTACTCTTATCGACAGCAAGTACGCGTCATCACAGTGGTCAAAATGTTGTGGACTCACAAGGCGCACAGAGCGTGCCCAAGATCGTGACACACAGAAAGAGCAAGCTTTGTCTTTAACTTTATTGCAATCTGATTGGTTTATTCCCCAAAATGAGCGTTTCTGATCGGCTATTGCTTTGCATGACACATTGATGCAAGCAGCGTTGTCTAGACTCTTATCGACAACGGCAAATTAGCCAATCAGATTGCAAGATTAGTAGCAATTGTGGTAAAAAACTTTTTCTGCTCCAGGATTCAAATAGAGGAAGACAGAGAGGGAGTCGTGGAGGACGCAGAGAACCTGCAGGTATGCATGCTCTGTTCACTCTTTGCCTTTGTTTGGTAACATGGGGGGATGAATGTTGTAATTTCAGGATTGTTTTGGTTTTGCATTGCTGCTACAGGTGATTGGCAAAGGAATCATATACCAATTTCCTAAACCAAGTAATTTTGATAGCTAAAACCAATCTGTCTAACTCACACATGTTTCTCCATGCTCATTGCAAACATTATGTGCCATAGTTTTTGGCTTTAAGATGCACTCACTTATAAGATGCACCCCTGACTTCAATATCCTTATTGCTTCAGGTCAAAAAATTGAAAATTTCACCAAAGCTTTCAGTTATAAGAAGCAACCCAAACTTAAAGTGAATTTTTGTACAAGTTCGCTTTTATGAAAAAAGAACATTTAATTTTCTAAGTAACATCTTTTCGTAGATGGAACAAAAGGGAAAACTCACACCTTTGGTAAGAAAAGTAGAAAAGTCACATCTCTTGATGGTACACAGGTCAGTATTTGCATTGGGTTTTATTTGGCACACTGACAAGTCCTTAATTTAGAATGTGGTCTCAGACTGGTGATTGTAGATGTCAGAAGCTATGTAGCATGATTCTTCATCCAGGCAGATGAAGCGGGGAGGTAATAGTACTCCATCCCATTTCGTGCTAGAGATACAGGGACAAGCTTGGCCAACTTTGTGTCTGCACCTTGTTTACCTCCTTCTGTTTTGTTAGGAAGGGGTAGACCAGAGAATCAAGGCAGCGATGACTCAGACGACTATAGGAGTAGACAACCATCAGATCGAGGAACCCTCTGGGATTTTATATCCATGTCATCGAAGCTGACAACAAAAGGTTCATGGCAAAATCCTTTTTTTTCTTTCTAATAAATAAGTAACTTTTAATACTATATTGTGCCATTTAGACGGCAGTACGTAAGTCATCATCATCATCTTTTATAATAATCCACAAATAACTTTAGATACACAAACTACACGCAAATAGCCGAGCTAGTCTAGGCGTGTACTCTGAAGACAAACTACAATTATGTTACATTATGCTGCATTACTGTACAAAAAAAATTTACAAGCTGCATTACATTGCAAACTACATTATGTTAGAAATGACAAATAATTAACATCAACTTCAGATAACAATTTTTTTTGGTTTGGAACACTATATTATGATACACAATTGCATCTTATTTCCCTTTACTGTGGACATAGCATCTATTAGTTCATTCACATCAAGAAAACTCTCCTGATCCTGATCTTGAGAGATTTTGAAAAAGGTCTTAGTTATCTGGTTCTTAAAACTGCATTTTGGAAACCTTTTGAAGTTTTATGGAATGTTGTTCCAGATTTTTGATCCGATCTTTGAGAAAGAGCATCTAAGTTGATTTGTTCTAAGAATAATTAATAAAATAGTTTCCAACAGCTGAATGGGTGTAATGGCTATGTATTTGATTTGTAGGCATGAACAAATCTGAGAGATTAGACAGAACAGAATTGTTGGAAACATCAGACATTAAAAGGGAGCACAATTTGAAGTAGAGCATGTTATATTGGCAAGATCTTAGAAGATATGAAATAGGGGATAGCGTGTGAGTTGAAGTTAGCAAAATTCATTAAGCGTACAATCCGTTTCTGAAGTATTAATATTTTATTGATATGACACTTTGCTGCTTGACCCCAAGCGACAAGGCCATAACTCAAATAAGGGTAAATAAGTGATTGCTAAAAATGAAGTAATGTCGAAAGGGGGACAAAATGCCTAAGTCTACAAATAATGCCAACATTTTTACTAATTTTTGATGCAATGTGACTGATGTGATGTTTCCAAGAAAGACTGCCGTCAATAAGCACTCCTTAATATTTTACATAATATTTGTGCTCCAGAGGAATAATTAAAATTAAGTGGTTTGGAGCAAGCTTTCCCAAGACTTGAAAGATGTTGATAAGAGTACAAGTGACATTCTTATTATTAGTAATTTTGCTGGTTTTGATGTTTGTTACTTCTAGTTGTTCTTGGGATAGAGTGCATTTCAAATGAGGTCATGGTAGTTTTTGAACTCAAACACACCTGCAGTATAGAATGTTGCTCTTCTGAGATGCAGAAAATTGTGTAGTCCTCTATGACTAGAGTTATCTTAGATATTTTTTATGATAATCTTAGATTCCAAAGGTCCAAATTCACAAAGACCTGTGGAAAATGAGCAACCTGATGATGTCAAGCTTGAGAGATCCCCTTACAAGAATCCTGTCAAACAAGTAAGTGATGTGAGATCAAAACAGCTAGATGGACAAGACACTAAAGGTGAAAAAAGTACCCTTTTGAGCCACCAGAAGGGAGATACTCACGGTGAATATGCAGTACCCAAGGAGGTTGATAGGTCCAAGCAAGAGGTATCTCACAAGGATGGTAGACAGCAAACAAGGCACCAACAGCAACACAGACATCCTCAAAATATACCTCATGGAAGAGGGAGAGGTTCCAGAAGACATGATCACAATGATTCCAGATCATACAATCAAAGTTTACCACCAAGACTACAAAAGAAACAACAGCAGCAACAACAGCGGCACCAGCAGCAACATTACCATTATCATCAGCATCACCAACCATCACAGGTAGAAGCAGAGGTGGATGGGGAGAGAAATGATGTTGAGTACCCCACTGATGGAAGGCTACAACCATCAGTAGCACAGGAGGATGAGGCAATTGTTCAGTTTAGTGCTGCATCTGGTCATGACTCTGACTACCCAGATGAGTCACAACAGACAGGAGTTCCAGAGCAGTATCCCAATACTCATGCAGGTGCATTTCCAGGTCAACAGGGAAAACGAGCCAAAAATTTCTGCCAGTCTTCTGAACAGTTCAGACCTCAAGGTCAGGTTCAGCAGTATGAAGAAAGTTACACTCCTCCACATATACAACAACAGCGGTCACGGCAACCGCCTGAATTTGTCCAGATGGTTATGAGCTCGCAGGGGCAGCAGGCACAGTTTGCTCTGCGTCAGGCCCAGCCATTTGTTGTACAAGGAGGCAGGGAGCAGACAGAGGTGGTGATGTCACATGAGTACCACTATGCCCAACAGGCACAGCATCCTGTACAGCCGTATCCTGTGTACCAGCTACGCCCAGCTCAAATACCACAGCCCCAGATGACACCACAACAGACAATGCCCCAACAACCAGTGGCTAGTCAAATGCCTAATGCTCAGGTAAATATACTGTACACAGTTGTTTAGCTTTCAACAAGTTTGGTAAGATTGGCCTATGTATTAACTTTTATACAGTTAAAAACGAAAGGTTAACTCTTGGTCAATATGGGATTTACATGTATTACAGGACTAGAAACTGCATTTTGAATTATATACACAGGAAAAATGCTGTCCTAGAGATTCAGGAAAAATGTTTGCATTTTAAAAGTGAAATGGGATATCTTAGACTGTGTTAGCTACAGCTGTATCCATTCATTAGTTTTGTATTGATCTTTGCCATAATAGTCTTCATATTACCACCATCTTGATTTGAAGTATGGAGATCTCACTGTGAATTGTGCAGGCTCATAGGGGACATTACCCTGATTTTAGTGATTGGCCCTCAGATTGCTATAATTGTGTAATAATGTCTGCTATTGCTGTTATCTTTTAAGGTAGGCTGGAAGAAAGGAGACCATTGTTTGGCCCTGTGGAGGGATGGGCAGGTAAATGTTAGGATATCATTCTGTGACTTGAGTTTTGCTCTGAAAGTTATACAAGGACTTTACTATTATCTGCAAAATTTTTCTTGTAGGTGTAAAGGTTAGAGGCAGTAAGAAGGTGCAATTTACTCTCAATAGCAGCAGGAATTGATTGAGCTTTCGTTATGATGAGCAACATAAACGTTGTAGTTCCTTATAAGACAGCCAGTCAACATGTTATTTCATGTATAAACATTTTAAAGATAAGTTGTTCTGTTTTAGTTCTATAGTGCAAAGGTGGAGGACATGATGCAGGATGGAGTAAATTATATGGTGTCTTTCTTGGATTTCCACAACAGCTGTGAGGTTGTGCCAGTCTCCTCCTTGCGGTCGTATCCTATCATAGCATGGGTATGTTTCAATACAGGGAGAACCTAAAACAGCTAGTATTCATGAACTTACAATTTAGTCTCCTGTCACAAGTAATGTTACAATATACAAATAACAATAGAAGTAAGTAGTAAATTATTATTATTATTATTTTTGATCATCGTAACTATATATTTTCAGTCTATGGACATCAATTTAAAAAATATGTAATTAATTAATAAATTTGCTCCACTGCATTTAAAGTGTTGTTTCACCATCGTCCTACTGTAAGCTTTATTTAACAATTATTCGCCGAAGGCAAAGTGATTATCGAGGAATATTCACCGAGACAAAGTCGAGGGAATATTCACCGATAATCACTGAGCCTGAGGCGAATAATTGTTTTAGTATAAATACGAAGGTGATTATTTCAAAAAAGAAAAGAAAAACCATTCTACAACACGAACAAATTTTATTTCATCAAAGGCGCGCGAACGACTGGCAGCCATTTTGTTCGTCGAGGTGATTATCGGCTGATAATCCGAGATAGCGAGCGCGTGGTTTTGTATAATCACCTGAGTATTTCTACTAAATATATATATATATATATATATATATTTATAATATAGCTACGTTCTTACACGTGCTCTGATTGGTCAAAAACCCATGTTTTATCAGAGTATGTAAAATCGGTATGTAAAATCTATATCATAAAGGGAATAAAGAAGCCTAAGCCATGTATTACACTGTGATTAAAACACTCCGGACATTTGAGAACACTCGAGAAATGTAGAAAACACTCGCCTGCGGCTCGTGTTTTCTGCATTTCACTCGTGTTCTCAAATGCCCATCCTGTTTTATCACAGTGTGATACACGGCTTAGGCTTCTTTATTTGTTAAATATATGTTAAGTGTAATAGTTGATTAACGTAAAACAGTGCTCAATACATGAAAGTAGAGCAAAGTATCTTGTCAGTCCCGAGTGGGCAACCACGAAACAGGCTTGTAGGAATGAACGTGTAGTTTGTTTGTGTTTTTTTCTCCCACATGGGAGATATATATATAAATATATATTTTTATCTCGGATGTCTAGCATTCTAGTGATGTCTGTTGATGACGTGTTCTAGAAGGTTAAAGGACAGGAAGAAATGTTACCTGTCTTGGTGAAGATTTTTCCCATTGGAGTGGTAGGCAGCTATGTGCAATATTAGGTTTTATGCAGCTGGCCCAAGGAATTATGTTTAACTTGTTGACTGTTTGCGGCAACTGTATTAAGGATTTTTCTTTTTAGGGGGAAAGTAGCAATCCACAGCACCAACCCACTGCAGCTGTTGCTGCTGTACCTTATTACACTCAACCAACAGCAGCCGTCAGCTTAGTGCCCAGGCCCCAAGTCGTTATACCTGTTACTGGTCAGCCTCCATTTCATGCTGGAACCAGGCCTCCCATCCCTCCAACAGCCCCAGTCCACACCCAGGTTCACTGGCAACCAGCTCAAGTCCAGTACCAGGAAGTACGACCAGCTACCTTTCAGCCTGTAATGCATTATGGGGCCGTACCACAGGCTTCCTCTGGGGGTCCCGGTCAGGCAGTTTATGGTGTGGCTACTGATGCTGGAGTCCACTATGTCAGAGGAATGAAAGACCCTCCTCCTGGGCAAGGTAAGGACTTCACTTGTAGATAAGTTTGCATATTACACAACAATATACTCTACATATACTAATAATAAGGCCAAGAAATGTATCTTGCTGTACTTAACTTTTGGTATCATTATTTAGACTTGACAAGGTCCATTACTTGCCTGTTTACTGCATCTTTTGCTCATTCAATTTTGTTTTTTCTTCTTGTCTCATTTCTTTTTTTTTTTTGACTGCTCTATCCCTATATCATATAATTATACATTTGATCTTGTATACTTGTAAATTGTTAAAAAAAAAGTTTTCGTTATTGTAGATGTTTATCGCGTAGGCACTGGGGAAGGTGGGAGAGCAAACTCAAGTTCAAGCTCTGGTAGTTATTCAAAGCCAAGAAGAACCAACAGAGCAACACAAGCTTACTATGCACCACCAAGACAACAAAAAGCAGTGGATAAAGGCTAAGCTTCTCTTTGAACATTTTAGTAGGTAACTTTAAGGGGATCTTAATCAGTGAGGTTTACTGTCAACTGTCATGGTAAAATGGTTGTAATAATACAACCATTTTACCATAAATTATAGTTATTACAATTTAATCACACTGAAGAAAGTGATTTTACCATCAGCCAACAATAGAGATAACTGTCAAGTAGTCAATGGTATGGTCATATGGTAGTCAATGGTACATGTAGTAACATATAAGCCTTCTAGTCAGCTTTATAGTGCTTTGCTTCTGAAAGTTTAGTCTCAAAGTCTTGTGTGGTTACTGATATATCCTTTTCACTGTGCAGGTCTCTTGATTTTTGTTGTTGTTGTTGTTGTTGTTTTTTTTTTTCCGATTTTGAGTTTATAGCTATAATGTGGCCTGACAGTAATTATTGTTTGGTTCATTAACATAACATAATATAAAGGGGTTAGGGTTTCATAAAGAAACTGGTACTGCATTAAAAGAGAGTTGGAATGCAAAAGATATGTTTATCAAAAAGTTTGCAAAGTATTGTTGTACCACAAAAAGATGAAAGAGAAGCTAATGTTTTGAGCAGTGACCCTCTGTCAGAGCAAATGGCAGAGGAGACAACTCCAACAGCCCTAACAGAGGGCTAACTCTTAGATTGTTAGCTTCTCATCTTATCCTACAGCAACAACTTACAACATTTATACCTTAAAGTCTTTATTCTGATACATGCAAAGTGAAAGGGTTGGCCGTGCTAGCTTGGAATTGACCTAACATGGTGAGTCATTGATAAAAATATTGTTATATATTTGCAAGAATTAATATTCAAATTAATAGTGGTATCAATATACCTAGAATTGTATGTTGAAATTAAGGAAAGCATTATTAATAGTATATTGAAAAAGTAAAACAGAACAATTTTCAGTGTTTCTTGTGGAGGAGTTTAAATGAGATTATTTATGTTATTGCCAAAATTTCAACTGCATCTAATCAAGGTCAGATTTCCTGCAAAAGTAATGTGGCTTCTTGATGTTAGTTCATTTTAGGAATGCTCTATATTTTGGCAAACTGAATTGTTTTCACTAGCAGTTGCCTCTGAGAAATTAAGGATACGAAATATGATTACTATAAGAAAATAGGGCTCCTACTCCGTGCACCAGAACAGGTGATGTAGCATATTGTTTCACCATTGTGTCAGTGTAAATTATTCAGTAACATCTTTTTTATTGTCTGGCCTTGTTTTACGTCATCTTGGCAAGGACATGGAGTAGGATCCCAAAATAGCTGCAAACATCTCTTTAACAGGAAACCCTTTTAAGTAGTTTTATTAATGAAATATATTCATGTCTCATATGAAAAAGAAGATAGTTTAGTTCAGTAGAAGATTCATGCCTAATATACTAAAACATAATTAAATATATATATTTGCCTAATTTCAGCTTAAACAGACCCATGAAGTTTCTGCAATTTAAAATTCAATATTATCTCTGATTTACTGTTTCTAATGCACATATCTAGCATTGAGTTGTATTTATTTTTTGTCACTTTAAACTAACTCCAAAATATATTGCTTAAAAGTACCGGTACATGTTCCCTTAACAGCGATATCCTACTAGCTAGGTATGTAGTGCAGATGAATAACAGCTCTAATACTTATCTGTTGCAAAACAGTGGTTTGGCTCTAGTATGTTAACGTTACTGAAAATGTTAATTGTAGGGATGAGAAAGGGGCAGATCTGTTGGTATGTTTTAAGATCATAGTATTATAAGTAATTATTGTTATAGAACTCAAGTCTTCTTTGCTGTGTTATTAATAATCAACAATCAGAGTTTTGGGCCTCCATTTTATGAATCAATATAAACTTCTGTAAGCTGCAAAAATATTGTTTGTCATGACTTTTTATCCATGTTTGATATAAAATAATTTTGTTCCCAGTTCTGGTTATATCCAAATGAAAATGTGAAAAATCAGAGTTATACATTAGACATATCCATATATTAATAATACAATTTTGTAGAAATTGAGGACATTGCTGTTGGCAGAAATGTTCTACATAGAAAATATTTAATTGTTGATGTTACCAGTGTTTTTCTACTTTTACTCATAAGATCTAAGAAGCAATTCTTAGGGAATAGTTTCATGCATTATTATCTGTTAGTAACAGTTACTAGACAGGAGTGTGGAAGCATCAGTTTTGCAAATTGTATTTTTTTTAAAGTTATGTTCATTATTTAAACCAGCATAGCTTTTAAATATTATGGGGGTAGTTTCTAAAGAAACTGGTGCTGCGTTGGTGGGGAATTGAAGCATAAGAAATTGGGATAATCAAACAAGTTGATAAAGTACATTATACCACCGTAATGTAAAAAGTGGGAGGGGGGGGGATGGTTGCTGATGTTTCAAGCATTAGCCCTTCGTCATTCACTCTGACAAAAGGCTTAAACTTGAAATGTAAGCACTCCAACCCTGCTTTTTACTTTACGGTGGTATAACTTAGTTTACTAACTGGTGGTTATCCCAATTTCTAGCATTAAACTATGTTTGACTAGGTGGTTATTGTTTATCAAAACTGTTTTGTTGAAATGCAGCTCACTAACTTGCAGGTTTGTACACACAATAAAATTATTATTTATCTGATCCTAGACAATAGAACAATGATTATTATTGTATCACTTGCTTTTCTACTGATAAAGCCCTGCATAATTGTTTTTTTTTTATAATTTAGTGAACTGCCAAAATGTTTACAATTTTAATGTTGTTATGATCGTTACTTATAAAGCACCAAATAAAGTTGATATGAACTCACTTTGGTTCTGGTTTGCTAGTATCTTTCCCTATGAGGTATTCCAACATCACTAGACTTCCATAAAGCATTTGATTCGATTGAATAGCCCTTTATAATGAGCACGCTTGACTACTTTAATTTTGGTAGCGACATCAATCGCTGGGTCAAGTTATTCTACATGAATATAGAAAGTGCGGTACAAAACAACGGATTTTTAAACAATTGGTTTAAGCCGTCAAAAGGAGTGCAAGGCTGCCCCCTCTCCCCTTATTTGTTTATACTGTCTACGGAGGTCCTCTCAAATAAGATTCATCAAGACCATAAAAATCTTTGGTAGTGAAATTAAATTGTCTCAATTTGCTGATGATACTACTCTGTTCAATGCTGACATAGAATCTCTTGAATTGGCTTTGAAAATATTCGGGGATTTTGGAAAAATTGCTGGTCTGTCTATTAATGTAAAGAAAATGAAGGTGCTCTGGTTGGGGGGGATGGAAAAGCAATAGGGATAATTGATTTGAAATGGTTCCACAGCCCTGTTAAGATTCTTGGGATATTTTTTTCATACAATATCAAGGAGAATAATGAGCTTAACTTCGACAAAAAGATCCAAAGGTTGCAAACTAAGCTGGATATGTGGAGTTCACAGGATCTTTAATCTTTAATTGTCATAATTGCCATTAGTACACTAATCTGGCAATGGTTGGTCAACGGCTTGCTAGGCAACTACAATATACATTGGACTAGATATACTGTTAACTAGATTAGCAAAGTTCACAAGCAGCTAATAAGAACAGAAAGGTAATAAAGTAACATTAATTAATGGCTGGCAGATGACGCATGTATCACTGAAAAAGGAAGACCATTCCAGACTGGGATTGTGCTAGGGAAGAACAAATATTTATATGCATTTACTGAAGATGACAGGGGGCATAAGTTTATAATTGTGAAACCTCCTAGTCCCCTGAAAACTTAGGTTTATATCGGATGGGAAAGAGATGTTCACAAAATTGAAATTGATCTTATAAAACATTGTCAAATCATTGACAATACGGCATTCCTCAAGTTATTGCCAGTTCAGGTCTACTAGCATAGCAGAGATGCTGCTGCTGCGGGAGTAGTCAGTAAAGACAAAGCAGGCAGCTTTCCGTTGGATAGACTCAATGGCAGAAATATCTTTGGCGGTGTGTGGTGACTAAGCAACGCTTGCATACTACGTAATTGGATGGACTAGACTAGCGGGCTCGCGACTTGATCGCCCTGTCGCAAGATGAAAGGTTCTGCTGGAGAACACACAATTTTAATTGCCTTTGTTTTAACTTCTTCGCATTGCAGAGACCATCTGAGAGAGCTTGTTATGTAAACAGAAGAGCAATGTTTATTAAAGCTAGTATATCAAAATTAGTCTACTCGGCCTCTAACTGGAAAAACAAAATCGTTAAGCTTTTGAGGGGGGGGGGGGGGACATGACTGCGACAAAGCAGGGGCTGATTGGGGCGAGGGGTAGGGAAAAGTAACTTGAACTACCCAAGAGTATTACCAGTAGTACTCCCCACATAGATGGTATAGAAGTTCATCAATAACTTCGCATTAAGTCTCCCTACAAAAAATCCCATAAATGGTTAAATGCCACAATGGACATTTAACCATATGTGGGTAAGAGACTATGTGGGTTTATATAAATTTATGCACCAGGGAACTCACTGAAGCAAATTAAGGCTCATGGAACAGTTGATCAGAATCAGCTCTTGGAGCTCACAAGTTGAGACAATCAGATAAAGCAAATGGAAAGTCTTTCTATTGAGACTTTGACAGGAGAATATGTTGAGTAACTGAAAAGTTTAATGGTCTAAGCCAGGTCTATTTACAGCATAAACATCAGGAAAGTCAAAATAAAACTTGTTTGTTTGGCTTATTAATGGCAGGACTCCAGCATTCGGAATCACATTCCAGGATACATAGAGACTGATATTCTTGTTTCCCCTAAACAAGAAACAAAAAAATCTTAAGTTGATTACTAAACCAAAATACCAAGTAACTTAACAGATAAAGATTATTTCTTCCCTGATGTGTTAAGATATACCTCTTACTAATCGAGTTTGAGGTCTGTACTGTAAGTTACAGACCAAGTTTCAGATTTATGGCCCAAGCGTGAAGTGCGCCGGCCATAAATCTGAGCAGAAAAAATGAGGATCCATAAGTTACAGTATGGACAGAGCAAACGAGGTTTGTAAGATGCTTATTATATCTCTGGAGTCATTTTGGTGACCAAAACAAACTTTAGCGGGCCGTACAGTGAAACATGCATACTAACTGAGAGATATAATAAAAAATCTTTAACTGTACATGTCACACGCGTAAAGATACAATGTACTTTCCAAACCATATCAAGACCAAACCTAACTTGAATGAGAACATCAAGTACAACTACTGAGCTATAATAATTTGAAACAGAGACAATGGCCTTGAAAATGACAAAAAAGTGTAACAACTGAATAAATTAATAACAATGATAATGAATTTGTATAGCACCCTTTTTGATATGGACATGTTCAAAGGCACTTTAAATCAATTCTCCTATTAATGAATGAATGAATTAATTAATTACAAGTAAACCTTATCCAAATTCTACCACAACACCTATGACTATGTCCCCTACTCTTTTTGAACAGTGTTGTGAGATCTTAAACATCCCATAAGAACAGTGCTGTGAGATGGGGCCTACGGTTTTCTATCCTTATCCGAGAAGACTAGAATGTCTAACCATTTGCAGATGTCATTACAAAGGCAGCACATTCTCCTCAGTTATTTTTTTGACCTTGAGTGTTGGTCCGGCCGAGGTTTGAACTCAGGACCTTCCGCTCAACAGGCCGGCGCTCTACCAACTGAGCTAACCGGGCGGTGGTTACCTACAACAATGTGCAGTCCCCTTTGTTAACACAAGGAAGGTGGCAGGTGAGAGGACTAACAATGAAAGGTGAATGCCCAACAGGGCAGAAGGGAGGGAGAACAAAGGAAGCATGTACGTTTGGTTACTTACTTCAGGCCAGTGCCATCATCGAAGAAGTAATACTTGGTGTTCATGCCATGGTACTTTAGAACTGCATTGTCCCCTCGTAATATGATTTTGTCCCAAACCACTACTTGATTGAATTTCTACATGCACATATTTCAAATAAAATCATTAAACAAGGTTAGTTACCAATAAATATTATTTAAAATACTGTAGCAACAGGTTAATTAAGCATCATCATTCATTGCACATATAAAAACAAGCTTCACACCCTAACCTAATCACACCTCACGAAGACACTAGACAGGAGTGTTGAAACATCACCATCAGGTCGAGCGAGCTTGGCATTCATTAATTCTGTGCTTTCAAACATAGGGTTGAAACATAGGATTGGGGAATTTGTAACCTTTTAAGTTACATTCATTATTTCAAACCAGCATAGCATCAGCTACAGTCTGTATGTCTGATTTTCCACCTGGTTGCAATGTGCACTTTTCTTTTGACTAGAGCTGGCAGATGTATTGAAACAATTTAAACATATCAACTTACAGTATCAACATACTTGAAAAAGTTAGATTCATATGATTTCTTATTAAATGGCATATTTTCTTTATGTTTGCTTGTTCTTTACAAGGAGAATTGAATGTATAATCAGATACTGATTTGGCGTGATGTGACTTTCCCCCAAACAAATAACATGAGGAAAGCAAGCCTGCATATTGTAACAAAAGCTGATGTTTCTGATTCCTATGCTATACAGTATTAGTAACAATCTACTTGTAGACTAATGCAAATGCCACAATCTGATTGGCTGAGCTACTGAAGACTATCAGCCATTAGTATAAATCTACTAGTGTTCTATCACAAATGCCACACTCTGATTGGCTACGCTACCCACTATTTATTCTGTGATAGATAGTGAGTAGCGTAATGGCGGCCGCTTCTTCACGTTTTCAAAGTGTCCGTGAAGAAGATTTAGACAGTAAAATACTGGTCGAGGCTGTTCCAGAAAAGACAAAGTTTTGAACAACTAGTAGATTTATACTAAAACAAATAGATCATTCGCTCTCGATTTCTATGCATGATAGAAATCTTGAGTTCATAATCTAATTGTTTATTAGACAGCACTTGGTTGGAGATCATTTTCAAAATGGCGATGTCTTCGCACTTTGGCAAAGTTTTGCAGCCGGACGATTTAGTATTTTGGTATTTTTTTTTTTGTTTTATGTTTCGTTTATTATGATTTTTACTAAAACAATTAGATCATTTGCTCTCAATTTCTATCACCCCATAAAAATCTCGAGCTCATAATCTAATTGTTAAATAGACCGCGTATAAGAACCTGAATTTTTCAATTTAGCCTTAACAGGTTCTTATATAAATGGTACTTAGAGTACATTCAGGCCACCAATGTTCATAAAATAGGTTCCTATATTTTCAAATGAATTTCATCTGAATATGCTATATAAATATATATTATAAATATCATCTCATAATACAATATAGATCATTTATTTGCACCAAACAACATGGTACTTAAGCTTGAAGAAAAAAATGTTATGTTGAGTTACTTTTATATAGATGATGATCTCAATTCAGGAGTTTCTACCTCTACACTTTTACAGCAACCCCACTGATAAGAACCTAACTTAAAATCTTAGCCTTAATAGGTTCTTATGAGGAGGGGGCTTGAAATGAAAATTTTAGCCTAACAGTTCTTAAAACCCAGGTTCTTATACGTGGACTATTACTGTAGTAGGAAGAGAGATATTTTCAATGATTGTTCCCGGCCTTTGAAAACAAGAATTGTACATCAATACTTCTTATAAAGCAACTCAGCCACTTACATTCCTGGTGGTAGAGTATTCTGCTGTGAGATACAAGAAAAGCTGTTTAACATTCCAGTTGAAGATGCCCTTCATATGTACAACAAGTTAAGGAACATATCACCTCTACAAACTGTTAGTTTGGAGTACTAAACAGACACTTGTTATTATTTTCGTGCTGCATTTTTAGTCGGGCAACTGACTGTAGGTTTACACTCGAGTTTCATCGCAAATCGCAGTCACTTGCAATGGGGAATACCGCAGACACATAATACGGGCGCAAACTTCTTTCTACAATGTCGAACTCTGATGGTGAATATGTTGAAAACAAATGGTGTCATCTTTTCTACGCTCAAACATACAGACCCACAAACTGTTCGTGGTAGACCCACTCTAAAAGATGGCGTGTGTAATAAGCGTATATTTCGAAACCGGTCGTTCCGCGAACTGAAAATAGCAAAAGAATCAAATGATTTAGCGAATGTCTCGCTAGAATTAAACCAGAAATCAAACGAGTTACCAGTGAACAGAAAATGTGGACAGAGTGACAGAAGAACATTTGCCGAGAAAGACAAGGTGTCTCGCAATGAAACTCGAGGAAACGACAACAAAGATGCCACATTGGAAACCAGCACCTTGGTACCCTTAGCATTTCTTTTTTGGACCACTCCGCACCATAAGTGGTCAACACTCATAACAGCACGTCTACATGTTGTCCGACTTACGATCTTAGATCGTCTTGTTACTTTATCAATTGAATGTTTTCTCACAGACCAATGACAGTAACATTGTCTACTAGGAAGTAGAAGTAGTCTCCTTGAAAGGGTCCTGCTTATTTTAAGTCCCAGAAATCCCTTTATTACAGCAAAAATCCAATGCATGACCAGCAAGGATATTACTGGGTTGGGGGAAGGGTGGAAGCAGAGGAAATGAGGGAGGGGGTACAGGGGAAAGGAGAATTTGGAGACACAGAAACTCAGCATTAGAGTGTCTGCTCTGCCTATAATGCCAACCTTCTTCGTTAACCCTTCACAGTCAACAACGTTCTTATAAAGACAGCTAGTGAATAGCCATATCACCAGGTACTTTCAAACTTGTGGCAGCTGCAATTTGTCTCTTTTCCAGAAAAGAAAAAAGAGAAAATGAGACATAAGGAACCAAAGTGCTCACACTGTCACCAACCCTCCACCTCCCCCATCCCCCACCATCATCACAATGATTTTGAATTGATCTAACAGCAATTTGGTGCGGAGAATTACTACTTAGATCTCAGTCACAGTACAATTACATGAACTGCAATATACATTGATCATTTTTTCAGTCCGCAAACAACAACAACTGTTTCAAAAGGATATCTCCTTCTAAGTCAAAGGTAATAAAACCCAAGTCGCTCTTTTCCTTGGAAGCGCTGAAGTCTTGAACATGTTTCCTGAACAAAACAGTTTAGGAAAGATCAATATAAAAATCGACCTGGAAATGAAAGCACACAGGCATCAATTTAGCTTACTTACACAAGAACTTTCTTGGTCTGAAGATTCAACAAAGTCTGATGACCATTGAATAGCGTCGACAGGAAACACAGAAATGTGAGGGCTGCGAGTACTGTTAACGAAAACGCGAATATAGTGTTTGAACGAGACAGAAAAGTGTTCATTTTGTTAAAAATTTGAGTACTCTCCACAACAGACAATGTGGAGTTGAAAGTAGAGTTGTAAACATCTTATTGGACAGTGGCTTTCAGCTAAATGAAATGCTCAGACGCTTATCTTTTTTAGGTAAGCCTCTGGTCAAGAAACCTAGCGGGCTCCAACATGCAAGGACGAACCTAAAATTTGCCAAGTGGCCCAGTTTGTTTGAACAAATATATCCTTGCTATAATTGGCACTTGTATGATCTGAAAATCACGGTTTCCAAAGCGTAGATGGCGCAAAATATCGTGGAAACACTCGGCTCCTTTTTTGAGTGGTCATGCCTAACCTACCCAGGCAATGTTGCTGTCACGTTTGTTCCTAGAGACGGACAAAGTAGGCACACAACTTACCAAGAACTCTCCGCTCGATCTTCTAAGGTAGAAACACATTTAAAAACGCTGTGCAAGACAGAGGAATCAGTGGCACTGTACTCTAGACAGCACACTGGTTTGATTGCATGTCTTCTTGGAGTTCTAAAAGTGAGATGTTATTTCGCGCCAATTGATCTCAACTGGCCGCTAGTTACGATCTGTCAGTTCTTGTTGAAACTGAATGTCAGATACGTGTTGGTAGAGGAGCAGCTTCTGGAGTCGTTTGAAAATGTTTTAAGTTATTGGAGAAAACTTTTAACCACAGAGTCCAGGACAGAGTTCATACAGGATGAGACCATGCGGTCCAGTGGCTATTTACTTGTACATCTAATTTGGCCAAGTGTAAATTCAGAGATTAAGGTCACACCGTTGAATCTTGCTTATGTTATGCAGACATCAGGGACTACTGGTGAACCAAAACCTGTTAAAGTACCACACAGCTGCATTGTTCCAAATATTATAGACTTTAGGTAAGTTCTAAGAGAGCATGTACAGTAACATGGACCAGACTTAATAAACCCTGCATGGATACGTAACTTGGTGAGAGCATGTACCCATCATCCATGTGATTCAGTGCAGGTTCTGCAACTTCAGTATCTGGACTTCACTTTAGGGTGATGTTTATATTTGCTAACAGTCCTGTTCTTCAAATTGAAAACATCAGCTTTTCCCAATTTCCTTTTTTCCAGTATACAGAAGGAAAAATGAGGGTATTTAGTTACCTCAAGACATAATGATGTACCACCATCTAAGAACATGCAATGCATGTGATTCTGATGATAATTTCTGCTCATGAAGTCAGTTGGTGTCAACAAAAGTACTTTTCAGAACCATGTACACCAGGAGGATTGAACGTGACCAATAATTACTGAGACAACTTTATTTAAGCCATTAAATTTGTAGTTTTACCACATCTGTATGGTAACTGCAGTCAAAGGATTAATTATGGACTTTACCATTTCAGGAGGATTTTCCAGGTGAATTCTCATGATGTGGTGTTTGTTGCTTCACCTTACACCTTTGATCCCTTCATTGTGCAGTTGTTTGTGGCATTTGCTGCTGGTGCAAGGGTTGTGTTAGTATCTGATGAAATAAAAAGGGTGCCTGCTAAACTTTGTCATCATCTATTTGATAGAGAAAGTGTAACTATCCTACAGGTAAGCCTTTCTCCAGAGTCTGATACAACTCTCTGTTGTCTGAAGAGAGACATTTAACACTCAATGCCATACTGTAAGTGTCAAGTATGGCTAGCCTGGGGGCAGCCATCTCCTATTTCCTTTGTTACACATAGAAACAAAAATGGGGGATGCATACACACAGGCTAAGAATGGCAGGCTCTAGCAGAATTTCTGATTTGTAGACTTTTTTGCAGCCCACGCCATCTCTGATGAACTACATAGGACCTGAGTTGATCAAATCAAAGGTTTTGTGTGTGGAATCATCACTTAGAGTTCTGGCATTTGGAGGCGAATCATGTCCCTCCCTTTCTACCCTTAGGCAGTGGAGGCCAAGAGAAAGTAAGACCCAAATTTACAACCTGTATGGCATCACAGAGGTATCTTGTTGGGCATCATGCTACCATATTACTGACAATGAGTTGCATGATAAGAAGACTCTAATAGACACAAAAGAAGTGAGCGACTTCTTTGGGAGTTTCTCGTCATTGAATTTGGAAAATGAAGTGCCTTTGGGTGATGCACTTATGGATACAGTGATTGAAGTTCATGGGGAAGATGATGGTATTATAGAAGAAGGCATTGGGCAAATCTATATAGGCAAGTAACAGCTTTTTTATTAGTAATTTTTTTCAGGTAGTTTTGAAAAAAACAACCACCAAAAACAACCTCTGAGTTGCTTTACAATTTTCAGCCTATGTTTACAACATTTATTGCACCAAGTGTAAGAAAAACATGACCGTCTTTTTTTTTCCAGGTGGCTCAAACCGCGTTTGTTGTCTTGGAAATGAAACGTCTCTACGACCTGGAAAACTGTGCGCAACGGGGGACTGGGCATATATAAAAAACCGCAAAATGTGGTATTGCGGGCGTCGAGATCGGCAGATCAAGAGAATGGGCAAAAGGTTGAACTTAGACTGGATTCAACGCGAAATCTCTGAACAGGTTCTTGATAGTAGCGCATGCTCTCTAGTGTGCGAGGAAGTTGCTGTAAAGAACCATGGTAGAATTCATCTTTTTGTGGTTAATAACCCTACGTGTACAGACAATAAAGACACGCAGTTCCTGGAACGGAAAATACGCGAACTCTTACCATCTTATGCACAACCGGATTATATTCACGTGATTTCGCACCTACCAATGACAGCTCACGGAAAGGTAAATAGAAAAGCCCTCTTGGCCAGCTTAAATAAAAAGGCCAGTTCTGAGGAAAGTGAATCTGTGAGAAATTTCCTTGCGGGTGTGTGGACTAAAGTTTTGGAAGTAAGCGAAAATACACAAGAAAACAAAAAAAGTTCTAGTGAAACCAAACGTGTGTCTTATCGTGGGAGTCATGAAACCCTGCATGTTTCCAGTGTAAGTGATGAATCTTTATTCGTTTTCAATGGAGGCACATCTCTAGGCGCTGTAAGGCTAGTAGATGCTATCGAAACCTGGATGAACAAGAAAACAAACACTTCTGTAAGCCTGCCTGAATTGTTGGACATTGTGTTAAACAAACCCTTTGGCTCACTTTGTTGCTACGTTCAAAATGAGCTGGAAAAGAGTTTGATCTTTACCAGAGACGTCAAGAATGATAAAACAGTCAACCAGCTCAAGAAAGAAATAGGTCGAGAATTTGCGTCAAGGGAGATCTTTCGGGAAAGAGGGAACGACTCGGAAACTTCTTTTCTTACGCCAACCAGTGATGAACAGGTGAAACCGATCCAGATGAAAGAAAGTCTGGTGCGCAAGTCACTTAACGTGCAAAATTCTCAACTTTGGCAACTTAAAGACCATTCAAGCAAGAGAAAATCATTACCTTCCCAAAGCGATGAGCTTGGAAGCCTACGGGCGGAGCTAAAGAAACCAAAATTAGCAGATGGCTACGCGTCAAAAACAGAAGAAAATTGCTCTGGTAAGGAGGATCTTCCGCTGGAACATGAAACTAAATTGGGCAGTTGCTTTTGCTCCGTGCGTCGAGGAATGCAAAGGTCACTTTGCAAAGTCTGCAGACACCGAAGAAGTCATATCATGTTTCCGACTCAGTTTCCCGTCGTCCCTTGCAAACCCCTTACGTCATTACCCCAGGTCACCCCTTCCCAGTCCCCTGAGGAATCCACTGACCGCATTTTTGACAATGAACGTGAATGTTGTGACCTGAATTTATCACAAACTGTAACGGAAAGTCCAAGCCAAGTTTTCGTGTGCCACAACTGGCGTACGTGCTTGTACAGATGTATTGACGCCTCCCCTCTGGTGGTCTATTCTCCTCTGAGAACTGATGGTGAAGTTTTCATTGGTTCTCATAGTCACATGTTCATGTGCATCCGGCTCAGCGATGGCAATATCCTTTGGGAAAGTAGGTTGGGGGACAGGGTAGAGTCGTCCGCGGCGCTTTCGGATAACGGCAGAAACGTGATTGTAGGTGAGTGCTTGAAACTCTTACACAGGGAGTTACTTAATATATCGTACATTACATCGTACGATATTTGAAGTAACTGCCCTCTTACATTGATCAACCGCTGTCACAAATCTGTAGACAAATCTTGGGTGAGTTTTAAAGGTTATTTCGTTTATGAGCAGATATTAGCCGGGGTTTAATTTCCTCTTACTTTAGGCTGCTATGATGGCAAAGTGTACGTATTAAACCGCGTCACTGGCGCCACAGAGTGCACTTTTGAAACTGGAGCCCCAGTCAAGAGTTCACCGTGCGTTGACGCTGCGACAGGGCTGGCCTGGGTCGGGTCCCATGATCATTACTTATACGCGTTTGACGTCACGCGGCAGGAACGCGCCTGCGCTCTACACTGCGGCGGAGGATCTTGCTTCAGTTCTCCATCAATAAACAGTGACCCGCATTTGGTTTTCACTGCAACTTTGACAGGGCGCTTGCTCGCGGTGCACCCTACTGAAGATACGATCGTTTGGAGTCAACAGTGTCCTAAACCAGTGTTTGCTTCTCCTTTGATGATTCCCTGTGGTGTGGTTTGCGCTTGCGTCGATGGTTTTCTTTACTGCTTTGACTTCCGTGGAAACAGTCTGTGGTATTTCAAAACAGGGGATTCCATTTTTTGTTCGCCGTGTCATAAGGAGGTTAGAAGCAATTGTGAAGCGGTCTCTGGATGCATTGTTTTTGGTTCGCACGACAGCTTCGTGTATTGTTTGTCGACCAGCGGTAAGCTGCAGTGGAGTTTCTCGGCTGATGGACACGTTTACTCCTCCCCTTTTATTGCTGAACTGACCTCCTGTCATTCAGCCGGTTGCCAAGCAACCGTATGTAATCAGCGTCATACATCTGGTATTCCATTGGCCGTGTTTGTGTTCTCAACAGTGGGGACCCTTTTCGTGCTGGACCTCGTTTCGGGTCGTCTTTTGGCATCCTATTCCTTACCCGGTGAGGTTTTTTCTTCACCTGTGGTTGTGGGCAACCGAATTCTGATTGGTTGTAGAAATGACTTCCTTTACATGCTCGAAGTAGTTTTAAAGGACTGAAAAAATAAGAGAGCGACCCTCTGCAACCACGCCTAGAGGATATTTTCTGCCCACACAATGATTCGTTCAATGTGACATAATGCAATTCTTTTCTGGTCAAGCAAGAAACTGAAGTGCTTTTGTAACTGGTTTGAGAGGAATGATTGCCACAGCATATCGTATATCCAAGTATAAAAGCCATCGTGTAATTTAAGAAGTGCAGTGTGACCATTCTTTGGTAAACCACTGAACATTGTGTTGTACTGGCTGGTAGCCACTGTCATCAGGATGTGCAAGAGTGATGCTGGGATTTCGAGTGTTCGGTCTAGTTTCGGATTACCATCGACTTCACACTTTTGTTCTAGATGACTAGAATTACTATATTCAATATCTCCAGCTTTTTCATAGGGATAAGCTACCTGCGATTTCTCAGCCCGAATTGGGTTCAGCTCTTTGTCAGTTATCTCTGTTCTCATTGAAAGATGACCATCAACAACTAGAAACCATCCTTAATATTCCCCTGCATAAATCAGTTCGTCAATAGCCACATGCACGCATCGCGAGCCTATTTACTATAGAGTGTGGTTCTTTTTCCTCTGTGGATCAAACCATGCAGTGTGACCATTCTTTGGAAAACTACTAAATAACACTGTATAGCAGTTTGTTTTACTATCAGACAAGACCACTTCTCGAAAAGTCAAGAAACTTTTAACGTGTTAGCATTTATTTTCTTATATCGTGTTACATTGATTTTTGATGTTTCAAAATCAAGTACCTCTTTTCATTTAGAGGGAAAAAAGTGAACTTTCCACTTTTCTCCCCATAAAATATATGAATTCATCAGAAGGAATCTAATTTTACTTCTAGGTTTTGATCACCAGCCCACCTGTTCGAAATCATTTAATGTTCGACAACAATAGCCAATAATCTCAATTTTTTATCGCCAAAATGACGCTTGTTTCCGCGTGCGCGTACTCACGCACACTTTCAGTTCTAGAAGACGCACTTGAACTTGCACCAGAATCTACGGATTACTAGTACTTTGACTCAGGACAATATTAACAGGGTGTGTGAGTGAGTAAGTCAGCTCTGTTGATCAGATTTTTTCCGGTGATCTTGTCCTTCTGAAACTGTCTTCTACATGAATCCTCTTCTCTTGAATGGAAGCCGCTGTGATGCATGAAACAAGAACTGAGCCTATTTCAGTCTTCGAGGTAGAAATAGTTGCCACTGCGTTTCTGATCACAGTCCTACAGGTTAAACAAGAATAAAAAACTTAACACAAAATGAACATGTAACTTCAATTAGCAATACTGATACACTACAAAGAACACTAAATATGAGAACTGAGAAAATGTTTTATAAGAGCCATATGCAGTTTATAGCGTAGCCTGCAGAGCAGGCGAGATTTCTTCGAGCGAGCGCTCACATCGTAAAAAGTTTAGCCGCCATCTTGAATTTTTCATGCAGTGGAAGACCGGGGAGAGAAAGAAAGTTTTACCAGGGGGGTGAGTGATAGGCAAGACGAAGGATAGGGGAGAGGGTGGGGGAAAGAAAATCTTCTCATTTTCCCCCTCCCCCTTCCCCCACCGTCTAACATGGCGGTCAAACATGGCGGTCGCAAGGTTGTAACGCTAACTCGCCCTTATAAGACGCCTGCACTGCAGGCTATTTATAGCGTGGCCTCAGGTTCTTAACGCACCTTTACCGAGTTCATTTTGTTGATACGCGGGCGGAAGTTAGACGGATCTCGACGGAAGGTGATCTCAAGGGACTGAAGAAACCTGTTCATTCCAGTTAACAGCATCTGCGGACTTGAGAAGAAGAACTCTCAAACATAAATAATTCATAAGAGAGAGACAAAGGAAGACAAGCATCGTGACGTGTTTGGATATCTGATGAAACATGGCTCGTCCTTACATCGTTAATTTCTCCTTGGTAATTTTTTTTTGAGAAACTACACATATAACACTAGATAAATGTTTAATCACAGATCGAACACCTCAAATTTCGCTAAAAATACACCGTACGCGTTGCATTTTCAAGTCTGTTATGGGTGTTCAGTTCATATATGATGAAACACTGTATCTTGTGTTTGATATATCACATAACAACTGGCACGAACCCTCGCTCTTAGAAAACAAGAACGAGGACTCTGATCTCAACACGTTAACCATTCATCGTTCGGAAATTTGGCTGCTTAACTGTCCGATTTGAACTGTCCGATTACAAACATCTGTAAGCGGACACCTCAAATCGAACAGTTTTGTAATTGACACAATACGTAAACCTGACTATTGCGCTCTTCGTTATGCTTACGTGTTTGCAAGAGTCTTGACTGATGGCGTTCCTTCAAACACGATCACACGATCAGCTAGATATGTGGCCATGATGAAATCGTGCTCCACAACAAATCCAGTCTTCTTTGCGTGTAAGATAAAACTAAAACATAAAGAACAAAAATTTTGACTCACTAAACACACAGCTAAAAGAGAACCATATTTGTTTACGGAAATATCCAAGACACCGCAGATGCACAAAAAGATGTAAACAAAACTAAAGCGCTACGCATCTCATCTAATAGTGGACGAAACAGAGAGAGGCCCACTTTCGTGAGGCCGCGCGTTGTGGTGCAAAACAATAGCGCGCTTTTGGTACTGACGGGCAGGTTGCAATGATATAAAAGTGGTGAAGTGAAGTGAAGTCAACTTTATTTAGGCAGGGTGGCCCAATCAGCACTTGGCTGGTATCAAAAGGGGCCCTGCGTAAATTAAGACTACATTAAATTTCTATATATAAAGATTAATATTACAATTATAAAAAAAGCGGATAAAAAGCGCTTAAAAATATATAAAAACTACTCTCTAAAATAAAGTCTAAGAAGATTTTTAAAAATGGGGAGCGATGTTGCTTCTTTTATTGTAGTGGGTAAATTATTAAAATGAAGCGCACCAGAGTATCTGAAAGTCCTTTTCCCAAGCGTTAACTTGGGTTTCGGCAAGTGCATGTCATTCCTTTTCCTCGTGTTGTATGAATGAACGTTGCAATTTCTAATAAAATAATCCGACAAATATGGAGGAGCTAAATTATTTAAACATTTAAAAACTAAAATGCATTTGTGGGCTTTTCTTTGGGTTTCCAAATCCACCCACCCTAACATTTTAAAAGATCCTTCGGTTGTTGCCCTCCTTTGTATAATGCGTGCTGCTCTATTTTGCAGACGTTGCAAGCTGTTACTGCAACCAACTGACAGCCCATCCCATACCGTGTTAGTGTAATCAAACATCGGCTGAACTAAGCAATTATACACGCATTTAGCAGCTTTTAGAGTAAGGTAGGGTCGTTTGCGGGACAGCAGGCCGAGACGTTTTCTTACTTTCTTACAAATCAATTCTACATGTTCGTTCCATGAAAGATTCTCATCTAGTGTTACCCCTAAGTAACAGAAGCTTGATACTCTGTCAATGTTTTTCCCATGAAGCTCTATTTTATAATCTGGACAGTGTTCTAGTTTTTGCCTAGTGGTGTTAATGTACAAGCGGAAAGCGAGCGGGGGGGGGGGGGGGGGGAAGTAACCTACGTTTAATACAACAACAGGTAAACAGAACCGCTATTGAACCCGAGAGGATTCTGACTGCAATTCCTGTAGATGCGAGACTGGGCTCAGGTTAATGATGATATACCTTTTCATTACCATATATGGTATGCCATGTGCTTGTAGGTTTCGTTGACATATTTCTTCTCAGTTTTCGTTCTTGTGAGAACATGTATGGAGCGCGTACGGTTCAAGTAAGTTTTCTTTGGGTTTGAACAGTGTTGAACTTGATTTCATTTCGCTCATAAGGTTTGTTTCTAAGTAATTGTATATCTTTCTTTAGAAACCGCTTGTGATCAAGGGAGAACAAAGTGTATGGTCTAGTTGTGGACGTTCCTACATTTGTGTTTGTTCTCGGGATTAGCGCGTATTTGCTGTATTCGTTCTACATCCGTGGATAAAATAAACATCCCAATATAACTCAGAAATCCTTGTGCTGGTGCTCTGCTGTTATAATTCCAGCGTCAAATACCAGACCCGCCGCGACGATGACACTCAGCAGCGCACTCACCGTTTAATGACCTTGGCGGCGACCAGACGCTGTTCAGAGTCCAGATAAGCCGAGGGCTCATCAATAAGGTAAACGTCAGCTGGCTGCAAAGAAACGGTGGAACAGACAATAAACGCTGAAATGAAAACTTCAGTACTACTGAGAACGCCTTGAAATTTTTAAGCTTCTTTAAGTTTCATGAATTCTCTATGGCTACTGTCCACATGTCCGCCTCCAAAATTTCCTCCTCGCGTTAACCAGAGCATAAGCGGAAGGAGGGTACAGTACATTACTACAGAAGGTTTAGTTTGTGTAGCATCCTTGCTTCTCTAATGTACAGGGAAAATTCTATTAAAAGCAATAGTATAATTTTAGTTGTAAGTATCAAGACGCATGTCAATTTATCTAGGCTTCCAGCATACAATGAATAGCACCACGAGTCGTACCTTTCCGAGACAGATTGTAAGTGCTACTCGTTGCAGTTCACCACCGGAGAGATTTTGAACCTACAAAAGAGCAGTTAAAATAAAAATCAAACATGTGAAACTCCACTTCGTTTGATAAATAATTACCTCTCGGTTATAAGTAACTGCTAAACTATTTTTTTTTTAAGGTAATGATTATTCAGTATCGTGACAAAAAATAGGAGAGCCGAACAAAGTCGGTCTCCTCCCATATAACAAATCGACACGCGAAACGCACTGCGTCTCTAACTTCATAAAAAGCAGCGCTTCTCACTTTGGTCAGATTCTCCTACGAACCCTACCCTACTAGGATCAAGTTTGTTCTTACCTCTTGATCGAAGATCTGTTCAATCTGCAACGGTTTAATGACGTCAGCAATGAATTGAGGATGAACGTACGCATCACGGATCTTTTCATGAAGTAACATCCGAACGGTGTTCTGTAGGACGAGAAAAAAAACTAACTACTGGGGCGGATCCAGGATTTGACGAAGGGGGGTTCGGATAATTTTTAATTTTAGGGCCTCTGAAATGCGATTTCCAGCGTTTTCAGGGGCAATTTGAAGTGGCTTAATTGCTCTAAAGTCACCTCCATTTTTGGATTTGGCGGGACGTATAAGCGTTAATAAGCAGTAATTTTATAGCTCAAGCGGACGTACCAGAGGCCATTTTCAACAAGGCACAAATTTGTCTTGTATTTATTGCTGTTTTCGCGTACAAAGACACAAAGAAATATCATTCTCAAAAGATATATTTATTAGCTGAGTAGGTTCACTTTCTTTTAACCACGCGTTTGTTAGACGTTTTTACGTTCAGTTTAGGGGTTCGACCGAACCACCCGAACCACCCCTAGATCTGCCCCAGAACTCGGCATGGGAAACAGTTACAACGCTAAAGTTACATGAGATATATGACTCAATATAACAAACATATAACAAGACGCCTGGCAGCGTTTACGTGGGATGCAGTTTTAAATGGCAAGATAAATGTGATGAATAACTTACGTGAGGACCTGTTTTTGTTAGTGACAAGTTTGTGTGGTGTATTGACTAGTTGCAGTAAAGAATAATCTTTCGTGAGCAGCAATATTGCACACCAGCGGTAAAAGTCCACATCGATTTCACCTTTGTCACGTTTGGCGTGATCTTTCACGTGATTGCACGTCGGACCCAATGAAATTGCATCGCAGACACAACAATGAAAAACATTACAAAAAAGTCAAACAAACGCGTCGTTTTCTCGAGGAGAAGGAAACGAGATCTCACTGAATTTTATACGTGGTATGCCACAGGCATCCCACGTGATGAACATTAATACAAGATAAGGATTAATGTATTATTACTGTTAACTGCATACCGCTGTACTTACCTGTGACTTGGGACTAATTTTCTGCGGCTTGTAGCTGACATTCATCAGTGGCACCTTTTCTGTACAAAAGTAAAAGTTCGTAATGCAAACTAAAGATTTGATATACAGAATAGAGCACTTTCATAAATGGTAGACGATTTATTATTCTATTGTGTGTATGTTAATTAGACCCACTAGCCTCATTTTGGTACAAAAATTTTATTGAATTGTGCACATCCTAGCGAGCCCAGTAAGGCTCATAATTTTACCATGAAAACAAAATAATTTTTTGTTTGACCTCCATTATCAAAGAGGTCTATACAAATTTCTGTTGTTGTTCTCTTATCATAAATATCTCACAACTGCACAGGGGCAATAGCTAGGCGGGTTCTAAGGTGCCTGTGACCCTTTCATGGTGAGCAAATAAGACTGGAATTGAGAATTTTATGTTTCAAAGACTTTATGTTTTGAAGACTTCTCCCTAACCCACTCACTCACTACTCATCAAAAGAAATGTCACTTTTTGCAAAACATAGCATGATGTCAACATCATAGGTACCCTTGGTGTGACAGTGTGGCACCCCCCTTGAAATATTCTAGGTACACCGCTAATACAAGTGGCATAGGAAGTTGATTGACTGCACTGCAAGTTTTGAACATTTTGTGGCACTATCAGTTTTCAATAAAAGTAGGCACAGTACTCACCACCAGAATCTGGTTCAAGTTTTCCTGCTAACAGTCTGATGAAGGTTGTCTTCCCAGTTCCTGAAATAAATTAAAGACCAACAAACAAACTTAATGTAAAATATAAAACTACCAAGTGAACTCTTGACTTATTTTCAGACACCAAATAAAAATCCTACCTTTTTAAACCAAAGCATACATGAAAACATTAGGACATTAAAATTTAGACTACGAGTTTGTTTCTTGTAGCCAAAGTTGACATTAATAATAACTATTAATGCTAAATGATTAATAATTATCAATAATTATTATATCTCTCAAATAGTACGCGCGCTGTAATTGGTCAATTTACAAGTTTGTTTCAATTGTCAGAATGTCTCCAGAGATATAATAAATTTCTTACAAATCTGGTTTTCTCAGTCTGCATGGTAAGTTACGGATCCTTGTTTTTTTCGGTCCGTAACTTACAGTAGGGACCTCTAGCTACAACATCAGTCTCTTGAGAAGAAGTCTAGGGACAGAGAAGAAGCTCGATTGAAAGTACAATCCCACCCATCATAAAAATACACTAATATTCTAGAAAGCAAAAGCTGGCATCTCCACATCTGTGCAAGTGATAGAGAACAAAAAGAGCAATGAGCAAAGAAGACTACGAAGACAACGCAAGTGGCTTGTGGAGAAGTCAAACTAGTACATTTAATAGTTATTCAACTGACTGACTTCTCCCTTACCATTCTCTCCCAACATGACAATAATCTCGGAGTCTGTAAACTCTCCACCATCAACATCCATGTGGAATTCCTCTGAAAAAAAAGAAAAAGAGAGTTATACTTGAATTCAGTTACCAAGAGAATTAAAATGGGGTTTTGTGCCCTTTATAATTCAAACAAAATAAAAGAGTCAAGAATCGAATATGTAAGGTTTTAGTGATAACAATAATGTTGTTACCTTTGATGTATCAGGATAATAATTGCGTTAATTTAAGGTCCATCTAGGATATCCCTTGAGATATAAACTGATCATTATTACAAAAGCAATTCTACAATCAATTAATTCTTCACATACTTAGCTGCTTTGACATGGAGGGGTATTTATATCTACGCATCCTTTTCACTTCTTCCTCCTGTGAAAGAGAAAATCAATGTCACCTACCAACTAAACTCCTGGAGTAGAAATAAACAATATCTTTACCCTCTCAATATAAAAGCCGCCAAAATACAAAGCCAATCTCAACAACTAACAAACCTTGTCTGCTGTTTCTGCCACTTTAAAAACTAAAGATGACTCTCTGAACCTAAGATTCTCAGTTGGTACAAAGCCATCAAGGAAAATATTGATACCTGCAAAAAGGAACAAGAGTTCCTGAGTAATGTTACAAACACAAATTAACAAACAAGAATAATTATTGTAAATTTTTAATTAATAATGTAAATTATACCTCACCTTCCCTGACACTGAATGGCAATGTCACTACACCGTATGCTCCTGGTACACCATACAGACAACAAATAAAGTCCGACAAGTAGTCCAACACACTTAAATCATGCTCCACCACTATGATGTACCTGTACATACATACATGCATAAACTTTATTAATGTGTCAAAAATATTTAGCTAACAATAGCTAAAAATAAAAAATTCCAGTTAAAGCAATGAGCATGCTCAGGTTTTTCAGGGATTTCATTTGTTTGTACAAAGCAATCTGGTGATTGCTTTGTACAAACAGTGTCTCTCCCTAGTTTTTTTGGATATTAAAGCAAAACTTCAAGTGGACATAAAAGTAAACCTTTAAGTGGCAAAAAAACGCTAAAAATTACAATCTTTCCATAACTGAAAAGCTGCTTGCAATTTCCAGATTTCCCTGAGCAAGTTCCCAAGTTGATAATTTCATGAAGTAATAGGTTACATAAGTTATTTATAAGAAAAAGTTTTCTAATGGATTCTTGGGGCAACACAATACTGCAACTTGAACATTAAACCAAACAAGCAAAGAAAAAGGATCAGGAAAAATCAATAAATTGCCATTCATAATACCTGTCATCATTTAGAAGGGAGCGAATTGTTAGTGCACACTTCAGACGTTGCTTGACATCCAGATAACTTGATGGTTCATCAAACATGTAGCTGTCAAAAACAGATGGAAAATTACTTTATGACTGTGCACCAATGGATCTTGGATGGCATTAAAATAGATAGTACTGAAAGCACACTAGCTCATCAAGTTTAATTCAACTTATACTTGCCGGAATGATTAAAATAATTATTGTTGTTGTAATGTTGTTAGTAAACTATCAAAATTACTTACATATCTGCTCTTTGAATGCAGACCACAGCACAGGCAAATCGTTGAAGCTCTCCCCCTGACAGTTCATCAACCTTGCGATCTCGAACAGAGTTTAAATCTGAAATTCAATTATTATTAAGGGAGCATAATGTATTTGTAAGCTATGAAAGAACTTTGATAATGATATATCAAACATAGCCCAAGAATATTTAAATTATTAATATTAAGTTATCAATTTTATGATAGGCATAGACTTCTTATAGGCCACTACCATGCAAAAATTCAATACTAAGTCCTTGAAGGAAAATATTGCAGTTAACCAAATAAACCTACCAAGCTGTGCACAGATGTGCTCCTGATTGTCCATTTCAGACTTTCTGTCAAGAATGTCTTGAACACTTCCCTGTTAATGATACAAAGATGATCATTCTTGGTTAAAGATATCCAGTCAACAAAAAAGTTGAAGCAATGCCAATCAAAGGAACCCTTCAATTCCATTAGTGATTAGTATCCATTTTCTCCTCACAATACCAAAAATCTATCATACATATTGCTGTGAGCATAACATAAGACTGTACCTTGACTGCCTTGGGGATTTGATCAACATACTGTGGTTTAATGATGGCCTGCACAACAATAAAGAACAACACTTATTAGCAAGAAATCAGTAAAAAATATGACTAATTAATCAGAAAAATTCTATGGCATCACCTTTAAGTCATCTTCAAGAATCTTTGTAAAGTAATTTTGAAGTTCAGAGCCTCTGAAGTATTGTAGTATTTCCTGCCAGTCAGGGGGATTCTAATCGTAACAAAAAAAAACAACAACAGATAATCTTTATTAGCTGACCAGTGAACATTGAGTTCTAAAGCCTTTGGTGGTATATTTCTGACAGAGCAGGGCTCGACTTTCAGAAAAAAATCTTGGGGCCACCTGGCCTCCAAGTTTTCATTTTTGGTCGCCAAAATTATCTTCCAGAAAAATAGAATAGAATACACTAAAGGTCTTTTAATAAACCTCAACAAACGATTTCATCGGCTTCATACGCGAACACGAAAGTATCAGAGTATTGAACTCAATAAGAAATTTTAAAACTAAATCAAAAAATCTTGGGGCCAGCCTGGCGACCAGGCATGAAAACTTAGTCGCCAGTGAATAAAATCTAGTCGCACTGGCGACCCCACAGGTCGCAACGTCAAGCCCTGCAGAGTATTGGGTAAGTGGGAATAATAAGATCACAGCACTGTACTTGACATACATTAAACCTGCCAAGATTAGGCTTCTGTTTTCCAGCCAAGATCTTCAGTGCAGTAGACTTGCCAATACCATTAGTTCCCACTAGTCCTAACACTTCACCAGGTCTTGGTACAGGTAATCTAAGATAGAGAAGAATCAAACAATAAACTGCTAGTTGCCATAAGTAAACTAAAATAAACATAGAAATAAGGGTTTTGGGATACACATTCTATGCAAAACACTAAGGTTATATATTCCTAAGGCTTCTTGCCACTTTGAACCTTGTTTTAGCTAAGGTTGTACCAAAAAAGATGCTTGTACTGCAGGACACCCAAGCTAAGAATGCTGACAGTATCGCAACATCAAATGCATTAACGCTTATTTTAAATTTAACAGTGATTATCTCATTTCTTATCTTTTCTATTTTACTTGTAATTTATTCTGTGTGGCAAAATACTAATAAATAAATAAATAAGAATGCTGACAGTATCTTAACATCAAACATAAAGCAGAAGCAAGCAACAATTTATTACTGGATTATTATATAACAAATATGTGCAAGGCCTTGACTGATTACCTGTGCAATTTAAAAGAGTTGGCATTGTATCGATGTGTCGTTTCCTTTTCCAGATTGCTGGGAAGGTTTATTATTGTAATTGCTTCAAACGGACATTTCTGTTTTATAAATAAAAGCATTGGCAATAAAAATTGATTACAATGAGCAATTTCGACCCTGCAATAGAAAATAAATGTAAGCACTGCAGTTTGCCAAAGAGCCAAGTACTTCTTTAGTTTACTTTACTTTAATAGTTTTGGCAATACAAGAGACTGTAAGTATTGACAGGAGAACCCTTAACAGGAAATACTTCCCTCACTGAAGGGTTAGCTAAAAATTACAATCATACTTTACTAAGGTTGACCGCACCACCAGGGTATGCATCCCCTACTTGTTTCGAACAGTGTTGTGGGTTCTTTGTGGATCTTCTGTGTACTATTATAAGTTGAAATCAATTTGAAATTGGCATCAAAATATTCACTTCAAACATTCCATCACTAAACAGTCAAATCTTTTGAGTTGTACAGTACAGTAATATGCCAAGCTGAACTTGACCCTCAATTACATCTAGATGTAAAAACGCTTCAGACCAAACAACTCAGTAAATTTTAAGCCATCAACTTTTTGACAAACCATTACTTGATAGCAACCAAAGCAGTCATGAATAGTTTTCAATTTAACTAAAACTTTTATGAAAAAAATCACGTTGTACCAGTGTACTAGCTATTATCAGTTAAAAGGTGATTTAATACACTACAAAATCATCTTTTAAAATTTACAGGACACAAAGGATTCAGACTGGGATTTGTATTCTATACAAGACTCCACAAATACACACGCTACCTTTGCACAAATACCACATCCAATACAAAGAGGTTCTGAAATTGATGCAATCTTTGACTCCGGTGTTACTTCGATACAAAGTTTTCCTGCGTAAAGAGAGGGAAAAAGGGAAACAGAAGAAAATTTAGGATAATCCCTTAAAATGATGAAACATTACCTTAGCATTAACGGATCAAAGATCAACAAATCCACGTGGAACAAAAAACTTGATAGATCTTGTTATGCACTGATACGTACCCATACGAACAACGGGACAGTATTTTCTACACTCTTGCCTACAACGTTTTGGTTTACATTTATCCGAACTGACAATTGCAATTCTTGTAAGTTTGTCTTGCGTCTGTTTTTCCTGCTTACCGCGACTAGCCATGTTTTCTGATTAGATGAGGAAAAAGCTTAAAACTTTTCTAAATTTACCGGTAAGTCCAAAATGGCTACTGACCATGTGAGGATCAAACTGCGCGCGCAGAAGGGGGACTTTAACATCCGGTGCGAAAGTATAACTGTGTTTCGCTATTTTTGTCGAAGAAAAAAAGTTGCTTTTAGTTTTTCCTTTGCTTTAAGTAGGGGAATAATTTAGAACAAGCAACACAGGGGAAGATATATCAAGACCTAACAGTAAGTCTTGTGATTTATAGCAAAATATTTTTCTAAGAGGAGAATTTATCAGTTGATCACGGTCTAAATCACTAAACAGAATATGAGCTAAGAGTACGAAAACGGGAGGACCCCGTTCACAAAGCTGTTGTTGTTGTTGTTCTTAAAATTAACTCCTTTATTACAATACAGCCGAATAATGAAAGGTAATACGCTGAAAACCCTTTTTAAATTTATGAACAGGAAGCCATTTTGAGAATGGTGCAATAATGCTCGTACACAGTCATGTAAGATGCACGGACATTTGTTGCTTTGCATGTTTTCCAAGATGGCGAGTGGAACGTTGCGCAGGCTTTGTCGTGACAACTTCTTCTGTATTTCCCGAGTTCCTCCTCGAATTTGCTCTAGGGCATGCTCCCATAAGCATCTTCATCTGGGCTCATCATTTGGTGCAGAAGAGAAGAAAGATCTTTCCCAAATAGCTGACACCGACTCGAATAGTAAAGTTGTTGACGAAATTTGCGAAGCTCCAAGTTGCATTGAAAACACAGCGAATTGTGACTGCGAGATTCCAGAACCAGGGAACTTAGATTTGCATGAATATATAAAGGTGCTTGAAAAGACTAGAGCTCGTGGACGGAGTGTTATCCTGAAAACATGGTCTCGGATAACCAAAGATCCAAAAACTTCGAGCATTTCTAGTGCTTTTAAGTCGCGATCAGTTCAATTTTTGGGACTTACAACTCATCTTCTCGAGAAAAGGCTAAAGTTTTTGGCCGAAATAGGAATTAAAGGTAGAGATGCCCTGATAATAGCGGCGGAGTTTCCGGCCATTCTTACATGGGAATCTCCCAACTTCAAATCGATGCTACAACTTTTGAACAATTTAAAGTGTGACATTGTGAGACTTCTGTGCAGAAATCCCTACGTTTTCGGTCTGGATCACACAAGAGCCACAGAGAATTTACAGAAGCTAACAGCCTGCGGAGTGCCGTCAGAAACAGTGGGAAAATTAGTGACAAATCATCCGTTGATACTGAGCTTTCCTTTCAGTGATGACTGCTTGAAAGTTGTTCAGCTATTGACTAATGCACACGCCAAGCTTCAACCTTACCTCAGTGGTCATCAAGAATCATCAGCAATAGAAGAGGCCATTTTGAATTTGCTACTTCAACCACTAGAGAAACCGCAAGAGAGGGTTAGTCTGCAGGACAATTTTAAGCAAGTAGTTTCATTTTTGCTGGAAATGCAAGTTTCCCCTCTGGAAATTGCAGGCAAGAACCCTATGATCTTTGTTACTCCAATAGATACACTGTACAATGCACTGGATTTGTTTTCAAGCAAACCCTTGCTCTTTGAAATGGAAGTCATCCAAGAACTTCTCACTCTAAGACCAGAGATTTTTGTAGACTTTGATGCAGTGTTTATGAGAACAAGAATACAGTTAATTTATGATATAGTGCAGAGCCCAACAGTGCTGTACAATCTTCTACAGTCAAGTTTTCCTTTTGAAAAAAGTGACACAAAAATTGAGGAAATTATTCAGTGGCTAAGAAGTCATGGCATTGAAGACAAAATCATTGGCTACCTTATGACACTAAAAAATTTCTTCTCCCTTGAAAAAAGAGAATTAATTGAAAAAACTAATTACTTATTAACAGTAAAAGGAGTGAAGATGGAAGATATTCAGGGCAGTCCTGCTTGTCTTTTGAAACCACTGAGTCATTTAAAAGAAAGAATAGAATTTTTAACAGCTGAAAATCCAGCTGCTTTAAAAAACAAAACCCTCAGTCAAGTGTTATTGAGTAAGAACAAAGAATTTGCTGTAGAAGTGTGTTCCTCCTCTTTGGAAAAATTTTCCCAGTTTCTAGAATTTCAGAAGAATGAATGAAAGTAAAAGGGACAAAAGGAATCCTTGATCTCAAGCCTTCTTTTAAAACTGTCACCCTCAGTAGAGCTGGAAGTAAAAGTTATTTATTGGACTTTGACTAAATTTTCAAACATATTCACTCAATTTCACATCAACTGTCAGATGCAAATTATGTCAAATGCCTCACCAGCAACACACTTTTTTCTCAGCTGTCTTTTCATGGAATTTAATACTTCAGAAACATTAATTTAGCCAGATTTTAACACTGTATCCCATTACCTAGAACAATAGAACTCTAAAGAGATTTACTGTTCTAGATGACCAATAATTGATGATTTTACTTCAAGGCACTTTTAACATGGTCAGCAAGATTCTTAACAGCAGATACATATCACCAAATGCAAAAACTCGCCTGGTAAACCATGTGCTGGTATTGCAACTTATCTTAAAACTGTACCACTCTTCTGAAGTTCTCCTTGATGCTAAAGCGACATTTGAACATTTTTTTTTTATGACGGATTGGTTTAAGCTTATGTTGATGTTATAGCAGGGTAAGTCCAAATAACATGAGGTGTATTTTTTTCTTTTTATCCACATTCTCACAGTTCGGACATTTGAAGTATTGTCCCAAGAGTAGGGAATAAAAGTGAGCTTTTGCTGCACAACCAATCCCTGCATAGTGGGGAATTTGCCCCACTTAGATGGTAGCTTTATTCTAGTACCCTGCTACATATACCGTATTCACTGAGTATGTTGAAAGAGTACGAGTAAACTTAATGCTTTATGAGGATAGACTAAGTGAAGGTCAATTTCCTCACGAGAGAAAAAATTTCGATAATTAAAATTAATATTATCAATAATCATTATCTAATTGCTGATTGGTCACATCATTATGTTGAAACGCTTAATATTACCTCTGGGATTAAACAGCTTTGAAATCTGCAATATTTCTTAATAAGTATACAATTATAATTTTTTTTTCCTACTTTTTCTCTTTTCCAACCTGTTAATTTTAGTATATAATGTAAATAATATGTTAATATTTTTATCTGTGCCTAACCCACCTTGATTCGTGTTGCGACTACTTTGCGGGTCAGCACTATTGTTCAAATATGTATGCTGATTGTTGCAGGGCTAAAAATTAGTGCTTGGTGGACAGTTGGGCCAGTTTCCTTGAATTCTTAGTGGCCTATCCCAAAACGAAGTAACTCTCAACTTTTTTTTGAGAGTCACGTGGCAATCACAAAATCAAAGTGGCATCTATAAGTTGTGAATGTTGATCGCTCATGAAATCACTGTTAAAACGGCTCAGAATTTCCACTTCAGAACTAAAAATTCACTAAAATCTAAACTACATCTGGAGTTTTATTTTAACTTTGTACTTTGAATAATTTACATTGCAGCTTTTCAAAATTCTGTAGCATAGTCGCACATCAGGCGTTCAAACCTTAACTTTTGGTAGCCCTGGTCAGTTTTAACTTGCCACTGGCGACAGTGCAACCACCGACTTTTAGCACTGTTGTTACTGTTGTCAAGTTATCAGCATAAACACGCACCACATAAAAGGCATACCAGTCAAATACCACAATATCAGTGTTTTTAGCACAAATTTATTTTCAGATTTCTCAAACAACAAACTCGTATGGGATTGGCTCCAGGGTCTCTGGTGTGTTCCTCTTTGTTCGCACAAAGTGAGCATCACGAGGTTCTGCTGGCTGAAAGAATAATTTTTGTGAAAGATAAAACAAGTTAGTTGCAAACCAAAACCAATATAATAAATAATAAATTACCATTACTTCTTACAAAAATTACCATTACAAAATAATCATTTTTCACTGGCTACATGACAATAACCATCAACAGAACATATATTTTACTAGTGCATTTACAAAAAACAACATCACCTTTCGTTTACAGTCAACTTTGACTCCCTTTTCCTTGGCCTCTCGCTTCTTTTGCCCGTTCTCTTTCACACGCCTGCATATCCAAAAAGGAAACAAAACAGACAAGTAGTTAATTTCTAGTTACAACAGCAAGAAAATAAAACTTCTGTTATAACATCCTTACCTCAAGAAATCATCGCGACACTTTGAATGCTTGATGTGTTCAATTCGTACATTTATCCTCTTGGCAAGGATTTTACCCCTGACAAAGAAAAATGTTTATGGTTAACTTAAACAGAAATTTTCATATCAAGTATCCCTTAGTCAAAAATAAATTTACTTGAGCACAATAAATGACATACCTGACTTGCTTGTTGACTACCACTCCTACAGCACGCTTGGTCACATTGAAAATACGACCTGTCTTGCCGTGGTAGACCTTGTACGGCATTCCTTTGTGTACTGCACCATTTACCTTGCCAGGACAAAGTAAAATTCTGTGAGCTACTTAAACAAAGGCAGTACTACTAGGAAATTACAGTTTTGAAGTATCTTCTTGAAACTAAAACATTATCCTTTGTTTGGTATTTTGGTGGTTTTTGAAGTTTTCCTGGAAATTGCTGGAAGAGATGCCTATGGCTTAGTAATATTCAGGGTGCAAAGAAAGTCATTTTTACAGCTTGCCATTTGGGCAAGCTGAAGCTTGCATTTACTTGCCCAAAGGTCATTTCAAATAACCCCAACATTTTTGGATGAGCAGAATTGATTTGACAGTTCTTCTGTAAGTTGAATTCCTCAAAATACTCCACTTGCCCGTCGGGCAAGTTAAGAACAGAATTCACTAGCCCAATAGCAAAATCCACTAGCCCCGGGCTATCGGACACTACTTTCTTTGCACACTAAATATTATTAGTATTGTCAAATAATTGGTCAACTTACCTTGATGTCCACGATATCACCAACTTTGTATGTCTTGAGGTATGTTGAGAGATGGATCACACCTAACAATAACAAACAAATTGCAGAGTTCACAAGGAGTAACTACACAAGACAGAACAACTTTGGTAGCTATTAAATGTCCCAACTTGTTTACATTAATGAATTTATATATATATATAAAGTGTAAAAGTTGATTAACGTAAAACAGTCCCCAATACTTCACTAGAAAGGAAAATAGACTCAACCATTTAAGAATTTAACCTTTTGACCCGACGTGTTTCGGCATTCGCCTTCGTCATATATATATATATCTATGAAAATTTATATGAAAATTTCATATACACGCACTGCGGTGGAAAGATATTTCATAAATGAAAGATCCTCACAGTTAATGTAAGCAACCAAGTCAGTTGCCAAGAAAAGACCTGAAAAAAATTAGGCTTGCATGGGATTTGAACCAATGACCTTGCAATACCGGTGCAATGTTCTAACTGAGCTATCAAGCCAACTGGGAGCTGATCATTTGTGAGTTTGCACTACTGAACCCATAGAAGACGAATAAATATATGAAAGATCCTCACAGTTATGTAAGCAACATAGTCAGTTGCCAAGATGTTTAATTCAGCAGTGGTTAAAGGGAAAAACAATTCTTAACTTATTAGGGGTACCAGTTGAACTGCCTTTCCTAATAAACAGTTATTCAGTCGATAAGCCTCCAAAATAAAAGTTGATTAGCGGTCAAATAACTTATAATTCGTAACTTATCTATTATCAAACAAACTTGTGATCTACTTATCTACTTATCTACTCGTGACAATGACATCAGCATTCCAACAAATCATGATCCACGACCCACAAACCAAACTTTTTTAATGTTGACGAAATAATCTGATTGATTAGAACTGTATCTTGTAAAAGTACTTTACTTTGTAAACAGTCAGAGCCAAGATATTGTTTTAGTCCGTTCTACCATTCTCTGTTCTACCGTTCACATTCCTCACATTTCAAACCCACACACTCCACAAGCAGAAGAACCAACGGCTCCGAAAAGGAGCCACCACATCTTCAAAAGTTGTTGATCACTCACTCACTCATCCTCATCGGGCCCATGAGGGCTCTTGAGGACAGAAAAGTTGAGGATCAACATAAGCTTATTATTTTGAAAAAATAAAGATTAAAGAAAGGAAACCCAGCTACCCTCAATGAACAAGCAAACGATCTTAAACTTAGTGACTTCAATGCCATGTATGAGTAAATCAAAGAGAAACCCCGTAGCGAAAGAGTAATCTACTAAGTGGAAAACAGATTAATTTACCTCTGTTATGGGGGCTAATCAACTTTTACTTGGGGGCTAATGGACTTGGGGGCTGATAGATCTACATTCTAAAAAACTCCCCCCCTCTGGCCATGCAGGGGTGCAGACTGCATCGCAGATTTAGACCAAACAAATCATCCCTTTAGAACGTATAGTTGCAAGTTCACTGCCATAAAACAAAGTGTAACATAGCATGCTATGCTATAACTATGTTAGTAAATTATTGGGAATGATTTCTGCACAGGTCCCTACTTCATTATCCATGCTGTAGCCATACTGTTTCATTCTGCAATAACAAGAAATGTTTACATGTGCATTGTAACCCTAAACAACTCATCTGCTGCATGCATAAAAAGTAGGGACCTGTGCGGAAATCTTGCCAATTATTGTCCCAAAGTTCGAAATGTTCTTACTGCAGGACACATGGTAATCTTGAAGATCCTTTCCAGCTACTAGAAATGGCAGATTTCCATATTACCCCATACCTCATTATTAAAGCTGTAATCACTTTGAAAACAAGAAATGTTTGCACATGCACTACCCTAAACAATTCACAAGATGAAGCATGCATTGTGAAGTAAGGGGCGATACGGAAACCTGGCCAGAACAGTTACAAACACATTTACATACAGCGTAAAAAATTGCCGGTATGCATGTATGGTGTTTGGAAGTCAAAATAACATTTCAAACCAAAGCTAGACAGAGGAGTAGTCTTGTTCGTTCTTTTCTAAAACCAACAAACAACAAAACAGGAACGCATTATTTTGAGAACTAACTACACAATGCAGGGATTGAAGATACAGGGCAACCTAACTTCGAAGATGTAGAAAATTTATTGGTTCGCTTACCACGTCGCCTAAATGGCCGCGAAAACATGTAGCGCGTTCCGCTCCTGTAACCGTTTGTATTTACCATTTTCACGGCTCCCTGTAAATTAAAACAGTTTCCAATCAATTTCAAGCGGAATCGGACGCCACGAATTCTTAAAACTTTAATATTTCTTGCATTTACCTTTCTAGCACGTGAACAAAGATGGTTCGAAACGAAAAAAGAGGAAGGAGCATGGTTAACATCCCACAATGCAGGGCGCGCTCCAGGATAATCCCAGGTTTCACTCCGGTATTTTATTTCTAGAGGTTAATATCTTATGTAACACTAAGTATAATGTCCTGACAATACCGTATAAATCCTTGTTTTCCTCTGTCTACCTCTGTATACCCTTTTAAACCCTTGAATACCTCCGCATACCCCTGTATACCCTTATATACCCCTGTACACATCTGTATACCCTTGCATACCCATCTATACCCTTAAATACCCTTTTACGCCCTTGAACACCTCTGTATACCCTAATATACAAATCTAGGTGTTTTTTAGAGAACCTACTTGCAGAATTCAAGGTAGCTTTTTGGCCTAAGGCCGAGCATCGCCCGGATTTAGGCCTTATAAGCGTTCTTCGTTTGATGGGGGGAACGTCTGTGATGGTACCAACGAATAGTTCATACCCGGTTCTACCTTTCCATATTGTCTATGTAAGACTGGTGCTCTTGTTTTGTCGGGGGTAGGGTTAGGGAATTTTGGTTTTAAGGCTAAACATCTCTGCTTTTTATTTAATTTCACATCTCAGTTGTTTAAGTCTGTAATCAAAGCTTGTGTGAGGTACTTTATTTTGTCTGAGTAGACCAGAAACAGTTAGTGACGCTGCAGGGAGGTGGGCAGGGGGTGGACAGGGGGGCAGTAGGGAGGATTAATAGGCTTTGGTTTATGTCTGGTCAAAGTAACTGGTCTGAAATGCTGAGCTTAAAGCGCTTTGATTTCTTACGTCAGTTGCAATTTCTGCAGGTATGTTTTCCCAGAAACGGCTATAAGTATATACAAGGGTATACAAGGGTATTCAAGGGTATACAGGGCTATACAATGGTATTAAAGGGTATACAGGGGTATACAGGGGTATGCACGGTTATACAGAGGTATGCAGAGGTATACAAGGATCTATAGGATATTTTCAGGACATTATACGTAGTCTTACATGAGTTACATATCTTTTTAGATGTTGTTGTTATAGACCGCAATTTTGGCATTTTTTCGCTACTTTTTCGCTAACTTTCCTTTGAGTTCTTTCGATCAATATTTCCTAGACCTCGCGATTTATTGTCACAACTTTCCGGATGACTTTTAACTACACTTCACCCTGATTTTTATTCGACTTATTTCCTTACGTTTTCCCAAATTTTGTTCGAGCTAGTATTTGCCGACATATTGTTGTTTATCTCCGTTTTTTCGCAGTCTGTCTTTTTTCCGCCACGAGTTAAACCACTTCGTTATCCATTTTGGCATAAACAAATAGTATTTTTGTATGATAGCTATTATTTTAAAGAGGCCTAGGAGTTGACCGTTATTTAAGGTCCAAAAAATATTTTATCGAACGAATTGATTGAGTTATTTTTACCACCGTAACACTTAATGGTAGCAGTTATCGGTGTCAGATTTTAGGTATACACAGTTTGCGCTAAGGAATACTTCGCAAAAAAGGAGTTTGTGAAGAGCGTTAAGAAAAATGTCCAGAAAAATGTCAAGGGTATGACGTCAAAGAAAGCAATCGGAAAGAAAATGGGCTATGCCTACGCCATAATATTGGGCCAGTAAAGGTAGACCTTTACTGAGAGGTGGGGGGGGGGGTGGTCAAGGGGGGATCTGATCACGAGGTCACGAACCAAAAATTTACGTTTCACGAATCACGAAACAAAAAATTACTTTTTCACAGTTCTAGAAACTAGAAGTCGTACAAAACGTTACGGAAGCGACTTTTGGTCTCATTTTATAAAACAGAGTGCTTTGCTTTGGTTCACTTGTGAGGCCCTGTTAGGAGTAAATTCCGACAAGCGACATGGCCTTGAAACGGCGACACGAAGGAGCTGAAATGACGACGAACGACGAGCCGCTCACGCGAAATTACGACAGCGACCAGCGAACCTTCCGAAATTGCGACGTTAAAAGGTTTGAAACTCAGACGGGCGACATATAGAACCCCCCTAACAGGGCCTCACTCGTGTGCGGACCTTATGAAAAACATTTGACTTGCACAGCTCGGCCCAGAGGGTGCTCACCCACTACGAATGGTTACTGCCCTAATGAATGTCAGGAGTATCATCATCGTCATCACTATCATCTTCATCGATCCGCCAGGATTGTAGCAGGTCGCGTTCCACGGAATGCACTTGAATCACGATTCTCAGGACGGTTTTCAATACATCGCGATTCACGGACAACAAAAATGGTGGATCACGAGGTCACGAAAATAAGCTTGCTCCCCCTCTTAACTGAAAAGGATCGAAAATTATGTGCGATAGTTTTCCCATAGAAAAGCATCATGGGATTGTCAGATACTCTTATACTAAGCGTGCGCATCGCTGGCCCTTTATGTCACGGACTCAACTTCCGAGCTCTGTAACTTTGAAACATCGCGAGAATTTTGTTTCGTGAGGCCGTCTTTTTGTAAAGGATTTTAAAGGAGGAAATGCTTAACAGAGGCAACTTGCTTTTGTGATTCTGCTGTCGGTTTTTGGAACTCACAACGCGAATTTCCGCAACGATTTCGGACACACCGGGCAAGAAACCATCTCGCGAAACGGAACTTTGTCGTAAGCGGCCGGCTTGCGGGAAAATGGCCATAAAATGCTTACATTCAAACCACTCCAATCCCGATGATCAACAGAAATGCCAAAAAATTCACGGAGAGCAAGTACCTGAAACCAAGGGAATGAAAATAAATGGAGGTAAGTTTACTTTGGTCGTTGTTTATCAAAATGTATAAAAATTCCCACAATAACTGTATAATTGTGTCGTCAATCAAGTGATTTAATTTTCGTCATTACGATTTTCATTTTTAAGTTTCTGGGATTTCTAAAATTTAAAACTTAAGATGTACTGAGATTATGTTGAAAATAGTCTGGATGCAACTACCGATAGATATACCGATATAAATGCAATATTATTTGACGATCTAGTTAGATAATGTAATTTACCCAGTGTTATTGTTTCTGCACGTTTTTTTCGGTGAAGTTTATAATGGGACGTTCTTGTCTTTGATCGGTTGATCAAAAAGTGGGTTCACCTGGGAACAAAGGGTGATTTTTAAAGGGCAGGTTTAGTTCTATCGGGGCAAGGGGTTTTCTGCCAAATTTACATGGAATGAAACTTAAAATAGGTAAGGATGTAGTGAAGTATTTATTGTACTTTGACACTTAGTGTTGAGCACGTGGTATACTAGGAGTAAAAACTTTACCTAAACTATACATTTAATGTAAGTTGTATAGGTAATCACATGATTTCGAGTGCAATTTGAGATAAATCAGCACTCGTAAATTTTTCAAAGGCTAACCAAATTTGTAGTCTTTGAAAAATTTACGAGTGCTGATTTATCCCAAATTGCACGAGACAAATCATGTGATTACTTGTTAATAATATACATGCAAAAATTTAATTTCAACTTTCTGCACTCAATTTCAACTTTTTGCACTCAATTTCAATTTTCTGCAGTGTTTGGGATTAATTGACGTGCTCTCAGCCAGGGACAGACGCTTTTTGCCCCCGCAGGGTTCCGGCCCAGAGGCCGGAACCCGAGGAGGCACCCTAATGTTCCCCGCGTAAATAAGAAGTATCGTATGGTCGTAGTGTTAGTATGCGAAAATTTTCTCGATTTGACGAAAATAGGCGCGCACGGTGGTCCCCGGTTAATTTTCAGCATGTGCGCCTGGCTCAGCAACCGCGCAAACTGGGTTTGGCAAGTTTGGCAACGAGTCGTCATGATTTCATTCCAAGCTTTCTTATTTTATTCCAAGCTATAATGTAAACCCATCCTAAACACGATATGTATGAGGATTTCCATTAACCCAAGAAACAAAGTGTGATAATTGACAAAACACAAACACAACAAGGAATTTGCACTCTCAAACGAAAACTACATTTTAAAGGTTCATAACAAATACATGGACAACCACATGCAGTCTTCATTCAGTTTTTACAAAGTCGGGGGCAGATTTAGTGACAACTATGACTAGTTAGTAATAAAAAGTCTTCGTAAGTTTTCAATTGAAGCCTTCTCTCCATTTATCTTGTTGGTTTTCCTTAAATTTAGTTGTAGGGTTAAAACTGTCAAATCTGGAACATTTATTTTCTTTGAAGATGGACAACATTAGATTAGATTTCCTTATCACCCAATACATCATTATGCATGCTCCAGTTGAATAGTTTAGGTTAAGACACATGCAAACATTTCCTGTTTTCGAAGAACAAAACAGTATGGGGAATGATTTCCGCACAGGTCCCTACTTCATTATGCATGCTGTAGCCATACTGTTTCATTCTACAATAACAAGAAATGTTTACATGTGCATTACCCTAAACAATTCATCTGCCGCATGCATAATGAAGTAGGGACCTGTGCGGAAATCTTCCCCAGTATGGCTACAGAATGCATAATGAAGTATGGGTTGATATACAAATCTAGTGCAGTCTTGCCTTGTTTTTAGTTGAAATATCTGAATCCAGTGAGGGTGATTGCAAATCCTGTGGAACAGGGCTGGGTAGGGTGAGGGTTTTCAAACCAAAACACTTGACGTGAGAGAATGAATGTAATTGTTATAATTTTAATAGAATTACTCAACAAGACTGTTGGTCTTCAAACAAAAACTATTCAGAGTGTTTATAATGTAAATAGAAAGTGTGCATAACCAGTAACTTAATATTTCTCTGATTACTGTCTTTTTGAATTGAATTTGGATACAGACACTTACAATTTGGTGCACTTGAAGCATGACTGGTATGACAAGGTATACTGCATTATTATTTTTATTATTATAATTATTAATGGTGAAGTTGAATTGTGACCCTCCACAGGATTTCAGGGAATAAGATGAAGGCATGCACATTGCACGCTCACACGATAGAACAAAAAAACATGCTCTTAACATGATACCTGCATGCAAACTTCCTGCCTCATTTACAGCGGGGCTATTGTTTTCATTTGTACGATTAAAACAAAGGAACATGTCACGATCTTAGTGCGTGTTTGCACGATATAACACAGTGACCGTGTGCACTTTTAGCACACTATAAAAAAGATTAAGGTTTAATAAATTAGAACCAACATTGAATCTGGACAAGAAATGAATTCAAATTTTCCTTCTCCAGCCAATTATTCAAAGCTTTTTATCCGCACCTTTCTTACGAAGTTTTGCCAAAATTTGGCCAGTTAACAGTACCACACAAATCAAGGTTACGGAATGATCATGCTATTTACCTTTCCTTGCATCTCAATCTTAATTTCAACTTAACTTTGTTCTGTGGAGCAAAGACTGAATTCAGGGCTTCTTCCGACGAGCAAATTGCTGTTCTCTCCATGCCAGTTTAAAGTACTGCTGCCTCTAATGCACAAAGTGAACACAACATTGATTCACTTCTTTGTTTTGTGTTCATTCTTCTCTCATTCTTCATGTCTTCCACGTTTGAGAAACAAACAACCGTAACACATGTTAAGGAACAGGTTGTTGTTCTTCGTGGAAAATGTGATGATAATATAAATTCTTCATTTGTCAAATGATGTGGTCACTGGATGTTGATCGCGACGTTACAACTGCTTACTGCTAGTCTTCTTCTGGCGATGGGATTGACTGATTCCGGCTCACCATTAGGTAGCTGCGTGGTCTGCTCTGATTGGTGCACATTCTGTATATTTATTCTACATGACCAGCAAGGAATGCCTTGTCAATTCTAGGGAAACCTTTTCTTCACGTAAAAGAAAGTAAGAATATTCATGATTATAGCTAGCAGAGGAAAAAAGAGTGATAGTGAATTGTTGAGTTAAGTTTTATCTCTCTTGTGTAACTATGGAAACATAAGTGAATGCATGCAAAGCATTGATAACTTGTGTGCTTTTATTCAAACAAAACTCTGCTGTTTATGGAAATTTGGGGATTAGGAAACAAATATTCTTTGTTCCGGTCTACTTTAAATTTAGCCAGAACAACCGAATATGAATCTAGCATATCATAGGCAAGAATGCAATCGACAGGGTTGAAGAAACAAAGAAAGTGACCATGTTAAAAAACAAAGGAGTTTTGTGTGTTAAAAATTACAAAGTTCTACTGCGTTAACCGTCAAAAACAATGGCTTTGAACATGCTTACTAAAATCAATTGTTTTTATGCTCATAAGCACACATTAAGCTTGTCAGGTCAACAGCGTGCAAGCATGTCATAATGTGCTGTGTACATGTGTTCACCTTATTCCCTGAAATCTCGTGGAGGGTTACAATTTGTGGTGGTCCCAGATGGTTGCAGACCTTGATCCATCTATTATTGTGCTCTGAAAACAATATACGTTTAAAGAGAAGTGAAATTAGAATACAAATTAATATTTCAGTGCGTATCAAAGAATTAATTACCGCCGACCTGTTGATAGAGCACGGGACTGTCGTGCGGGAGGTTGTTGGTTTGAACCTCGGCCGGACCATCACTCAGGGTATTTAAAAAACTGAGGAGAAAGTGCTACAATAAATAAATTGATTGATTGATTGAAAGCAATCTGCAGTACTAAGCAAGCTCATTGGCCCTTCACTGGTTCTTGTATCAGTGTATGAAACATGGCTATGACCTCAACTTCAACTTCATGGCTTGATTTTGTAAAAGAAATAGAGCATAAAAGTTTTGTGTTTTCATAAACTGATCCAAAAACCTAAGGGGAGCCACTCTTTTTTTTACTTAAATACAAAATGATACAGACAACACTCAGCAATCAGTGTAATGTTGGCTATCCAAGGCATCAAAGTTTTTTATGTCTTGTTTGTTTTATATCCTTAGTATTGAGATCCATCCTTCTTTCTGTCTCTAGGGGGATTCAGTTGTAGTACACTTGTACATAAAATGCCTTCATGAAAATCTCCTAGATGTAATTCTTCATGAAGATCATCTTCAGGTTAAATTTGCTACAAGGTAATGTTGGTGTACAGTTATTTATTTTTGAACTTTTGTAAAATTTTGCCTTTTATTAAGTTGATTGAAAACTCACTCCTTGACTGTGAAAAGTACACTTTGAAGAGTTTTAATGGTATGACTGCTATTAATACTTTTGACCTTCACTGGTACTTAAATTTCAGCCTACAGCTTCTGGTTTCTTCATCCTTTGGATGGATGATGCAAGCAAGCAACAGCCATTTTAGTCCTTTGCCAACCTTTTGCTAAACTTCACTTTTGTTGTTTTACTGTTCTTAGCAATTCTTAGCTGTTCTTTGCAAATTGTCTTTTTTTTTCAGCAATGCAGAATTTTTGAAGATGCATCAGGGTACAACAAGCAATACCTTGTTTTCATGGAGTTTAAAACTTAAGTTAGTATGTACTACGTACCTCTTACTAACCAAGTTCGAAGGTCTGTACTGTAAGTTACGAACCAAGTTTTTTCCGCCCGGATTTATGGCCCAAGCTCGAAGCGTGCGGGCCATAAATCCAAGCGAGGATCCGTAATTTACAGTACGGACCGAGAAAACGAGGTTTGTAAGATATTTATTATATCTCAACAAACTTTTGAATTTAGCGTGCCGTATAGTAAAGTACAGCCTGCTAAATTGACCAATCACAGTGCACGTACTAACTAAGAGATGTAAATAAATGTAGATATATATATATATGTTATTTACTGGGCAGAAGGTCTGTAGGAGGAAAAACTGTGCCCAAGGTCTTGAGTACGGCCCGAGTGTCTGTAAAAACCTGGACTGGTCACGCACGCTTGATTAGCCAATCAAATTTGAGGATTTAGGATTCCGGCCTGCTCAGATCCTTGAGCAAAAAAATGAAGTAGGGTAATGGTTACTCCTGCTCAAACAAGCCAGTGAGCCCAGTGATTTGTTAGTTTTCACTTCTCATAAATAAGTCATTTTCTGAAGAGGGTATATGCATTATTGACCAAGCATGAAGTCAAGATGTGGAGGCACAGTAGTGTAGTGGTTAGTTGGTTCGGACTTCTGAGCCGGAGGTTTGGAGTTTGAGCCCTCGTGCTGGCACTGTGTTGTTTTCTTAGACAAACAACTTTACTCCACTCTGTCTCTCTCCACCCAGGTGTACAAATGGGTACTGGCAATACAATGCTGGGGGTGACCCTGCGATGGACTAGCATCCCATCCAGGGGGGGAATAATAATACTCCCAGGTGTTTCATGCTTGAAACCAGGATAAGCTCCGGCTGTGTGGGCCTTAAGACTCATGTGCGCCTTTACCTATGAGGTCAAGATGGCTGCATATTGATCAAGTTTTTTTTTTTTCTTGGTGCATGTGTGTGTGTGTTTTTATTGAGTCCAATATACAGGCATCTTGACAGAATATGCCTTGGTCAATAAAGGATTTTTTATATGGCCATTTTTTGTTGCCTTGTTTCATGGGACAAAGCAGACAATCCCAAGCAGGCGAGATAGGCCCGTCTTACCTGCTCAGGTAGCCCATCAGAAATCAGGATTCATATGAACTTGCTTGCTTGCAGAGCTAGCCATATTTAGCAATTATTCACTGAAGGCTAAGTGATTATCGGTGAATATTCACCGAGACAATGTTGAAGTGAATATTCGCTGATAATCACTGAGCCTGAGGCAAATAATTGTTTTATTATAAATACACAGGTGATTATTCCAAAAAAAGAAAAGAAAAAGCATTGTACAACACGAAAATTTTATTTCATCAAAAGCACGCCAATGACTGGCAGCCATTTTGTTTGTTGAGGTGATTATCAGCTGATAATCCGAGATAGCAAACCAAATCAGAGCGCAGGATGTTGTATAATCACCTGAGTATTTATACCAAAATAGATTATTCTTACAGAATGTAACCGCTTCTTATCATAAAGCAGTACTAACTCATGCGTAACATTGTGCCTATTAAAATCCTGAAAGTGGCAACAATTTTTTTTTGTTCAGAGGAAAGGTGGATTTAGCAAAGTCTAGTTGTAGAGTTGCTAAAGCTTATCTTGAAATGTCATTGAAGAAAAGTAGCTCAGAGAGATGGAGTGGTTTGGAACGTCTCAACAAGCCAGGTAAAGAGAGCAGTGTTTTTGCTCTAGTGTTTTCAGTCCTCACAAACATGATCATTAGAATGCATACAAAATATTAAATTTTATAAAATCCAAAACAATTAAAAGCTATATGAAAACATAGTCTGTTGATTGTTGAAAGTTTTGTTGGTGACTTAAAATAGTATCCTTTTATTAATTTTTGCTCCGAAGAGTTGTGAGCATTAACAATTGAAGATCCAACTCCAAACGTAAACACCAATGTTTCACATAGTTGCATACACACCATATGGTGTGGTATAAGATATGGAAAGTAATTATTAGAAAACTATGTACCTAGTAATGGTATTCATTACTTGTTAATAATTATACATAAGACAATTTTGAGTTGTAATTTACACTGGACAATTGTACTGGTATTACACTTTTTGCACTGGTGTTACACTTTTTGCACTAGTGTTACACTTTTTGCACAAATGGTACAGTTTTTGCACTAGTGTTACAGTTTTTGCACTGGTATTACACTTTTTGCACTGATGTTACACATTTGCACTTACACATTGTGCACTGGTGTTACACTTGAACTGCACTTCTTTTTATCAATCACAATTGAGTAATTTTTTCATGTACAGTATAATCAAACATGAAATTTTATACAGTTTATGGAATAACTTATTGCAGCACATAAATTGTAGAATGCAATGCCATATACATGTAGTTTTGTAACAATTTTTTTCCTTCTTCAACGTCCAGGTTTAAAAGAAACTACAATTTCATCTGCTGACAAGCCATTTAGACAGATATTTGGATACAAGAGCAAAACAGAAGATTCTGAGTGTGAAAAAAATCTTACCAATGGAATTCAACATTTCAACGATTTGTACATGTGTGAAGACACAGGGTGTAGAAGTAAAGAATCAGTAGGGACTGTTGCTGGATCTCATTTAGTAGATGGGAAAGAGGTGCGGAGAAACTCATTGGAGGAAAAGTCAGCCAGTAATAGAGACTCAAATGCAGCTATGGGTTCTGTTACCCCGTCTTCTAACTTGCACAACAGTGGGGAGAAACAGTGTGTTAACTGTGTTCCGTGTGATGTGGGAACTTCATATGTGTCTGAATGCATACCTCAAGATATTGAAACTGGCGAATTCTTGCAAGTTTGTGATAGAAATACACCATTTGGGTCCCAGTGCATGTTTAAACAAGTTGATGTCAGAACGAGTGATTCATCAGTTAATGAACCAGATAGTGCTGGCTCAGAAGAATCTGGCAGTAGTCATTCAAACATGCCCAATTGTAATGCTCAGTACACAATGACATTGCCCACTACTGAAAAATTAACTGTGACATTCAGTTCATTACCAAATGCCGTTCAGCCCAGTATTGTAACATCAACGTCTTCGTCCTTGTCAGCATCAGAGTCTACTTACATGTTGTCAAGCAGAGCACCAATCCCAGCTCCACCCCCTCCCCCTAAGGCACCTATTCTCCAGGGGTGTGATGAATCTCATGTTAAGACTGGGATGATGGGAGGTAGCAGGAGTAAGACCACAGAGTTGCCATTCAGGGATGCTATCAGAGCAGCAGCAAGCAAAGGTTCAAACTGTAACAGCTACATCAAAGAGGAGCATGGCGCTGGAGTGTTTACTGAGGAATCAGATCCTCCTGGTTACACAGGGTTGGATAATCTGGGTAACACATGTTACCTGAACTCAATTGTTCAGTGTTTGGCGAATGCAAGGGAGCTGCGAGACTTTTTCCTGAGTAGGTTTTGATAGTGTTGTTATACTTGGATATACTTTACTGTAAAAAATTTGACAGTGAAGGTTTTTGGTCCTTTAGCCATAAGATAGGTTAAATCTTCTGTTAATCCCTTATGTTTACAGTCTAGAATATGTCTGTATAACCATTGCAGTTTTATGTTTACATTAAGTACGCTATTGCATAGTAAATACTGGTGATGTGAATGAATTATTATTAATAAGGTATATTTACTTCATAGTTATGCAGTGTAAGGTAAAAAAGTACGAGCTTGACAGATTTTAGCCTCCTCCTTTTCGTTCCCTCTTAAAAAAATACTAAAAGCAGAGAGGAAACGATGGTGCTAGAAGTAGATTTTGTCATCCAGTTCAACACTGCTGGAATTGATTTTCATTTATTTTCAAGTGATTTGAGTTCATACAATGGGGCTATAATTACTTATTGATTTGCAATTCAGCTGACAGCTATAAAGATGACATTAACACAGAGAATCCACTGGGAACTGGAGGAAGATTAGCCATTGTTTTTGCCAGCTTAATGAAAAACTTGTGGTCAGGGAGAGAGAGGTCACTGTCACCGTACAAGTTGAAGGTTAGTGATGAACTGTGACTTGGTAATCAGCTAGGCTTCTGAGCTGCTCATGAACAATCCTTCAATGCAATATTTAAATTTATTACATCCATTTTGAAATCACAGGTGATCCCTGCAATTTGATTGGTTCATAGCAGTGTGATTTATTCCCAAATTGCACCAAAAACTGGGCTTCCTGAAGTGGATAAATAAATAAGTAGTATTGACAAAAAACTGTGATTTCAAAATGAGTGTAAAAAAGTGGTAATTGAACTTCGTGTCGTGCAATTTTGATCTGAAATCATACTTGCGATTTCAAATCGAACTGGCGCTATGCACTCATTCGATATTTGAAATCATGCGTGTGATTTCAGACCAAATTGCAGTCCACTCAGTTCAATTACCATTATTAACTGCTGGACTGATTAAAATGAATACAGGGCTCAAAATTGAGAAAAAGTTTGTGCTCGCATTTATGCAACTGGTCTCAAAATTTTAGTTGCAAAATGGAAAAGGTAAGCGGCAAAATTTTGACTAACATTAAAGTGAAATTGGAACCTGACAGTGATCATAAACCTGCTGTGCTTCCTCAAAATATTCTAAAAGAAGTTTCCTGAAAACCTGCAAATTTGTTGCCGCCCCTGGCATTCGGAACAAGCAAACAAAATGTGCACCAGAAATTTCCCATGGAATGTTCAGAAAGATAGCATAACAATGCACCTACAAAGATATGCACCTGCATTTCATGAAACTGCTGAAAATTCCGCTAGGTTGATTGCTCATGCCATGATTCTGTTGTTTCTATGTAACTTTTTAAAGGTAGGAAGTTTCTAGAAGTCTGTTAGGTAAATCACATTTTTTAAAAGATTTGTATCTCGGTGACATATTGATCTGCAATCTATAGTCGCATTTTTGCAACAAACACTAATTTTCTTAGTCGCAAAACAGAACAATTTAGTAGTTTTTGCGAAAAAAAGAGATAAAAAAGAATTAATAGTGAGTTTTGTGAGTGCTATAACCTTAATTTTTTAATTTGGAGAATTTGATGTAAGATCGATTTAATACCCTAAATTTGAGAACGATTTCAGTTCTCATCATTTGCTTGCCTCTGCTCCTTTTACTTTCAGCAATAAGAAATGTCAATTGCATGTTGTTTTCTAAAATATCAAAGTCATAGTTTACAGTGTCCACTAAAAAACCATTTGTACAATCATGTATTCCTGTTTCAAACTATATTCTATCACAAAGTGATACTTTTCCTCATAATTTTTGTTTAGTCAGTTGTCGGAGAAAAAGTTTGTCAGTTTAAAGGTTTTACGCAGCAAGATGCCCAAGAGTTTATGGCCTTCTTGTTAGATGGCCTCCATGAGGTAAGCATTCCGTGTTCCAGGTACTTAAAGAGAGTGGAATCCAGTAAAAAGTCAACAAAGTTTAGATTTAGAAACACACTGCATAAATCGTTTGTCCCTAAACTGTGAAATTCTCTCTGACTTGCTCTTATGCCACTTGCAATGTGAAATCATACATTGAAACCGCTTAATGATGGGTTTCATACTGGAGGAGTTGAATTATTTGTTTTGGTTTTGTCAAGGATTTGAATAGAGTAAAGGAAAAGCCATATGTTGAAGAGGTCAAAGGAGCAGGGAAACCCGATAGTGAGGTAGCTTATGAGGCATGGAAAAGATACAAAAGCAGGAATGACTCAATTATTGTAGATCTGTTCCAAGGACAGCTTAAGTCCAAGCTGACCTGCCCTATGTGCAAGAAGGTAAGTCTGCCTGAACTGTGTAACACCAGGATTGTAAGTAGTAATTTTGGCCAGCTAGTTCTTCAGCATAATGTTATTATGTTGTAGTTCAATTTCATCCTAGGTTTAAATTTTATTTTCCTTTGTTTCTATGCATGGTTATGTATGATAATGTGTTAAAAACAAAGGAAATATCTTTAAACAAGGTATGAGATTGAACCACAGCATACACTTCCTTGCCTGTGTGCAATTTATTTTTAAGGAATATCCACAATTCCATTATTATATATATGTTATTTACCGGGCGGGAGGTCCGTATGGGAAAAAAACTGTGCCCGAGGTCTTGAGTACGGCCCGAGGCAGAGTTTTTTCCCATACGGACCGACCTAGACCGGTAAATAACTTATTTATTTTTTCTGTTTGTTTGCTTTTTTTCGCAACAATTTCAATTTGCCGCGAATAGCACGGATAAACATCCGGACCGTGGTCCGTATCGTATAAAGCTGGACCGGTTACGAGCGCGCGATTAGCCAATCAGATTCGAGGATTTAGGATTCCGGCCCGCTGAGATTCTGAAGAAAAAAATAATGTCATGTATTTATTAGGCAACAGTGATTGCTTTTTACTCAAACAAATGTGTTTGGAATATTTTCAGATTTCTATCAAGTACGATCCGTTTATGAATCTGTCAGTTCCTTTACCCAAGGAAGTAAAGCCACTACCAGTTTACGTGTTTTTCAAGGATTGCAGGAAACTTCCTCTCAAGGTAAAAAAATGCAAACCTTTTAATTATGTCTGTCTGTGAGTAATGATAGTACATAGTTATACATACACAGCATTATGTTTTTGTACAATTTGATCCGCTGTAATACCTGCTCTTGTCAGATATTTAAGAAATAGAAAACATGTACCGTGTTTCTATCGAGTTTTAGTATAAATCTACTAGCGTTCTATCACAAATGCCGCGCTCTGATTGGCTACGCTACTCACTATCTATTCTGTGATAGATAGCGAGTAGCGTAATGGCGGCCGCTTGTTCACGTTTTCGAAGTGTCCATAAAGAAGATTTAGACAGTTTACTGGTCGAGGCTGTTCCAGAAAAGACAAAGTTTTGAATGACTAGTAGATTTATACTAAAACAATTAGATTATTCGCTCTCGATTTCTATGCGTGATAGTTGACTCGGGCTGCGCCCTCGTCAACTATCACGCGATAGAAATCTCGAGCTCATAATCTAATTGTTTAATAGAAACACGAGTGAACGTTTGGGAGAACGAGAAATGCTGTGGGAACACGAGCCGCAGGCGAGTGTTTCCACAGCTGTTTCGAGTTCTCCCAAACTTTCACGAGTGTTTCTATAACTCGATAGAAACACGAAGAACTTGTTTTCTATTTCTTTTAGAAAACACCGCGACAAAAAAAAGAAAAGCAACTTGTTAGCTTTGATTATCAAAATGTAAATTCTCTTTACTCGCGTCATCATTACGTCAACAGCTCGTGCTAGTTCTGTGTTTCTATCGAGTTTTAGTATAAATCTACTAGCGTTCTATCACAAATGCCGCGCTCTGATTGGCTACGCTACCCACTATCTATTCTGTGATAGATAGTGAGTAGCGTAATGGCGGCCGCTTCTTCACGTTTTCGAAGTGTTCGTGAAGAAGATTTAGACAGTTTACTGGTCGAGGCTGTTCCAGAAAAGACAAAGTTTTGAACGACTAGTAGATTTATACTAAAACAATTAGATTATTCGCTCTCGATTTCTATGCGTGATAGTTGACTCGGGCTGCGCCCTCGTCAACTATCACGCGATAGAAATCTCGAGCTCATAATCTAATTGTTTAATAGAAACACGAATTCTAACCAATCAGCGCGCGTATTTTCTTAGGACTGTTTTCTAAAACCAGTTTGCTCATGGGTGCTTACCATTCAAGATAAATTCTGGTTTGTGATTTTGCAATCTTCATTTGTCAGATGGAACACAACTTGGAGACAGACAAACCCACTCCAAGTCTCCATGCATTCCCATACCTTCTGGGTCATTTCCAAAACAAAACAGAAATTACCAATGGAATGCACCATTTCAGTAGACCCAATCCAACACTCAGAATCCTTTTTTTAAAATGTTCAAATGGCAAGGGCCCCTGTTTTAAGTTCCATCCTGAAGATCAGATAATGTAATCAGTCTTTTCTTGCAGTATATTTTGTTGGTAACACTTCTTCATGTAATACAGGTTGTGGTGCAAGTTGCACAGGATGCAACAGTGGAGCAACTAACTGGTTCAGTTGAGCATAAAACTGGGATTCAACCTGAGAATGTAAGAAATATTACCTAATTTAATAATCATTGAAATAGTAATTTCCATGCATTGTGCATATCTTTTTGCCAAGCTCTTAACTCGCCAGGCTGTCTTCTGTTTAAACCAGAAACAACAAGATTTGAAACATAAGTGCTTTTGAATATCCGTAACCACAGCTTGTCCACATCCATGTATAAAGTACCATATCTTTAAAGCAAGTGAAAACTTACATGTATGAACCATGAAATTGGTTTCAGCAGCGTGGTTCACTTACAGGTAAATACCCACCTCTGTGCATAACATGGCGTACAGGTAGTTGTTGAAAGTGCTTGTTGTTTACAACGTGTCATGTAAGTAGGACTGTGCCAACAACCTCAAAGACTGGAACAAGCCATTTTTAAACATGATACTTAGGAAATATTGAATCTGTGAATGCACATCTTGTGGGTTTCTGGTGAAACTTAATAAACCTCTTGTCAAACCTCTGATGTTTTGTTTTTGTCTCTCTTGCTGTAAGATGAGAGTTTACGAAGTATTCAATGGAAAATTCCACAAAGCATTCCTGAAAGGAAGCAGCTTGTCATCTGTTGTAGAATCTGACATCATTGTTGTGTAAGTACTGCTGCGTTTTGTACTGGTGTTATTTCTATAGCAGTTTTGTCAGTAAGTCACTGATATATTGATGGGTTTTTGTTTTGAACACAGTTATGAAGTCCTCAGTGAAAAGGAAGCCGGAGAAGAAGTTTATGAGGTACCAATTATGCAGGTGAGAAATTTAAAGCGGTTTGGAAAAAAAAGCACTTTAGGGACAGACGCTTTTTTATGTGTGTTGGTACAAGTAAGACTGGTGGTGGGGGTGGGACAGACGCTTGTGTATTTGTGTTGACAGGGGTGTGATTGGCTTGGGATTCTGATCCAACCCCACCCCATTAAATTACTTTAAAGTCGACCACTCAAGTTGAGATCCACCTCGTTTTTTGCCTGAAAAATATGTGTGTTTGGGAGTTTAAGAGGGAATCCAGCAGGAAATTGATTGCCCTCAGATGTCGGACAAGCTACGTCTCTGACTAATTTCCCGACCAGTTAGCTCAGTTGGTTGAGCACTGGACTATCGTGCGGGAGGTCGTGGGTTCGAACCTCGGCCGGACCATCACTCAGGGTCTTAAAATTATTTGAGGAGAAAGTGCTGCCTTTGTAATGACATCTGCAAATGGTTAGACTTTCTAGTCTTCTCGGATAAGGACGATAAACCGTAGGTCCCGTCTCACAACCCTTGGTTGTAATAACTTCGTGGGACGTTAAAGAACCCACACGCTGTTCGCAAAGAGTAGGGGACGTAGTTCCCGGTGTTGTGGTATAACCTTTGTGAATGTAATTTCACACACGTACGTATTATGAACGAGCTTATATAGCTCCTACACGTTACGTGTATAAATAAAGTATTGATTGATTGATTGATTGATTGATTGATTCCCAAGATTGTTAACTAATTCTGACACGGCATTCATGATAAAGAGGCTTTAATTTCCTTTCTTAGTTATTAATATATTGTATTGTAAACACTGAATTGATATATTCATGCTAGTCTTCAGTGATGATATATTTAGACTTTTATTATATTAATATTGTAATAAATATGAATAAATATATAGATGCTGTGGGAGAAAAACACCCAAACAAACTGCACGTTCATCCCTACAAGCCTGTTTCGTGGTTGCCCACTCGTCAGGGGATTAATTCCATGTTTTTTTCTCCCGCAACATCTACTTCACTCTACTTCCATGTCTTGAGCACTGCTTTGTATTATCATGTTAAACTAAAGGTGATGATGATGATGCTGCTGATGATGATGATGATGATGAGCTTGCCATTTTTTTCACATGATCACCCCGACCCCCCCCCCCCCCCAATCAAAAGAAAGAGAAGTCAATTTCGGATTAAAGAAATATGATGCAAAAGTATTCGTAAATTATTTCACGTGACCCCACGTTTCCCTAAATTTTTTTGCATGGACCCCCCCGCTAAATCCCACCTGTCCCCCTCCCTCATAAAAAAATGAACGGTCCCTTAGATTTAACGCTGGTACGCTTAAAACATCAACTCGTTTCAACTAGTTTTGCTAAGAGTACAAATACGAGACACTTGTGCTTGTTTTGTTTGCTATTTTTACTCCACGCAGTGCAGTTGCACCGAAAATCAATAATGAAAACATACTTTCCCCTTCAGAGACTGGTCTGGTCGAGTGTGGTTCCTGCGCAATGCGCCAGTTGTTACAAGCCGCCGGGTCCACGTGAAGACTTGAAGAGGTGCACACAGTGTTGGACAATTGGTTACTGCAACCCGTAAGTGACTGCTATACTACATTTTTGCATACACAAAGTGGTCTTTTGCTCGCTTAGTTTTCTTTTTAACCCTGACCCGAGATCTGAACAGCAATTCTCCTTAACAAGAGTCATATACTTCCTTATTGAACAGTTAAGAGAATTTGGTATGAAATCAACTCCGTATCCTCGGGTTGAACACCTGCCCAATTCTCATCATCAGTTTTCTTCGTTAGGTCGATATTGAAAGGAGAAGTTGAATACTGATCACAAGGGTTAGCATAAAATCTTCATACAAGACGACTACGCTCGGCTTTTCTGTTGCATTAAAAGCAAATGGATTCAGATATCTCTAATACTGCAGAAGTGTTAAGCAATGGCTTGCTTAATAGCATTTTCAAGCGTCTACAAGTCTATTATGCATGACTACTAGTTTTGTATTTTATTATCAAGTTGTAAATGTAAGTCGTTTTACAAGTATTTAATCAGTTAGACTAGGATAAGTTTTAGTATTTTAGCATATTGAAAAATGAAGAGCCACTATGTGGAAATGTTTTCAATAAAGGCCATTATTATTATTATTATTATTATTATTATTATTATTATTATTATTATTATTATTATTAATACTGTGTCCAACATAGAGCACATGTTATTTTTTATATTTTTTTTTACAGGAAGTGCCAGAAGGAACACTGGCCAATACACAAGAGAAGCTGCAAGAGATTTATTCCCCAGCCTGTTGGTATTCCCTTTGTTGTCAGCCTCCCTGCCTCTCAAGCTACGTTTGAGAATTTGCAGTATATGGCTGAAGAGTATTCCAAGTAAGATATACTGGGTATACTGTACTCTAAGCATCTCAGCACGTATACTCGATACACCTCGACGTTTTTGCTCCAAACATCATACACTCTTCATACTTCATACATACTTCACCAATTATATACTATACGGCTCCACAGTTACACGACAAACAGCTTGACAATCATACGCCGTACACTTTAACACGTATACACTGTCCATCCCAGCAAACATATAATATATATATATATGTTATTCACCGGGTGGGAGGTCCGTATTGGAAAAAAACTGTGCCCGAGGTCTTGAGTACGGTCCGAACGACCGAAACCGGTAAATAACTTATTTATTTTTTTGGATGTCTTCCTTTTAAAGTAAGAAAAGAGATAGGAAATTGCTACAGCGGGGAAAAATCCGCCCCTTGGGCCGTATCGTAAAAACATGGACCGGTCACGCGCACGTGATTAGCCAATCAGATTCGAGGATTTTGGATTCCGGCCCGCTGAGATGCTTGATAAAAAATAAATAGAGGATGTTACACGGCATTACGGATTACGGATTATGATCGACATTACACTTCAATATGACTAATATTACTATATTCAATATCTGCAGGTTTGTCATAGGCGTAAGCTACCTGCGATTTCTCAGCCCGAACTGGGTTCAGCTCTTTGTTAGTTAGACCAACAACAACCTGAAACCATCCTTACCATTCCCCTGTACAAATCAGTTAGTACATACACATACACGCATTGCGAGCCTATTTTTTAAGCTTTGTTTTTTCTGTGTGCAGGTATTCTGTCGAGGTTCATCTTGGTGAAAGTTTGAAGAAGGCGTCGCTGACCAAGAGTGAATGTTCTACTGATGTAAACAAAGCGGCAAGTGATACAGCCCAGGAAGGACCGTGTATGTCTTCACTCACTTTAAAAAATAACACTTTTATAAAGCTACTGAACAGTACTGTACTGTGATACTGTTTGTTTTACTATACAGTGTGGTTCTAACTTTTTCATCTGTGGATCAAACCATGCAGTGTGACCATTCTTTGTAAAGCTATTGAACTGTACTGTACTGTGATACTGTTTGTTTTACTATACAGTGTGGTTCTAACTTTTTCATCTGTGGATCAAACCATGCAGTGTGACCATTCTTTGTAAAGCTACTGAACAGTACTGTACTGTGGTACTGTTAGTTTTACTATACAGTGTGGTTCTAACTTTTTCATCTGTGGATCAAACCATGCAGTGTGACCATTCTATGTAAAGCTACTGAACAGTACTGTACTGTGGTACTGTTAGTTTTACTATACATTGTGGTTCTAACTTTTTTGTCCGAGGATCAAGCCATGTTGTTTGACCATTCATTGGAAAACTACTTAACAGTGCTGTACTTTGGTACTGCTTGCTTTACAGTGTGGTTCAAACTTTTTGTGTGTGATGATACCATCGGCTGATTTTTGCTGTATTTGAATTCCCTGCTTGTTAATTCATGATCAGGTCTCTCGAAGGAGAATTGCCCCAAATTCTATTTCAAGCCGGTTACAGCTCATGGCGAGGCAGTCACTGGGGAAGACGGAGCGCGACTCAAAGACGAAGGTGATTCTTTTATCGAGGGGTGGGGAAAGAAGTGGTGATGGGGAATCTTGCTCGAGTTATTTTATATTTGAATCCTTTAACAAAAACGTTGTTCAACTAAATTACCCCATACAGGATGGATATGTAGATTAAACGAGTAAGAGCTTACGTTTGGTATAACTGTCTATATTGAAACGTTTCTTCTTACACAGTTAGTCATATTTATATACGTTCGTACATCGTATGGTTTAGTCTCTTGAGCAGACATTCTTTGGGCTTCTTCATGCGTTGCTGCCCTACGAACGTTCGTGTGGGAGCAATGCGTGACAGGTCAATAAACGTCTGCGTATGAAGCTTTATATTTTGCTGCATTCATTTTTCTGCATAAAAAGTTGATGTGTGATCTTAACAGTTAACCAACCAAAGAAAGTGGAGATGTAGTCGCTGAACCCGTTTCATGATCGTATGGTACTAGAAACATGTGTATGGCAGAGCCTCGCAAAGCTCGACGGAGGGTGGCCCTGTTGATAATTGTATGACTATTGCTAGTAATCAACTTTGTTTGAATAGAGTTACATCTAACAGAGACTTAGGATTGGTAGAATTGCGGCTTTTGCACATTTGCAGATACAACTCGTTTTAAAATGGTGTTTACTCCAACAGGGAGTCGTCCACTGAATCTGTCTGATAAATATCTGTCTCTCGACTGGAGAAACCACCCGCGGACATCAGGGTTTGTCGTTGTGGAAGAAAAAGACAATTTGGTATGTTCTCAGACATCGGGTGTTATACAGTAGAACTTGCCTTAAGTAGCGGTCCTCAGGGTAGCTGTAAATGTTCGCTCGATGGAGGTTGACCATTTAAGAGCCAATGTCGGAAAATATCGAGAATCTCAAATCAGTTCCAAAAATTCGAATTTTGGCTGATACCACCCAAACATCCCTTTGGGGGAACTATTTCAAGAAACGATATTAAGAAATCCCCAAGCGCTTTACATTTTGAGAATTTTAGAAAAATTCCAAAATTAGCAAAAAATACATTTTTTAATTCGGGAAACGGGTGCAAATTTCAACATATTTCAACGAAATAGTAAAAGCGCGCAAAAGCTCCTATTGACTTGATATTACTCATGTATTTAGCAGACATCCACAGCTTCAAGACCCCGTAAAAAGGTTTTGCAAAATAACTATTTTAATATAGTTTCTGGCTTTTATTGTGTGCGCTCTGATTGTGTGTTGTTTTGGTAGTCAAAATAACGCCCAACTTCAACCGTCAAAAGTCGATCCTGGTATGTCACAAATTGAAGAAACTACTATACCAAACGAAAGACCTGTTATTTTTTTAATTACACCTGAAGTTTTAGCTCTGCGAATTTAAACACGTGCGAGTAATAAAATTTCAACTTGTGCCCCCCAAGTCGCCTGTCCGCGACAAGAACGGGAATGTAAACAAAGGAAAACATATGCAAATCGAGGAGAAAATCATACGGAAGTTATGACTTACCCCTCAAAGCGCAAAAAATTGATGGAATTCTGTTACCTTAACAGGTATTTCTATCTGAGAGACTAATAAAACGAAATTATCCGTCCAATAATAATAAAAAAGCTATAAAAAGGGCTGGAGGGCTAGGGTCATGAAGTCGCTTCGGATGCATCGGAACTCGTGTGTACGGTTCCGGAGGTAAAAAAGCTTCTAAAGAAGCTTTCAAAATGCACCATGGAGCAAGCAAACAATGTCAGTAAAAATTGACTGATATTTTGAGGTATGATAGAAATGAACCATTGTAAGTTTATTTTTACAATTAAATAAAATGACAGAGGAGCGCCGGCCATCGACTGTTTTAAATGGTCCGTCCCTTGGCTATCGTACTCAATGTTAAGTCCAAAAAACCGAAACAAGATTCAACGAAATAAAACATGTATTACAATAATCTTTAAAAAGTATAATGCGAACTTGAGAATTAGATTTCCCGCATCGCAAAGTTTTAGTTATGTAAATATCAGGAATGTTTACTTACTGATCTTATGTCGTGTTACATGCTCCAAGTTCCACAGGAGAAGAGTAAAACCCTCCGTCTTGTTTATACATTCCATAAAAAAAGACTAACTTATTTGTTTACTAGAACTATAGATAGGGAGTTAATAATCCTCCCATAAACACAGAAAACGAAGAAGCCAATTCATCTCGTTTTTAACTCGTGGATACGCGAAGCGTATTTGCGAGTTTTTGTGGGGACTCCGATATGCAAATTGTCACTCACTCACTCACTCACTCACTCACTCACTCGCTCACTCACTCACTCACTCACTCCAGTGTAGACATCTTCGTAATTAGTCGGATAGAACTCGGGGGCACCGATATGAAGACGACAATTGTCGTGACCGAAGTCACGGAAGTCTGTTGATGAAAGTTCACGCTGAAAGTGTATCGTACCGTTGCCAGAGTTTGTAATGATTTTGTAGCTTAAGAGGACGATTAGCGAGGCCCTGTTAGGGGTAAATTTCGAAAAGCGACATGGCCTTGAAACGGCGACATAAAGGACCTGAAATGGCGACGAACGACGAGCCGCTCACGGGAAATTACGACAGCGACCTTCGACCTTCCGAAATTGCGACGTGAAAAGGTTTGAAACTCAGACGCGCGACATAAAGAACCTCACTAACAGGGCCTCATTAGCGGTCTTACTAAAATCAAAAGGAGTTTAAATGTTTCCAGTTAGGACAATAACCAACTTGGAGACTGAATTTCATGAGCCTTTTACTCGGCCAGGCGCTAAACGTGAACAGATGATAACTATTCGCTTTTCCGACATCGACCGCCATCGACCGCCCCCAAGATTACAAGCAGTATATGAATTTCAGTTGGCTCGAAAGTGATCTGAAGATGAGAAAATCTCTTGCTTATGTAGTAAGCTTTGATGAGAACTCATAGAGCGAAATTAGCACTTGAATGAGAACTTATATGAGCGAAATGAGTATTCGTTATTGAACGAAACTACTACTGAAAACAGAATAAATTGACGAATCCATGATGTGAAACCGAAGAACTTCTGTGGCCAACCTGGATAAGAAACATCGCATGGAGGACGTTTCTACTGATTTAAGTGTTAGTACGAACAGGAATGGAGTTGGAGAAGTATTGGGACGGTCAAGAAGTATGTCAACGCTTACCATTAAATATGGAGGGGCATGCCATGGCGGAGAACCATGAAGATTACAATGTAAGAAAGTCATTAAAGGGTTCGAAAAGAGTAAGTCATGTAGAAAATGTATTAAGCGTTATATTATATACAATACACCACAAGCCGTTACAATGAAAAGTTTTCTGTCTATTGATTTCCGAATTTACCTTGAAGTGAACTAGATTGTGTTGAAGTAGACATGTTGGAAAAATAGGCTTACCTGTTTTGCTTACTGTTGTGTGACTCATCATATTTACATTGTAAAAACATTGTAAAGTTATAAGGATAAAAACAAAGATGTATTGCTGTATTAATGATGGCAAGTGTGATTTTTTTTAAGTGCAACCCTGAATATATATACCACTGATAACCTAAAATGAGATGGTAATGTAAATAAACTAATTCAGCTTGATAAAGGATTGAGAGTCTTAAGGATTTTAAGATCATCACTAACATACTTTGCAAAAATGCAAGAAAGACTTGTTTGGTATGATTCGTCAGCTGGGCTATCCTACATGGTTTTGTTCATTATCAGCTGCAGAATCAAGGTGGATATTTCTGTTGAATACATTAAATAGACTTGTAGACAACAAAAACTATAATGATGATAAAATTGACAATGTCATGGCAACAAAATTCAGACCTTATTCAGAAGGACCCTGTTACATGTGTTAGAAACTTTGAACTCACAGACAGTGAGCAGCAGGATACCAGAACTACATTTGGTTTCGGTGCCATTCAATCCTGTACCCTTATGTTAAGTTATCAAATTTTTTAACAACTGTATGCTTGCCACCTGCCTTATAACTGATGCCTAGTGTAGTCAAATGATTGGCGTCATGTACTCACTGTATGTTTATTTCAGAAAGCTACTCAGCTCCCTGGTCACTTTTATGTTGTGATTATAGATTATTAAAATTATCTTCAAGTTCATTCAATCACAACTCTGAAAAAACACCTCGTTAATTTTGAAATTATTTCTTTTTTCTCTGTTTTGTAAACATATCCACGAGTTCACCATAGTCCTACTTTGATTTGGTGTTGTGTTACTCTGTCACATTTTTCAAGTCACGTGTTTTGCTGTACAAGGTTTGTGAAAATGAAATACAAAACATATATATGGGTTATTGACCAAGCGTGAGGTCAAAATGGCTGGATATTGGCTAAGTTCTTTTTTTTGCGTTTTTATGGACCGAGACGAAGTCGAGGTCCATAAACACGCAAAAAAAGAACGAGGCCAATATCCAGCCATCTTGACCGAACAAGCTTGGCCAATAAAGGATTTATTATATGGGATAAAACACCAAAAAATGATCCGTGTACGTGTTTATTTTCAAGGACTGAAAAGAAAACCCGTTACATGCAAAAATCAAGTTTTCTCGTTTTCCAGCTCCATCGATACACAAACCACAGGAAATCTTTAACTGTCACGGAAAAGATTTTCCGTGAAAGAAAGAAAATTTTGGTAAACCGGCTTTCGCCTCGGATGAATTTTCCTTGCGGGACAAAGCCCTTATCCCGAGCGGGCAAGATAGCTCCATATTGCCCGCTCGGGTAGCCAATCACAGCGCGAGATTCGGTTCATCTTGCCCGCTCACGGAGCTAGTCATATAATAATATTTAGTTATTTCTTTTAAGGTAGTCACCTGCAAACCATCGCACAATTGTGAATGAATAAAGAAGGACTGTGCAATCAAAACTAACAATCTCTTGGAGCACACAAGCCATCTCCATTTAAAATTTCATTAACGAAAACTTCATCTTGTATTCAGAATTTCCCGCTGTATCACAGATCCAAATCGTAACTAACTTGTACTTTATTAGGCCATCCCCATAAAATGTTTCGTTTCCCGTCGCCCTCCCTCTCGTGAAGTTGGTTCGGTCGGAGGTGGAGGTTCGTCCCTGAATAGGGGTGCCAATCGTACCCATGCCGGCGGAGCCCTCAAGTCCCTTTCCAGGGTCATTCTTCGTCCGACATCCCTAGAGTTAAGGAAAGGAAAGAAAGAAGAAGAAACCACGCAAGAGTCATGAGAGCTTTGGTGATATCTTTCAATGACCCTTAAAGGTATTAATCCTAAAAAGTGTTTGACACCAGTTGAAGAGGGCGCATGTAGAGTACCTCTTCGGGTGTGTGGTAAATCTCTGCCACGCACTGCTCCATTTTTATAAGGAAAGGGACGGATCATTAAAAAAGTTCTGGAGTGGGAAAGAATTACAAAAATATATTTAATTGCCCTGAGGCTACAAGGCATGCGTCGACTTTCCGTCCAGTGGACTGACCAATGTTGAATTTAGCAGTGAGGTAGGCCTTCCGCTTTTCACTAAAACGGTACGCCTTCTTAGCTGGTCGCAAGGCCCATCCCTCTGTTTAACGCTCTCTGGATTGTTTGTTTGCAACGCTGGTGGTTCTTAAGGTTGGCACGACACCGACACCCTCTTCTAAAACCTGCTGATAGCCAAGCTTAGCAAGATCCATAAGAGTGTGTTTTTCCAAGGACCGTATGCATTTCTCAGAGGATAGATGTTTCGTTAATGCCGAAATTTGGATCTGTGATACAGCGGGAAATTCTGAATACAAGATGATGTTTTCGTTCATGAAAATTTAAACGGAGATGGCTTGTGTGCTCCAAGAGATTGTTAGTTTTGATTGCACAGTCCTTCTTTATTCATTGACAATTGTGCGATGTTTTGCAGGTGACTACCTTAAAAGAAATAACTAAATATTATTATATGACTAGCTCCGTGAGCGGGCAAGATGAACCGAATCTCGCGCTGTGATTGGCTACCCGAGCGGGCAATATGGAGCTATCTTGCCCGCTCGGGATAAGGGCTTTGTCCCGTAAGGAAAATTCATCCGAGGCGAAAGCCGGCTTACCAAAATTTTCTTTCTTAGTTTTTCCCTGAAAAATCTTTTCCGTGACAGTTAAAGATTTCCTGTGGTTTGTGTATCGATGGCCGGAACTGTCGATGGCCGGCGCTCCTATGTCATTTTATTTTATTGTAAAAATAAACTTACAATGGTTCATTTCTATCATACCTCAAAATATCAGTCAATTTTTACTGACATTGTTTGCTTGCTCCATGGTGCATTTTGAAAGCTTCTTTAGAAGCTTTTTTACCTCCGGAACCGTACACACGAGTTCCGATGCATCCGAGGCGACTTTATGACCCTAGCCCTCCAGCCCTTTTTATAGCTTTTTTATTATTATTGGACGGATAATTTCGTTTGATTAGTCTCTCAGATAGAAATACCTGTTAAGGTAACAGAACTCCATCAATGTTTTTGCGCTTTGAGGGGTAAGTCATAACTTCTGTATGATTTTCTCCTCGATTTGCATATGTTTTCCTTTGTTTACATTCCCGTTCTTGTCGCGGACAGGCGACTTGGGGAGCACAAGTTGAAATTTTATTACTCACACGTGTTTAAATTCGCAGAGCTAAAACTTCAGGTGTAACTAAAAAAATAACAGGTCTTTCGTTTGGTATAGTAGTTTTTTCAATTTGTGACATACCAGGATCGACTTTTGACGGTTGAAGTTGGGCGTTATTTTGACTACCAAAACAACACACAATCAGAGCGCACACAATAAAAGCCAGAAACTATATTAAAATAGTTATTTTGCAAAACCTTTTTACGGGGTCTTGAAGCTGTGGATGTCTGCTAAATACATGAGTAATATCAAGTCAATAGGAGCTTTTGCGCGCTTTTACTATTTCGTTGAAATATGTTGAAATTTGCACCCGTTTCCCGAATTAAAAAATGTATTTTTTGCTAATTTTGGAATTTTTCTAAAATTCTCAAAATGTAAAGCGCTTGGGGATTTCTTAATATCGTTTCTTGAAATAGTTCCCCCAAAGGGATGTTTGGGTGGTATCAGCCAAAATTCGAATTTTTGGAACTGATTTGAGATTCTCGATATTTTCCGACAATGGCTCTTAAGTGAGGTTCGCCGGAAACTAGCATAGTCTGAAGGGTAACAAGGTGCTTTATAACACAGCTTTAGGAAAGCGAGCGCTATAATTGGCTAATACGTGGGATCCATTTGCCCATTGGTTGCATGGTAACGTCAGACTGTGAAGTTGTGAAGTCTTAGGTTATAAAAGAAATGGTAAACGCAGTAGCTGTACAACCATCGAGTTATGGACGCACGTTGGAGGTTACTAAGCACGAAAGAAGCGAAAGAGATGCTCGATGCGCAGCAGAGAGCAACTCTAGTTTCTTGAGAAGAAGAAAAAGAAGAAAAGGGGCTGCAGACAATGTACCGAAAAAGGCGATAAATTTGAGAAGATTTGAGAAGTTCAGTTGGTTGAGCGCCGGCCTGTCGTGCGAGAAGTCGTGAGTTCAAACCTCGGCCGGACCAATACTCAAGGTCTTAAAACAAGTGAAGAGAATGTGCTGCCTTTGTTATGACATCTGCAAATGATTAGACATTCTAGTCTTTTCGGATAAGGACGAAAAACTGTAGGCCCCGTCTCACAGCACTGTTCTTGTGGGACGTTAAAGATCCCACAACACTTTTCGAAAAGAGTAGAAGACGTAGACCCCGGTGGTGTGGCCGACCTTTGAATTTAAGTTGATTTAATCAGGGCCACTAGTTTATTATCCTATGGCTATTATGTGCTACCCTGTATAAATAAAGCCTTTACAGGAGTCCATTACCAATGGTAATGGGCTCCTGGTCTTTATTAGTATTATATGTACAGTTTTGCTCGCTAAATTCATTTCTTTTTCCTTTTTCTTTTTTCTTTTTCCTTCTTTTCTCTTTTTTTCAGGAATTTGATGAGCATCCATCGTGTATCACCGAGACAACGAAGGGTAAAACTGCTTTGGGGTTTATACCTACCGACTTATGATATACGGAAATGTAATAGTTGTTGCACGCGACTCGTGTGACCCCCTGGGAGAGGAACGCGTGACGAAGCCCAAACAACCAACATCACGTCACGTCACGTCACGTCTTTGTTGGGGGTTACTTTTACCTGGGTCTCACGGTGTTTTTTTACTTTGATATGATTCTGTTCCCAATAGTGTAAAAGTACCGCTTCTATCAGACTCATTTTGACCTAAACGCGTGACTGCCTTTATGAAATCCTTGCGGACTGCCTCGCTTTCCAACCTGGGTTACTTACTTACTTCAAATTTAGTGGTTCAAATCAAAGGGGAACCTTTTCAAGTAAATATGGTTTATCAGTGCTTTTATTTCGATCGCACGGCTTACCTAACCTTTGAAAGTAGAACAGTTAATGTTGTAATATCATTGGTGACAAATTACGCCTTAATTTTTGGCGGGAAATTTCAGCGTAAATTTACAATTTCACATGTGAAATTGCATTGTTGTTATGGCAACTTCTACGGTTCCAAAATGGCGTCCAAGTGAGTGTCATTTATCACCCATGATATTAAAAGGAATCAAATGGTATACTTGTGAAATTAGGGAATAATATTCACTTGCGTTAGGTCCAAAATCTAATAATTTCCCTCGCCTTTTAGAATTGGGACAAAACGAGCTTGAAATTATTCCCTAATTTCGCTCGTCACTTATTGTAATACACCCACACATTTTACCTCACCTGATAATGTGTTGTTTGAATGGAGTAGTGTCGACAGTTCAGATTGTTCGAAAGCGCAATTTATTCACGGCTAAAACAAACAGTATTGTCCAGTGAAAAGAGCACATTGCAGGTGAGGTCACATCCACACTGCTCTCTTCTTTAACCTTTTTGGCACTCCAAGAATTGATCAAGATCGAAATTCCCTTAACGAGTGCACTTTAAGGCAAATCAATGGTGAGAATTGTGTAAATGATCAATTCAAAAGAAATAGTTTGATCTAACCCCAAATTCTCCAAACTGGTTAGTGGTAAAATATACGGCACTCAGGAAACTTATTACAAAAGGGTTAACAGTAACACCATCGCCTGCAATGGCGAATCTCGATCTACTTCAAATTATATGTAATTTCAGTTTCTTTAAGTTGTCACTTTATTCATAGACTGTGGTTGTACTAACACTCTACTCTGTTCCAAAGAATTCTACAGTTGTTCATTGAGGGAGTGTTTGGAGCTCTTTACTGAACCTGAGACACTGAGTGAAAACGACGCATGGTAAGTTGTCTAATAAGTCGGTTAATTGCCGCTGTCTCATCTTCATAACATTTTTGTAGGTGGAGCTGAGTTTTCTTTCATTGGTGAGACTATACGACAATTCTAAAGTGTCACTGTTAGTTTTTCTATGCAGTGTGGTTCTATCTTTTTCATCTGTGGATCAAACCATGCAGTGTGACCATTCTTGGTGAAGCTACTGAACAGTACTCTACTGTGGTACTGTTTGTTTTACTATACAGTGTGGTTTTAGCTTTTTTATCTGCGAATGAAGTGCTACTTTTCTTTGGAAAGCTGCATTTTTATCCCATTTTTCTCTATTTTAACGCTTAATACCGCTGTCTCCTAGGTACTGTCCTCATTGTAAGGCTCACCGGGAGGCCACCAAGCAGCTTTCAGTGTGGCGCTTGCCAGAGATATTAATTATTCATCTCAAGAGATTCTCTTTTCGCAACATTTTGTTCCGAGATAAGATCACCAAACTGGTTGACTTCCCACTAAAGTAAGTACAATGGCGACTTCAAGGTGTCTCACAAAAAGTGGGATGAAACCGGGTACTTTGACAGTTTTGTTGACATCCATTGAACAGTAGTGTACTGTGGTACTGTTTGTTTTACTATACAGTGTGGTTCTAGCTTTTTCATCTTTGTATCAAGCCATGCAGTGTGACTATTCCTTTCCATGTAGAGTGCCCCTACCCACCGGAACAATACACCTCTAACCTTGCTTTCACCCCAACTCACACAGCCCCGAACACACCTATGGCAGTAAGTCAGTAGTAAGTAACCATTATATTTACTAACTCAGCAACCTTGACATTTTGAGCAGTCTGGTTGGCTCTCTACTTCGGGATATTCAACGCTTTCCACCTTCTGGGAGGTGAATAACGTAGGGGCTTCTGGGTAATCCTTGTGTTTGTGAGTGTTTTTTTTTTTTTTTGGGGGGGGAGGGGGGTGGAAACAAAGTGGCGTCCAAGCTACGAAATGTGGCTGCCGTCGATTTACGTTTTTCAGCTTTTTCGAAGAGTTTTTACCAGGATAATAAAGCAAAACACTACCACGATGAAACGTTGACCAGGGCAGGACCAAAAAACAGCGCAAATTTACAACACAATAAAACTGTATGTGCAAAATAAATTCTGGTAAGTCTCTGTCGTACGAATTACACTTCACAATTAAGTTTTTTCACCGGTTGTGTTATCCTCGGCGTCGTCGTGTTTGTTTAAACTCTACTCAGGTCGCTTCATTGGTATATACAAAAACAATTAGGCCTCGTTCAGACTTGGTGCCCGTGCCGCGGCACCGTGCCTGGACACTAAAATAGACGTTCAGACACCCCAGTTCCCTAGAACGAGTACGTTCACAATCGCGCAGAAGACTCAATGCCCGGCACTTCTTTTTTAGGTTTCCATGTGGAATTCATGTGTCGTTGTTTACTGTAATCAAATGTGTGCATGTTTAGCGGCATGCTACCTTTTGCTGATTGCTCTCTTCTATAGCAGCTCAATTTCTGTTCAAGAGCCTCAAGATCAGCTAGTTTTAAGCGATGTAATACAAACAATATGTTTTGAAACAAGGTACAAACTCCATCGTTTTATGGCAGTGAGGCAGTCCGAAAATTTTCGCAGGGTATGGACATTCAGTACAGTCTTGCACGCTTTTCTCGCTGTAGGCATTTAACAACACACAGTGTTTTTTCTTTTTTTTTTTTACTTTGCACCGGCCGCCATTATCGTGACTGAATCCCAGGCAAGCATGGGACAAAGCACGGGAACTGATGAAAGCGTGTTCAGACAAGTTCCCGTGCCCGGGAACGGTGTCCGAGTACTACCATACCCGAGTACTACCCTTGGGGGTTGTGCCCGTGTCTGGGCACGTTGCTCAATTTTTTACTCGGGCACCAACAAATAGCTATGTTCAGACTAGTGCCCGGGCATGGGCATCTAGCCTGCTCTTCAATCTCGGTGAATAGTGGCTTTAGGAATATTCGCAGCTCGGTAAATATTCTGCCACTATTCACCTCGATTTCGGAGAAAAATTGTTAATTATATGCCAGACTTCGTCTCTTAACAATTGATGTTTAGCCGTTTTCTCAAATTCCTTGCCCTTGATTCTGCCATCACCTGGGACAGAAATAGCCACAGTCCTTTACTCCGAATTATCGTTGCATGGTATTGAACCCATAGCTTTTTGGTACGTGCTGGTGGCGTGTCTGATTGTGTCATTCTGTTGATCCTTCAGAGGACTGGACATGTCGGGTTTCACGCTGGGCAGGGATGACAAGGAGGACTCCCTGTATGATCTGTTTGCTGTAGCCAATCACACTGGTACCGTCAGCTTTGGACATTACACCGCCTTTGCAAGGTTGGGCGAGTCTAATAGCTCCGTCGAAGGATTGAAACGCGATGGATTAGGTAAGTTACGATAAGACATTAACGCTGAGAATACGAGCGATGCAGCTCTTTTAGCTCTTATGGTCATTGGTGGTGATGTTGAAAGTATTTTTTTTTTGTAGTCCTAATGGTTGTTGTGTTACAACAGTCATATGCTTAAGCTTTCCTCTTTGCTGCCCGAAAGGCACCATGCGGCTTACAACACGAGACGCCTGCGCTTTTTAAATATGCCACGGTTTCACGCAGACCGTTTCATGCACTCGTTTATTCCGGCTATGTGCGCGCGCGCAAATCTTGGAACTTAGCTAAGATTATGTCTTTTATATTTAGTTTGTAGTTTTGTTATCGTCATGTTGATAGATATAAGGCCTCTCTTTTCTTAGGTTTTTTTGCTTTCGTTTTTTGTACAAATATTCCTGTAATTAATTTACATATTTATATATACTTACATAAATTTATTTAATTATAAATAATACTCAATTCAGCCTCTTGGCTGCGATGTATTTCTATAAATAAACTATCTATCTATCTATCTATCTATCTTTCTATCTATCTTAATCTATCTCTGTCTCAGTTGTTCGTGGTGGTTGCAGTGGTTAGGAATATTAATGGTGTTGTGGTGGTGGCCGAATTAGTTGAAGCTAGGAGCTGCTGTAGTTGAGTTTTGGTATTGAAACGTGTGGTTGTGGGCGCACTGTAGTTGCTTGTTGGTAGTTAGTGTTGGTTTTTGTTTTTGGTAGTTTTAGTCGTTGCGTTCGTCGTAGCAGTTTTAGGTTGGTAGTGATGGTGACATGTTTTATGTATTGTATATAGTGTATATAGAAGTTGTGTAGTGATAGTAATTTAGTAGTAAATCTATGGTAGTGACGGTCCTGTTGTCTGTTGTTGTTGCTGTTGTTGTTGTTGTTGTTGTTGTTGGGCTGTAAGGGTTTCATCGTTTCCTTCTGTCCTGTTCTCTAGGCTGGCGCAATTTTGATGACAGAAACGTCACAGAAACTTTAGAACAGCGGGTCGTTTCAAAGTACGCGTACGTGTTGTTTTACAAGAGACGCCACGACTCGGATAATTCACCGACTGAGCAGGCACCGATGGCTGACACTCCAACAGAACAGAAAAAAGCCAGCCTGGAGGATGTCGACGAAAATGAACTGGATTAACTCAATTCATGGCAAGACAAAAGGAAATTAGTGTGAAAACCGGTTTTAAAATGAGTGTCTTAATTAATTTCTAACAATTTGAACTATCTGCAAATACATGTCGTCTACATTTAGCGCGGGAAAACGCGTCCCGCCTTTCACGATTGATTTTTAGTTTACTTCTGATTGGTTAAAAATATGGTGCCGATATCTTTTAGCCAATCATCACCCGTATCAATATGAAACCAAAGCAATTTCAAAATTACTTTCGACACTCGCCGCTCACTAAAAGATTGTTGTATAACCGTTTATTATAATTATTCATTAGTGCTGTACATTATTGGGCTTTGACGTGGCAATTTAGCTGCAACTTACCGTCTATTTCACGTAGTTCTTTTAAAGAAGCTGCAAAAATAGTTGTACATTGGTAGAGAATGCAAATCCATGGCGAAAGAGAAATTTGGTAGCATCGTAGAATTGAAGGCAGAGTAGAATCATTGTTTCCACTTATTTTGGCGTGCTGTTTCTATGTAATAATTCTGTTCAGGTGCTGTTGTTAATTAATACAGTTTAGTATAAATAGAGCCTTTTCACTCACATGATCAGCGACCATGTTTTTAACGGAAACGAAAGAAATGTTTGCATAAGAATAGAATTTAATTCCCGGAGGATCAGATTGGGACGCCAATATGGCCGCCTTTTCTTTGTTTGGGAACACCAACATGGCTGCCGTGACGTCATGAGCAAACGCTCTATACTCAGGTGATTATACAAAATCGCGCGCTCTGATTGGTTCGCTATCTCGGATTATCAGTCGATAATCACCTCGACGAACAAAATGGCTGCCAGTCGTTCGCGCGCTTTTGATGAAATAAAATTTTTTCGTGTTGTACAATGCTTTTTCTTTTCTATTTTGAAATAATCACCTGTGTATTTATACTAAAACAATTATTCGCCTCAGGCTCAGTGATTCTTGTTGAATATTCACCTCGACTTCGTCGAATAATTGTTAAAGAATCTCGATTTCTCGAACCCTCGGTTTCTCGAACCTCCCGGTAACTCGAACCAATTTTCGTTTCCCTTCAAGTCATTTTCTATGTAATTTTACCCTCGATAACTCGAACTCCCAACAACTCGTACCAATTTTAGTTTCCCTTGGAGGTTCGAGAAATCGGGATTCTACTGTAGTGTCATTTTTTTCTTGATGTGGATCCCAGGGGAGTCTAATTGTGAAAGCCTCTGTAGACTCACTCACCTATAGTAAAACTGCGTTGAAACCTTCTGGATCCTTCTTTAAAGACCCGAAACTTTTCGAACAGATTTCGAGCGCAAAGGTATTGTTTAGAGACTAGCGTGTTTTTGCCCATGAAAGTTTGTATGAAAGCAAGACTTGAGAAACAGTAGTATAGAATACGGGATTTATGCTTGTAAGACTGACTTTGCGACCCTTCCTGTCTTTTGAGAAACGTAACCATGTTCTCGTGAAACTAACTTCCTTTTTTTGGCGTATGTTTGCCTTGTAAACAACTGACTTCGGTGGTTTCTTTATTTTTTTTTAAGAAGACTGGCTGAATTTTGACTGTATCATAACCGACAAGACTTTTGCCTACTACTATTTGTAATGCCGCACCTGTTTGTAGTCGTATTGTTGGTTGCTGTGGGAAATTGTAGATGCTTATAAGTACCACACTCAACCAGATGTTAGCCCAGCGGATGGGATGTCCAAATTCCATGTACTCTAAGGTATTTGTACAGCAGCGCAGAACTTCCGCTGTGGTGAACATGTAGTTGTAGTTTAGCGTTGCGCAGCTAGCATTGGAGAAAATAAGACGGGGAACTCTGTGTTCATAAAAGTTTAGAATCACGCTGTACGGTAAAACAAACATTGACGATGTTCTAAAAGTAATTGGAGTGTTATAGCATAGCTTTCCACCGAAGTATTACATAATATGGTTTTGCTAAAAAATGAAAAATTTAGGAGCATGTAGTTGGGGGTTAAAAAGTTTGATTTCGGTGGCTCCAGCACTTAACAGTGTAGTGATGTAACAGATGTTGACCAGTTGAAATCTTCGGAGATCTAGACGCTTGCTTGTCTAAGTTATGCGGTATTGTTTTAATATTTTTGTGGTTGTCGTTTTTCTTTCTTTGCCTTCTGTTGTCAATCATTTAATTTCTCTACCTGCTTACGCAATAAAACTCGAAGTATGTACATTATGTAAGACTTGGTTTAAATTTCTCTAAAATCAAGTGTCAAGTTCCTCGAGAGAGTTCGAACTTTGCCCATAGCGATTCGGCTTGTAATTGGGAAACAAGTAATTGTGGTTGGTGACGTCGATGAACTTCCCTTCCTGAAACACTGTTCTTTGCACTCTCTAATTTGTTTTAAAATCGTTGTTACGGCAGCCTATGTCAACAGTAAAGCACTGAAGTTCAACTGAAGTGAGATTGGGCGAACCTGCTGGATGTCATTGGCTTCGCGTGTGCAACGCGCGTGCGAGGATTTCTGGCTTATTTGCACGCACTGTCCTTTGCCCGAAGACGCGCCTCCGCGGAAATTGTTTGGTCTTTGTCACGCGTTTTTGCCACACGAGAGATACACATGGTTCATTTATTTCCCTGACTCGACTTTGTACACTCAATTTATTGTAATTCAATGTTATATTCAGTAGGCATTGTGTCTATGAGTGTGAGAGTGAATAAACTACTACGAAGAAAAAAACAGCAACTCAGATTAAAGTTCCGTTTCCGTGTGCAGCCAAGAAACAGAGCATGTTTGTACCCCGATAAGTCTCTTTTCCACGTGCAACAGAGGAAATCCGGTACATTAGGGAAAGTCTCTATAGAAAGTTAATTAACAATTAGATCATGAGCTCGAGATTTCTATGGGGTGATAGTTGATGAAGCCGAAGGCCGAATCAACTATCACCTCATAGAAATCGAGAGCGAATAATCTAATTGTTTTAGTAAAAATCATAAGAAACAAATCATGCGTCGGTGAAAAAACACCGAAATACTCAATCTAGATCTTCCTGCGAAACGTCGCTAAAAGCGCCCAGACGTCGCCATTTTGAAAACGATCTTTAACCAAGTGCTGTCTAATTAACAATTAGACCCGTAGCCCTCGAGGGCGAAGGGTCTAATTGTTTTAGTATCACCCAACTTGTCGGACAGAAAAAGCAATAATAAAAGAAAGTTGAAAGAAAGATTTATTTGGGAATAAAACGAAAGTAAGCGCCACGAATTTCGCTACTCGTAGCCAATCACATTGTGGCATTTGCATTAGTCCACTAGTTGGGTGATACTTATTTTAAAACAATAGAGTGTTTATGTCTCGGAACTATCGGTCCGATAGTTGCCCCGCGGAAATTTGATGTTCTTAAAACAAATATTTGCCCGTGAAGCGAAGCTTCGAGGGCAAATATGATAGTTTTAAGAACATCAAATTTCCAATGGGCAACTATCGGACCGATAGTTCTGAGACATAGGCACTCTATTGTCTTTATTGTTTACCACTAAATTTTCTTGCGCGCGCCAGTTGAAAATCAGTCAGAATCCACTAAATGCAGATCAATCAAATATTCATCCATACGCACAGCCTGAAATTTCAATAATTCGCAACGTACATTGCCTAAAAACATACGGTTTAGAAAATTAACATTTTCACGGGCGGGCACTATCCATCCGGGTATTTTCCTCGGAAGGGCACTATGCGCTGATAGTGTGTCTCCGCGGACGAACACTATCGGGTCATGTGATCAATTTAAACCAATAGGAATCGGAGAAAATTTAGTGGTGAACTATAATGGCTGATAGTCTGCAGTAGCTCAGCCAATCAGATTGCGGCATTTAGATTGGTCTACAAGTAGATTTTTACTAATAGAGCATAATACAGAATAATATCTCACGAGTGAGAACAGCGAACGAGGGAGATATTGTTTTTACCACTCGAACATAAAATTCTTATCTTCTGACTAATATATAATTTCCTTTTTATTATATAGACAAAGAAAAAACATTAATTATGACGTTCGTTTGGCGACTTTGTACACAAACTGAATTGTGCAAGGCGGGAAATGACGTCATCGATACTTAGGATAGTTAGGATACTAGAAAACAACCTCGTTCCCAGGGTCCTCTCTCTTCCTCCCTCGAGAAAGTGCCCTGGTTGCGGCTGGTCACGTTACTGCTAGATTTTTGCAGATTCCAGAGATATGATGGAAGGGAGGGGCTGGAAAGTTTGTCTCAGCGCTGAACTTGCTTACTGAGCACATTAGGGAGTGGAATTTGCAGCCCTCCTGTTGTGGATCGGCAAAAATCACAGCGAAGGCATTGACAAATTCAATATAGGAGTTCATTGTGTTCATTGTTCGGCTAAAAGGTTAGCTCTGCATTTAGCTGAATTTTCGCCGTCGATAGTTGAACGGTCTTTAGAATTTGTGGCAGTGAAAAAATCTGAACTTGGAAATGACGACCACCACAACAAGTGGACCGCGCGGTGAATTTAATTTCTTTCATTCGGCGAAATCATAACGAAGGTATTTACTCGATCCGTTAGAGTTAAATACGTTGTATGGTCGCCTACAAAGTTAGTTTTGATTTTGATTGAATTTCTCTCACCGAAAGTTTGACGGTCATTCCATTCTCTTGCGGCGAAAACATTTTACGAAGAACTTGATATCAACAACATCGGCGCGCTGAATATTATAGCTTGATTTAGCTTAAGCAATCGGCAAAATCACAACGGCGGCATTAATGCATTCGTTTAGAGTTTGGTACGTCCAGTGTTTGGCCTAGAGACGAACTGAATTTGATAGAGTTCATCCAATCGAAAGTTGGTCATTCGATCCTGTTGCAGTGAAATATTCTATGAAGAACTATGACAACAACGACATCGGCCGCGCGTTTCGAAAATCCAACGGCTTTCGTTTCAAAGCTGCCAAGCAATAAGTCCAATTTTCGGTCGAGAAACTAGCTTCTCATTAAACTGAATGTAACCCATCGAAAATTTGTCGACGATTATTAATTCTAGTTCTGTGAAAAACTGATGAAAATAATCCGAAGCAGGCTGTCGACGGTTAATTTGAAAAGTAGTGAAAAATACGCAAACGTTCCTCTCAATCAACATCTCATACTTATAGAAGTTCAGATAGAAACGAGGCACCGGTCAGGCAGGATCTCTGACAAATAACTTGCTTAATTTTTAAAATAACGTCTGTAAGGCAGCGCAACTTTCACCTCCAGGAACAGTGTTGACAAAAATTAAGTAAAACACCCACCCTCGGTGCGGATTTAATTTGTATACATAGGCACGTGACCAGCCGCAACCAGGGTACTTTCTCGAGGGAGGAAGAGAGAGGACCCTGGGAACGAGGTTGACCAGAAAATACGCCACTACGGTTCCGGATGTAGTTTCGTATGGATTTTACGGATGGTGTAATTCCCAGTAAAACACTCACGTCTATATAATGATAGAGGATATTACTCGGTGGCGAGAAAATATGAATTTTATGTTCGAGTCGCAAGAACGTTACTCAGACTAATTTTAAAAATTTATGAGTGCCCATTTATGCTAAATTCTTCAACACTAAGAATATTCCGAGTATCTATATATATGTATATATCACAAAAAACATTAAATAAGAAATGGATAAATAAATATCATTAACACTAAGATTGTATGTATTATCATTAGAGGAAATAATATACTTCAAGAAGTCGTGTCAGGAGCTCATCAACAGGGTCTTGTGCAATCAGTGATAAAACGATCTCCTAGTAAAAAAGTCGTTCAAAAGTCAAATCAAACTTGGGATGTCCTAAACCAAAAATTTAACAAAATGACATTCTGTATGAAGATCCTACACCCCAACGTTTAGGTAACACATTCCTGCAAGTGGTACCTTTTCATTCTATATGGCAGCAGAAAGAAATACCGTATGTGCCATATTCTCTCATTAGTATAAGTACTCGGGTGATTATACAAAACCTCGCGCTCTGATTGGTTCGCTATCTTGGATTATCAGCCGATAACGCAGCTCCACGAACAAAAGGGCTTACAGTCGTTCGCGCGCTTTTGATGAAATAAAGTTTTTTCGTGTTGTACAATGCTTTTTCTTTTCCTTTTTTTCTTTTTTGAAATAATCACCTGTGTATTCATACTAAAACAATTACTCCCCTCAGGCTCAGTAACTATCTAATACATATTCACCTCATCTTCGTCTCGGTGAACATTCACCGATAATCACTTCGCCTTCGGCGAATAATTGTTAATTCAAATGGTGTCCATCGCACGGAGAATTTGTCACGCGGTGCTCGTATATGTTCAGGTTGGTCATATGACCCACAGCCTGTTACTGTCGCGTTTTTCAGATTTAAAGGTCTGCGCTCCTTTTGAGTACATGCATGAACGCGTCACAAGAAGTGTCACACAATCAGTCGACTTAAATGTCACGGACACTACGAAAAACGTTAAAGTAAGATTTACAGTTATAGTTATCTTGAAGCATTAGGTAAGGATGTACCGAAAATTTGTTATTAACAAAAGGTGAGCTATTTCGTCATCAATGTTTCAAAAAGGGGATAATCCCACACAGGTTTGATACACTCTGGTTACACGATCGTCTCTGTTGGAGTCGTATAGTACAAAGGACTGGCACGACAACTATGGTGTCCATATATGGGTGAAATTGCCTTATTAGGTTCCCCCCCGAAGTTTCTTGAAATAAGTAAACTTGCTCATGAGAAGGTATTGAGAAGCTTTAATGGCAAGATGGGACTTGACTTCGGTTTCGCCTGAGCTGCTGAAAAACGTTTTACCTCTAGTATGGCGGCGAACCTACCTTACGAAATTAGCAAGTTCCAAGAGCATTCGCGTCTCCTCAAAATGATTAAGCGGGACACAAGTCGATACTTCAAAGAGATTCAAGACTCGGGGCAGTTCAGTCAGGATGTGCTGTCCGCTTACTTCTCCGAAGAGGAGAGTCAGGCTCTTGCCAGAGTTTGTGAAAAACCTCCCACAATCATAGTTATCGGACAGACGTGCTATGCTAAAGTATGTGTGATTAACGAACTCCTAGGAGAGCCTGTATTGCCTGCTGTCGGGGAGCTAGATCATCGAACTTCATGGCGTATGATTCGAATCAAATTCGGCAACATTTCGAACGTCAGCCTTGTATTGCCTGATAGTTTTGAGCTGGCTGCTAACTTGGATGCGTATGAAGGCTCGTGGGAATGCGTCCCTAGGGCAGACCTTGAACTTACGGAATTGCAGAAAGACGATCCAGCTATGGCGACAGCGGTGGCCGAAGTTTCATTGAGTCATCCCTTGTTAAAGGCAGGAGCTGAATTGGTGTGCTCTCCGAGTAACCACGAAGGCGATGTAAAGAATATTTTTCGCGCTTGCTGTGAGGATGTTCTTCCAATTGTCCTCTACGCCATCGAATTTGATATTTTAACCGAGAAGGCAAGTGTAAGATAATGCAAATTGCGAACACGATATCTAACTTAACTTCATCCCACTCGATCGGAGATGGTACACACTTTGTTGGTTTTTAGATGGTAGCATTTACATAATATACCATTGTTTGCTGACGAACCATCGTGGCTGGATATTCCCCTATATGCTTTGGAAAATGAACCTTTAAATTGCAAAAGAAATCGCATGTGGTAATCGATTTTTTGTTTAATATGAAAAAGTGTACGTTTTCGGTGTAAATGTAAATGTAGCTGTTGTAATTAATTTTGTTCGGTATCATCAACAAAAAAGCCAGTTGAGAGTCTCGTGAAAACTTCGAGCGATATTTTCACAAGACGAGTTGCAACACTTCCTCAAATATGCAGTGCAAGCGCTATACGTGTCGTGTCGGTTTTGAACGGGAAGGTTGCGTTGAACAGTTATCTTGACCTTTGAGCTTGCGATGTAAACATTCTACGACTGTAATATCGTCCCACAGTCTTGTTATTATTCCTGTGTGATCGAACCCTTGGGTCAAAAGTATGTTTTAAATGTACTGTATGTGAGTTACCCCTTGGGTTATATAGAAGTAAGCATGTCATCAGTTTTTTGGTACAACCAGACAGTCAGTCACATCATTGAAATCAAGTGACTTGTTGACTCTTGAACAGAACGTTGTACATTGGTCTGACCTCGTTTTTTTCAAATAGTGGGTTAATTCGATTCGAAACCAGCTCTGCTTTTAATTCTCATTTTCAAATTAGTATGTTTTAATGCATTGTAATTCGTACTTGACTCTGTGGTTTATACAATGGCTATTCAAATTTAGCTCTGATATAAAGGTTGGTTATTGTTCTTACTCTGGACTGTAATTCATCATAGAACAAAGCTTAGAAATGAGATTCAAGTTTTAAACGTATTAAATTTTCTTTTTATTTTTTTTTCACCTTAAAATGCACTTATTAACTGCAGTTATTGTTATTTTGATTTCCCTTTCATACAGTATTTGGAACTAATGAAAAAAATTACCCCTATCTGCCCTTGGTTCAGGAAACAGTACTTAAAGATCCTTCCATGCTGAAAGGACAGAAGGATGCTTTTTTGGCCAAGTTGCTTTTTGTGGAATGACCATAACTTTTAGTATGACTGGACTTGAATTTGTAGACCATTTTGCATTTTGTTGTACTGAATTACTACTTTTTTGTTTGTCTGTTGACAGGACAAGGCAGAGCTTCTGCAAGTTAAAGCGTTAGCACCAGACATGGCTGTGTTCTTTGTCAAGTGCCACAGACAACCACCAGTAAAACTCACTGAGTCAATGACAGAATCTGCAAGGGAGGAGCTCATGGAAGAATTCAATCAGAGAGACAATGCACCATCACTGCCTGTCAAGGTAGAGCATAAGAGTACATTGGTGAATACAAGACTTTTTGAGCAACTCTGTGATTTAGGCTATCTGTCTTTGGATCCTGATAACAACAAGATTTCAGATGAAGAGCCTCACACAAACAGTTTGGTTTTAATGTCCATTCGACCAAAGTCAAATCTCATTGAAGACTTCTCTCTCTTCCCTTGTTTTTCTCTGTTTGTACGCCAAGTGCTTCAATTCAATGTAGTGGCAGCAGCAACAGTGTTAAATGAAGCCCATGTTCGAGTCCTTGGGATGTTTATAACAACAGCGTTTGACATGGCACGTGACATGATTGTTACACCTCGGAGGCTTGATTATGCCAGAGACAAGGAAGAAGAACTCTACAAGGCGTTGATGGAAAGTGCGAGTCGTAAACAGGAAGAAATAAAGGAGCTTATACACTCAACAATCTGCCACCTCTCACCGGGAATTTTGGATGAGGTAGAACAGTTGAAATTTGAAGGAGTGAAAATCTTAGAAGGTGATGTTTTGGCACACCCAAAGGAACTAGAATATTGTACTACTGTCATCCAGGAACTTGTTTTGGGGAGAATAAATAAGTCTGTGGCTGGAAAGTTGATCAGTTCTGTGGAGCATCTTAGAGACAGTTTTGTTGGGACTTTGAAACGTTGCATCGAGAGCTTGGAAAAAATGGATAGAGAATCTGTTTGGGAAAATGGAGATTCTGCCACATCATCTTTGAGACATGTAAGTGCATCTGAGACAAGAGCAGCTTTAGAGAACAGTATATAAACTACCTCATTGTTGCATAATCGTTATAGCCACACTGCATTTTCAGTTTTTTTCTTTCAAAGGCAAAGTCCCATTTGTAGTCCATTAGATGTGACTGTGTTGATAAAGTGCTTTGCAGATATTTATGCATTTTGCTGAAGCTTTTTTTCCAAAATATGTCTTGTGACTTCAGCACAGTGCTATGAATCATGTTTGATTAAGGGTGTATTCCTTTGGTATGTTCCATATCTGGATTTGTCAAAGGAACCCTGCAAACCACTCTGGACAAGGCTTAATCAGTTCCTTTCATGGATCTCAAGTCACAAATCCAGATATGGATCATACCAAAGGAACATGCCCTGATTCTTTATTTTGTTCTTTCTTTGGTGCTTCATGTCAGGTTTTAGATTCTGCTTATCAAATTGAAGTCACTGTTAGGGCAAGTTCCTCTCTAGCGCGTCTACTGTGGGAAAAGATGAAGCAGGCCATACAAACTCTTCCTGGCAAAGCACCTCCCACAGTAGATGGCGCTTGGAAAAGAAAAGTTGCACAGGACATGCTCACCAGTTTGAGTGAAACACGTTTAGCGAGGCATATCTGCTCGCAGTTTAGGATGCGACTACAAAAATCACATGAGGCATTTGCTACATCGCTACGCATTCTTGAAGCCCACCACTCTGGGAGGTTGGAACGAACTGAGGAGCAACGCATGCGGGTTCGCAAGTGTCATGCGCCTAAAATTGCGAGGCTGGCCCTTGAAAGCACTTCCCTCAGAGATGTGGTTGTCTATCAGATGCCGCAGATGGGGCGAGAAGTTGGGCGGGGTCAGTATGGGGTTGTGTATGCATGTGAACGGTGGGCAGGACACCAGCCCTGTGCTATAAAGTCTGTTGTCCCTCCTGATGACAAACATTGGAATGATTTAGCTCTGGAATTTTTTTATACCAGGTTTGTAAGAATTTTGCTGACTGGGTGAACTTGTGTAGGGTGAAATATTTTGATACCTTTCTTAAAAGTGCACATTACAGAGAAATGGTTCCCTTTCTCGTGTTTATCTTATAATGGCGATAAGCTAGACTGAAGATCAGTGGTGTAATGTATGTTATCATCATTAGTGGTTTGCAAGAGCCCGAGTTGTTTTCGGGGCTGGCTGTTGTTGTGAAAGGCAGGAAAGTAAGCCAATCAGAAAGGATACCTGGAATGGAGTTGCAAAACCCACAAGCCATTCTTATCTTAATGATGTAATCTTTTTGCCATATAATAAATCTTTTACTAATCAATCTTATACAGTCAAAATGGCCGGATACGGATGTGGTGTCACTCTTTTTTTTACGTTGTTATTGACCTCTACATCGTCTCGGTTAACAAAACGCAGCGAGAACTGAACCAATATATAGTTATCTTGACCTCACGCTTGGTCAGTCACGTATATAATTATTTATTTGCGGCAGGTCCATCCCGAAGCATGATCGCTTGGTCTCTATCATTGGTTCTGTGATCGATTACAGTTATGGTGGAGGCTGCTCACCAGCGGTGTTGTTGGTCATGGACAGACTGCAGCGTGATCTGTATCAGGGCATCAAGGCAGGGCTAAACTACAGAGGCAGGCTACAGGTTGCTCTTGATGTGGTGGAAGGTATCCGTTTCCTCCATAGTCAGGGTCTGGTGCATCGGGACATTAAGCTGAAGAACGTGCTGGTAAGGGTGCACTTCATTGATGGGTGTGGCTTGGAGTAAAAGACGTTAAAACTTGGCCGAGAGGAATTCTCATTTCGTACTCCTTACTTATGTTTCACGGCAAATATCAGAGGCAAC
>OX453278.1:3002500-3197500 GCA_949710005.1 Ricordea florida
TGCATAAAACGAACTATTCGGAATGAACGCTTTATGGTCTGGGGAAAGGACACTGAACACTTCATGGAATAATTACCACATACCATGAGGTATCTCGAAGGAGCCTTTGATTAAATTTATTATTTAGCCTTAGTAAGTACCTGTTTTTGGCCTTTATACATAATTCGAAGGTGCAAGGTGGAAGGGGAGCTGAGTACGAGTGATGCAACATGGTGAGCTGCAAACAAGCAAAGGGTCCATTCCTCTGCCGGGCACGGTGAACCGTTTGGGTGCAGCCCTCCCAACTGAGAGCAGAAATTAAAGACCTGGAGTTGAGTAGATCTGTAGGTTCTACGAGTCGAGGGAGCCAGACCATGTGCCATTAGAGACCAACATTCTTGTTATCAGAACCAAGGATGTGATGCTGTCATCGAAATGTGCGTTCAAGAGGAGTCGAAAAGTGCGATTTGTCAAGAGGAGTCCATAACGTGCCAGCGAAGGCGGAGAAAAAAGCGACTTGAAAAGGCCGGCCAAATAACCAGCAAGCGAAGGCAAAGCACACAAAGCATCACGGTGATGGCCCTGGAACTCCCCACATATGGACTGGTGGTAATCGCTGACCAGCATTGTCTTGATTTTTACTTTGTTTAAATTTCATTTAGCCAATTTAAACGGGTATGATATTTGGCCGTACGGTGCGGTGCTGAAAAGACGTTTGGAACGGAAAGCAGCCTGTTTTAAGTTGATTTAAGGTAGATTGTTCCCGGCAATATAGCCGCTGAAGTCTGGCTCGACGCTCTAGAGAAGCAGAGATCCTTTGGCTAGTGAAATCTGTTCATTATTACTTATTATATTGTGGGAATCAGGTAATCACTGTAAATGCGAAAAATTTCAGTTAGACTCTGTGTGTCATAATCGAATATGCAAAATTGTCTGGAAGGGCGTTCAGTAAGATGATTAGGTAGATACGCAAAACAATATGACAGAGAATTCCACAATCTGCGCCCGACCGAGACAGGCGTAGAACACTGAATCTCTCAAACCATTGTTTTCATCGACTAATCTAAAATCGATTGGACGAATTTGGAAATTGAAGATTTTCCTCGGTTACTGTTGATCTGAAACCTTTGTTTTTCCAGAGAAGGGCCTGACCGATGGCAGGAGCCATGCCAATGGCCATGACTATTGGGTGAGTAAGTAATTTGATTCTTAGGCCGGGTCGTCTAGCCAAATTACCCTTTACGACAGGCAATTTTCCTTCCTACGTTAAAGCTGACTGCCTGTTTTATTCAGAAGGTTCAGAATCAATTGTAAAGAAAAACGGTTTTCATACACTTTCTTAAGGTTATGGAGTGACCTTATTTCGCTAGTTTTTAACAAATCACCTCTCAGACAGAGAGGGAGAAAAGTACGGGTTTGGACCACAGGAATTTTGACAGGGATTTTTTAGCTTATAAGCTAAATTTGTCGAATTTTGAGCACAGGAATTTTGACAAGGATTATTTAGCTTATAAGCTAAATTTGTCCAAGAGGGTGAGGCCGCTACCAAACCTTCGCAAAGCCCTCACAAAGCCGATACCAAGCCCTCGCAAAGCCGATACCAAGCCCTCGCAAAGCCGATACCAAGCCCTCGCAAAGCCGATAGCAAGCCCTCACAAAGCCGATACCAAGCCCTCGCAAAGCCGATACCAAGCCCTCGCAAAGCCGATACCAAGCCCTTACAAAGCCGATACCAAGCCCACGCAAAGCCTCCACCAAGCCTTCACCAAGCCGATACCAAGCCTTCACCAAGCCGACACCAAGCCTACACCAAGCCTTCGCCAAGCCTAAACCAAGCCGACACCAAGCCCACACCAAGCCGATAAAAAGCTGTTATTGACTAGAGCGCAAAGCCAACACAAAAAAATATATGAAATTTGTGTTGGCCTGGATCCGTACAGGAATTTTAGGAAGAGATTATAAGCTTACCAAAGATTTTGTCGGGGATTTATTGGGGAATATTTCTCGGACAGGGAGATTAAAAATTTGAAAAACGGTTTAAAGATTTGATATTTTCTACAAAAGTAATTATGGATCGGATAAGAGAATTATATATTTACGAACTAAGAATAATAGCAAAAGATCTTGAAATTAAAGGAAGAGCAAAAATGAGTAAGCAAGAACTAATTGATGAAATTTTAAATTTTGAAGATGAGGAAATTACTGATTTAATTGAAAAAGTTTTCCCCATTAGCAGAATTATTTGTGATCATGAGAAAATAAAAAAATTTTGTAACGAATGTAATGGATATAATTGTGAGCATAATAAATATAAATATCGATGTAAGGAATGTGCGGGATCGCAAATATGTGAACACAATAAACAAAAACAATGTTGTAAAGAATGTGGGGGATCACAAATATGCGAACATAATAAACAAAAACAACAATGCAAAGAATGCGGAGGATCACAAATTTGTGAACATGGCAAGCAAAAATCTTCTTGCAAGGCCTGCAGAATGAAATTATTAAATGATTTAAAATAAAAGCGAAGAATGGACAATTATGTTATATAACCTAATTACTGGTTACATAACAAAAAATTTATCTAAATCTTAAACTAAAAGTTATGGGAGAACCCCCAAGATCAAGTTTTTTCCATTCATTGTCTAAGATAGTTAAATCGAAGTGGTTTATGGGGTTCTCATATTTTTGAACCGGAATTGTCGGGTAATCCTTTGAGGGTATGTTCGCGAGTAGGCGCGATGGCGAGAGTTTCACAAGTTCAGCATTTTTGGTTTTGTTCAAATATGAAGACTTATTATCCACTATACTGCACATAAGTCTCAATGGCTCTTTAATATTTATATTTATTGGATATAATTTACCAGGATTTATAACTTCGGGCACGCCTAAACCAAACGCCAACCCTCTCGTAAGTTTTATTTTGAAGTTCTTATTGGAATAAAGATACTCAACAGCGTCTGTCTCAATGATTGTTATCTTTTCCCTATTAGTATCATTAAGAAAGATTGATTGAATATCACGCAACGAATATGTACCAGGTTGTATTATTATTAGGGGCTGATTATTATCATTGAATATTGTCTGCCGGTCCTTGAAATTAATCAATCTTTTGGTGTTTAAATTACAATCTAAGAGTTGTATCTCTCGAAGATTTTTCAGCGGCGGATCTAAATAAATCCTACTTTCCGGCTCACACATAGTAATACTTAACATTTTGTTTTGATTACATCATGTTCATCTTTAGATTTATATAATCAAAACATTATCGAAATAAAAACCAGGATAATAATCCTCCGACAAGAATTAAAACAATAAGATTATTTTGATGAGAAGATTTTTCGATATTACTAATTTCTTCTTCATTGTCCGATTTATCGTTTTCACTTAATTTAGGTTTCATTGGTTGAGGATTGGTATTTAATAAAACTTTTGATGTTCCTAAACTATTAGGTATTCCAACGGTTTTTGTTTCGACATTTATTGAATTATTTTTCCCAAATTTCATATCTTCTGTAGCTATTTTCAGATTATTATTGTACCCAACAACACTTTCTGTATTTATAATTAAATTACTTGGGATCAACCAAACACCCGGAGCTACTGCTAAATCAAGCCTTAATTTGGTTTCCTGAACAGATTTTTGGTAATTTTGAACGGATTTAGAAATATCATTTACTTTAACAGAACTTTCAAATAATGCTTTGAATTCATTTTGCGTTTCGATTGCTCCGCCGCCATTACCCACAACAGAATTTCTAGTATTAACTTGAGCACCCAATATGCAATAAACAAAAGCCTCAACTGATCTATTTATTCTGCCCAATCCGGCTTTTGTTAAACCATAACCAGATTCTGGTATAAACCACGCATATTGAAAATCTACAAAATGGTCATTTCGAAGCATAGATATTAAATTTCCATCTATTTCCTTTCCGCCATAATCTGAAAATTTAGCTGAATTGCTTGGCCAAATATTTGCATCAGGATCGTAATTTCTTACAATTCTGACATTTTGTTTTCCGCCGCCTATTGCTTGTGAACTAACGCCTCCCGGAGGGATGTATCCTTTTCCATAATCTATGAATACATCTCCAACTCCATGGTTTGCCCCTCCCTTAAATCTGAAATCGGCTAAAGGTTTATTCCACCCCTTAAAATCTTGATTATTGCTTAACCCAAATTCTGCACACAATCTATTATAAGCATTTTTATCGTATGAATTATTTTTTACAGAAAAAGTTTCTTCATCGGGTAATACCACATTTAATTCCTGTAATATTCTTCTTATTGTAAAATATACGTGAAATATAAAAAAACTTCTAATAACTCTTGGGTAAACTAAAATTTCAATTAAACTAACACCACATCCAGATGTTGCGCACCAAACCGCCATATTTAACTGTTGTGGCCAGTGCTTGATATTTGGTTTACTCAACCAAGCTCTAGCTTCTTTTCCGCTATTAAGTTCTATAGTCTGATTTTTAAAAACATTTTTCATTGCCGCAGTGAAATAATCTTTTTCTGAAACATATATATTCAAATTAGTTAACATCATTGTCACATTATTAGCAAACTCATTAAATTTAACACCAGGTATTGGATATGTTTGTTTTGTAAATGTTAAACTTTTTGGAAATGAACTTACCCTAACTTTATTTTCAATCCCCAAATCTTCCCATAATAATGTTTTCAAATTATTAGAAAGATTTTCAGTCCAGGTTTTACCAGAAGGATCATCATCGGACATAATTGTTGTTCCATTAACTTTCCATTCAATATATCCCCCGAATGAATCATTAACAAATGTAAATTTTTCCAAGTTAGCTTTGGGGTATCGGTTTTTGAAATCATCCAATAACATCTTATTCTTTGTTTTCCAATTTTTCTGATCTTTAGATTAAGAATAAGATGTAAAATTAATTAACCTCTTTTCTAATGCCTGCAAAAAAATTCCATCCTACTTCAGTTTTTTCGTATGAAATTTTCAACGTTCTCGATTGTTCAGATCTTTTAATATATCCGTAATAACCGCGGTCCTTATCTGTTTTATGTTCATGTTTTTTTCCGTATGATTTTTTTGGCGTATTTCTAGTTTTAGTTTTTCAAACTTTTCTGACTCTGATAAAATTAGAGAAAATTCTTGGTCAGATATAGTTTTATCCTTCAATGCTTTTGAAACTAAATCGTTAATGGTGTTTACTTTTGACTTTGCTAGAGAAACTGTTTGTTCATGTTTACTAACATTATGAGAAAGTCTTTTTGATATGACGGCACAACCAACCGATACCCCTCCACATACGCCGCCTATAACGCCTAATGGTATACCAATAATAGCCCCAAAACCAGTAAGAGATGTACTCAAACCACTTGCAGAAAGGATAACTGAAAACACACCACTTCCAACACTGATTTTTGTAAATATTCCTCTTGCTCTATTGTATTTCTTTCTTACATGCTCGTAATGAACAATTTCCTTATTAAGATTATTTAATACTTCGCACGACTTTAAAATCCTGAAATTTTTTGGCTCATCAGGTAATTGAGGATAAATTCCGTTGTATTGATCCATATTGTATTTTACTGATCAGTGTGGTATCTTTAGACCTCTTTGAGGAGATCTACTTTCTCTTCTTTTTTATACTTGTTCCTCCTTTTAGTCGGCCCACAAAATATAGAACTACAGCCATTATCAAAAGCCAAGCATTCTCACCTAAAAATCCAATGACCTGCCCCGCGGTTTTGAATAGAAAGCTAACTATTGCGCCAACCATCCCCGGTAATATTTCACCTAGTTTTTTGCCAAGAGTTTTCAAACCATTTCCCACTCCCCTGCCCAAAGCAGATAAACCCTTTGAAAGATTAGAAACTATAACCCCAATGATGGCGCCCACCGCACTTAGAACAGCAAAAACTGTAAAACCATACTTTTTGAATATATACTTTAATTTCTCCCGTAACGGTAAATTTTTAAGTATTTCATCTTTTCGACCATCAATATCTGATAATTGTTCTTCACCCGAAATTGTTTTATTGCTAAGTCGTTCTTTTAATTTATCAACCTCAGATTTTAATCGTTCATTGCTTTGTTTTAATTTTGATTCATTTGATTTACCCTTCTTATATTTGTCTATTTCTTCTTTGTATAATTTTACCTCTTCCAAAAGTTTTTCCGCTTGTATTTTTAATTCTACATTCTGTTTAACGGTTTGATCGAAAAGACTTTTAGTCTCTGCTTTTTGCACCTGCTGTCTCTCAATGAATTCTCTAAGTTCTTTTTCTCTTTCCGCGTATCGTTCAATCTCCAGCGGATATACTTCTGCTGTTGCTTTCAATCCTTGCAATGCATTATCTAATTCCTTATTTTTCTCAATGGATTTCCTCAAATCTAACTGGGCATTATTATATTTTTCCAACATTGTTTCATAATCAGCGCCTAGTTCTTTTCTCATTCCTTTTGGTAAATCTTCAAGCCTAAGATTTTTATCTTTATCAAGTATGATATGCTTCTTAGCATTTGCCCTATCACTTAATCTCCCAGTTATACTTCCGTCTTCTTCAAATTCAACATTAAATGACGCATCCCTCGGATTGAATTCTGGAAAATAACGTCTTAGATATTGTCCCGCTTCTACCCTTCTATCATATTCCGCATCACCCAAATTAATTCTTTCAGAGGGCATATCCCATTCTGCTCGTCTTCTTCCTTCATCCTCACCATAACCGGGGTATTCTATGCGGCTTGTAGATGTATTTGGGGTTTGAAAAGTTGTATCATCCCAATCATCATCATCAGTTCCTTTAGGCAAATCTTCCATTGGTATTTCTTCCGCCATGATTTTTTACTCATCAGTATGAAATCTTTAGACCCCTTAGAACTGAAGAAAAATTGATTTAAAAAGAAAAAAGGAATAAATAAAAAGAAATAAAATGATAAGCGAAAATACCGAATTAATAGAAGATATTAATAATTACAATCCAAAAGAAAGTATGATATTTTCTAAACCAATTTTAGGCGAAGTTCCAGGTAGCAAGCCAAAGGTTGAATTTAGGCGAATTAAAATTTTTTCAAAAAATAAAGATGGAACCAAAGGACAGCTGGTTATTCCAACCAGCCGCTTATATTCATTTGGAGTTTCCGAAAGTTTTTCGGCTTATTCTTTCCCCTTATGTTTATGGAGCGGAAATAGGCCCACTGATGAAGAGGAAAAATGGATAGAAAAATTTAATGAAATAGTAGATTGCTGCATTGATCATATTATAGAAAATAAAGAAGAAATTGATAGATTTGAGTTGAAAAGATCTGATCTCACCAAAACAAAGGGAGGTTTAAATCCTCTCTATTGGAAAATGGAAAAAATTGATGATGGTAAAAACAAACCTTATATGCAAAGAGTTCCTGATAGAGGACCAACATTATATCCCAAATTAATTTTAAACAAAAAAGGAGAAATTCAGACAAATTTTTATGATATTAGAAGTGAGGATTGTAATGGAACAATAAACCCAAAAGATTTAATAAATAAAGGTTGCCACGCAGAGTGTTCAATCAAAATTGAATCAATATTTATTGGTCCGCGTATTTCATTGCAAGTAAAACTTTATGACGCTCTTGTCGAAACGAAGCAAGAAATTAAAAGATTAGCACCACGAAGAAAATATAATCCTGAAGTAATTATTTCTGACGGCGAATCTGCTTCTTCCTATATTGGTTATGATGAAGATTCTGATGATGGAAGTCTCACGTAAACCAAATAATAAATATACTTGTGTTATATAACCCATTTGCTGGGTTACATAACAAAAAATAATAATTTATAATATTTTACTGACCGCGTAACCTAACCCTAACATTCCAGCTCCGACATATACCATTTCTCCTGTCTTTTGGCCATCGCTTGGTTTGTAATAATCAGAGAATTTGGGTTCAGTCATTTTCCCGTACAATTCAAAAGCCTGATTTGTAGTTGAGATATTTTTTGATGCCTGATATTTTTCATCTTTTTTCTTCATTTTCCAATCAAGCATTTTTTGTCTTTTTCCCTGATATGCTTCGTAATCTCTTTGATATTTTTCCATTGCTTTATCGTGTCGTATTTTTTCTGTATCAACGCTGCGACCAGATAAATATTTTGCAAGAATATTTCCTCCGGTAAATGCTGTCGCATTCAATACTGCTCCTATCGCCATCATTGCTAATGTTGCCATAATTTTATTTAGGTAAAATCTTTTGATCCTCTAAATATGTTTTTAGATACATGCTTCCGGATAATACCGCAACCCATTTTGCGTAATTTGTAATACTTGAGGATGGGTCACTCAAAAATGATTCTTTCATTACCTTTTTTGCTACATAACCAACCCCAGCTCCTAATCCGATAAGTACCGCAGAATCAGTTACAGTTTTCACAAGTTTGTTTTCGGTTGACATGATTTTTTACTACGTCAGTAAGAAATCTTTAGATTACTTTTGGGATTATTCCATTCCCAAAGATTTTGGAGTTGCAGAAAATGGTATCTTTTTTGGTTGTGGTAATTGCGGAACTTGTGATAAATCAGCTATCCTACTAGAATATTCAACCCTAGCTTTTTCCTGATATCTCATGAAAAGATCAAATGCTGTAAACCCCAATCCAATAACGGATAAAACAGTAGTAAAAGATAACTCCGGAAGCCATGATTTCTCTTCACTATATGTATTTTCATTTGCTCCGCGGCCCGCGGGGGCTGGCTCTTCTTCTCGTTTCATTTCCCTAGCTAATGCTTCTTTTGCTTTTTTATTATATTCAGCTAATTTCTTCCCAGCTGCGACTTTTTTAGGATCTTTCTCTCTCTTTTTTGTATCTTTATTTTCAGGTTTAGGATCAGCAGTAATTTGCTCCACACCCCCTCCGCTTTGTTCAGTTTGTTCAGACATTGTTATTTAGATGCTACAAATAAGTTTTTAGATCTGTTTAATACACAGTATCAACACCTTCAGAAGATTGCTTAGTTTCCTGATTAGTTATGCTGCCATTACTGGTTCTTCTCTTGAAAAATGTTGGTTTTTGTTGAATTTAACGTGTTTAGCTACTTGAAATAGCCCGCTAGCAAGTGCTGCCAATCTTCCTGCTTTCAATGCTAAGAGGCCAACAATGTTTGTTAGTTCGCGATTTACCAAATCATCATTCTTCAGATCATTGCAAAGAGATTCTATATCATCAACCGGAACTAAATAAGAAATAAGTTTTGAAACTAATTGAAGGGACGAATCTACTAATCCCCCATTAATTTTCTTGCCCATTACCGCCTGATAACGATTAAAATACTTTTCAACATCTTTTGCTGATAATTTCTTGATATCTCCCAGGCTCATTTCGGTCCCCAAATATTCTTTTGTTGTTCCCAAGGCTGCGAGAATGGCAAGTGATTCTTGTTTTATTTCAAGATCCTCATTATCTTTTTCCGTTTCTCCATTAGGTTGGTCGATATTTTCTTTAATATAATCTTCCGGCCCTGCCGGGGAGAGCTTCGCTTGATCTACGTTTGTCATATTTGTTAAATCACTTCGGGAATCTCTAAATAGTAATTAAATGGATATCGCAAACTCAAACATAACCTAGAATATTTTTCGGTTTTCAGGAGTTGAACAAACTTTTTACCCAATTCATAATCCAAATCTCCGCCATAATCTTCAAAAAACATTTTCATCCCTTTCTGGGAAGGATTATGGAAAGTAATAACGCAGGCTACATTTTCTCGGAATGGTTTTGCTATTGAAGTTAATTGCTGGGTTAGAACCCAAACCGATAAACCATGATGCCTTCCGGAGAATGCTAAATCTATAAACTTATTCGATCTTTTCTTCAGATCGGAGGAAACAGCGCAATCATCTAGAATTATTAATGTATTCGTTCCAGAGAATAAAGTTTGACAATCATTTAACAATTCATTGATCTCATCCGAATTACTTGCGTCCGGCGATAATACATAGAAATGTTCATCTCCTAGAGCAAAATTATGATATGTTTTATTTTTAGCATAGGTTGGGCAAATTAACACAATATATTCAAAAACTTCCCGGAATGGCCCGCGGAGCTGTTCAATTAGGTACTTTGTTTTTCCGCAATTTGTGGGTCCTGTTATTATACAGTGAAATGGGATTTTATCTCGTAAATCTTCCATGATTTTTTGTATCATAACATTATGTTTTTAGATTCTCGGTCCGCAAAGCGGGGAGGCGCGTTAGCGCCGATCAGATTCTTCCCTTCGGTCAGTACTTAATTGATCTCAAACTCGAATTCATAATCTCCAGCATTGCATCTGCTACAACAAACATATGGCAAGTTACGGTTCCGGATCCGCTTTGTTTTCGTTTAATTTCTATTTTTACACCATCGTGCGTATTATTTAGAGCAAGTCCACCGCCATGAATACCATTATCTGGATGAGTTCTAGTATCAACCCAAAGAGCAAACTTATCAGCGTAAAATTCTTTTTCTTTCAATGAAATTTGTAAACCATCACCCCGGTGAAATCTTTTTTTCACGGATTCCCAAAGATCTGATGGAATCATTCCTCTAGAGTATATTCTATTTGGTACGCCATCAACATCAATTTCAACTGAAGATATGCCAGGATTATAAAAATTTTCAGAATCCCTTGCTCCTGCAGCTTGAGGCATTAAAAACAAAAACAATATTCCTGTCATTGATCTTCTCGGTAAATTAATATGCTGATTAATAACGCCATCTCCGCCAATTGAAAATGTAAAAGTTTTGTGCAGGGTAATATTTTCATAAAAGAATCCTTTACCTACTTGATAAGTGGCTTGGGCCTCACGAGCTAAGTATTCACTAGAAATTGAAGAATATTCTAACTCTAAGTTTTTGATCGAATATGATGGTGCTTTTGTTGTATCAGAATAAATAAGAATATTATTGACCGGTGCAAGTGTAATCTCGAATATAAGATGATTTTCCAATGCTTTCGGATAAAAAACTCCATGATCATTTAGAATAGGATGATTTATTGGTATTCTGTACTTTGAACCGTGAACATTAGCGAGGGCAACTTCTTTTACATCTTGTGTTTTCGCATCTCCGGCTTTTGTTCTAAGTTTTCTGATATTTAACGAAGAAATACCTTTTTTTAATCTATCTTCGCGCTCTTCTTCGGTTAAGAATAAATCATGATAGGTTTGAAATAAATCATATCTTTGAGTATCTTGCAATGTTTCTCCTCCAAAAAGAACTTTTAGTCTGGTTACAAGATTGCAGCCCAAATTATTCACAACTGTGTTATTAGCATGACCCTCGACATCTAAATCAAAAAGAAGAGATACACTTCCGGGTACAATCACCAAATTCTCGGCGAGTTTTGGAATATTTATGTATAATGTTTCTCCGGGGCTGGCTGTGGATGGATTTAGAGTAATTCGATTCAGGGTTGATTCTGCTTTCAAACCAAAGGGTTCTTTTGGAATTCTGTTTGGGTTAATTTTTTCAGACGTCATTGTAATTTATAAGATACTTTGGTTAACCTTTAAACCTTTTCTAACTTGGAAATATGTTTTAATAAACCTTCTCTCGCCTCGGGAATTAAAATCATAATATTAAAAATTTTTTCGCCATCTTCCATATATAGAATTTTTTTCCTAATAATTTTTTTCATAATGTTGATTTGGTATTCGGTAAATTTCATTTCTTCTTCCTCCTCAACCATTTGATTTATAAGATACTTGTTTATTTTTAAATGATGACAAAAATATCGGCTTCGCCGGCCCCGCTCTTCGAGCGGATATATTATTCAGCTGAAGGATATTGGAAAGGATATTCTGCAATTCCTAAATTAGCTGAGAAAGCTAGAGTAAGTGAAAATGAGGCAAAACAGTGGTTACAGAAACAGGCAATATGGCAAATCTATCTCCCAGCCCCAAAGTATATTCCTAGACCCCATTGGACTGTAGATAAACCAAATCAGATTCACCAAGCAGATTTATTATTTTTACCGCATGATAAAGTTAGAAGAAAAACATATAAATATGCGTTAGTTGTGGTTGATATCGCCTCGAGATATAAAGATGCTGAGCCATTAACCTCAAAAGAAAGTCGAGAGATATCAGAAGCTTTTACAAAAATATATTCTAGAAGATTAAAATACCCAAAAACATTAATGGTTGATCCTGGGAAAGAATTTATGGGAGAAGTTAGTAAACTCATGAATTACCATAATGTGAAAATACAGAGAAGTGAAGCCGGTAATCATAGAGCCCAATCATTTGTGGAAAACGCAAACAAAATATTAGGAGAAAGATTATTTAGTCATCAATATGCACAAGAAATGATTAGTGATGATCGATCAAGGGTATGGGTGAAAAGATTACCAGCTATTCTAAAAACCTTAAATAATAAACTTATGAGAATAACCGGTAAAGAGCCTGATAAGGCTATAAAAATGAAAGAGGTTGATATTGAACCTAAAAATTACCAACGCGAGGTGGGGCCTGACGAGGTTAGATTGCCTCCTATTGCTAAAGTCAGATATTTATTATCTCCGGGCGAACTTGAGGGTGGCGAAAAAAGGCGGGCTACTGATCCTATTTGGAGTATCAAAGTTTATGATATTTCTAAAAGCATTATTGCACCCAATCAGCCGGTTTTATATTATTTAATTGATGCCCCGCGGCGGGGATTTGTTAGGGAAGAATTACAAGTTATTCCCTATGATACTGAATTTCCGCCAGATTCTGTTTTAGCGGGCACCGCTCGATAATGACCATATGGAAGAGTATGTATTCCATCTTTTTGAATGATTCTCTTATCATCATAAGCAGATAGCGCTTTTTTATTAACTGTTTTTGTGTAAATATCGTGTAGTTTTGAGCCTATTAAATTTTGCGATCTCATTTGTGGTTCTTTAGTATTCAAACAATTTTTAAAATCATTAAAACTTATTGTTTTCTTAACAACTAATTTCTTTGTTCCTTTATTCTTCTTTATCTCTTTGCCATTATCCATTAATAGGGCATATTGTTTAGCCCCCAAACCCACAAATTCCGTAGGTATACTTCCGCCAAACTCATCTTTGAACTTGCCAATTACTTTTTTGTTTTCATCATCCCAAATGCCAGATTTGTGGGTTTTAGGATAGTTGCTAGTGTCAAACTTTTCCCTAACATCTAGCTTTATATCTTCATAGAAATCCTCTGTTTTTATGTTATATACAAGACTATCAGTATCAGTCATAAGTAATTCAGCTTTTTCTCCATATTTCTCTTTAATATAATTATAATGAAAGTCATACATTATTTGTTTACTTAGATCCAAAATGGAAAACCCCACATAAACTGGTTTATTAAATCTTATTTCTGTTTTCTTCATATTTATGGCGGCCAGATCCTCAGAAAAGATAGTAAAATGATTAAAGTTCGGTTTTCTTATTAATTTTTTAGCCGATTCTATATTATTAACCAATCTAACATCTATCCTTTTTCTCATATTTTCCATTGTTTTGCCAAAAACGGAGTTATTCATAAGTTTGAAAAAATCTTTTTCAAAGTCGTTTTTCGCGTGTTTTCTCAATTCAGTATTCCGATCGATGTAAGTTTGTAACCACTTTGACTCTTGAAATTTAATTCCCTTATGAATCTTTGTTATTTTCAATCCTTGCTTTTCATAAAATTTTAGAGTTTCATGATGAATTACATATCTTTTCTTATCAAATAGGTTTGGTATTAATTTCTTAACTTTATTAACAGTAAGTTTTTCTGGGGCCAAAGGCAGATCTTTATGACTATCATGAAGATTTTTTGGGTATTCCAAATCAACCTCAAGTATGCAAGGTATATTTCTCCAATTTTCGAGCTCTTCATTTGGAATCCATTTAAATCCGCGTTTTGGTAATTTCTTGCTCATTGCAGCTCCATATAAGTTATTCGCGTCAAGATAAATAATATAACTTATAAGTTTATTTATTTCAAAATCCGTCATATAGGGGTTATTAGCTTTAGCATATCTTTTTGATACTTGAAATGTGCCGCCTCTAATCCCTTTCTCAATAAAAAGCAGCATATTAACGTCTGTAAACAACTCCAAACTAACTTTAGTTAATTTTAGCATTGCGTCCCAAGATAACCCCGGAGATGTAAAATAGTGGGCGGGATCTAAACTATAATTATTAATACACACGTCTCTAAAATTCTCAAATACGTCGGCTAGCTGTAATACGTCTGTTTTTAGATATAAATCATGATAATCTCTCATTGTTTTCGCGTCAAATGTTTTCCACACATTTTTAGCATGTTCATAATCCTCATCTGAAATATCTTGATTATTAAGAATTGATTTAAATTCTTCCTTTGGCGGAATTTCTGTTTCATTGAGTTTATCAATTCGGTCAAAATAATCATAAGGGAACACACCCTTTCTCAACAATAGTTTTAACTTTTCTCCTGTGAAATGTTTTTTAGTTTCTGCCATATTTTTATCTATTGGAGAAAAACACATACTTCCTAATAACTTGCAATTCTTACATTGGTCGCAATTGCCGACGCCATTAAAAGTAATAATCTTTCCATCTTTTATGTATCTTTTCAAACATTTTCCTGGTTTGCATGACTCACATTTTTCGCATTTTGTAAGATTGTCAACCAATCCGCTAAGAGAGCATTGCATAAATTTACAAGAATCAATGAATCTTATTGTTCTAGTAATGGACTTTTCTTTGTCATCTTCGTCCTCATCGCAATTATGATCGTGATCGTGATCGCAATCATAGTTAATTAAAATTCTCTTTGAGAAACTAATATACTTTTCATCGGTGTTGGCTAAACAGCTCATTTCGCCCTTTGTTTTCCCAAGATTCTTAATGAATAGATGAGAGTCATACCTCGACAGATTATGAAATACTACTGGTACGAATTTGGGAATCACATATTTTAAGTTACAAATATTATGCGCCGCTCCCCTGTATTTTCCAGTAAGATGACAATGATCTATTACTTTTTTAAAATCTTCTTCTTCAGTTTCAGAAAATTTGCGCCCGCATATATGGCAATGAGTTGCATTTTCATAATCTTTTTTATCCATTTCTGACATATTCTTTTTATCATAAACTTTAAAAGTTTCCTTTTTTTCTTCTATTAGCTCAAAAATTTTCCTAACGTCTCTTTCTAAATATTCTGTAAATATCTGCGCGACATCCTCGTCATCAGATTTTGCGGTATAATTCACGCAGATTTTAAAATCATTTGGCAATATACTTTCATCGAAACATTTAATATAATAGCAGAACCCCGACGCTTTATGCATTTGGTAATTTTTTGTAAAGCTTTTAATTTCGTTTGGTGAACAAGTATGTATTGGTATTAGTCTACCTTCAAAATCTGCGTAAACAACAAAAGGCGCTCGCATTTTATTTTTAAAATTTTTAAAGTAAATAAATTTTGGGCTGCCATCTTCATTCTTTGGCATTTTAATTTTAACTTCACCGTGCGAATCGCAGTATTCTTTGTGTTCTTGCAAAATCCTTTCGTCATAAAATGAGTTGAAACACCTAAGGCAGAAATGTTTTTTGTTCTTATTTTTGTCAATTTCGGATGATAAAAGTCTGCTAACATTATTTACTAAAATATAGTGATTTTTCTCACCGCTATTTATTAAAAGTAATGTTATAAATTTGCAATCGCATAACTTGCATTCATAATTATTGCAATCACATTTCTTGCATCCACATTCTTCGCATTCGTGTTTTGAGCAGCCTTTTTTCTCACATTTCTGTTTTTTCTTACACTCTTTTTTCATACAGCCGCAATTCTTACATTTTTCTTCTTTCTTGCAATAACATTTACCGCTTAATCTTGCGGCATATATTTTATCATCTTCTTCGTCATATTTCAACACATTAACTGGATATGGGTTTTGTTTTTCAAACTTGTCAAAATCTTTTAATTTCATTGCGCCTTCTATACCAGAAAAGTTTAATTTTTTGCAATTTTCCAACAATTCACTATTTGCCCTCTCTCTATGATGTTTTCTTGGAAACACCGCCTCTGTTAACGAAAGTTGGCCACAATCTTCGCACTTATTTTGTATGTTAATAGTAGCTTTTTTTGCTGCTAATCTTTCTGGCGTTGGTATATATGAACTTCCAGAAGTAACTGTGTAAGGCGCTATACCAAGATCAAATCTTACTACTGAATCAAATTCAAAAACGCCAGAATCTGTATTTTCGTGAAATCTTTCAACCTCGCCAAGTATATTTTTAATTATGTCGTCATATTCTTTTGACAAATCGCTTGCCTCTGTAATTATTTTTGGTTTGGCGTGAAAGTATTTTTCAACCTGTTCTACAATTTGGTTATTTGCAGATTTTACAAACTTAGATGATAGTATAACCTTAACCTTTTTTGGTTTCGTATCCTTATTAATAATACCTATAACCTTTGGTTTTATTTTTTTCATAAATTCCACAATAGTATATCCTTTTTTCCCATCTATAGTATGCTGCTTCAAATAGCCATTTTTGAATTTTCTCACATTTTCTTTGATAATTAATTCTTCTTCTTTCAGCCTTTTTGTTTTTGGTCTTGCTCCCTCCTTCTTGTAATCTCTTTTTGATTTTGTTTGGTTTGGCCGATTTTTAGGTTGATTTATTTCATTCGCTTTTTTATATCTATCTATAAAATTTTTAGCTAGTTCCTCTGCTTTATTTTTTACTTTTTCTGGAATATATGGTTTTACAAAATCCCAAAACTTATTTAATACATTTCCTAAAAAAGGGGTTTGTTCGGTGTTTTTAACCGATTCATTTTTTATTACTTGTTTTTTAGGTTTTGTTGGAATTGGAGGCGGTGGCCGTGTTGGTTTGGGTGGAGAAGGTCTTTTTGGTTTTGTTGGAATTGGAGGTGGAGGAGGTGTGCCTGGCGGTGTTCCTGGTCTATATCTATCTGGCGAACCTGGCGGTGTGCCCGGAATTTGAGTTGGTTGTGGAATATTTAAGGGTGGCAAATTTGGCCTGTTTCTCGGTCTTATTTGTGGTATTGGAAGAGGTAGTTGAGGTTGGTTTGCTCTTCTCCTCGGCATATTATCTATCTCTCTAAAAATTTCTCTTCTATTATCCGCGATTTGTTGAGCATTATTAATTACCTCTGGTATATTATTCAATGCTTGTATTTTTTCTTCTCTGGTAGTCATTCTTGATCTACCCCGAATTCTATACCACGAAAGCAGTGAACTTAATTGTTTTACATTCAATTCTCTTATCCGATCCATAATTACTTTTGTAGAAAATATCAAATCTTTAAACCGTTTTTCAAATTTTTAATCTCCCTGTCCGAGAAATATTCCCCAATAAATCCCCGACAAAATCTTTGGTAAGCTTATAATCTCTTCCTAAAATTCCTGTACGGATCCAGGCCAACACAAATTTCATATATTTTTTTGTGTTGGCTTTGCGCTCTAGTCAATAACAGCTTTTTATCGGCTTGGTGTGGGCTTGGTGTCGGCTTGGTTTAGGCTTGGCGAAGGCTTGGTGTAGGCTCGGTGTCGGCTTGGTGAAGGCTTGGTATCGGCTTGGTGAAGGCTTGGTGGAGGCTTTGCGTGGGCTTGGTATCGGCTTTGTAAGGGCTTGGTATCGGCTTTGCGAGGGCTTGGTATCGGCTTTGCGAGGGCTTGGTATCGGCTTTGTGAGGGCTTGCTATCGGCTTTGCGAGGGCTTGGTATCGGCTTTGCGAGGGCTTGGTATCGGCTTTGCGAGGGCTTGGTATCGGCTTTGTGAGGGCTTTGCGAAGGTTTGGTAGCGGCCTCACCCTCTTGGACAAATTTAGCTTATAAGCTAAATAATCCTTGTCAAAATTCCTGTGCTCAAAATTCGACAAATTTAGCTTATAAGCTAAAAAATCCCTGTCAAAATTCCTGTGGTCCAAACCCGTACTTTTCTCCCTCTCTCAGACAGAGATCAAAACCAAAAATTAATCTTTCATTTCACTGTTGGTGGGTAAATTGTCTTTGCCTGAGGTGATCGAGCACGTGTTTTAAGAGCTGTTGCGTTGTGAATTATACATCATTCGAAAGGAATTTACACCATTAATTCTGTACGTGCTGAACCTATAGGTAGCCTTATTGACGCGTATTGCCAAATGACGTTTGTCCGTCTTAGATCAGACCAGGCGCGTAGCTACCTGTACGCAAATACGCCATGGCTTACGTGAAATTTTGTAGGAATATATTGCTCGGACAATTATACATCACCCGACGAATTGCTCGGACAATTAATGTCCAACTTTGGCGTTCCTGAAAAAAAAAAACCTGGCTACGCGCCTGCAGACTTCCGCAGAGCTAAGAGTTATATAAACTAGCGACAAGTAATCTGTAGAGGCCACAGATGTATTAGCGTCCATTTATATTGATTTTCTTGAGAGCTGCATCGTGTCTTAATTAACAACGTTTGCCGGATAAAGATCATCTTTTGCCTGTTTCGAAGCACCGTAGATCGCACGAAAGTTCACCTCATTGGAGTGCTGTCGCAATGTACATGCAATTTTAGCCGCATACTTGAAATGCAAGTTGAGTGCCAGATATCAAGAAGACTGGAAGGCATTGACTTCTCAAGGTATCGTGCTTCATTTGACATAAAATGGCGCGCGATTGCAGCAACTGTTTTAAATTCAAGAGGGACTTTGCATTGTTATCATCTGTCGGAGTATATACTTTTTGAGTATATACTTGTTAAGTATTTTCAGGTTATAGCTTCGAAATCTGGAGGTGATATAAACGTGATTCTTGCCGTTCGTTTTATTTATCAAGAGGGATTTTAAAATTTTTACATTATTTCGATCAAGGTTATGCAATTTGGTGTCTTTCTAGAAACTTATGCAGACGCAACAGTTTCGTTAAGACGACAGGTTCCACACAATCAATCTGTTTGTATTATTCAATGCATGAGGAATTATTAAGCATTTTTCGCGGTACGTCGTTATATATGGGAAATACGGTTACTTTGGCAGAAACGGGAGAAAAGATCTATAAGAAGGATGCCTCCAAAATACTCTCCCCGCGATAACTGTACTAATTATTTATGAGGCAGTACTACTACAAATCGAAAAATGTTTGTTGAGTTGAAAAAACCACGCCTTAGCGAGTCTTTGGCACGGAAATTAAGTTGCTGGAAGTTTTGCATCAAACAGGAGACAGTGTTCCATCATGAAACAACAAGAAGAGAGGTAAAAATACAACCCACACTGAATTATTTTTAGCGGAATGCGAGGTTTTTTTATCACGTATTAAATACATATATCAGTTGTTTCATATACTACTTGCTTTTGAAAGATAAATTAAAGAGGTAAAAACGTAAGTGTTTCACGGTGCTTAAATTCTATTGTCCCTTCCTCGTGCATCATTTATCCCGCTTTGTTAGTCATCATACGTAGGGAAAATGATTTGAAACAGAAATTAACCATGTATAAACGAAAAGTTTTGTTTTTCACCCATTGAATGTCACCTCAGGGTTACTTTCTGTCAGTCTTTGGTTCATAAATAATTGAGAATATATAGAAATTAAAAATTCGCATTCATTCCTTAGATTCGTATATCGGAAACGGTTGCTTGTAAGTCTACTTTTCATTCTAGCAGCAAAGCATGAGGGTAAATTTTCTCGTGTCATATTTTGGAAAACTCCCCGAGGTATGAAGTACTTTTTGTGCTTGGGAATGAATCATTCTTGTTAAAGTTTTGAAACAGTATCTAGAAACAATTAATTTTGGGAATACATATTTGTCGTTTCCAAAACCAGTTTAATTAAGAGAACAGCTAAAACGAAGCCCTGATGTAAACCAGTATTGTGAGGATAGTTTTTAAAGAAACTGGTGCTGAATCAGTGTGGAATTGAAACACAAGAAATTGGGATAATCAAACGAATTGATAAAGAAATTTGTACCACTGTAATGAGGTAAAAGGGAGGTGCTGACGTTTCGAGCGTTTGGCTTCGTCAGAGCGAATAAGACCGGCAAAGGCGACGGTGAGTTCGAAAATAAATCTGTTCTCAAGAGAGATATGTTATCAATACAGGGTCAGGATGAGAAAAACCATAACTGATCACCACGTTTAGTAGTTTGACTGAAGTCGCAAAGGAGATGTTTAACTAAATTGGTTTTGTAGGCACGATTGAAATAGAACTTTTTCCCAAACAATTAAAGGAGCCAAGAGATCCTGATTTTTTGTTGTCAAGAGTTTTCAGTCTTTCTCGTTGGTAAATGCCCGACGAGTTATAGTGAACTTTGAGCCTTAAAACTGCCGTCGTTTTGCAGTTGAATAAATGACGGAAGATGCCACAATATCGAACCTGTAGGCTAGCTAGTTCAGCGCTATTATCAGGCCCCACTATCTATACGCGATACTTCGTAAAGGAGGGTCTCAATGGGGTGGTGACTTTTACGGCTAACGGTTAATATTTTTTACTGTTTTACGGCTAACGGTTAATATTTTTGGCAGTTTTAGGGCTAACGGTTAATACTTTTTACGGCTAACGGTCCATATTTTTTACGGTTAACGGTTAATATTTTTTACGGCTAACGGCTTAAATTTTTCAATATTTACGCCTTACGGCTAATTTTTTTGCCCGTTTTACGGCTAACTGTTAACAGGCGCTTTGTAGGAACGTACGCATTTTCGCTTTAGTGGTTCAATTCATTCATTTGGAGAGGACCGTGGAAATAAATATGATTTTGTCAGAACAAACTGAATATATCTTTCTGTATAACTTTAATTAAGTTGAGTATTGCTAAAAGAGACATAAGCCTGGTTCACATATAATCGCAGACGATCCCAGACGATCGCAAGTGATCGCACGATTTCTGAAACCCTCAACCGAAGATCGCGAATAGCATGTTCACATATGATCGCAGCCCATCGCAGTGATGAGTGACGACCGAGTCCGCGATTTACTGTTCAGAAAAAAAAACGTCGCTTCTGGGTGCGGAAATTCTGGAGAGAGAGAGAAACCTATGGAGCTTTCCATACATTATTTAATGAGCTACGACTTTTTGATCGAGAAGCTGCTTGGGAAATGCTGAAAACTTCGCCAACTTTGGACCAGGCATTAATCTTTTTGAACTTGTCTTTGCTAAAGCGATTGAACAAACAATCGTATTTTCTTATTTCTTCCATAAACTGTTCGGTGTCAATTTCACCCTCCATCTTGCCAAAACTCACTCACGTGTAAAAGGTGATAGACAACTGGTTGTCATGGTATTATGCCACTTGCAGTGCTGCATACTGGGAAAACATAGCATTATGGGACACATTCCGATCACACGATCGCAGAACTTTGTTCACATATGATCGCACTCGATCGCTGCATAAGAATAGAACATGGCTCTATTCCTGCGATCGCCTGCGATCGCGATCGCACACGATCGCAGACCTGTTCACATATAATTGCAGACGATCGCTGGCGATCGAGTGCGATCGCCAGCGATCGTCTGTGATTATATGTGAACCAGGCTACAGATGGCGAGACGTTACAATATATTCAACCATGGAACTCATCCTTTGATTAAACAATCAGATTATACGGAGCTTACTTGGACCCATGAATACGAAATTTAACTCAGTAGCCGGCACCCGGGAGCCGGCCGGTCTTATGTTTTGGTGCTGTCTCCAAATGAATGTTTTAGCTAATACAATACATCACGAGTGACAGCGAAGAAATAGTAGGTTTTATCTTTGCCGCCGTATACTTATCAATCGCCAACTAACTGATATTAAGTAAAACTAAACGATTTCACTCCGGTATAAATAACTTCAATTATAACTTAAGAAGCAAAATTTTATGTTCAGATCTTTCTCACCATCTGTGTCTTTGACTCTAACAGCAAAAAGTATCGCATAAGACTTTCAAAAATTTAATTTTAGCAATACATACTTCAATCTATCTTAATAAATCATCATACTCAAAAAACCTTTTCAAATCGAAACTGATCATGAAGTATTTCTAAATAGACTGTAATTCCTTATGTGGACAATTTAATTTAAAATTTACAGTGCTTGGAAATCATAGGATGGGAAATAAACTTAGCTGAACAATACAACCTAAATTTTCATTGTAAGGGTAAAACCTCGTCGTAGACGTAATTCCTTTTTTTGTAAACACATATTGTTCCAACACGTTTCCATTTAGAAGTGCAGGGAAGTGAGGTGGCCTTATAAGCAAGAATTATGTGTCTAAGAAAGGGCACACGAAGTAATAAGTGTGTGTTTTATTGATCCTTAGGTGGATAATTCTAGAATAACTGCGGGACAAGGCAGGTGTATTTCCTTCTGCTATCAGCGAGTGTTACTTCAGCGAGTGTTACAGCGAGTGAAGCAAGTAATCCGGCCATCTTGTACGACGGTAAAGCTAAAAGGCTTGCCACATGCAGAATCGAGGAGTTAAAATCAACTGAACCCAACTTTAATATAACTGAACACGAACTTCAACTGTGAAGCTTTTCATCATTTTTAAAGTCTTACCATTACGTCTCTTCAAACATGAACTTCACTTTAAGAAAAAAGACAAACCGGTCCTTTCGTCTAACAGATGAGTTAAACTTTTCAATGTTGGACGCGTACGAATGCCCTCCGTTCAGCGGTGACACTGCTGTTGTAAACGGTCTTAAAATATTTTCTTACAGCGTTATAATGCTGTCTGCTCTTATTGGAAACGCACTGCTCATAGCGATCATTTACCTAAACAAACGAATGCAGACCTTAACCAACTATTTGATCGCTGACATGGCTGTTTCAGACATATTTATAACAGCATTAGCTGTACCACGACAACTGTCAAAAATGGTGCTTGGTCCGCGTCGGTGGTTGGTAGATGGATTCATGGGCTCGGTTCTTTGTAAATCCGTTTTTTTCTTCCAAGACATCTCAACTGGGGTGTCGATTTTAAGTTTGGCCGTCATCACAATCGACAGATACAGTGGAATCGTGTTTCCTTTTCGCGAACCTCAGTCACTGAAACGCAAACGGTATAAGATTATCATTCCGTTAACATGGATTATACCTATGGTTATACACTGTCCTTATTTTTACACATTTCAAATTGCTTCATTTCATAACAAAACTTATTGCACTTACGCTGGCTGGGCGCCAAAGTTTGACAACAAAAAGACTCAAGAGATTTATAATGTAACAGCTCTCTGTCTCCTCGTTATATTACCTACGTGCATAATAACAGTTCTGAATTCAGTTATTACTGAGCGAATGTAAAGAGAGGCCTGGCGGAGTGTAAGGTTTCCGTAAATACTTGTAAATCTCGCCGTCTTCAAGAGGATGCCAGAGTTGTGCGTAATATTTTGGCAATCTCGACAGCTTTCCTGTTTTGTATGACACCCATCAACGTGTATGCATTTTTGTTTTATTTTGCGTGGAAATGGAAGATTCTCTGCGGTATGGAGAACTTCGGTTTCGCTGCACACTTTATTCTGTATCTTAACGCTTCAATGAATCCATGCATTTATTTAACTTTAAATGATAAATACCGTCGGGGACTGACAGACATTGTGAACATTATTCTTATTGGCTGCAAAAAGACACCTTCAACACGGAGTTCCTCGTCGCCCTCTCCTGGTATTCATTGTCGAGCGAGGACTGGGGACCATCAGGAACACAAAGCGGTGGTGCTTATTAAGCTAAAGCAGGAGCCCATCACCCGGAGCCTCCATGTCCCTTATAAACCCTAGGAGACAACCTTTGCCCGTATCTTTCTATTTTTAGTCGTTCGAATTCCCACGAATGCATTGTACCGTCCAATCAGAACAAAGTTGTTCTTTTACGTCACACGCAGTCACAAACCCTGAGTGATAGCGTCTCACAAAATATTCTCTTGAGACTGTTCTAAAAATAAAAAGATACGAGCAAAGGTTGACTCAAGGATATAGTTTGTATGGAGGCTCCGGGTGATGGGCTCCTGGCTAAAGGAATTAGTGCCTTATCAGAACGAGGATGAGTTTCTTCTCTCTATCCCTCCTCTGCAAAACGTGTGACGATATTGAACCCGGGCATGCAGCTGCTTTAGATGCCTCGATTTAATACTAATATTAATACCACTAATAATAACAGTAATAATAAAAATGGTCTATAGTTCTTAGAGTCTGTTGACTCAGAAAGTATAGCAATAGTATAATAATGATAATAATAATAATAACAATTTTTTTATAATGTATATACATGTGTTTGCTTTGTGACAATAATAATAATAATAATAATAATAATAATAATAATGATAATAAGTAAAGGTAATCACATGGGGCCGAGTAAAATTAAGGATTCACGTCGCGACTCGGGCAATTTCAGCCACTTGTGAAAACACAAGTGATATTAATCCTTAATTTTACGAGGGCCCATTGCGATTACTTGTTAATGAAATAGAGGGGAAAATTACTGTGAACAATTAAACAATTAGATTATGAGCTCGAGATTTCTATCATGCATAGAAATCGAGAGCGAATAATCTAATTTTTTTTAGTATAAATCTACTGGTCGTTCAAAACTTTGTCTTTTCTGGAACAGCCTCGACCAGTTAACTGTCTAAATCTTCTTCACGGACACTTCGAAAACGTGAAGAAGCGGCCGCCATTTTGTTAGCATAGGCACACTACTACGCTACTCACTATGTATAACAGAATAGATAGTGGGTAGCGTAGCCAATCAGAGCGCGGCATTTGTGATGGAACGCTAGTAGATTTATACTAAAACTCGATAGAAACACGGAAAATGTTTTCTATTTCTTAAATGATAATAATTACAATAATAATAATCGTAATAATTATGTTAAACCAAGGAGCTCACTCGCTCATTCGGTTTTCAATGAGGCCCTGTAATTTGTACAGCATTTCTCTAACTCAAGTAGAAATTAGGACAGTAAATTATATTTCTTAAATGATAATAATTACAATAAAAATAATCGTAATAATTATGTTAAACCAAGGAGCTCACTCGCTCATTCGGTTTTCAATGAGGCCCTGTAATTTGTACAGAATTTCTCTAACTCAAGTAGAAATTAGGACAGTAAATTAAAAAGCGTAAAAATGACATAAGTTCCTCCTTATCTTTTTTTTTTTCAATCCAACTCTCATGTATTTCTTTTTGCATTAACTTCTGGGTTATATTATATTCGTTTTCTCAGTTTAAGAGTAGAACTGCCATGTTCGCAATCTTGCCTTCAGCGTTAATTTTTTTAGTTCTTCTTTTTCATTGCACTTTTGCTTCGCCATATTGTATGAAAATTTAATTCGAAAAAGCTGATAGCCCGTAAATAGATTCAGACAAATAAGAAAATGACTGCCGCAAGATTCGTCTTTGCAACTTTTAGAAAGAAAGCAATGTTTGATGGACAAGTGTCACTAAATTGTGCAAATATTCGCAAAAGCTAGAAGCCCATGAATAGGGGTGAGATGTTTGACGGACAAATTGCACTAAATTGTGATAAATACTCGCCTGCGTATTAATTTCCTGACAAAACGGGGCAGCTGTATCTACCTTCCAATTACTTTTTTTAGTGCGAAAATTACGTTTCTGCTATTAAAATTCACACGAGCTATTCGGGACGTTTGAAAGATGACGCTTGCTTCTGAAAACAGAATAAGGTTTGCACCAATACGGATATTATTCATTTTGTTGTTTTTGCAGCAATGTTTAACCCAAAAACCGGACTTGATTTTTTCGAGCAATTTCTGGATTAATGGAGCTTATATAACCCAAGTAGGTTACGCGTCGGTAGGTCCTAAACTGGACCGCTTCACAAGCAGAAGCATTTTGAACTGTGTCCATCGCTGTCTCAAACATCCAGACTGCGTATCGATTAACTACGAAATTACAGCGGCTGTTAATGGCTTGTGTGAGCTTAGCGAAGAAGCAGTTGTAAGCCAGGAGCAAACTACTGAAATCGTACAGGAGAAACTGGGGTTTGTATTCGCACAGGTTGTCAGGAAAGATTTCGTAAGCACATCTTTTTTAATTTTTTCCCTTTAAGAACCCAAATGACTTCTCACTTCATGTTGAAAGTTGTTGACTTGTTGTGATAGCCTAGCTAGACTCGCTCTCTTGAGAACCGAGGACTAGGGGTATGAGGTATTCTTCTTGGTGCCTAAAGGGGAGTTGGGTGGTGGGGAATACATGGGAAAACTTCTAGAGAGGCCGCCCTGAACGAAAGACTGAAAGTGTAGATGTCTGCAGCTGGAAACCCCAAAATATATTAGCCAAGATTTGAATAAAACCCACTCAGCTTCAGACTGAAGTAGCAACATTACTCTGTTGATCGATAAATGGAATTTACTTTGTTAACGCAAGAGGAGCGACGACGTTTAGCTAAGGGAACTCGTTTTATAAGCCATAAACCATCCCCAGTATATAGACCGGCTGGCAGTTCGGTTTGAGGGAAGAGGAACGGTTTGAGGAGGTGGGAGAAAGGGCAAAAAGTTAATGGGGAGAAGTAAGAAAACACACAAAAAATAAGGAGACAGGAGAGCTTTTATGACAAGGGAAGAGGGAGAAACGGCCACAAAAAATATGGAATAGGAAGAAAGAAGGGCTAAAGAATTGGGAGATAAGGTACACAGTGGACGCTCTCTTTGAGATCACTTTCGTAAGTGACCAGATCTAGTTGCGACCGCCCCTGTGAAATCCCGTTTAAAATGTCTCTAAAATTCTGTAATGAAGAGCTCTCACAAGCGACGGTGACCACTTTTGAGACTCAATTACCAACTGATCTTTTCCTTTGTTTTGAAGTTCTCGTGAGCGACCACTCAAATAGTCTGATTCTCACAGCTCAACATTTCAACAAGTTTTCAATCTGAGTGGTTGACTGAGCTGCGTGTTTGCACACCTCTTCTGAGCAGGCAAAAAAAAAAAATGATTTCTAATATTACAGCTACTAGACTAATAATAACCAAATGTTTTGCTACTGCACAAACTTTATGCTAAATAGATCAAAGGTTTCGTAACTGATATAATTAAGCGACCAGTACGCCCCTATCGTTTCTTCCCGCGGTCGCGTACGAGAACGAACTCTCGAAAGCGGTCAGCTGTGGTTACGACTACTTTTTCAAATTCCCGAGGTAGACACTTACGAGAGCTTCGACTGTATTTAATTACCCATTCCTGTCTCATCCGCAGAGTTAAACACAAATCGCTTCGTTTAAGTCGTTTAATCACAGCAAGTACTTTACGCCAGCCAATCTAATTACTGTTGAAAGTGTTAACTTCACTAAAAATGCGTGAGTGCGATTCGTATTCACAAGTTGAGCAGTAGACAAATGATCTTTGGGGGCCTCAATGCGTGAATTCAAATTGTACAAAGCGTTTTAAATGCAAAATTTTTTCAACCTTGCGCTTTTTGATACTGTACCAGCGTCAGGTGCCCATCATTATGGTCCCTGACCAGCGTCTTGAACTTTTTTAAAACCAGCGTAGGTCAGTATTGCTCTCAGTAAGGTTGAAAAATGTGTTGTCTTTCAACAGAAAGCAAGCAGCTGCCTTGATCACTTACGGGCAGGATCCCGCTTTTCGGGTCACTACACGTTATATGATGGCGCGGGATTGCCGTATCCAGTCTACTGCGACTTAACCTCGGAGGTGGGTGAAGCCTGGACGCTTTTCATGTCTGAGAAAACTCCTGGGATTAGAGCGTTTGGAACGGTCCCACTTTTTCACGACAAACCAACGGCCGAAAATGATCCCAACTGGAATCTTTACAGGCTTTCTTTAGCAAGGATGAAATACTTGGCTTCCGTTTCGTCTCATTGGCGCGTGACATGCAGCTTTCAGTTAGACGGGCTTGTTTATCGCGACTACGTACGTGCAAATATTTCCGAATTTGATCCCATTAAGTTTAAACATGGGCGAAGGTGCATGCGAGTGGAATATATTAATGTGCGAGGACATGAGTGCAAAGAATGTCTTGCTGCATGGTGGCAAAATGACAGTGAAATACTGCATCTTGATAGTTCATTAGCAAATTGTGGCTTTGATCCGAGTTCAGGAGCGGTGCATACAGAAGATGACTTTGGCTTCTACGCGAACATTAATGACAAGTTTCGATGTACTGCGGGTGGCGAGTCGACAACTAACCACTGGTTTGGATCATACTTAGATAGTGACTTGACATAATTATTTGAACGCGGTGTATTTCTAGATGACAGACTAATCACGTGATTAAAATCTAAGGTCTCTAAGTAATCGAACTGATTAGGGAGTGCGTTCGATATAGTTAAGAAGCGCTGAAATTAAGCGTTACTGTAGGTCAAAAAAGATGAGACAGAAGGGTGTGTAGGTCTTTTCGGATTGTGACAGCACAAAGCGGTCACAAATTTATACTCCCTTGCAAACTGCGTTAAAGCGAGGCTGACATAATGAAAGGAAAGCCGCGGTCCCTGGAAAAATTCTTCGGGGAGTGGGGGAGGGGGGGGGGGGTGGGAGGGGAGCACAGGGAAACATTTTGTCTGAATTATACAGGATACCAAGAGAAATAAACGACGTGTGTTCTCTTGAGGACACCCAACACATGCACAGGACACCGACACAGGATTAGATTTGTGTTCTCCAGCGTCGAACGCAATAAGCAGGAGTAAATGATTGACAACTGACAATTTGTAGTCTGTAAGAAAAATTGTACCAGTGCATATTCGTACCAAATGACTAAAGAAATGTGATTAACTGGGCGCACTTTTACGCAAAGCTCATTCAACCTATTCGTTAAATCTTCTCATAACATTTGTCAACGATAATTTAACTAAACTTTCACGAATCATTCAAAAGTCATCCATCTGTGCTTTTGGAAACGCATAAAGGTTGATGAAACTAATTGTAACTTGCAAATGTGTTACAAATTTAAACTACTGTGACATGAAAACTGCCTTTCGTTTTAGCCAATTAAGACAAAGCACGTGCCGGGCTCCTGCGTGTGTATTACAAAATGTATTAAATAGATTTAGGCAAGCCTAAAAGCCCTCCAAAAATGCTTGAAAAGTTGTAGAAAGAACTCAGCCTTATGCTTATGTCCCTCCAAAAACGCTTGAAAACTTGTAGGAAGAAAATTTTTCCTCCAAAACCGCTATGAATAATCCGTTTCTTCAGCAAAACATTGTAGACTGCTGTAGACTGCTGGCTGTGGGTTGTGTAGCCGCGGCAAGCCGCGAAAAGCGCGCGAAAAACAAAGCCTCGTTTCGGTTTAAGACCTAAATATCCCGGATGACTATGGCCGCCATGTTGGGGCAACATCGTCGTCGTCGTCGTCGCTAGGCGCATGTTGGGGCAACTTCGTCGTCGTCGCTAGGCGCACGCGCCCGCGAGCCATGCCGCTAGCCACGATGACCATGAAAACTCAAACGCATTCTCTCAATTTCTATCCTCGCACGGTAGTTATGGGGCGCCGCTCTGCGGCTCTTTGAGCCGCTGTGGAGCTCCGCTATAACATTATGTAGGTAAAAGTAGTCAGTACTGTCGAGTTATTTGGGCTTACAATAGTCTTCAGTGAACAACACGTGTTTACTTCAAGACGCCATCTTTTAATAACCAACATGCATCTCGCACTTAACCAACTTGAACAATATTTCATGTAAGCTAACACAACATCTCCCCCCATTGTTCAAGAGTATCTAGGGAACGAGCTGAGCATGACAAGTCCGATAAACAATATATAGAATCTTACAACCTAGGGTCATCTCAGACTAAACCTAGATTCTCTCTAACTTTAAGCGATGGTTTTATAATTCTCTTAGGCCTAGTAGCAAGAATGGGTGTTACAGGGGGTATTTCAATTTCTTCCTTTGTAACGGGAATGTCCTTCCGAACAAGTGTTGCCTTTTTGTCTTCTGCGTGAACTTGGTTCCCCTTTGGTGTCATTCGCACAAATTGGTCCTGCTGATTTGGCAGTGGAGTAAGGTGAATACGGTTTCTTCTTATCGTGCTGGTTGGTGTTTCAACTTTATACGACCGAGGTGTTGATGCTGCTTGAATAACTTTTCCTGACCGCTGGAGGTCCTTGACGAAAACCTCAGTACCCGGTGCAATGAAAGGCAAGGGCTTGGCTTTGTGCCTGGTATTGAACACTGTTTCCTGCTTCAATTTGCTCATGCTTTCTTGTGCACACAGGTTATCTAGGTCAGGCCACTGTGGGTTCAGCTGGGTGTGGAATAACGGAACGCTGTTCCTAATCTGCCTTCCCATCAGCAACTGGGCAGGAGAGAACTGGCATGCTAGTGGTGTTGAGCGATAGGCTAGTAATGCCTTAGCTGGGTCTTTTTCCTTTGTTAGAAGACTCTTCACAGTTCTAACTCCCCGCTCAACTTCTCCATTTGCTTGGGGAAATCGAGGACTACTTGTGCTATGCTTGAATCCCCATTCCTTAGCAAAGTAAGAGAATTCTGCACTGTCAAACTGAGGACCATTGTCAGATCGCACTTGCTCTGGGATCCCGTGTCTTGCAAATACCGACTTGAGTGCTCTAATGACCTCACTTGACTTTGTAGTCTTCTGCATAGCTGCTACTTCCACGTATCTTGAAAAGTAGTCTATAACAATAAGGTAGTCAACACCTTTCAGCTCGAAGAGGTCTGTGGCTACGATTTGCCAGGGACGGTCAGGTAAAGGTGTTGTGATGAGCGGTTCAGGCTTGTTGTCCCTTTCAAGAGCGCAAACTCTGCATTGTTGCACCAGATCCTGGATTTCTCGGCTGAGTCCTGGCCACCAAACAGAGTTTTTGGCCCGCTCACGGCATTTAGTGATTCCCTGGTGTCCTTCATGGATCTTATCCAGTATCTCAAGACGCATGAAAGAAGGAATCACGATCCTGGATGCTTTGAGCAGAATGTTCTGCACCACAGACAGTTCACCTCTGCTTGACCAATAAGGTTTTACTGCATCGTTTAATGAATGCTTGTCAGGCCATCCCTCATAACAGTACGCTTTGATCGGCCTGCAGACAGGATCCTCCTCCTGAGTTTCCATGATCTGCTGTAACCGTGCGTCTGAGGCAGGCAGTGATGAGATCACACTGCCAATGTGTGCATTCATGTCGTCATCGTCAATTGTTGACTCCACTGTTTGGCTTCTGGGTTAGAGTCTTGAAAGCGCATCGGCTATGTACATCTTCTTTCCAGGAACATGCTTGATCTCCTTGAAGTGGAATCTCATTAGTCGCATTCTAAATCTTTGAATTCTTGGTGGAAGTTGATCCAGTGTGTGAGTACTCAGGAGTGGCACCAATGGTTTATGGTCTGTTTTCACAGAGATTGATTTTCCCACAATGTACTCCCAGGATCGTTCGCATGCCCATGTGAGCGCTAGGGCCTCTTTTTCGATTTGTGCATATCTGGTTTCTGTGGGCGTCATCGCTCGCGATATGAATGAGACTGGTCGCCAGGAGTTGTCCAGTTGGAGTTGAAGAATTACCCCACCTTGGCCAAAGGATGAAGCATCAGCTGCCACTTTGGTTTCCTTGTTTGGATCGTACAGAGCCAGTACTGGAGCTCGTGTGAGGTCAGATTTGATCTGCTTAAATGCTTTCTGTTGGTCACTTCCCCATGTCCATTGGTTCCCTTTGTGAAGAAGGTCTCTAATGCTCTTTGTCTTGTCAGCGAGGTGCTCGGAAAACTTGCTTAGTTGGTTCACCATGCCAAGAAATGTCCTCACTTCTTGCACGTTCCGAGGTGGCGGTAGGTCTGCAATTGCTTGCAGCTTTTCAGGATCTGCCTCAATTCCGCTGAAGCTTATAACGTGTCCAAGGAACTTGACTCTGTCTGTGCTGAACTGGCATTTTTCTAGGTTGAGTGTCAATCCAGCTTCAACCAGACGCTTGAGTACTGCTTCTAACCTCTCATCATGTTAAGTCTCGTCTTTGCCATGGACTAAAACGTCATCTATGTTGCACTCCACGCCCTCTAATCCCTGGAGGATCTTACTCATACTCTTCTGGAACTTCTCAGAGCCAGAACTGATTCCAAAGGGCAACACATTGAAACAAAAACGGCCCCATGGAGTGATAAATGTTGTCAGTGGTCTTGATTCCCACGCTAGCGTTATCTGCCAGAATCCTGAGTTCGCGTCAATTTTAGAGAACACTCTAGAACCTGCCAATCTTCCGAGAGTTGTGTCTACTGCTGGAAGAGGATGGTTCTCCCTCTTGACATACTCATTCAGCTTGCTCAGGTCGACGCAGACCCTGACCTTGCCATTTTTCTTGGGGGTCACCACCATGGGAGCGCACCAATCGGTAGGTTGGTCAACTCTGGATATGACTCCTGTCTCCAACATCCTGTCTAACTCTTCTTTAGTTTTCTGATACAAGGGGAAGGGTACTTACCTTGGAACTGACACTTGGAAAGGTTTAGCATCTTCTTTGAGTGTGATACGATAACTGTCCTTCATAACACCTAGTCCTTTGAACAACTTGGGGTACTTGTCTGCTACTTTACTCTTGTATTCATCACTGCTTAGGCTGTCAAGTCGGCTTATCAGCTTTAGAATTTCAGCTGGCTTTCTTCCTAGCAAAGGTCGCTCCAAATCTTCTATTACATACACTTGCTCCTCTGCAATCTTATCTTACACTTGCAACTTTGCTGTAAAAGTCCTAGACAGCTCAGTTTCTGTTTACACGGACCCATGAGTAGCCTGGTGGTCCTGCTGAGTGATGGAACTGGTTGCAAACTGTGATATAGGCTGGGTGGAATTACTGTTACATCCGCACCGGTATCCAATTTAAATTCTGCTTGCAGTCCATTTAATGAAACTTTAGCTTTCCACGAATCTCCTGTACTTCCTTGGGCAGCAGATAATTCAGTGAGTTCACCTAGGAAGAACTCTCCTTCTTCTTGTCTCCCAGGAAAATTCACTTCACCCACTCTCTTGTCTGATTGAGATCTGCAGGCCTTTGCCCAATGTCCTATAGCTACTTTGGAGCACTTGTTACATTTTGATTCTCTGGCTGGACATAGTCTCTTTGGGTGTAGTTGACCCATGCACCTTGAACATTGTGTTTCAGGAGTCTTCCCAACAGATCTTTTCCGGACAAGATTTTCGAAAATTTAGGACAACCATGGGCGCTTTCCATTCGTTGAAATTTTCGAAAAATTAAAGAGAAACAGGACCGAAAATTTTTGGTGAATGGAAAGCACCCAAAGTCTTGGGACTTTTCCTCGACCTAGTCCTCTGGCATCCATCTTCAAAATGGCGGAAAAACTGTAACAGCTAAGTGTACGGGTTCGAACGGGTCAACTTGTTTACGATAAATTACTACTCGCAGTACAAAAGTTATTTTGCTTTGTGTCTTTAAATTGTTGAAACTGCATAAAACAAAATCTCGATAACAGCTTGGTTAGAATCAAACAAATGGTATTGGGCATTGGTAAACTGGACACACCGTTAACAAGCCAGCCATGTGACTTTTTGAAAAGGCATTTTTACTGCAACCTTCTCGGGCTGTTCGGATCTCCCCTAAGTTTTTGGTTTTCCGATGGGGACTACTGTTGGATGGACAGACAGATCACCTTTTGAACTGAATGCATTCATGCCAGAGATGTCAAAGGAACAGGGTGAGTACAAATTGAGACAAAGACTGTAACCCTTTCACTGCCAAGGTCGAGTATGATTCTCCTGAGCAGATACTATAAAGCTGCTTATGTTCTAGACAGGAGAATTTTGCGGTTGATCGATTTAGCATCCTTCATTTGATAATTGTCTCAATTCTTATTATCTGTTGTGTGGTAGTGTATATTGGAATTTTAGGGAGAATTTATACATGGGTCACCTGTGGCATCGAAAGGGTTGAAGCAAACATACGATTAGAAACACTACCTTCCATTTTGGTGATAAACGTTGTTTGAAATTATTGGAAATTTCTCTCTTAATTTTTTATTTTTAATTGAACAGTTGCTATTTCATCCTGAACTAAAATTTTTATGATTGATCTTAAAGTATGTTAAAATAGTGTACCATTCAACAGAAGAGCCCCTGCAAATTGTGTTCAGTTGGCTAGAATACTTGTTACCCTATGTACATAGAGGGATGTCAGGACATAACAAAAATTTTGTTTTGATGTGGGGATTTGACCCAAGTTGACCCACTCAACAATAAGCAAAACATTTTACAACCTCACTGTGTGTTAAAAAAACATGCTTAATTTCTATTTTAGCAAAGCTAGCATTACAGAAAATTCATAATGAAGAATGGTTGAAGTGACGTTTAATAAACAAGCAGGGGTGCTTTATCAAGTATAAAATATGAGGCATAGCTGAGTGTTTTATACTGATAAAGCATGAAATGTGAGTTTATTGAGCGGCTTCAAAAACCTTTTATGTAGACCTATGCATTATTACACTTAACTTTCTTATTTTGCTGTAGTTTGACAAAGAAAATTGAACGCAAATGTTAGCCGTGTCTATATCAGATATAAAGACACTCATTAAACAAAAATTTCCTTTGTATTTTCTTTATGAATTATTAATAGTTTTTGAATGCACAATGCATTACTATGGAATCACCTTAATAAAGAAATTTCATTTAAGGTGGCAGTTTGAACCCCACTGCAGTATGATGGCTTGAACTGCTGTCATGTTGGAGGCAGTGAAAGGCATATAACTCATGATGCCACTATAAACAATAGCATATTTATAAAAAAAATTGGTGTATGAAGGTAAAAGGAAAGGATGTCATAAGCCAATTTCAGCTCCATAGGAAATTCTGCAAATTTGAACAAGCTGAGAAATATTAAGTTTCTGGGGGAGTGGGGTGGGGAGTGGACTTCTGTTCTGTGCTAAGGGGGTGGGGTGTGTACTCTGTGTAATGACCTTCAGTGTGAGGGTTTTCCCAAAATAGACTACTTTTTTCAGATTTGTAGTCAAAGAAAAAAATTTATTGTAGGGTTTTCAGTAGCTTGAGGATATGGAAGGATATACACCAGTATTTCTAATGGTTGTGAGATTTCAACAACTTGGTTTAAGGGGCTTAGGAAAGGGAATGCCATTTTATGATTAGGTATGATAATGGGGAACCCTTTTCCAATGGATCATACAAAATGGGTGGCTTTCAGGGCCGTAGCCAGGATTTTTCCAGAGGAACACAACATTTTTTAAATCCCCCCACCCCCTAACCCCAAGTCTCTAATCATTTTCAGGTGACTTCATTGAAGGCGAGGTTACGTTGTAAACCCAGCGTTTTTTTTATTTTGCTTTCGACGTTTTTAGGTACGCACGTGCGTACGGTGCACGTACGGTGCATACAGATAGCTACGCCCATAGCTTTAGGCCAAAAAAACTTCCTCTTGAGTTTGTCCATTTAAACATACCAACAACAGTAACAAGAAGAAACACACAGTGACCCAGTAACTAGCTAAAGAGTACTTTCAAGCCGTGTTATTTGTCTTTCAACAAGTTTTCGAATTTCAAAAAAGCTCTTTCATAGGTTTGTACTTCTACAGGCACTTTTGGCATGAAACCTGTTTAGAGATGATATGTTTAATGGTTATTCCCCATTTTCCTTCACAAAACAAAGCTTAGCGTCCTTAACAGGACGCGATTAAACCTGATGTTAAGTCGAGGTTACCCTGAGTTTGTCAGAACGGAATTGTACCGATGTACTAGAGTCGCTCTAGTGTAACAGAGTTGCACAAGTGTGCTAATTAGTCTGTCATCTCAAAACACGTTCCTTGCAACTCGTCTCAGTCATTTTATGAATATGATCCAAACCAGTGGTTCGTTGTCGCCTCACGACCTAACTCAGTACATCGAAACTTACTATTAGTAGTACCATAGTACCCAAAGTCATCTTCTGTATGCACCGCTCCTGAACTCGGATCAAAGCCACAATTTGCTGATGAACTATCATGATGCAGCATTTCACCGTCATTTTGCCACCATGCGGCAAGGCATTCTTTGCACTCATGTCCTCGCACATTAATATATTCCACTCGCATGCACCTACACCCATGTTTAAACTTAATGGGATCAAATTCGGAAATATTTGCACGTACGTAGTCGCGATAAACAAGCCCGTCTAGCTGAAAGCTGCATGTCACGCGCCAGTGAGACGAAACGGAAGCCAAGTATTTCATCCTTGCTAAAGAAAGCCTGTAAAGATTCCAGTTGGGATCATTTTCGGCCGTTGGTTTGTCGTGAAAAAGTGGGACCGTTCCAAACGCTCTAATCCCAGGAGTTTTCTCAGACATGAAAAGCGTCCAGGCTTCACCCACCTCCGAGGTTAAGTCGCAGTAGACAGGATACGGCAATCCCGCGCCATCATATAACGTGTAGTGACCCGAAAAGCGGGATCCTGCCCGTAAGTGATCAAGGCAGCTGCTTGCTTTCTGTTGAAAGACAACACATTTTTCAACCTTACTGAGAGCAATACTGACCTACACTGGTTTTAAAAAAGTTCAAGACGCTGGTCAGGGACCATAGTGATGGGCACCTGACGCTGGTACAGTATCAAAAAGCGCAAGGTTTAAAAAATATCGCATTTAGAATGCTTTGTATAATTTGAATTCATCATATAATGTATAGTGACCCGAAAAGCGGGATCTTGCCCGCAGGTGATCTAGGCAGCATCTTGGTTTCTGTGGGATACAAATAAAATTTTCCATCTTGAAGAACTTGAAGAGGATTTGGGTTTTGCAGACAGTTTCTGACAAGAGAACGCTTTTGCCTTTTGAAAAGGCCTTGCATGCATAACTGACATTTTTGCGATAATTCCTATATAGTTGTCGTCTACTTTGTTTTGCATTGTTTCAAACAATCGTATTTCCTATTTAGAAATAATACCGAATTAGACTAATGACCCAAAGAACTCATCTGACACCTTTCAGATTCCGGTCTCTTAATAAAACGCAAAATGCTCACCGCGTATAATGTCGAGACGTTGTGAGACTAATATTCAAATTTATCTCTGTTTCGTTTGTTCTTCATCTCGAATTGCAGGCCTTGCATGCATAACTGACATTTTTGCGATAATTCCTATATAGTTGTCGTCTACTTTGTTTTGCATTGTTTCAAACAATCGTATTTCCTATTTAGAAATAATACCGAATTAGACTAATGACCCAAAGAACTCATCTGACACCTTTCAGATTCCGGTCTCTTAATAAAACGCAAAATGCTCACCGCGTATAATGTCGAGACGTTGTGAGACTAATATTCAAATTTATCTCTGTTTCGTTTGTTCTTCATCTCGAATTGCAGGTGGTTTGTGCACAGGGAGCCCCGAATCCGCAGCTAAATTACATTCTTAACAAGTTATTAGAAAAAAGAATTAAAAACGGTTGTCAAGGTCCACCCTCTGGATACACATTCCACCTACACAGTTTCCCTACCTTACACCTATTGCTTTTACCAGAATTTCTGATTTTTTTGGTTCCGTTACTCGTTTTGCTCGCGTTTGTTTTGTTCGTGCTTTGACAGCCTAATGAATTTAAGAATTTTCGACTGTTCAAACCAGAGGTGAAAGAATTATTGAACTAATTCTGCGTAGAGAGCTGGTCGCCACAATTGGACAAATAAAAATGCACTTACGTAATCTTTCCTTACAAGTTGAACGAACACAAAACCCGGTTTCTCCTCTAAGATTCCCGTGCTTTGTTCCTGGCTTACAACCGCTGCTTCACTAAGCTCACACAAGCCATTAACAGCCGCTGTAATTTCGTAGTTAATCGATGCACAGTTTGGATGTTTGAGACAACGATGGCCACAACTCAACATGCTTCTGCTTGTGAAGCGATCCAGTTTAGGACCTACCGACGCGTAACTTCTTTTAGTTACATAAGCTCCATTAAACACGATAGTACTCTGAGACACCATGTCTTCTGCTTCGGTTAAACATTGGTGCGAAAACAACAGGAACTGCATGATTATCCGTATTGGCACAAACATTGTTGCGTAGTCCAGAATTACTGCCATCTCAAAAACTCTCAAATTCAAGCGCACTGGCCGTAGAATCTGGGTGAACTTGTGTCAAAAACGTTAACTTTTACTTGCATGAGTAATCTGTTGGTGCTAAATGAACGCAGCGGGGCGTTTTCTTCATTTGAAATTAGAGAAATTCATCTTTGTTCAAAAATGCAGTATTGAAGCCAAACAAGTTATTGGTTTTGTTGCAAATGTGGACTCAGTTGGTATTCAGTTTCAATCGAGCTTTGCATAATTAATTTTAACGAAACATCTGTAAAATTTAAAAGTTTCAATAGTAATGCTGAAACTTTAGATTGCAATTAGGTCCGTCATTATTATGCACTTGGACCTACTGTTAACTTAGCTTTACAACGTATAGTCAAATTCTGAAGATTACTATAGACTGTAGAAGACTATAAAAAAAATTATTGGAAAGTCCGTCAAGATCACGTTTTCTGTGTGGAACTTAATATTCTATTTGATCTATTTCCAAAGGTATAATTACTTTTTGTGGTGTAAGACAAATACCATTTATTGACGCTACAGCTCCAAGGGAGATTAACCTTAATTATAATACCTCTCAGTTAGTACGCTCACTGTACGGCCTGCTAATATCAAAAGTTTGTTTTGGTTGCCAAAATGTCTCCAAAGATATAATAGATATCTTACAAACCTCGTTTTCTTGGTCCGTCACAGGGTTTGCACAGTTTTCGCGCCAGTTTTTAGATACAGAGGAGATAAACACGGAGGAAAATACTGTGTCAATACCAGTTATACTCACATCTTTAATAAGCGGTCATTTTAAACGATGAATTAATTTCGACAAACTGAAACCTTTGACTTTTGTTTCACAACACTGAGGGAATGGTACTTGAAACGTAGATCAGTCTCAGTTGACGAAAGTATCCTGGAACTGGAGCACGTCTTCCTTTCTTTGCGTAGAACCGTTCCTTAATATTTAATGGTTGCATTTGGATAAATCATGTTTTGATCATTCGTCCTCATTCTTCGCCAAAAGGGAACGCTTATAGCTTAATTTGGCTGTTCGTGAAAGTGAAGGCTTCTGGAGCAAGAGATTTTAAAAGTTCTAGCAAGGTTAAAAGAAATTGTGAAATGAAATTCGTTTGTTATCTCTATTGATCACAGATGCATCATATCACAAATTCCGGGCCGAGTAGGTGTTTTATTTTGATGATAATTTGAGGTCAGTGTTGTTATAAATTGTTACAAAGCTCCCATTATGTCGACGAAAGAGAAGCCTCCTAATTGAGTCGTTGGCTGTTCTCCGTGTTCGTGGGTATCCTGTGCATGTCCCGAGCGCGAGAAATCGAGAAAAGAGGTTGTCGGTCTGTCGGTTCCAATTTTACGCCATCTTGAAACGTTACATCCCGCATGCCAAGCGTGCCAAGACTGCTCCCCAGGGCCCTAAGGCGACGCATTTTAGTCTGTGTTTACTGCTAGTTTGTATTCTCTGGCTACCTTGCGGTAATCTTAATGAGAAGCGTCCTTCACGGAGAGGAGGAACTGAACGTTTTTTAATGTTTTTCGGATCAATGTAAGCACCTGGGCAACTGTGCACCTACCCCTTCCTTAACCCAACATTAACGCTAACTTTATAACTTATTATGGCTTGTTGAGTTAGGGGAGGGGTAGGTGCACAGTTGCCCAGATACTAACATTGATCCTGTTTTTCCCCCTTTTCATGTTAGACACCAAGAACCCTCCAAGCCCAAAGAACCTTTCAGGTCCCGATGCGCACAATGAATGTTATTTCACAGCTGCTTACGTTGTGTACATAACTGCGATGATCAATCAATGTCATCACATATTACTCCGCACTTCAAATATATGGTCTTTCATATATTCATTTGCATCATTCTTCTCCATCTACGGGTATATTACAAACTCACAATATGACCAGCTCCCAGTTGGCTTGATGGCTCAGTTTGGTAGAGCACTGCACCGGTATCGCAGAGGTCATGGGTTCGAATCCCGTTCAGGCCTGAATTTTTTTTAGGCTTTAATTTCACAGCTGCTTAAGTTGTGTACACAACTGCGATGATCAATCAGTGTCATTACATATTACTCCGCAGTTCAAATATATGGTCTTTCATATATTCACTTGCAATGAATGTTATTATAAATTTATCATGTTATGTCCTGTGATAAAATTTGTGCATCGGCTCGATTTTCTAAAAAAGAAATACCCGGATGATCGAGATTCTGCAAGCGAGACTTAAGCAGGAATATAATTGCATTGGTTAATATTTTTATAGACAGAGTCCAACTGCGGTCGTCAAAATCTTTGCTGGGTCTCGGAAAAAGAAAGCAAATATCACACTGGAATAGTTCTGGTACATAGTATTGATGAATACCATACTTTTCTATATGGCGTAATTGTCATAGTGAAATTGCGTGATTGATGGTGAAGGCGAGAAGAAATAATTTGGAGCAAAAATAATTACCTTACAGGAACAATTGATATACGTATAAGAAAATATGCGTCTATTAAAAGCACAACAGAGTAAACACCGCGTAGCATTTTCGTTTTGAACGAGAGCTATTTCTCTATTACAAATAGTTTTTCGAATGTGCAAGTAAATAGTTTTACCGCCATGGTTAATCCGAGCTAATTAAGGAAAGCGGAACTTTTTACCCTCTACATTTTTATGACATACAAGCATTGCCTCATTATGCTTGAAATAAAGTATTCTAAGACGCAAATTTCAGTCGGCAAACTTTGTTACTTGCTATATAATGTCTAAACGTGCTTTAAGTAATTTGCTTCTCGTTACTTAACAGGTGTTAATTAAGGTAATGATAAACTTATAAATGACATTTGTTTATAACAATGACATACGTAAACTATTAAATAAATATCTGTATTGACCTTCATTCGCAACGGTTTCCATTGCCTGCTGACGTCACGGGTCAAAACACTCAGCAGGCATATCAATCGAATGCCGCATTGTTGCTCAGTCTTTTCCATAGAATTTTCGAGACAATTGTTGATGTTGCGAGTCGTAGCCCTCTCAATAGGGGTCCCTCTATCAGCCAATAAAAGAGAAAATGAGTCGTATTGAAATTTCAGCTTGATCGGAAACGACACGGGTTTTAGTGTGTTTTTGTGAAAGATTTTGCTTGATAGCTAGTACAGCATTCACATAGATCACAAACGAGCCCACGAAATTACCAAAAATGAAGAATAAGTCACAATGAAAACCGAATTCTTTTTGGTAATTACTTTCGACACAAATGTTTGTCAATGTTTTTAAGACTGAAATGTAGTTTTGTTGGACAAGTTTGTGTTGTTACTTCTTTTTTGAATTCTTTTCGTTTTAGCTTTGCTTCATTCAGTGCCTCGGAGGGTCCGAAAGGCAAGTGACCGCAGGTAAAAACTGGTTGAGTTTCTAGCCAATTTCTATATTTGATTTCAGCTGAAAGAAGGACATTTTACCCATAAGTGTACACTCGGATTTTGGTTTCTTTAGTAGGTTGTTTAGGGCATGGTTATGAAAATCAACTATTTTTAACAAGCAACTTTCCAGGCAGAGAAAAAGGGAAGGCAACACATTAAAACCTTCCTTTTTTCAACAATCGAATTTACGGGTGCTTTAAAGGTTTATTGGCATTGGCATTCGCTGATTTTCTCTCGTCTAAAGCTATAGTCGCGAATATATGTGGAAAGGAAATGGTATTCTAATTATGTTGCGTTTTGAACAATCTTCACTGTTGTCTTCCGGAGTGGCTACAAGTGTTTCTTTGAATCATTAGTTTCAAAAATAATGATTTTCGTCAAATTTATGTAAAGATACAAAACGTTATAAAAATTCCGGAACTGACTTCTGTCTTTTAATTAGTTTACGTGCCATCGTCGACTGTTACGCTTAATACGTTTTTTTCTTTTTGTGTAACTTTGATAGGTTTCATTCAAATTGTATAAAGAATGAGTTGATGTTTTCTTCCTGCGGTGCTGGTACAAAAGGTTCCCGTTTCGACGTTTTGCCGGTCTCCGGCAAAGTGTATTTCAATGGTTCAGATATCTCAAGATATTAAAATTTGTCCGTGTGTTTGAACGACCTGATAGTAAATAGAGAAATTTGTCGAATCCTTATAAATTCACTACGTAAAACTTATTACTGAACTGTTAAAAAATCTTCACCTAAGCTTTAACGTCTCGTGAGATTCATAGGCATTTAGTTTTTCAGTTAGAAATTTTACATGAAATTCCCTTTCTTTTGCTCGTAGTTAATTAAAATAGGACACTTTATTTTGTCTCATGTGGTCGTAATACTTTCTCTTTCTTCAAATAAATAACTTAATTGGTTATTTCCTTGTAAAAGCATAAAAGGAAACTAAATCAGGCGCCTGTATATGCATAAGACTTCGGTAAACTAGCTTTAAATGGTTTTGTTTAAAACCCTGAAAGCTCAAAATGTCCATATTGTCAGCAAAATATCCAGCAGCTAAATTTCATGATACACGAAACTGATTAAGATTCATTGAACAATCAGATAAGAAGGAAAATCAGAGTATCACCAGAACTACATTAATGAGATCCAGTCGTTGTGGGTGTAACGTGTTTACATTCATTAATTAATCAGATTTTACCCTTAATACTTGGAGGTTTTCTCTTTGACTTTGTATCGAGTAGGAAGAGCTCTCTGGTGGTTCCACGGTGGTAGGATTACAAAGATTCAATAGACCGAATGCATAAATGGCGGCCAAAAAATTATTCTTTTGTTTATGTGCTAATGAGACTCACTAGCATCGTCTGCATGGACAAAATTCAAAAGAAATGTTGCTTGAGAGCGAGGTTAGTGACTTTAATTAGCATATAAACAAAAGAATACATTTTTGGCCACTATTTATGCATTTGGTCTATAGGGTACCGTCTTGACTAGATATTTTTATTCTCTCAGACTGCTAGCTTGAAAAATAGTATTAGCGGTATCCAAATGTATTCAAAACAATCCGAACTTTTTATCTTGAATAGTCGATTGTCTCTGAGAAATCAAAAGAAATCGAATTGAAATATTGTTTCAAATTATAATACCTCAATCTTACAATAAGGAAAAATAACTAAGCTAAAGATTTATGCAAAAGGCCGTAGCATACCTAAAAAGAGCTATGTTTTTTAATTAAATAGGCTTGCAGAAAATCGATACATCCTCGAACAGCATGTTACCTAAATTGAGTAGAAGTGTGTTTGTTTTCGTCGGTTTTACATTTTTACACTGGCGAATTATGTTTGGTCTTTGTTTTTGGCTATGTGTGAAGGCAGTTTAGATTTATTTTACCCCATATAGATAGGATAATATTTCACTATTCTGAATAAATATTCTGCAAAATCATATTCACCACGTGCATTGAAGTGGATGGGAACTTTCCGAATTATTCTTAAGGATACTTGACAAAAAGTGGTTCTTTTCTTTTAGTTTTTTTCGTGAAGGGAAATTCTTTACTATAATGTTTGGTTAATCAACAATAAGTGAAAATAACGAGAAATTGCAATGGAAGAAAATAACACTGGCGCCACTCGGATTACCAAACAAGTATTAAATATTTCCAACAACATTTTAATTATTCAAATTGAAACAATGCGTAGAAATAAATGTTTAATAGTTATTTTGGAATGATTTGATAAAGAGATTATTTCTGATAAATTGTCTTCCTAATCACCGCGTGTTTTGAAGTAAAATAATATGGTAACATATGAAAAACCTTCCATAAACTGTCCAACAGCCCGGAACATAACATCGCCCACTCGAACTAGAGTAGAGGATGCTAATTTTTGCTCATTCTTTAAGAAAGCTGGTCTTAACAAAAGTTTCGCCCTTACAAAACCTCGCTCCAATTTTTGAAGCCCGAAAGAGAATCCCTTATTATTAACTTCAACAACGATAGCTCCATTGATTTGATTCCGTTTTCAGGTAGAACTCTAAAAAGTTGTGATCTTTGTTCTTGAAAGCAATTTTCACGGCGACGTGGAGGAAGGTCTAGCGAAAAGTATAAATTACCTTTCTTTTTTTAAGATTGCGCGCGTCCAACGCCTTTCGTCAACGTCAGCCTCAATGCTTCGTCCTCGCAAGAAGGTTACTGGCCAGAAAACGGGTGGGTACGCGATGACGTTTCCACAGCTTGGTGTGGTGTTGAAAAGAACAAGGAGCAATGGCTTGAAGTTGACCTAGGCGAGGAAAAAGAAGTAATAGCCGTGGCATTGCAAGGAGGGAGAGAAGACTCCTGGGTAGAAACGTTCTATGTACAGTACAGCAGAGATGGAAGCGAGTGGCGCTGTTATGGAACTGAGGAAGGAAATATGGTGATTTTAAAAATAATGTTCAGAGAAAAAGCTGTATTTTCTTGGTCTTTTTTAAGGGAATTTCCATTTTCAAAACAAATTGATGTTCAATCGTCTAGAAGACGTCCTCGCCTTTAAATTTGGTTGCCCAAAATAAATACAATATTCTTCTATTTTACGAAATGGGAACAGAAAACTGGAGAGAATTTGAAAAATAAAAATAAAAATAATAATAATAATTAATAATAATAAAATATATATATATAGCCCTGGAATCTTCAAAGTTCAAAAGCGCTTAAGCCTGGTTCTCACTACGACACAAGCACAAGGACAAGGAGAAAACAAAGGAGAACACAAAGGAGTGAAGTCAAGCGTATGACATAAGACATCGACACAAGCATAAGACATCAACATAAGACCAAGCATAAGCAAAGTAAAGACAAAGGAACAAACAAAGAAAAACACCGTCCTTTTGTCTTGTAAAGCCCCACAGGACACGTTTTTCTTTGTTTTTATTTGCTCATGCTTGTGTCGTAGTGAAAACCAGGCTTTAACAAGAGCAATACGATATCTTAAGACTAAAATAAAAAAGGCTAAAAAGTTGTAAAAGTGTACATTAAATTTGAGTCCCAGTTTTAAAAATGTAAAGCTTTGGGCTCAGATTCTGGTAAGAAAACTAGTGTTTTGGTCTTGGATTTACAAACAGGGTCGCGCTGTTACGGATTTAACAATCCATACGCTTTCCTTAAAACGCAGCAAAATCACTATAACAGTATCCCTGTTAACTCACTTCTTTTCTAACAGTGATTCATTTATATCGACTTTTTCATTTATTCATTTCAGCTTTTCACTGGAAATGAAAATGCCGACACCTTGAAGGTGGACGTTCTCCATATTTACCAAATTCTGGCGCAGTACATTCGTATTAACCCGCAAGCTTGGCATGGTGACATTTGCTTGAGAACTTTGATATATGGCTGCCCGTATGATCCACATAAAGGTGAGTGTGTGTGTGTGTGTGTCTGTGTGTCTGTAACTACTTGTGAACTAACTGTTGGTGAGCGCTTGTAAATAACGGAACGCTTTTCCGAAGCTTCAAAAAAAAAACCAAGTATCTATTCCTTTTTCATGCGATTTATGGAGACGGTGCCAGATTTTTCACGTCAAAATACGCGGCGGGTCTGCATTCCTCGGATCGTATAGAAAGAGGGAGCAGGGTTTTCCCCTCTCCACAAAAACCAACACTTGATTTAATTTGATTTGATTTGATTTGATTTGTGCTTTACAGTGTCCCTAATTAGTACGTCAGTGCAGATACTGTTGACGCTTAAATAAAGTTCATTATTTTTATTAAGCTTATTTCCTTAAGTTACGGAGGTATTAGAAGTGTCGTGGTGATTGGCTATCATTTACGTGCAATACCATCAGAGGATGGGCTAAGACTAGGGGAAACCTCGTAAAGTATAGTATTACGTTTGGTTTGCTATTTGAGTTGATCTCATTTGTGTTTTGCATTGTCCCCAATTAGTAAGTTTGTGCTAAATACAGTTGACACTCAAATTTGGCCTCCTCAGAGATGCTGATAATAAGGAAATCACAAACGATCATGAGAAAGCTGAATTGATTAACTCTTATTTCATAAATATTGGCAGAGAACTAGCTGTAAAATTTCCCGAAGCTGATGAACCCCATCAATTCATGTATAGAGTTACGCCCACTGTACAGGACTTGGAGGTCAACATCAACAAACTCATAGCTGATATCAAGACAATTAATATTAACAAAGCATCTGGTCCTGACGGCATCTCTTCTCGTGGTTTAGCTATTGCAGGATCATCATCCTTAGAGGGCATTGTAACTGTTTTCAAGAACAGCATGACTCAGTGCAGGTTTCCTAATACATGGAAGACTGCAAAAGTTAATGCAATTTTCAAAAAAGGAAGTCCAGCAGACGTTTCAAATTATAGGCCAATATCACTATTAAGTATCCCCAGCAAGCTACTTGAAAGTCAGATCTGCAGCATTATTGATACCCATCTGAACAGCTGTGGTACAAAAAGCTGTAAACAATGGGGGTTTAGCAAAGGACTATCAACTGAAGGAATGCTTATCTCAATGACTGAGAGATGGAAGTTAGCAATTGACAATGGTCTAACAGTTGGTGCAGTTTTTATTGATTTCCAAAAAGCTTTTGACACTGTTCCCCATTATATTTTATCACATAAATTACATGCCATTGGAATATCAGGATCTCTTCATGAATGGCTAATGAGCTATCTGACTGATAGACGCCAATTTACTGAAGTAAATAACTGTAGGTCTACCACTGATTATGTACGCTATGGAGTTCCTCAAGGCTCGCTTCTTGGCCCCAGGCTATACACCATATATGTTAATGATCTCCCTGACCACATTGATTCGGGAGATCTCTACATGTATGCAGACGACACTACAGTCTATTGTATTGGTCCAAATGTTGACCTGGTTATGTCATCACTAAACAAAACAATGGAGCAAGTCCTCATGTGGAGTATTAGAAATCAACTAACCATCCACCCAATTAAAACTGAGGCAATGTTAATACGAAAAACCTCTTTTGTTGGGCCTATACCTCCCCTCTACTTCAACACTGGCCATATTGACCTGGTTAACTATACCACTTGCCTTGGAGTTAAAATCGACAATAAGCTGACATGGACTGTGCACATTGACTCAGTAAAGAAACACTTCACGCAGAAGGTTGGAGCGTTGAAGAGAATGAGAATCCTCCCTAAGAAGGTTCTCGAGGAAATATACTTTAAAACAATCATTCCCAGTGTAACGTATGGAATCTCAGTATGGGGAAATTGTTCTCCTTCTGCACTGAACTCTCTACAACATATTCATGCAAGAGCAGCTCGTATTGTGAATAACCTTAATTCAGCGATGGCAGATGACACATGTCTCATGAAATCCGATTGGCTGCCCATCTCCTACTTCTATAAAAAATCCGTACTGTTACTTATGCACAAAGTATACTATGAAACAACGACCCAATCAATATGTGATCTGTTTTCTAAAAGAGTATCTTCTAGATCCTCTCGTGCTCCTAACCAATTTAACATCATTAGATTTAAATCAGAGACTGGCAGAAACACCCTACAATACAGAGGTCCTGTAATCTGGAATTTTGTAAATAGATTAGTCAAAGTACCAGATAATTCTTATTCTTTTAAACAAATTTTACGTAAACATGTTAAAATTATAGACAATTTCTCATTTGGCAAGGGGGCAAGCGTAGTCGCTAACAAAAAGGATGATTTTGTATATTTTTAAATTTTATATTTATTATTTGATGATGTATGTAAATTTATTTTCTTAGTTAGTATTAGTTAATTCTGACTTATTTGTATATACTACTTCGAAATTTATAAATGTAACTTTTATAAATGTAATTCTTAATTTTTAGGATAGTAGGTCCACATCAGCCCTTTGGCTGCCTTTTACTCAACCTACTCATCAAATAAAGTATGTATGTAAATGAAGTTCATTGTTATTATTATTACAGTATTATTATTATTATTATTATTATTATTATTATTATTATTATTATTATTATCGTATGTTCGGGGCAACTAACTGCCTTTATCCTTCTGCTTATTCCCCTACTGCTTTTACCACATACCGAACCCTTTCGCAGTGCTAAAATTGATATCGAGAGTCATCTCTTTTGTTTCTTGATTAAACTGCAGCTTATGATACGGACCGACCTCCCATTTATAGAAACTGCAGAATCAAACCCAAGTCTCCGTCTCCGACAACTGCTACGTGGTTCCCTACAGTGGAACAAATGGTTCACGGTAGGGAAAGTGCGTTTATATTTGCACAGGTTAAAACGTAGAAGACGATAACGAAAGCTTTGATGTTACAGACGATAACGATTCAATGTATGTTGCTCGAACATTGGACAGTTAGGCTCGAATACGTGCTGACGTTTTACCAGATGATAGGCTTTTAAGTCTGTAAGACTGAAACGCTTTACAGCTATTTAGTTGCTGGCTATCTTCAATTTGAATTCAATTGATAAGACGCTATCCAAGCATTAGTAAAGAGGATTTGACGAGAATGGGGCGAAATGGTCTATTTGCGAAAGCTCTAAGTTTTGCAGAGGTTGGCGAGATCGTTTAGCGAAAATGACAAAGTTAGAGGAGCGAGCCGATTGCGAAAATAGCAACTTTTACATACGGCGCTTGAACAAATTTGTCATCTGTTAAAATCATCTTAAAATACTTAAAATAACAGTATTTACTTGGATGTAGAAGGATTTTCAAAGCTATATCACCATTCCACGATAATAGCAGGTTCCCTTTTTACTCAGTTCTCCCACGTTTCAAGCGTAATAAATAACATCTGTCTTTGTTTCATTGTGAACCAATTCCTTCTAAGCTCACTGAAACTTTCTTTCAGATCTGCCCATTTCAGCTTTGAAACCACGAGTTCCGGACCATCCAGTGAAAACAGCCGAGGTGATTGTTGTTGGCGTGGAGCCACACGCGGGATCGAACGTGCTATATCACTGGGGCCTTGGGAACGAGAATTTGACCATATCTGTTCCCGTATTCTGGCACGTCTATAACAACCCTGGTGTTTACCGCGTGCACGTGACTGCATCCAATAGAAATAACACGGTTATGGCATGGTCGACTGTTGTGGTTCAGGAACCAATTCAAGGTTTACAGTGTATAAGCAATGAAATCGCGATACTTCCGATGACAGAGGTGATAATAGAATGGGTCGTACGACACGGTAAGTTTGATCTTACTGCCTTTTACTCTGAAAATAGTGGATATCTGTTTCAGGTGGAGCTGTAGTGCAATCAGCAGTATAGCACATGCTAGTTTATATGTTGTGGTTCAATTTTTTACTTGGCTTAAATTATATTTTCCTTTGTGTTTTGGTATGTTAATGTATATTAGAGAGTTTGAAACAAAGGAATATAAAATGTAAACCAAGGGTAAAATTGAACCACAACATATACCACATGTAAGACAAGCTTTCATTTATCAAATGGGCAAATGGTTAAACTGAACATATTGCACACTTAAATGTAAGGCCACACAATTCATGTCATGCGTTTGTTTGTGTATTTGTCTGTTTAATGATTTTGACTGTTGAGTGCAGAGTAGTTGTAATGTAGTTTTTTGAATGTGAAGTAACTATTTTGTTACGGTAACTAGGTGAAATCTTATAGAAATATATCACAGCCAGTACAATGGCTCTTCTATTTCCTACGCAACCGAAAAGAAATTCCATGATAATTTCCGTGAGTTTCAAGTAAGTTTCACTTTCTAAGCGCTTTTTTGTGTATCACTTGCAGGAACCAATATCACATTCAACATTAGCACCGACGATGGACACAGTGAGATCAAGAAAAGTATCGACGAACAGCGTGGTCCTTTCTGGATAAAACGTGAGTTCAAACAAGTGGGAAATTACCATGTGTTAATACAAGCTACAAACCAAGTTGAGCTGGAGCCAAAGATTTTGAGTTGCAGAGTTGTGGTAGAGGATCCTATTCGGAAGCTGTCAATATCTGCGGGACCACTGCGCATTAAAAATGGTTCTAATCACAGCTACATTTCTGTTGGAGAACGCGTGATTGTTCAGGGAAAGATTGCAAAAGGTTCAAGCGTTTTTTGTAATGTTGACTTTGGTGAGGAGGAGTTACACGTCGTTATCGACCTAGAGTTTACGGTAGCATTTACCTATAGCCGTATTGGAAATTATGTCGTCGGTGTTACGTGCAAAAACCGCTTAAGCCGCGCGTTTAAAGAATACGCCACGCGGATTGTGGTGCAGAAAGATGAGCGTATAACAGATCTTCGTGTCCATGTGGATGCCACGCCCAAAGGAAACGTTTCTGTGTTTAATCTCACGATGAGGAGTGGTAGAGCGTTTGTTTGTGACTGGTATTTCGGTGATGGCTCTAGTACTCAGTCAGATGTATCGGAGATTCTTAATCCATTGTATCACCTCTACTTGAGAGAAGGTGCCTTCAACGCCACAGTACAATGTTATAACAGGCGCGGAACTGTTGAGAGTCATGCAACGGTTTGGATCCAACTGCCTATTGCTGAGCTGCAGTGTCAATCTTTGCAAACACATGTGGCTACTTTAAAGGACGCGCGGTTCAACATCTCTTTTCAATCTGGATCTGAAGTAACAATTCGAGTAGACTTTCAAAACAGTAGAAAAGACAGTTTCCACTTGCAAGGCGCTTACCTCAGTGGAAGGTATTTCGTGGTCAGTCATTCATACACAATAAACGGCTTATTTCAAGTTCAGGTATACGCATTTAATTTGATAGGAAAAGTCGGCATTGTTTGTGCGCCAGTTCTGGTGCGGAACCCTTTGCAAAATCTAAGTCTAACATCCAACAGTCCTGTTAAACTAAAAGGACAAGGTGTTTTTTTCAGCCTCAAAACTGCCAACCTTGAAGCTCTGCCTACGAATGCAACATGCTTCTGGGATTTTGGAGATAACTCTTCCCTGGAAAGTAATGCAATTTTGTTTGACTCCCGAGGCGTATACGAGGTTCTACATGTTTATTCAATTCCAGGAAGCTTCGTCTCTCGTGTGGTTTGTACTAACAATGTCAGCAGAATCTCGCTAAATTCCAATGTTACAGTTTTCAAATTAGACAAGCCAGTTCTAAAAGCCTTTTCTGAGGCCTGTCAAGATGACTCTGCTAACACTACCAGTAAGAAATATTTTGCCCTTGGAGACAGTGTTTCCTTTCTTGTCAACTCGCAGATGTTTGACAAAGCCTACTGTTGGAATATTACAGGCTACCTGCAGCCATTGATCACCGAGGAATCATGCCTTAGTTTGACCCTAAATCAAACGGGAGCGATAACCATTTTTGTGTCTGTGGACAAAGTCGTTGAAACAGTGACTACATCAACAGAGTTGATTGTCCTGGAAGTCATTTCTTTCGTAAATTTCACATCGAGTGGTTTTACATGGCTACGATACCCAACTTATTTCGAGATATTTACTCCAATTTTCTTAGAAGGCACATGCTTTGATGTGCAGTTCAACGATTCGTCAGGAATGAACATATCGAGCTGTGCAAACTATACGCATGCGCGGAACTCGAACACTCGTAATCTGAGTTTGTCATTCCAACATACGTTCACTTATGTGGGGAACTATACAGTTTGCCTGGTAGTCTTTAACAAAGTATCCCAAGAACAGCGTTGTCTTGAAATCATTGTACGGAAACCTCCTTGTGAAATAAAGAATGTCTTGATCGAAAATGGGGATGGGCTTTCAGGTGATTCTCTTCGCTCGGTAAAGTACAACAAATCAAGTTCGTTTACGCTTCACGGCCGTTACACCAACAAATGTTTGCTTCCGACGTCAAGAGATGCTCTGTTACTGTGGCAAGTTAATAGAACAACGTCAGAAAACAATTTTGACTTTGTGAAACAAACGGAAGGATCTGAAATCGTCAACGACGCGCGCTCTTTGGACTACGGAGTCTATTATTTTGCATTCACTGTTGAGCTCACTAGTTCGGATGTGAGGCTTTTGTACGGCAAAGTAGTTGGAGAAACATGGGTAAGAGTTGAAATTATTCGGTCTCCAATCGTTGGCCGCATAGCCGGCAACAGAACGCGGGAGAAAGGAATCGAGGAAACACTTGAACTAGACGCATCTTCTTTTCATGACCCTGATCTTCCACCAGGAAGGGATCACGTTGGCCTGAACATCACCTGGTTCTGCGAAATATTTCAACGGGGTCCCACACAGGCGGGAGAAGAGACGCTTTCCACAGTATGCGACAGTGGCGCGCAAAATCTAAGTGATTATATCCGTGGAAAGGACAACCGATTCGTTTCGATGTCTCTGGAAACATTGACCGTTAACATAACGTATGTTTTCAGGGTAGAGGTATCTAAGGAAAGCCGTGTTGCTTACGACGAGATAACCGTGAAGGTCTTACCACGTGGGCCACCAACAGTGGAGATAAGGTGAGACAGTTATTATCCGTTGCTCGGCTTGCGTGTTTTGTAAGATGTTTAAGACGAAGCATTGATATGGATTGAAACATAATTTATTGGTGGAGCAGGGTTGGCGCAGTGGTGATAGCGCTCGCCTTCCACCAGTTTTCCGATTTTCCCCTCTCCACAAAAGCCGACATTTGATCTGATTCGATTTGATTTAATTTAATTTAATATGATTTGATTTGATTTCATTTATGCTTTACAGTGTCCCCAATTAGTACGTCAGTGCTAAACACAGTTGACACTCAAATAAAGTTCATTAAATATTATTAATAAGCCTACAACAAACGTCAAAATTGGACGACTGTGTACGAAGTATGTCTGGCTTATCGGTAAAACAAATTGACGGCATATTGACCAAACTCCCTTTGTACGTGTTTGTGGACGAAGAAACCTCTGAGCTCCATACGCGCAAATTGGACAAAGTTAATATCCCACCATCTTCACCAATTTAGCTTGGTCATTGAAGCTTTTATTTTATACATCTATCAAAGTATCGATAAATATTTCTTGTGAGAGCCCGGAAATCTCAAGCCTGAGACAAAGATGATTTGTATTAATAATAATAATAATAATAATAATAATAATAATAATAATAGTAATAATCTTTATTTACAGAGGGTAGCACTTAATAGTACAACTAACAACTAACAAGCTCATGGCCTCTACTGCCGAGCAGACAAAATATGAAAATAAGATTATATACAACTACTTAATTAAATTACTGATATCAAAAATGTAATCACACTTAGAAATATAATTAAAAATATAATTACACATAAATGTTTAAGCCAAAATTAGAACCAATTTGTAATGATAAAACGTTATAGATGCGTGTTTGTATATACTAAAAACTGTATTTATGAGTGATTTTGGAATTCCACACCATTTTATATTAGTTTGCTTCGGTGAGGTTGACACTTCGTGATGTCGCTTTTGATGATTTTGAGTTAGTTTCTAAAGAAACTGGTACTGAGAAATTGAAACACTTAAAAAAGGTTAATCAATCGAGTTGAGAAAGCAAGTTGTACCACCGTAAGATTTAAATTGCGCTCGAAAGATAGATAGCTCTCCTTAAATACTATGGTGATATAGAGCGTTTTCACGTGACGTCATAGCAGCCATATTGGTGTTCCAAAACAATGAAACGACGGCCATGTTGGTGTTCCAAACTAATCCTCTGGGAGTTGAACTCTTTTCTTATGTAAAAACTTTCTTTTGTTCCAAAAAATTTGCATGGCTGCTGGCCACGTGAGTGAAAACGCTCTATTGCTCAATTTATGATAGATAGCTGTCCTTAAATCGTACGGTGGTATAGCTCAATTTATGATAGATAGCTCTCCTTAAATCCTAAGGTGGTATCGCTCAATTTCTGAACTGGTTTGCTAAATCTATTATTTTGGTCCTATCCGACAAAGATATAGTCGCACAAGTTTCCCGCTCAACTAGCCAATTACAGTGCAGGACTAAGTTTATCTAATAAGTTTGGCCGCTGATTAGCTAAGTTGTTACCGCTGTGGCACTTCGATTATGATAATCCCTCTGACGTTAAAAAACTTTTTTAATTTCCCTAGTTGCCTGGGACGGAACTGTTCGATTCCTTTGCTGCCATCGATAGATCTCACTCTAGAAGCTCGTTGCTTGGCCAGGTGTGGAACTCGGCCTCTGCAGTATCACTGGACACTGTCCACAAGAAACGGAGGCAGATGGTCAGTTATAGAGCTTTCACCAGACTTAAACATTGATGCAAACAAGAGGCAACTCATCATAACATCACACATCTTCCAGGACATTGTAGAGCCAGGACGAACGTGTCGGGTACGGTTGGAGGTGGGTGTGCTAGGACGGAGACCTGGGTACTTCACCAAAGAATTATGGGTCAACGCTCGACCAATGGCTGGGTCATGCGTGTGTCATCCAACATCCGGGGAGTTCTTGAATACGAAGTTTAGGGTGAAGTGCAGCGGTTGGAAAGATTCCAATCCACCTCTTAAATATAGGTTTAGTTATGGAGAAAACGGCAAGTTTATACCAACATCGTCAGAATACCCAAACATGTCGGAATATTTTACGATCAAAGAAATTCCAGCAGATGGAAGTTCCCCATTCTCGATTGGGATCTCTGTTTCCGTTGAGGACTCGTTAGGAATGAGCTCTAAGATGGACCTTTACGTCAAGGTAAGAAATTGTTCTCTTTCTCTTTTTTGGTAACCTTTGCTACTTATAGAGTAGAAGCTGCATTAGTATAAATACTCAGGTGATTATACAAAACCGCGCGCTCTGATTGGTTCGCTGTCTCGGATTATCAGCCGATAATCACCTCGACGAACAAAATGGCTGCCAGTCGTTCGCGCGCATTTGATGAAATATAATTTTTTCGTGTTGTACAATACTTTTTTTCTTATTTTGAAATAATCACCTATGTATTTATACTAAAACAATTATTCGCCTCAGGCTCAGTGATTATCGATGAATATTCACCTCGACTTCGTCTCGGTGAATATTCCCCGATAATCACTTCGCCTTCGGCGAATAATTGTTAATTATTGGCAGTGAGCAAACCATCATTTAAGCCTTAGATTGGTTACTTGTAGACCGGTATAACGCCTACCGCAGCTTGAATAAGGGGGAAGAAAATATTCTACAACTGGGATAGTGCAAGAACATCGCAAATTTGTTTTTAGAAAATGTTAACAATCGAGCGACCTGCACCATGGAACACAGACTTGTGTAAGTAACTTTATTTTGTCCCTAATGTTCGCTTGCTAAAAAGTATCTTATATACAAGGCTATAAGGTTAAAATTGTAAAATTAAAAAGTTTAAACCAAACTTTTTCGGCTGTTTGCCATCATCAGGGTGATGATGGTGGCTGATGAATTCTAAAATCAAATTGAAGTAACAATGATAAAAAACGCTGAAATATATTTAAAAGGCTAAAATATACAAATATGATAAAACTTGATAGATTTCAATAGATAACAATTATAATTGCAAATAAGAATGCTTCATTATCAAGGACCTGTGGCTGCTTTTTGAAAATTCCCGTTAATTGGCCTTGAGCAGCTCTAATTTTGCCGCTCGCGGGCTGCTATTTTCTTTGAGTGTGCTATAATACATGTGTTTTTTTTTCTTGTTTAAGGTATTCAAACCCGAACAGGAGCCAGCAAATCTCATGGTCTTAATGGACCACTTGCAAACGGCAAGCCTCAACAATATGACAATTAGTGATGACGAGGAGGGGAACACCCAATCCATGACCCACACTGTAGATGCAATCGATACAATATTATTCCAGATGAGGATTTCCAGCAGCAGTAATGATGAATTTCCGTCCGCGGCAGCAGCAACAGTGTTGGAGGCAACAGCCACAGCGAACGCGCCAATAGGCAGTGAGCTGGTGCCCTCTGTTGGGGACTCAAATAACATGGAGCCAACCGAGGTGGCAATTTCTTCAGAACAAAGACAGCGAGCTGCGGTAAGATTAATAAATATATATGATCTGTGTAAGCATAGCTTACATTGTAACTTTGTGAACTTTTAATTTTATCCTATTGAAAATTTTGTTACTTTGTTTATTTCTTGGTTTTACAAATGAGTTGCTTTACGATTTCGTGCATCTTCATTGAGTAATTATTACTTGGGCTTCCGTAGTAAAGCCCGAGTCCAAAAATGCAAGCCGTTTGGTCGCCCAACCTCGTTCCCAGGGCTTTTCCTTAGAAAGAAAAATCCTGTCCGCCATTTTTCTTTCTAGGGAAAAGCCCTGCGAACGAGGTTGAAAGACTGGAACAACCTAGACAGAAACACCAGAAATGCACCTGATCTTGTAAATTTTAAGCGTAGCATTCTAAGTAGGTTTGTTAGTTAACTCTTTCCTTTGTATTCAAGTTAGTTTTTAATAATAGTTTTTAATTCTAGGGCATTTTTTCGTTTTATTGTTTATAGTCTTATTTAGTATTTTTAATCTTAGTTAGGACCTTTCTGAAAACCACTGTATAGTGAATGAAGGCTTCCTAATAAAAGATTATTATTACTTGGTCGCCTGAAAGGGGGGTCATGGTCCCAGGCGTTCCTTTCGTAGACCGCGGAAACTGGGAATGAGAGTGCGACAACAAATTGAATAACGATACCGATAACGATACTTGAATTACTAAGGTTAATTATCTAAGCTTGGCTCTTCCGTTAAATATCCTTTTTCTTTTGATGGTTTTTATTTGGGTTCAATACTTGTAAAGTACGATTTGGTTTTGCGTACGTAATCACTATTATTTTTGTACAAGCGATCGTAAATGTTGGTTTGCTTTTTGCACGGAGTTGTATGTGCTTGATAGAAGAAAGATATGATGAATACTCTTGATGACTGTGACCTACAAGAAAAAGTTGTCAATATGACTAATGTACATGAACATAATGATGTAAAAGTGTCAATAAAAGTACAACAATTCAGATCTTGTTTTGCAAAGTATGTAATTGTAGTCGTGATTTGTGTGAGCGGCTGTACACACGCCAGTAAATATTGTTTTTCACACGAGTAATCAAACTGACTGTTACCACAAATAACCGTTAAGATGTGGGACTGGAGTGACCGATAACGAAAATTCCCCAAACGGATCCCGCATGTTGCTTCGTATAAATTTTACGCGGGGTGAATGCTCAAGTAAAGTGCTCCATACGAAGCCCGAGTGAACGCTCGTCAAGCGTCTAGTTTTGAATAGAAGTTATTGGGGTCACTGAATTCACTCAAGTCTCACCATGATTAATTCTTGGATGCTCTGCAATGTAGCGGTTTTGGTTATCGGGCATCAGATAAGGCTCCATTTCCGCCGCTCACTCGGTAGGTACGTGGTGTAAGCATCATATAGTGGTTCCCTGTTAGTGAATATATGGCATACATTGCTCTCCATAGCCATACACGATGCTTACACCACGTACCTACCGCTCACTCGGGTCCGGAGTATTGAGCGCGGGCTCACTTCCCGAAGCAGCGGCTGGTAATCAAGCCTAGTATCAGATAAGTAGGGAATCTATCTCAGACGATAGGGACTATTCCACACCATTTCCTTCCATGCACGCTTACACACATAAGCGGAAAATGCCCCAAAGAATACTGGGATAACCCTTACATGGTCTAGCATTCCATTCATTGTAAGAAAGCAAAAGACATGTGGGTGCATCTTGAGTTAATGTAGCTTGGATCTTCAGAATAAGTCTACCTGTAACCAGTCAAGCGCTAGATTTCTATAAAGGTAGAAATTCAATCATAAGACCACGTTTAAGATTGAGAAGGTACGGTGAACCAGACAGCTAGGTAGGACCTTCCCTCCTTTCTTCTGTCTTTCCTATTTTTAAGTCATTTTTTTATTCTTCTCAACAGATTGTAGAGACGAGTGTAAGTATACTCTCCGAGGTCACCCAGAGTTTGGTTAAGGCAGAGGAGATCTCCCTGCCCGAGACGGCAGCTGTTATCAATGTCCTTCGTACGGCGACTGAAAAGGAAGAGGAATTAACTTTGAAAGCGCGGGTAAAGGCTCTTTATTATATAGACGTGAGTGTACTAGGAATTGCACCACTTGTAAAATTCATATGAAACTACATCCGGGACTGCAGGGGCGCATTTTCCATTTCCTCACAAGTGAAGATATCGATGACGTCATTTCCCGCTTTGTACGATTTAGTTTGTGTGCAAAGCTGCCAAACGAACGTCTTAATGCGAGATATTGGGCTTACCACTCGAACATAAAATTCATATCTTCTCGTCCCATCGTGTAAAATCCTCTGTATATACTCTATATCAAATGAACGCATCAGAAAAAGGGCCTTTTTCCAATATAGCAGTATGGCGTTAACCCTTCAAATGACATCCTTCTATCGGCTTTATCTACAGGGACAGATGCACCTGTTACGGTATTGTTGAGACTTTTTTCTGATTGGGCAGAATAAGGGAAATCACATATGTGACACCCTGTGTAAACTGAGTTATTAGCTCTCTTCTGGAAGTTTGATTCGCAAACCAATCTGGTCTCTCCCTCATTGTCTCTGATTAGGTGCTTGATCCTGATAAAAGCCATCACAAAGTGTCCTGATCACCAAAATATCACATGAACGTACTGAGAGCTGACTAATATGAAGTTTCATCGAAATGAAAAACCTCACAGTTTTGCAATATTGGCAGTCAATTGTGGACCGGTTAAATACTTCAACAATCATTAGTAATGGTAACAGGATTGAGTGGAGTCCAATTCAGTCTGTAATCATACGAGTGATTAACGGACGACCACTGACGACCACGTGGCGGGAGTCCCATTTTTATAATCAAGAGTAAGATTGCAGACCGAATTGGACGACACGGAGTCTCATTACTAATTAAACCATCATTATTATTGTAATTGTTGTTTCTTAAGTCTTAAGTTTCTCTCTCTCTTTCTTAAGATCAAATCATTTATTTGTCATTTGCTTCGTACTCCTAGACCCAAGCCGCTGAAATACTGGATCAGTTGTCAGAAGCCATCGTGATAGATCAAGACCTTTCCCTGTCTGACCTGGAAAGACTGGCGTCAACTATTTTGAGCTGCTCTGGTAACTTGATGAGTTACGAAACTAGTTGGCAGTTAGCAAGCGCGGATGACTCGACAGCCAGATGCGATTATACAGTCAAAGTAAATAGTATTTTCATGTCCTTTAATTATTGTCTATTACAGACTACACACAGTCGCTCTTTTGTTTGACTGTCAGATGAGGGTGGAATGAACAACAACGAGGCGATAGTTAAACTGCGCGAAAGCGCGCACCCGCCCGCAGAATCCGCGCGACAGTTATCAGATTCCTCGTCTGCTTGTCTTGAGCTTTACCTTTCGCTTCATGTTTGATAGCCTCTCAAAAGGAGGGGTTGCTTGAAGTTCTTTTTTAATTAACGCCAATTTTTATAAGTTAAATTCGTAAAAAAAAGCAGAATCTTAAATCTATGCCGATATCGAAATTCAGGTTCGTTTTTATTCCGTTGTTGTTGCCATCCTTCGTCAAAGCCTGGCTGATTTTTATTTTTTTGTGATGTCAAAGTAGCTCTTGAACCCCTCTATATGTTCTTGTTTTGAAGGAAAGGAGTCTAAACGCTTCAATAAAACTGATGCAGGTTATTGGCAGGATGTGCACTGCTCTCCTGAAAGCACAGAAGATGGGAGATCCAGCCACTGTCGTTGAAACCGATGGAATTACAGTAAAAGTCCTGAAAGGGTCGGCCATCTCATTGGCGAACGAGCGGATGGAACAGAAATATGCAACCGTGAAATTTCCATCGGAGTACGAACTGCTTTGGGGAATGGCCAATACTGATGTTGAAGAAGTGAATTACCAGGTTCAATTCAGTCATAGCATGGTTTGATCCGCAGATGAAGAAGTTAGAACCACACCGTGTAGTAAAACAAACAGTACCACAGTACAGTACTGTTCTGTTCAGTAGCTTTCCAAAGAATGGTCACACTGCATGGTTTGATCCGCAGATGAAGAAGTTAGAACCACACTGTAGTAAAACAAACAGTACCACAGTACAATACTGTTCAGTAACTTTACAAAGAATGGTCACACTGCATGGTTTGATCCATAGATGAAAACGTTAGAACCACACCGTATAGTAAAACAACAGTACCACAGTACAGCACTGTTCAGTAGCTTTACAAAGAATGGTCACACTGCATGGTTTGATCCATAGATGAAAACGTTAGAACCACACCGTATAGTAAAACAAACAGTACCACAGTACAGCACTGTTCAGTAGCTTTACAAAGAATGGTCACACTGCATGGTTTAATCCACAGGTGAAAAAGTTAGAACCACACTGTATACTAAAACAAACAGTACCACAGTACAGTACTGTTCAGTAGCTTTACAAAGAATGGTCACACTGCATGGTTTGATACACAGATGAAAAAGTTAGAACCACACTGTATAGTAAAACAAACAGTATCACAGTACAGTACTGTTCAGTAGCTTTACAAAGAATGGTCACACTGCATGGTTTGATACACAGATGAAAAAGATCGAACCACACTGTCTAGTAAAACAAACAGTATCACAGTACAGTACTATTCAGTAGCTTTACAAAGAATGGTCACACTGCATGGTTTGATCCAAGGATGAAAAAAATAGAACCACCCTGTATAGTAAAACAAACAGTATCACAGTACAGTACTGTCCAGTAGCTTTACAAAGAATGGTTACACTGTATGGTTTGGTAAGATGGGACCATGCGCAGTACTAATGCTACGTGTTCACTCTATTTATTTCAGACAGTTGGGTACAAAGTCAATCCATACAGAACGTGCGAAGGAGGTGACGAAGTAACGTCCGCAGTAGTAAACATAGAGGTTAAAGATTCAAAGGGCGACAATGTCCACATTCAGGAACTAAAGTATGAGATAGATATAAGCATTCAGATACCACAGTCTGCGTTCGATTTGGAAAACAAAACTTTTGTGATGCCGCTGGACGATCTGCCTTTACAGTTTCTATCTTTTAATCTAACTTCAGTCAATGACTCTGTGGGAATTGGTTTTTACTCTAAAAACGTAAATGTTTCTTATTGGACATTGACTATTTCAAGCCAAAAAACTTCGCAAGCCCAACAACTAGCGTCATGGAAAGTTAAAAGCAATGAACGGGTGCTTTTAATTCCAGCGCTGAACACGTTTGAAAAGGAAGGAATCTATTACGTTGGCGTGCGAGCAACATCAAAATATCCCAGCCCTTCTGTTGAGGATGCAGACATTTCCAACGTATCGTATGCCTTGGTTGTATCTAAACTAAGCTGCGTCTTTTGGAATGAAACAACCCAAGAGTGGAGTGGCGTTGGTTGTCAGGTTGGTGAACTATGATCATTCTTCACCGTTTTTTTTCTTACATTCATTGGTGAAGAACTTTGGTCACTGTGATTAGTTTTTGACTGTTAACGTCGGCCAAATGCAGCCCGCATTAATACAGCCATAAGTGATACTCATATTTATGCTCATACTCATATTCAAAGGAATAAACATCAGTATAAATTATTTAATAAATGAAAGATCATCGCAATTATGTTAGCACCATAGTCAGTTGCCAAGATGAGACGTGAAAAAATCCAGGCTTGAACGGTAACCCATGACCTTGCGATACTGGTGCTACACTCTAACCAACTGAGCTGTCAAGTCAACTGGGAGCTGGTCATTTGTGAGTTCGTACTGTACCCATAGAAGGTGAGGAAATGAAAATTGCATTTGTGCGCACTGCGGTAGAAAGATATTTAATAAATGAAAGATCACCCTCGCAGTTTCACCGCTGTTGCGGCTCCTCAGGCATGGCAATATATATATATATATATTTATTATATAGATACCGATGAAATACCAGGATTTTTCAAGCGACGAAAAAATCATATCTTCATCGCGCGCAGTGAAGATATCATTTTTATCTTTCACATGTGAGGATATTGGTGTCGCCATGGTTACCAACACGATTAGCCAATTATATGAGAGCTTCCCGCTTAGACGCGCGGCCGGTTCGTTTGAAATTTCATTCAAAAAATGTCTTCGAGGTGCGAAGACGGTACGGTTACGGGTGACTTTCTCGATGAGCAGCCAAAATTTAACGCCGATATTTTTTTAAGTTGATAAAGTTGTTAATATAAGTTGTTTTATGCGGAAATTTCATCAGTATCTATAAAATAAACAGAACATTACATGGCCGCGCGGAGATACGAAATTTCTCTTCTCGTGTTGAAAAAATATTTCACTCGTTCGCTGCGCTCACTCGTGAAATATTTTTCAACACTCGAAGAGAAATTTCGTATCTCCGCGCGGCCATGTAATGTCCTCTATATACGTTCATGAGTGTGATTATAAATATAAATATGAGTATGAATAATATTATAAATATGAGGATCATTAATCATGGCTGCATTTCTCTGACGCTGAAAGTCACAAACTAAGCATAGTGAGCAAAGCCCATCACAAATAGAAACAAATATAAAGTATTCACTTCGCGGGCCCCTAGTAACTTTGTATCGTATTGAAATACTCTGACTCTCAAGTAAAACATTTAATACATAACGTGTATTTTCAGATTGGTCAAAATTCCTCACTGGAGAATATGCAGTGTCTGTGTAACCATTTGACGTCGTTCGCGGCGCAGGTTGTGGTCTCGCCAACTTTGATTGACTTCGACAAAGTTCCAGTAACCTTTCTTGGATTATCTGAAAACCCAGTTGTTTTGTCGGCAGTTTTGACTGTATTTGGGATGTACTTACTACTTTTGTTTTTGGCAAGAAGGCGCGACGTGCGAGATGCAAAAAAGGTAAAGTTTCTCCTTCCTTAGGTTTAGTCACAAATCTGGGCTGATATGAATCAACGAGAAAAAAAGGAACTTCGGGTCTCCCCCTGTTTTGCGGTTTTGTTGTTTTTCCTCTTTCTCATATGCTCTTGGGTCTTCGAGGTCGCTCATTTTAAAAAAGAATACCCTGTAGTAATGCTCGTTCTCGACTCAATACCAATTTTTAATTTGGTGCCAATAAATTCATCAGTGTTATGTTATGGTGATTGTTCATATCTGATCAAGGCTTTCATCCACTCTTGCATCTTGGCGTGATGTCATTTCTGCATCTAACGCGATGTCATTTCTGGCAAAATCATTTTCTTTTAGGCAGAACCTGTTCAACTGGCAGACAACAATTCATCTCACCGCTTTAAGTACGAAATAACTGTGTTTACAGGAATGAGACAGGAAGCAGGAACAACATCCGACGTCTGTATTGTTCTAGTTGGTATAGACGGCGAAACAACTCCTCGAATTCTCAAAGACTCAGGTGAACCCAGATTTCAAAGATGTGGTATCGACTGCTTTGTCCTAACTACGGCTCACCACTTGGGAGACCTGACAAAGATAGTAATCTGGCACAACAATTCAGGAAACAGTTCGTCGTGGTATCTTAAACAGGTTATTGTGCGAGACGTATCAAACAAAATCGCATTTGTTTTCGTTTGCAACCGGTGGCTCGCTGTTGAATATGACGACGGACAGGTCTTACGAGAATTGCCAGCCGTTAAACAAGAAGACATAAAGAGTTTTAACTTCTTATTCCCATATGTCTCACAAAAGAACATGGCAGACAGTCACGTATGGTTTTCAGTGTTTATAAGACCACAGAGAAGTACATTTACCGTCGTGCAACGGCTTTCGTGCTGTTTAGCTCTGCTGTACACTTTTATGCTTGCAAACGCTATTTTTTATAACCTTTATAACGAGTCACATCCAACGACCACTATTAACTTAGGTCCGGTTACTTTCTCCGCGCGTCAGATTTATATTGGAGTTGTAACAAGTCTTATCGTTTTTCCTTTAAATCTTTGTGTCGTTGGTGTGTTTAAGAATATTCGTCCTAAAGAGAATGTTCAGCTAAAGAAAAGGAAGACGAATGGCATGGGGGAAGTCGAAAAACTACCAAGAAAATCCAAATTTTATGATGGTGAATTCGAAGACATTATTCAATGGTACCGATGTCAGGATGAGAGGGAACCTGACATTTGTGTTGTGGAAAAAACGCAATGTCCTGGTATGCCACCAGTTGAAAACGTTGACGATGAAATGAGAACTTTTACGAGGCAAAGCGCACGTCGTCATAGTGACAACAGCCATACCGTGTTATTGAACGATGAGCTAAGTAGTTTGCAAGAAATTTGTAATGCGAACAAACAAAAAACGACTGAAGACTGCGCCGTGGAATTACATATTAACGAATCAGCGGGGAAGCTTGGAGAGAAGCGACTGCTGTTTCCTCATTGGTTTGTTTATGTAGCGTGGCTGGGAGTATTTGGTATCGCCTTTGTTTCATCTTTTTTTGTTATTCTTTATGGCTTTCAGTTTGGAAAAGAGAAAGCATCACTGTGGTTGGCGTCTTTACTGATATCTTGCCTTCAGGATATAGTCATTACACAGCCAATCAAAGTGCTTATTGCTGCCCTCTACGTTGCACTTGTAGTTAAAAAAGTGGATGAGCACGAGGTAACAGACGATTATTCCAGTCACTGTACGAACAATTGTAAGAATAATGACGATAGCTGTTATGACTGTGGGTCATCTGACCTTGAGATGTCCATGCGAGGCCGACAGACACACGGGGGGCAGCAATCAGCTTACATACAGCCACCAAGTCCACCTGAACTCCACGCTGCACGCGAGAAAAGGACGCGAGAGATTCGTATGTATCAAATTGTGAAAGAGGTAGTGTCCTATGTGCTGTTCTTGACTGCCTTGTTTATGGTCAGCTACAGGCATCGTGATCCTCAATCTTTTCAAATGGCTAAACTCATGGAGAACACGTTTCTCGGAGGAGCTTACGCCGGTCGGCAATTGTACGAGGTTAGTGACTGTATCTGATCATTTCTTGCGGGCCTCTTCGGGTTGTCACTTATAATTGGGAACTTAACAATTATTCTCTTAAATCGATGTGAATTAAGGCAGAGATTGAAGGGAATAATTATTTTAGTATATACCAATGAAGCAACCTCGGTCACATCTCTCGGAAACAGCTGTATAGCGAGAATTGACGCCGGCCATTTTTTATTTCGACCAAAACTCACTCGCACAACTATTTCCCAGAATCCCCGGCACTATTCACCTCGTAAGAGGTGAATAGTATGTTAGAGAACCGATAATCATGATAAAATTAGGCCTATTGATGTTTGATTTGTTAATCGTTTGATTTTTAGATTGACGGAGTCATTAATTATTGGAAGTGGATAGAAGGGACAGTTTTGCCGAGTTTCTCGTCTTCGAGTAGAGCCTGGGCCAAGGGATGTCAACCTTTACAGGAGTACACCGCTGACTGTCACTTATACCTCGCTGGCGGAGCAAGATTACGTCAGTTGCGGGTTGCACAAGGTGAAGTTGTTTCTTTGTTCTTATCTCTCCATTTTAAGTTTTAGATGATATATAGTTTCTGTGAACAAATAATCCGCTTGTTTGCCAGTGTTTATAGACGGATGAACAAGCAGACGAACTGAGGTTCCTTGCCCAAGTTTGTTTCGGACAGTTCTTGTATCCTTATCATGGAGGCAGCGTGACCGAGTTGCTAGGACGCTGGACTTGAAATTTGGTCGTCCCGCCATCTCCAGAAATCTTGGACACGCGAGCGATTGCGTAATCAAATTTCGTGTTTCGGACTGGATCATGTTCGCAAAATTCTATAAGGATTTGTATGGAAATCGTAAATAAACAGCGAATATTTTCCAAAGGAGTAAAGATAGCAAAAATGTGCAAGTGTGGCCTAATAGGCTGATATATCATGAGACATTTTTGAGAAAGTCATGGCAAAGTAAACGAAATTAATGTGTATTTGCGAAATTTTTCTTTCCGAGTTGGAGTGCATTAAATTTAAAAGGATCTGTATGACATTTTCAACGAAATCGGGAAAGAGCACAGTTTTTAAAATGCGATTTCCGAAAAAGTAAGCATGATGGGAGAAATGTGCAACCAGACGTAATAAAAACATGCTTTAACCTAGCTGACAAAACCGTTTATAAGCTGTGCAGTTTACCTTTCATGTGTATTTGCTCTGATTGAAAACCATCCACAAATGCCGTCGTGCAGAATCCATTGAAATCCCACGGTAAAATCCGCAAAATATGCCGAGTTCAAGAAGCGATATCTCGGCCACAATTGCCTCAAATTTCGCTCAAAAGGCATCATTTGAAAGGTTTTTTCTTCCAGTTTTAAAATATCAATCGATCACGTTGGCCAGCAGATTTTATAGGGGCATGCTTTCTGTTTTTCTCAACTGATTTTGAGCAACGGCGTGCCCTAAAACATGAGCCCACACCCAAGCCTTGCGGTCAGTGGAAATTATCATTTTGGTAATGGTTCTTTGTTTTCTTCGAAAACGATATAAAACGAAAACAACCGATATGATTTCCCGTAATTATACTAGAACTACAGCACCAGATACTGCACAAAATTCATGATCACAGCACGTGCGGAGTATTTTTTTAAGCAAAGCCGCGCACCGGTACGCGGGCTCAAATGTCCAAGATTTCTGGAGATGGAGTTCAAGTCTCGTCCTGACCACTGGCTGGATTTGGAATACAGTCACCCCGAGGTTCAGATCCTCGACCACGCTTGTACTGAATAGCGAACTGGTCCACATCTCACCAGTTGGGATTCTATTTGCAATGTTTGTTTCTCTATTTACAGTGTCCACAATTAGCACAACAGTCTTAAAGATATTAGCACTTAAACAAAATGTTTATTATCATCGTTCATACATTCAAAGACTTTCCGCTTTGATTTGCTTATTCCAGCTTTGGTTGATAGGTTACTTGTTTTGTCAAATATAGGGAGCTGCAAGGTACACGATCTGTTAAAAGAAAAATTGTCAGACTGTAATGATCTTTACTCAATGGTTTTGGAAGATGAAGAGGATTACACTCCAGGATGGAAAAAGAGGAACGAATCAAGCAATTCTACAACATCGCCTTGGTGTTACCAAACCGTGAATGAGCTTTATGGACTCCCATACTTAGGAGTTATGGGAACATACAGCGGTGGAGGCTACACGGTAAATTTGAATTTTTCAAACAAATCGCAAGCTTCTTTGGTCTCTCTTATCCATAACTCATGGATCGATGAACGTACACGAGCTATATTTCTAGAAATTGCTGTGTACAGTGCTCAGGCGAACCTATTTGGAGTCGCTACCTTTCTTACAGAATGGCTCCCAACAAATGGCATCGTTTACTTCAACAATGTGAAAGTTGCACGCCTCTATCAGCATGGAGATGGTTCACATCTTATAACTGTTTTGTGTGAGATATTCCTTGCGCTGTTTTTTGTTGTTTTCTTGTACCTTGAGTTCAAGAAAGCTCACAGACAGGGGAAAGCGTACTTAAAAGACTCGTGGAATTGGCTTGAAATTACTCAAGTCGTCCTTATTGCTGCTTCCGCCTTTGCCTTGATTCAGAGAACAATATCAGCGGACGCCTCTATTCAGCGTATGAAGTCTTACCCAGAACACTTCGTCAGCTTCACAAAGGCAGTTTACTGGGATGAGCTGTTTGTATATCTCTTGGGTTTCCTGGTATTTTTTGCAAATTTGAAGTTACTGAAACTGATGCGGTTTAACCATCGGATCTTTCTTTTAACGAGGACTCTGTCCAATGCTGCAAGGCCATTGTTTTCTTTTTTCGCAGTTTTTTTCTGTGTCTACATAGCGTACAGTCTGGTTTTCTATGCGGTATTTGGAAGTGTACTGTACGAGTACAGCTCTTTCGTATCAACTGTGGAAACGCTGTTTAGTACAATGATGGGCGGATTTGACTTTGAAACGACCTGGGAACACAGCCCATTGCTGGGGCCGATTCTCTTTTTTTCATTTATGATGGTTATTGTAATGGTACTTCTCAATATCTTCTTGACGATTCTGATGGATTGTTTTGCCGAGGTGCAAGCTGACGACAGCCTACGTTCAAAAGACTACGAAGTTGTAGAATACATGATTCAGTGTATAAAAAGTTTGATTACCTGGTCTAGCAAAGTTGGGAATGTAGCTGAACCTGGGCAGAGAACCTCACAATGTATCAACAGCAGCCATACCAACGAGGACGGTACGGCGTCAGCGACAATAGGACGCAAGTATTCGGCACTGCGAGACGATCGGGCCAAATATGTCAATCTTAAGAGACATTCATTAGGTAGCTCAGAATCATTAAATAGATTAATGTGTACCTTGAAAACTGACCATTCTGGGCTATCGGAGACTGAGTGCTACGATCAAAGTTTGGCACACAGCACTGTTGACGGCAATTCCATTGTGTGGCCAACATGTCCAACACTTCGTAACGCAGAAAGCAGCTCAAGAAGTACCATGGTTGGTAATGATCAGCGAACATCATTTGAAAATTTGAAAACTGATGAAGCGCTTCGCAGAAATGTCAACATCGATTTGAACGTGAAAGAGAAATGCGAAATCTGTGAAATGAACACAGCTATGTGTTCATCTATTGAGGAGATAAACTTAAAATCTGAGAAGTTATCTGATTCACATTCCACTTCCAACGTTTTGGGAAGTACAAGAACTTCAGTTGCTGAGTATAATCCACGTACATTGTCTGTAGAAAACGAACATTCAATCACGTTGCGTCAAGATCTTGACAAACTGGCCTATTATGACTTTCTTGAACGTTTAACAGATAAACTTGAACAAGGAAAGTTGTCCATTAGTGCCAGGGCTGGTACGCCCTTGGATTTAGAATTGAATCATTTTTACGAGCTACTGAGCCAATCAATGGAAATTGAGGATAGGGAAAGTACGGGGTTTAACTTTGAAAACTACCGGTTTTGTTATAAGAACTTGGGAAACGTTAGGGCAGGAACACCGAGAGACGAAAACCCATTCGCTGAGATGGAATCGAAACTGGAAAAGATCCAAGCAGCCTTTGCTGCTGTAGGGATCAGTGATCTTGATGATGACCAGCTCTTTGAGGAAATCGTTCGACGTTGTATTTTCTGTCTTAACTGTGTGTCCTTTGATTCTAGATGGGAAAAAAGCGGCGGAAAACACAGGAAAGGGGGAAATGAAAAGGCGAAATGGATGTACACTCGAAACATGTTCACAACAACACTCAGTAGAGAGATTTCCACCCGTAATACTGTGACCTAATAGGTCGCTAGCGAAATAAGATTGACTGGCGACCGATTCGATGTGTAGCAAATAAGATGTTAAAAACGACAGACGAAGTGTCACAAAAGTTTGTCTTGTTTGACCATTCTTTGTGAAGCTACTGAACAGTACTGTACTGTCATGCTATTTGTTTTCTGTACGATTTAGTTCCGTAACTTTTTCATCTGTGGATCAAACCATGCAGTGTGACCATTCTTTGTAAAGCTACTGAACAACACCATACTGTGGTACTGTTTGTTTTGCTATGCAGTGTGGTTCTAACTTTTTCATCTGTGGATCAAACCATGCAGTGTGACCATTCTCTGAAAAGCTACTGAACAGTACTGTTCTGTGGTATTGTTTGTTTTACTATACAGTGTGATTCTTACTTTTTCATCTGTGAATCAAATCATGCAGTGTGACTATTCTTTGGAAAGCTACTGCTGTTACTATTGTACAGTGTGGTTCTAATTTTTTTTTTTCATTTGTGGGTCAAATTTAAACCGAGCATTTTACAAGTCGAAGTTCCTGTTTACTCCTGCTGTGTCAATTTTCATAAGAAATAAACTAAAACAAAAAAGGTTACTTGAACTTCAGTAAATTCAAAGTCTATTCAAGGGTGAAACATATGCTGTTCAGCTCTTCGAGTCACTGATAGTGGGCAAAAGCATTCGATAGCCATTTTAGAAGTTATATATTGCCAACCGCAAATAAGACGTTTAATACTCTGTTTTTGCTCGCGCTAAAGGTGCTGAAGTCAAATTGCGTACGGAAATGAACTCAGTTCAGTTCTCAGTTTCAGAACGGTTGTCTTTGTTGTTGTTTGCGTGTTATTAAGACTCACGTTTCAAGGGCTCGTGTCACGATTCGCAATGTTTGTTAAAACAATCATTAAAATAATTGTTTTTCATGGTTACAATATTTCATCATTTTTATCGAAGATTCTAAAAAAAATTTTTTTTGAGTCTGTTTACCAGAATTTTTTCCCCTGTATATTTAACATCCCTCTTAACAGAGCTCATCCGTCTTATTTGTGAATTTACGACCTCCTTAGAGAAAGAGGGTTACCCTAGGAAAATAACAGTCGAAACGCTTGCCCTAAACAACGGCAATAACAAGGAAGAGCATTTTGCCAGGCATACTCCGGACTTCATATATTACTTTTCGAAATGAAATCATCTTGAATGGAAAGATATCACATCCAATAACTACATGAATAAACCAAATGTAGCAGATCTTGACCCGCGACGCGGGACTTACTGGGATGGCTGCTTTATTATATTACGCTTTCTGGCGAAATCGATATTTCTTTACATAGTCCGTCTAAGTGTCATGTCGGTTATTTACGTCAAACTGTTCTTTCTTGATTTTTGATATGTTTACTAAAGTGACAAAGATTCTCTTTCTGTTTAACTCTTCTTTTCTTCTCTTCTTCTTCTCTTCTTCTTCTCTTCTTTTCTTTATTCAATCGGTGTGTTGTAGCTGCGTCAGCAGAGCGCATGAGCGGAAGTAAATAGCAGCTTTATAGTGGACAAGGCGTCTCGTTGATAGACGGATCTTAGAACTATCACGCAGTAGTAATCATGATTTCTCAGCTTCGTTGGGAAAACCTCCTTGTCTTGTTTCTGTGCTGTTTTACTGCACATAGTCAGGAGGTCGATCCTTGTAGTTCGTATCGCGCTCTAAATGATCCATACCGTAGTACCGGCCACGTCGCCCAAGCGGGCGATCAGCTGATATGTGACAGATCCCTCCAAGCAGGATGGTACCGCTTTATAAACGAAGTTGGTGGACAGATGCCCGAGAGTGCAGTACCGCCGTTACACTGTGGTACCCGTGCACCCATATGGATGCAAGGCTCTCACCCATCCACAGCCGATGGTATTGTCAACCGAACTGCATGCGTGCGCTTCAAGGACAAGAACTGTTTTGTCAGCATCCCCATCAAAGTAAAGAGTTGCAATCAATCTGCGTACTACGTCTACTATCTGCTTACTACTTCAGGATGTTCCCTTGCCTATTGTGCAGGTTTGTATTCGCTGATTTCAGTTGCGATTACACTATACCGGATAGCACTTGCGTGGGCACAAAAACCGTTTCGTGTAGACCGTTTGTTCACTCATGAAACACTAGTTTCGGAGCGATTTTTGTTTTCGCACGCAGTTCTAAGCCGTTTTCGTTCACACTTCGGCGGTACACTGTTTTAATGTTGACACGAAAAGCTATTTAGCATAGTGCAGGCATAGCCTTAATTAAAAAGTATTCCCAAAGCTGTATTGTGTTGCTACTCAGTTCCTTATGGGCAGTGAATGCAGCCTCCTCTGTCGCTCTCCATTACTTTTAGCCCGTGCGGGGAGCAATGAGAGATGGCATTATTCGCACGCTACATTCCATGCTCCTCACAGGCCTGATAGGAAGCTAATTTTCTTCCGTGAAAGAATCTGAAAAGAAAAAAAATACAATACGCTCGCCGTTGAGGAAGTTGGTAGTTTGTTGCATTGTTAGCATTTTTTTCGAAAGTAATTCTTATATTTTCATTTGAACGTTGGTTCCTTCGCGTAGGAGCACCGACAAACTTGAAAATGCTTTCGAGCCTCCCCCAAAATGAGAATGTTTGTGAGTGGCTGTGTGGGAAAGATGACAGATTAAACTTGTGGAACAGTTGTAAAAAGTCCAAAATTTTGGTTATACGTGTTTGAACGTGTTGACCTTTGTACTTTATTTAGTTTGTTTACTCAAATATCCGTTACTTTGAAACTAGTAAATTTAAAACTGTCGAGTCAGTAAAGTATCAAATTTTATGGGTATAATAACTGATTCGCGATCTCCGCGGATTAAATGCAACAGTAAGTCTTTCCGTGAAATAGCGAGGAAATCGGGCTTTGATCAAGTGACAGGTACGTCGAAGGTGAAGACCAAACTATGCCGACATGAATGCATTTTGTTTTTTTTGTTCCTTGTGGCTACCGTTGCTTTTGCGGAACTCTTTCTTTAAATTCTGAAAATTTCAAGGTTTTTGACATATGTGCCGTATTGCTAGAATTACGTTGATGAGTCAGCACAAATTATTCCACACAAACAAAAAGCTATCTCGATCACTCGTTCATGGAGAACCCAACCAATTCCATTGGAAAAGTTTCAGCCTGAGACTGTCATATTGTCTCTCTTGTTTAAAGAAAGAGGCAGGCTAATATATGAGTCGTATTTCTAGTATATGATACGGCGTTAAATAGTGTGCCTTGTTGCAAAGTTACTAAGCAAATCTTTTGTTTACTTTGGTTAGGATCCAAAGTGCCCTGCCCCAGAGGACAGTCGGGTTTATCTCCAAATTGCACAGGTAAGAACTGCCCCTCGTATACCTTCTGTTTGTACCTGCTATCAGGAACCTTGTGTAAAAATGTGGCTTAAGAGCACTTTCAAACACCAATTGCATTTGTTAACGCCTCCACTCCCAGAGTTGCCGACTTACAACTTCCATACACCAACGGTATCAATACTGGAGATACAGGTGGTTGAGAAGCAGAATCGTGGTTCGATTTGTCTCGTTTTTTTGAACTAACGGATCGGAAGGGTATGTCACTCCGTTTAAAGTGGGTTCCACCTTAGAGCTTCGAGATGAAGAGATTAAACATTAGGCTGGGATCGAAAGGCAGCAAAACAAGGCTTTTCTGCCTGTCACTTTCCGTCCTGTAATTTTCCCAAACCAATTAACAATCGAGAAGGTAGGCCACGATACAAGTCTGAAGTGCTCTTCACATATTTAAATAAGCAACAAAAGCAAAACTTCTTGATTTTAAGCAAACGGACGTTGTTTGTGAATTCAGAGCTAATAGTGCTGGCAAACTCGCAGAATTAAAATTAATTGATAAAGGATTTTTAGAATCGCCGCATACGTCTAAGAAAACTCGCATTCTCGGCGCTGGCTAACGAAACGAGAGTATACAGCTTGGAATTGCACTAGTTCTTTTTTTTCGCGCAGAGGAAACAGATTCACTTTGTAACAAAGCAACAAGTTCTTTGAAATATGTGATTCAAGAAAAGATCGATACCAACCCGATTCGTGTATTCCACGTTAAAATTCACTTGAGATGCACTCGACTTATGGGTGCACTAGATAATTTTTCGTTCGTTTCTTTAATGCAAGTCAATATAGTTTTGATCCAAATTCCCTCTCCAAATACTTTGCTTTATAATTGAAGTTCAAGTTCAAGTTCACACTATTTACATTATAAGATCACAGATATAAATTAAAACGACAACAGGTTCTCTTCATTCTAAATCCACTCTCTTTTTTCTAAAGCCACTATTCACCAAGATTAAAGAGAACTTGAATTGTTTTAGTATATACCAATGAAGCAACGTCAATGACATCTCACGGAAACAGCTTTAAACCTAGAGCCATTTTTTCTTATATATAATAATAATGATAGAGACTTTTTTTATACAAGATAGTACATATTAGCCGCAGGCTAACAAACTTGTGGCCCTGATTAAATCAGCTTATTAATCAAAGGACGACCTCAACACCAGTGTCTACGTCCCCTATTCTTTTCTTTTCGAACTGAGTTGTGGGATCTTTAACGTCTCAAAAGAACAGTGCTGTGAGACGGGGCCTACGGTTTTTCGTCCTTAACCGAGAAAGCTAGAATGTCTAACCGTTTGCAGGTGTCATAACAAAGGCAGCACATTCTCCTCAGTTATTTTAAGACCTTGAGTGTTGGTCCGGCCGAAGTTTGAACTCCCGACCTCCCGCTCGACAGGCCGGCGCTTTACCAACTGAACTTTTTTCTTCGATCGAAACTCACTTGCACAAGGATTTCCCATCACCAGTCACCCCACAGTGAGTGGGTAGTGATGAATGTCCTGAGATGGTTTGTCATAAAGGTTACCCAAAATGCAAATACTTCTGCTAGGTTAGTATTCACTAATGATAATTGTTTGTTGCTTTTTCTCAGTTCTTTTGGAAGTCAACTTCCCCAACGCGCTTTTGCCGATTCCAGCGATAACCTTCAACGATGACGGAAAGCCAGACGTTTCCCTTAAGTGTTCGTTTGAATTTCCAATATGGAACAATGTGTCATTCGAGATACGTTGGGTGGTTAATGGCAGAACAGTTGACCCTACAACGAAACTCTGCACATCTCCGTTTGAGAACGATTGTAATAAAAGACATCTCCTTTTGACAAGCAAAGAATATGGTCCAGGAGACCAAGTGGGTTCTTTGATCAGTTCGTATTTGTCTGTCCATTTGATAAAGCCATCTTTTGGCAAGACAATCAGGTTTTCATTTGCATGCTTCCCTGCGAATTCGAAACGTCATCAATAGGTCTGCTTGTAAATTGGAACCTACTTCTACACTGGCCATGTGCAGATTGAATAGTACGAATAGCGTCACGGTAGTCACGCTTGGATAACGCAATACACCACATACAGTACTAGGCCGAGAATGCTCTGTCATGCTGGCATCTCATGTTGTTCATGTCAAACTCTTAACAAGACATGACTTATGTTACGCTTGTTCTGTATTTTTATAGTAGCAGGCCCTACAAATTAAGTACTTCTTTACCGCTAATAATCCCATGTTTGCCTCGTAATAGGTGCAATGTACTTTAAGGTCGCGGTATAACACACACCCAAATAACACGTGGACGTTTGAATCTTTCAGCTCTCTATTTTTTGCTGGGATTGAGGTAAGATTTGAGCTTTGTTGTTATCACATAGATATCGTTTGTTTTCAAGTTCGAACCATTTTATTATACGACTGAACAAACCTCTTAGATAGCCCATCATTGAAGTTTTTTCTCTGATACAATAGCCTGCACAACAGGCGTGTTTTTTTTTGCATATTTCAGGCGAACAGAGGCGAAAACGAGGCAAACGCAAAGACGAGTGGCGCGCTCCTCCCCTCGCGCGCGACTCGCCTTCGCGCTAGCCTCGTTTTCGCCTCTGTTCGCCTGAAATACGCAAGAAAAATCACGCCTGTTGTGCAGGCTACTATTACAACAACCAGTTATTTCTCTGAAATCGTAACTTCCGAGACCAGAAATGGTTTTCAATATTGACCAGATGAGCAAGACATCATATATCACGCACACGAAAATAAACAGTATGCGTCATTGAAAACGCGCCTTCTCGTTGGCTAACAAAACAAGGGAATTTGGCGTGAAATTGCACCCGTTTTTCTTTTTATTTCGTGCCAAGAAACAGATTGACAGGGTAGCAAAGCAACAAACACTTCAATTTTCTTTGATATATTTGATTCAAGAAAAAGTCATTTTCAGACCCGTGAAATCCACAGTAATTTTCACTTGAAAAACCGATCTTGGTTTTTCGCATGAAATTTAACGTGGAATTCACTCGGCAGACAATTGCTTTTTTCCATTTCTATATATTGCTCTCCTAACCTTAACAGTTAAAAATTTTAAAATTGTTGAAAGTGTTCATGTAAAAACAATTCGAAGCATGAGCTGTTTTACAATTTTCTATTATATTCTAATGTCATTCAATTGTTTTGTTTTGTAGGTTCGTCCAACAAATATTACGCTTAAAGAATGTGAAATCGAAAGAAACGTTAAACTGGAAGTACGACCCACCGTTCCGCTCATAAGGAGTAAGTCTATAAATGAAATTGGCTTAATGTTTGGGGCAAGCAATGGGAAAGCGGTCCTGGCGAATGACTGCGAAATTAAGATACCAACCGGTACCGACAGCGTCAACAAATGGATAAGCACAAATGTTTCCGTTCAAGCCCTTTGTGACAACCAGGATGGAGGATCTGATCAATTTCAATTTACGTTCCATGTGACCACCTTCCACAGTTTCTGGGCTCAGTACACGCTGCCACCTGTCTTGGTAAGTTTTATTTAATATTGTTATATAAATAGCGGCCGATTTATTATTCTTTTGTATATATGTTAACCCTTTAAAGACCAAGTTTCAGGTATTTTTAAAGCCGTTTTCTGGGCTTAGGCAATCTGTTGAATTTCGTGATTGCACATAAGAGGCTCAAGTAAAAATGTGTGCTGTTTCAAAACACTGAGGACTCAAATTTTCATTGTGACGTCAGCATTCAGCCGTTGGTTTTTACGAAATTGGAGTTTAGTTAGCGAGCGCGATGTCACTCGCTCAGACGGTCAACGTTCCATGGGTCGTAAGCTTTTGTTTGTAATTCCGCTGACCAATGCATAACTTGACGATGAAATTTTCAAAATGTCTACAAATGTGAAATGTAGTGAAACAATGAGTGATGAGATAATTACAGCTATGTCAAGAGCATGTGGTGCGAGCATTTTCCTCTTTGAATTGTTTAGAAACAACCTAGAAAGCTTTTGTTGTCCTTGTTACGAAGTGAACGCGGGCTCCTGGCAAAGCATGGATTTTAATAACATGATACATACAATGCGTGAATATTGAGCAAAATAATAAAGGTTAAGCGCACGGTATGGCCTGTCACGCGCGAAATTTCAAAGTATTTACACTTTGTTCGCAATTTTCTCATTTCTTCGCAAGCCCCGTGGTATATTATTACTAGGAAAGATCAGTTAAAGAATACCAACTAAATGTTCGACTATGTTTAATTAACAGATGTCAAGACTCGTGGTTAGTCACGAAAGACATTAAATTAGCAGACATTGCTCCTGTTGAGTGTGTCATCAAACAGTGATTAAAATTGCACTACTACGCGCAGAAAGCAATGACTACTTTATTTTACTAGTAAAATTACCATTAACAACTTTGGACGCTTAACAGAAGTACTCAATAAAGTTGACAACCATTTGGCAGTAAATGCATGGATATCACACGTATGTCATTCTTTTAGTAACACATACTGCAACTTAATGTTCGACTATGTTTAACAGCTTTTAAGACAAGTGACATTTACATAAGCAGTCATTGCTCCTGTTCGTGGGATTAACATTACTTTTGTCTCTTGAACTACAATAGTTATACGTTTAACAAGAATAATTTAATTATATGCTCGATCTCAGTTTGCGTGTCTGGATACAGGCAGCCTAAACAAACTCTTTTGTAAGCTTTGTGTAGTGATACAAGATAAACGGTATCAACTTAAAGTTACCACTCGCGTGTTCTCTAGTAACGCTATACCGCAACTTAATGTTCGACTATGTTTAACAGCTGTCAACACTCGTGGCTAAGTCACGAAATACATTTACATAAGCAGTCATTGCTCCTGTTGAGCGTGGGATAAACGTTACTTTTCAGTGTCTCTTGCACTACAACTAGACGCTCCCGGGGGGTACTCCCTCACAGGAGCCTAACGGGGATGTGCCGCTGGATGGGGTCGCATTTTCACAACTGCAGTGACTATAATGGGGTCGCATTTTCAATAGAGTTACTAGAATGGGGTCGCATTTTCAATCGAGTTACTAGAATGGGGTCGCAAATTTTCGAATTTTGGGGGTAAATACACGACACGTTTGTTCCTCGCGAAGCGAGGTTACTAATCGTGTCGCTTCCGGTCAGACCACGTGGCTCGCAAGCCCGAGTAAATCGAGCCGAGAGTTTTTATATATGTATATATATATATTTATTCCTCGCGAAGCGAGGCCGAAGGCCGAGCGTAGCGAGGTTACTAATCGTGTCGGTTCCGGTCAGACCACGTGGCTCGCAAGCCCGAGTAAATCGAGCCGGGAGTTTTTATATATTTAGCAATTATTCCACGAAATCGAGTTGTATATGAGCTAATAGCCAACGAGGCGCGTAGCGCCGAGTTGGCTATAGCTCGTATACGACGAGATTGAGTGGAATAATTGTTTTATTATATCTCTAAACCCTCACTTATGAGACACTGGAATTAGTTTGTACTACAAGAATTGACTTTGCTATTGTTTTTTAACAGAACCATGTTGTTGCCGAGCCGACATATTGTAGAGCCGATGTATAAAAATGTTTGAAACACGAGTCCGGCTCGTTTTTAAACATCTCTTTAATGTACTTGTCAATTTTTTTTCGAGTTAGCAAATTAGTTTAAGAATTTTAAAGTGGAAAAAGTAGGCAGAAATAAAATAAAAACTCAGTTTACGGGCTTCACAGATCTTTCAAAATGGCGGCTGTTTGTAAGAGTTTCACTTTCGTTCGTAATAAACAATTTCGCAATGTAATTTGCCCACTTACCGTCGAATAATTTCATCCCATACTTATTTGCTTCGGTAGTATTTCTTTGGTGTATGATTTTGAAGCTTGACTTGAATTTCTCCCAGTTTAATTCAAGAAATCATCCCTCCATGATGGCCGTTTTCCGTGCCAATGGTATATGAGCTGATATACCATGAGTAGGGAGCCAATCAGAGCGCGCGTTTGCTCATATACAAGGGTTGCAGATATAATAAGTATATATATATATATATATTTATATATATGTTTATATATATCTATATTTTAAAGGTGTCTGTTCGCAGGCCAGGTTACCTGGCAACATTACTCCATGTGAAATTCCGACATTACGAATTCCTTGAATGATGTTTTGAAAATAATGCGAATTTTGTGGAAACCGATTTCACTCGTCTTGGAAGTACATCCCAGCAAGAAGATCTCCGACATATACAAGAAAGAATGGTGAGAGATCGTCGTCGAGTAAGTTTGAATGCCGCAAAAAATGCACACGGGAAGCGGCGACTCAAAGCAGAGATTGAGAAACGACGGTAGGGACGATAACAAGAGACATCGCAGCTAAGACAAGAACTGCTCGCTCAAAAAAAACAAAGCAATCAGCAAGGAAAAGGACCAGGAATACCCTCAAGTTACCATCAAGTTAGATTGGATATTGAATTTGTTATGGATAGAAACAAAGACTCGTTTTAGGTATACAGGACATGAGCAAGCGATTACATAACGAAATTGGCGAACAAAATTTAGCAAAATGACTTAGAACGGAAACCGAGTAGGAACGACTTCCAGCATGCAGACAGAATCAGGGCTCCTACTCCGTGTACCGGCACAGATGACGTAGCGCATTGTTTCATCATTGTGTGTAAAATTATTCAGTAACATGTTTGTTATTGTCTGGCTTTGTTTTACGTCATCTGTGCTGGTACACGGAGTAGGAGCCAGAATCAGAAGACGAACGACAAAACAGATTACCATATCGTCGTGAAAAAAGTGCCAGGAAAGGGGAAACAGAAACCAACCGCAAAGGAATGAAAGATGACAGTCACGTAGTATTAATACTGCAATGAGAATGCAAGTAGGTATTTTTCGTAGTGAAACGTTTGCCTTCCATTTGAAAGAAATTCCCAATACAGAGATTGCAGTTGTGATAGCAATTATTTATAATTATGTGATCTGATATCATTGCAACAGTGAAAATATATTGTAGATTTGTTTGATGTAGCAGTTATGTTCAGCATTTTCAACAGAATAGATACCAAACAATAAGTTACCGGTTCTGCAATATTATCACTGTTCAATGCAATTATTTGTAAATAAAGCAGATGTCGTTACGGACTTCTGAGTAGTATTTCTCTTTGCTCTATTTCTTTGCTACATATATGTATTACGTAATTAAAAAGTTTCGTTGGGACAGACAAGTTCCATAGCCATTTCAAAATGGGTTTTTACCTTTGAGTTCCATGCATTCCTGGGAATTACTCTCTTAGCACCCACCCTTTTCCCACAAATGAAAAGTTAATTTAAGCCCTAATTTGCAAAATAAGACAACATCTTAACCTTTTTCCTTAATGCTGTTTAATTCATTTTAATGATGTCAAATACAAATATTTAATAACAACCACAATATGCAGTTGACCTTTTACATTGGAAAAACTCTACAAGGGAGAAACTAAAGTTTGAAATGCTAAAAGTTTTAGCTGTTTTTCTGTTTGCTGTTTTATGTATTCATTGCAAGGGTGCTGTATGTAATAACAAGTCTTTGAAGTTTCCTAAATGCCCTATGCTTTCAATCATGATTTTCCACACTAACTGTATGGACAAATGACTGCACTGGCATGATTGCCACAGGTCAGAAAATGGTAAGGGAAAAAATTCTTCAAGGTCAGTGAAAAGTAAGGGAATTTCAAATCAAGTCAGGGAAAAGTGAAATTTAATACTACTAATTTATTTCTTGCCAATTCAGCTTTGGTTTGGTGTGGTCAAGAATGTGACATGAAATGTGTTGGATTGGTAGAATTAAATGACAAGCTGATTTTGGGTTTCCAAGAAAATCAATCCTTTTTCCATGAATTGGTTATCGTAAGAAACTATCAATCCACGTACACTGTATGTGACTTTCTGAAAGCATATTAAATAAATGGGTGGAGAGGTTGGTTGTGAGAGGAGGTTGGAGGTCACTACCAGGACTAATTTGTGACTTTTCTAATTTAGTTGGTAAGGGAAATTTTACATTTGTCAGGGAAAAGTCAGGAAATTTAAAGATCTTATGGCTGTGGCAACCATGACTAGATTCTAAGCTTAAAAGAAGAAATGGTATTGTTCAGAGTTGAGTAATTTTTACTTCCTATGATACAAACCCTATTCACAAGAAAAACAGAATTGCATGTAGTTGTAGAGGAACAATACCTTTTCCCAGATTAGGACATACACCCCAACCCAATAACAGTATATTATGTTAAACATAAAAAATAACAATACTAATAATAATATCAATACCAGTAATAATATTAAAAATGATAATGATAATAATACGATAATAATAATCATGATAATTGCAAAAAATGAGAAAGTACAAAAAGTAAAAATAATATAATAATAAGTAAATACGTAAATTGGGGTTTTATACCTCATAGGAAAAACCATTAGGAGTCCTTTACAAACTAGCTTCGCGAGGTTTTGCGGGAGTCGTATTTCTAGTATAATAATAGTGCTTCTCGTTACTATATGTCATTGGTTACAGTTCAATACCTCGAGCTGCTTTGACTTTTTTTATGAAATACCATACTATTAAATCTTTCTTCTGCAGTTGTTATAATTGAAATTTTCATATACTATTCTTTAGTTGGGTATGGATATTGTGGCTGTTTCTGTAACAGCACAATTAAACTTTCATGTGGTATATACTATTGACTGCTTGATGTTGATTTTGCATTAATTTTTTTATTGTTTTTATGATTACCTAAAAAAAGCACAGCCACATACTATACAGTAGGCACTCTCTATTACCAAACCTTTATTCAAAGTTTTTGTAGAATCCAATTATTTTACCCTCAATTTTTTTATGTAATGACATTGTATCTCTAACTTCTGTTGATATGGCATATCTTTTGAGGGAAGAGGAATTTTTCTATCTACCACTGGGAGTACCATTCCAACTGAAGAGAGTAAACAAATTGAAACGTGCACTATTCATAACGCTCTCAATTGTGGTTACCTAGGAATGAAATAATGACTGCAGTAGACAATAAAATATCTAATCAGAAGACTCTTCTTACAATGAATCTCATGCAATGATAACAAATTATTGAGCATAAACAAAAAATAATTGGAGCATTGAACTCATCCTCGGTGTAAGAATATATTGCTTTTAAAAGTGATGTACAACAAAGCGGACAAAGCAGTAAAGACTAAGAAAAAAAACTAAAATAAAAAACAGGTTTTTACACTGTGGTAAACACAAGCACTAATATCAGTTCTTCAAGATTTCACTTGCAAAAGATTTACAATAATTTTCAATTTTTTTTAAGTGAATATTATTGTCATACTTCATAAACTCTGTATTCCGTGTAAGGATAACAGATAATGTTACTTCTATTCCTTCTGGTGCAATCTCAGTGGCAGTGAAAGAGCTAAATGAAGTTAACTTTTTAAGCACTGTGTTGAGCGGTATACTGATCATGTCATTTGCACAGGGTGTCAATAATTGTGTACCAAACAAAGCATAACGAATATAGTAATGAGGATTAGGATAATAGCTAAAGGCATTGTGACTTCTTCAAAAACTAGCTTCGCGAGGTTTTGCGGAAGTCGTATTTCTAGTATAATAATAAGTAAATACGTAAATTGGGGTTTTATACCTCATAGGAAAAACCATTAGGAGTCCTTTACAAACTAGCTTCGCGAGGTTTTGCGGGAGTCGTATTTCTAGTATATCCACTCATGTATATATATATATATTTATATATCCACTCATCAAGGATATCCCCTGATGAGTGGGCAACCACGAAACAGGCTTGTAGGGATAAACCTGTAGTTTGTTTGTGTTTTTTCTCCCGCAACAACTATATATTTATATATATATATCTATATTTTAAAGGTGTCCGTTCGCAGGCCAGGTTACCTGGCAATAGTAGCGCACGTGAGAACTGCTGAACCGCCATTTCGAATTCCGTGATGCCTTTTTGAAAGAAATGTAAATTTTGTGGAAACCGATTTCACTCGTCCTGGAAGAACATCCCAGCAAGATGATCTCCGAGATATTCAAGAAAGATTAGCTCGAGATCGTCGCCGAGTAAGTTCGAATACCGTGAAAATCACCACAAGGAAAGCACGACTCAAAGCAGGGATAGAGAAACGACAGCGGGGAGAATAACGACAGACATCCGTCATCGCAGCAAAGACAAAAGCTGCTCGCTCTAGAAAAAGGCAAACGAAACAGCAGGGAAAAGGACCAGGAATTCAACCAAGTTAGTTTGGAATTTGAATGTGTTATTGATAGAAATACAGAACATGAGTGAACGATTACATAACGAAATATATTAGCGTACTAAATTTAGCAAAACGGCTTAGAAGGGAAACCGAGTAGAAAGAGCTACAACGATTGGAAATGTCTCTGGAAAATAATTCTATTAGTCTAAAACCGGAATCGGAAGACGACCAACAGATTACAAGAGAATGTAAGTAGGTATTTTTCATAATAAAACGATAGCGTTTCCATTTTGAAGAAATTCCCAGCACAGAGAGTTGCAGTTGTTATAACAATCATTTACAACGATGTGATCTGATATCATTGCAACAGTGAAAATATTGTAAATTTTCTTGATCTAGCAGTTATGTTTAGCATTTTCAACAGAATATATACCCAGTGTCACTATAAAGTACTGGTTCTGCAATATCATCAGTGATCAATGCGATCATTTGAAAATAAAGCAAATGTTATAACTTACTTCTGAGTAGTATTTCTCTTTGCTCTCTCTCTCTCTCTCTCTCTCTCTCTCTCTCTCTCTCTCTCTATATATATATATATATATATATATATATATATATATATATATATATATATATATGTGTATGTATTCTCTGATTGAAAGGTTTCAATAATATTACGTAAAGACAACAAGTTTCATAGTTTTTTCACAATGGGTCAGTTTTACCTTAGAGTTCAAGGACCCCCCCCCCCCCCTCCCTGATAATATTGCAATCTAGAAACCTGGCCCATTTCCCACAAATGAAATGTTAATTCAAGCGGTAATTCAGATATTAACCTTGTTACTTTCTGCTGTTTACTTCATTTTTATGATGTTAAATATCAATATTTAATAACAACTACAATATACAGTTAATGTTTTACGTTGGAAAAACTTTATAAAGAATAAAATAAAGTTTGTAATGCCAAAATGTTTATGATCTTTCTCACATATTCATTGCAAGTGTGCTTTATGTAGTAACAAGTGTTTCAAGTTTTCAATAATGATTTTCCACACAAACTTTATAGACAAATGACTGCACTAGATTCTAAGCCTTTAAGAAGAAATGGTATTGTTTGGAGCTGTTTTGATTACTACCACCTCTGATGGAAAGCCTATTAAGAAGATTTTTGTATTGCTTGTAGTAGTAGAGTAACAATACCTTTACAAAGGTTAGGACATGCATCCCACCCCTTAAAAATATATTATGTTAAACGTAAAAAATATAACAATAGTAATAATATCAATACCAGTAATAATAACAGTAATGATAATAATAATGATAATAATATAATGATAGTGCTTCTCATTACTATATGTCATTGGTTACAGTTCAATACCTCTGGCTGCCATGACTTTTTTGATGAAATGCCATCCTTATATCAAATCTTTCTTCTGCAGTTTTTATAATAGAAATTTGCATATATTCAAAATAATATAATCTTCTCTTGTTGGGTATGGATATTTTGCCTGTTTCTGTAACAGCACAATTAAACTTTCATGTGGTATATACGTTTCACTCATTGATGTTGATTTCACATTATTTTTTTACAGGAGTACGTAGTGCAACAATCTTTTTCAACATATTAAGATTTCAAGAATTCTTTCTTACATGTATTGTTTTTATGATATGACCTAAAAATAGCACAACCATATACTATACAGTCGGCACTCAATATTACCAAACCTTTATTCAAAGTTTTTGTATAATCCAATTGTTTTACCCCCAATTTTTTTGGGATGTAATGACATTGTATCTCACACTTCTGTTGATATGGCATCTCTTTTGAGGGAAGAGGAATTTTTCTATCTACCATTGGGGGTACCATTGCAACTGAAGAGAGTACACAAATTGAAACATGCACTATTCATAATGCTCTCAATTGTGGTTACCTAGGAATGAAATAATGACTGCAGTAGACAATAAATTATGTAATCAGAAGATTCTTCTTACATTGAATGTCATGCAATTATGACCGAAAAACAAAAAATAATTGGAGCATTCAACTCATCCTCGGTGTAAGAACATATTGTGTTTAAAAATGATGTACAACAAAGAAGACAAAGCAGTAGACTCAGACTAAGAAAATAAAACTAAAACAAAAAACAGGTTTTTACACTGTGGTAAACACAAGCATTCATATCAACTCTAAGATTTCACCTGCAAAAGATTTACAATCATTTTCAATTTGTGTTAAGTGAATATTATTGTGATACTTCATCGACTCTGTATTCCCTGTCAAGATAATAAATAATTTTACTTCTATTTCCTCTGGTGCAATCTCAGTGGCAGTGAAAGAGCTAAATGAAGGTCAATTCTTAAGCACTGTGTTGAGCGGTATACTGATCATGTAATTTGCACCAGGTCTCACTAATTGTGTACCAAACACAGCATAAGAAAAAAAATAATGGGGTGGTAACGAGGGAAATAACGCACTCCAAGCCAAGGAGATTTCTTTTAATCTTTATTGGAAAAGATTCTGAAATAAAAGGGGTTTGCTACGCTAGATGCTAATAAACAAAGGAATGTAAATAATGAAGGAATTCTTAAAACAAACGAGAAATCATCGTACAAGTTGAAACAAATAAAAAGAAAATATTGTACCTGAAGAGTGGATCTCCTAAGCTTGAAAATTAATTTATTGTTCGAAGTGAATTGACTAATGACCGACGCTAGAGCAACTGAACTATCAACTGAGCTATCAACTGAACTTTGAAACCTAAACCTAACACTGAAACCTAAACCTAACACTGATGCATTCCGGGAAATGTTAAATATTTATTGTCCGGACCAAACCCTCGGGGGCCTGGCTTAATTGGCCTGTTCAATCAGTGGGCAACACTTCTGGACGGATCTCTTGTACTCTCCTTTGCTTGATTTCACTCGAACATTGCGGACAACTCCATCTGAACCCGGGAATACTTCTATTATTCTTGCTATGTCCCATTTCGCTCTTGGTGCGTTGTAATCAACTAGCAATACGATGTCCCCGACCTTAAGTCGTCTTGTCTTGAGCTGCCATTTCGTCCTTCTCATCAATGTGGGAAAGTACTCGCGTACGAAGCGTTTCCAAAAGTGGCTGACAAGCATCTGGACGAACTCAAAGCGTTTGTGAATGTTTCTTGTCTCCTCAAAAGGACCTTGAGGCACTGCTGTTGTTGCTCGGCCAAGGAGGAGATGGTTGGGAGTCAAAGGCTGTGGGTCGTTAGGATCGTTAGATGGATATCCTAGCGGTCTGCTATTGATAAGGCACTCTACTTCAGCGAAGATAGTAGACATCTCGTTCCAAGAAAGACGCTGAGTACCTATGGTTACTTTGAGAGCCTTCTTCGTCTGCTTAATTAAACTCTCGTAAATCCCACCCTGGTGTGGACTGAGGGGAGTGGTAAACATCCACCGAACTTTGTGCAGAACAACAAATTCTTCTATCTGTCTTCTGCCTTCTTCTACTAGCCGTCTAAGCTCCTTCTCGGTTCCGACGAACGACTTGCCGTTGTCCGAGATAATCGTGTTGGGCCATCCGTGGTGTGCTGCGAAACGACGTAAAGCGTGCATGAATGACTGTGTAGAAAGATCCTCTACTATCTCCAAATGAATTGCACGAACGGTTGCGCAGGTGAAAAGCGCTCCCCAGGCTTTCTTCGACTTGTTCCGCGAAATCTTTAGGTTGAAGGGCCCAAAGAGATCAACACCGGTTACGAAGAAGGGAGGAGAAAATGGCTTCAATCGTTCTGACGGAAGATCTGCCATTAGCGTTGTGTGCGGTGGTTGACGAAGTTTTCTGCATATGACGCAATCTTTGATTATGCTCTTCACCAAGTTTTGTCCACGGCTTATCCAATACTTGCGACGACTTTCCGATAAGGTTCTCTCAAGTCCCCCATGTGCAACGTCTGCGTGTACTTCTCGCATAATTAATTTGGAGATTGGATGGCTGGGAGGTAGAAGTATGGGGTGAATCTCACCATATGAGAGGGGTGCGTTCCTAAGTCTTCCTCCTACTCTGACCACACCTTCTTTAACAAATGGCGCCAGATCCCTGAATCGGTGTTCCCAGTCCCCGAGCTGTCTTTGGGCTGAGGCAATCCAGTATTTCTCGGCTTCTGCTATTTCTTCTAGGACTAATGTTGTGTCATTACATGCCTGGCCTGCGTCCTGGCGTCTCCCTCTTCGTCTACACTTTGCCACGAAACGCAAACAATAGGCGGTGACTCTCAACAGCCTTTTCCAGTTGGAGAATGTAGCAGGATCCAAGAAATCTTCACTTGGAAAAACAGCTCCAATCTGCTTTGTCCTTTTCATCTCTGGATCATTCTCTATAGCTGGGTCATCTGGTTCTGTGGGCCATTCTTCGCTTGGGCGCTTTAGGAACGGGGGGCCTTCCTTCCATCTCCCATCCAGGTTTTCGGTGGGCAATCCTCTGCTAAGGTCATCAGCGGGGTTTAGATCAGTCGGAACGTACCTCCAGTGTATTTGTTCCCACGTAGACTGAATCTCAGCAACACGAACACCCACGAATGCCTTCATGCCTGCTGAATCTGAGCGAAGCCAACGAAGAACAACCTTCGAGTCGGACCAGAGTATTACTGACGCTGGCTTTTCCTTCAACTCTTCGTAAATCGTATTGGCGAGTCTCGATGCCATGAGAGCTGCCATCAGTTCAAGACGTGGTATCGTACTCTGACGAAGGGGGGCTACTCTTGCTTTGGCTGAAATCAAACGAACTACAGGATCTTCAGGAGCGGGCCATAACATGTAAGCTGCTGCTCCATATGCAGTGATACTGGCGTCTGCGAAAACGTGCACCTGGGAGGGGCCAGTTGTGACACTAGGCTTCAGACATCGTGGGAAATGCACGAGCGTTAACTTCTCTATATCCTGGAACAACTTGCTCCAAAGCGTTCTCATCTCTTCAGGTAAGGGGTCATCCCAGTCAAATTTCTTTAATCTCCAGATGTCTTGTCGGGCTACTCTTGCCTTGATTGTGACTGCTGAGGCCAGTCCAAGTGGGTCGTACAACTGAGAGATTTTGGAGAGGACTGCTCGCTTTGTAAACTTTCCATTGAGCTGAAGCTTCTTTACTGAAAAATTTATGGTATCGGTCAGTGTATTCCAACCTACTCCAAGCGTCTTTATCTGCTCTTTCTCTCCATCGAGGTTGATTTCCTCGTTGACGGACGTGGCGATCTCTTTCATTGGTTTGGATGCTGCTTCCCCGTCTTTGTCATCAGCTGTGGACTTGCTTTCAATTTCGTTTCTTGCCTCTTGAGAAGAACAATGCAACTTCTTGATTTTGAAGCTTCCCTGTGAAAGGACTTTGTCTAGAGCTCTTGTTCGACTTACTGCTCCTTGGGGGGTTGAACAAGAGTGGATGAGGTCGTCCATATAGCGATCACGGCATAAGATTTCCGATGCTTCAGGATACGTTTTTTCGTTCTCTTTGGCGATCTTCAGCATGACGTAGCTGGCCATATCAGGTGATGGCTTGTCTCCGAATGTCACTCTGGAAAGAACATATGTAGTGGGCGTCTTCTCTGTTTGGAGATTGCGCCACAGGAATCGATGGACGTGAATATCCCTTTCCGGTAAGCGGATTTGTAAGTACATCTTTGAAATGTCTCCAGAGAAACCGACGCGGTCTTCCCGGAAACGCAACAGAACGCCCAGTAAATTTCCTATTAAGCAGGGTCCCTTGTAGAGGAAAGAGTTAAGGGAGACTCCTTTGTAGTTGCAGCCAGGGTCAAAAACTACTCTAAGCGGTGTGCTAGGTTTGTCTGGGCGGTAGATACCATGATGTGGAAGATAATAAACAGGCTTAATATCTTGCTTTATTTCTTGTTCGGTCAGTGGTCGAGCCCAGTCGTTCGTCACATACTCTTGTACTGCATCATTGTACATTTGGGCCTTGGTTTGGTTCTTTAATAGACTTCTTTCTAGTGACTCGAGTCGCCGTTCCGCTAGTGGATAATTGTTCGGAAGAAGGCACGGATCTCGTTTCCACGGCAAGCCCATGACGTAGCGGTTTCCTTCTTTAACACAAGAGGCCTCAAACAACTCCATTGCCTTTCGATCTTCGACGGACATTGCTGTCTTCGGACACGAGCAGTCACGTGCTTGGACACCAAGGGTTTCGAATTCATAAAACTTCTGTAAATCTATCTTCTGTACTAAGCTTATAGAATAAAGTGGCTTCTTTCCTTTGGTGTTGTCAGGGCCAATCAGGTGCCATCCCAGTCGTGTACGCTTCCCCACAGGCTGGAACGGTGCTCCTTGACGTACCTCCTCTTCTGCGTGAAGATGACTGTATTGAACCCCTAGGATCAGGTCGATTGGTCCTGCTTTGTGAGCAAACTCTAAATCGCGAAGATGAGAAAACGACTTAAGCCACTGCTTGTCGAGAGAGGGGACATTAAGTATTGTCCGGTCAATCTCATGAGCTTCAATAGCAAACTCTTCTCCTTGGTTGAGGGGAGAGATCCAGAATTTTAATCTCCTGCTCTCGCGCTGTTCTACTCGATCGCCTCCAACTACAGCTAAATCGATGCTTTCTCTTTTTCCCTGTAGACCAAGAGCTTTAGCAAAATCCTTCCGTATGACTGTTGTTCCAGCTCCACTATCCACTAAGACGTTTCCTTCTCGGACCCTCCCGTTCGCGGCCTTGAACGTAACTCGGACCACCGGCATTATACTACCCTTGTCCAAAATCGATGCTATTCCATTAGTGGCTGGGAGGTCTGTATGGAGCAGAGGATGATGGCTTCTGGTGCAGCCGCCTTTACCACATTTACTTCGAGACCTGCACTCCTTTGTTGGATGACCTTTAACTAGACAGGAAAAACATAGCCTGTGCTCTTTTGCATGCTGCATTCTCTCTTCCGGAGAACAGTCGGCCATCGTTGGGCAATCATGGACCTTGTGCTCTTCTTGACAGATGTAACACTTGAGTCGCCGTGCTGTTTTAACATTGGAGTGAATCCCTTTTCTCTCCCGAAAATTGCCGTTCCTCGGACTTTCGGACCTGTAAACATCACCGAAATCAGGGTCGAATTCCGCTTTCACTTTCTTTCTTACAAAATCGATGATGTGCTTAATCTGCGGGATTTCGCGCCTCTCTCTTATCTCCGTAGCCACGTGTCTCCACTTGTCAATGAGGTGGTCTGGCAAGCATCTAATTATTTTTCGTAGATTGTCGTTGGCGTTGACGTCGGCAAAGTAGTTAATCTGGCGGAGTGTCGCTAAACAATTGATCATATCGAGGGAGAACTCACGAAGGGCTTGTCTGTCGTTCGACTGAATCTTTTTTCGCTCCGTTAACTTGCTTATGAATGCCCGGGCGACGACACTCGGTTGGCCAAAATGTTCCTTTAGTGTTTTCAAGGCGGTGGCGTACATGATACCTTGAGATCCTAGACCGGAAATTGTGCGGTCGGCATCGCCAGTGACATGCATGCGTAATTGAACCATTCGAGTATCATCTGTCAAATGGGGTTTGTCATGGATGTGTATTTTGAATTGCTCGATAAATTCCACGTAGTTGAGTGGACTACCGTTAAATGGTTTCAGCTTAATAACTGGAATGTCCTTGCTTGCTTCAAGCTTGTATAGCGCGTCTGCTATTGACATGTTGCGAACTGCGGATGGCAGACTTGTTTCTTCAAATTCGACCAAATTGTCGATCCACGCATCGAAAGAACAAAACGCACTGCTGTTCTTAAATTCTTTTGGTGTCACGACATCGCTTGCGTGCTGTTGGGGCGTGTCCTGCGATGCTAAATTCGAAGCGGGGTCTATGAGACTTGCGTCTTCCAAGGTCATCTCGATATTTTCGGTGTGTTCTAAACTGTTCCCATTTGCGAGTGATGCGTTCTCTTGCTGATGTGCGTTCTCTTGTACGTTCGATGTTTCTTTGGCTGTAGACTCCGTGGCTCCATGGGGGTCTCCTGGCGATTTTAGATAACTCTCAACCACTTCTTCTGTCCCCAAAACATCATCGTTCAGCTCGCTTTCCCACTCATCTAGCCGAGCCATTTGACTCTCCTCTGTATACTCATAGAGTTCGGCGTGAACTTCACAGGCGATTTCGAAATCTTTCCTAAGTTCCTGGATTTCCTTTTCGAGGCGTCGTTTTGTTTGGCTCCTGTCCTCAATAAATTTCGTGATCCGGTTGATCCTACGGGTAATCTTACCTCTGAGTTGCTTTCGCTTTCTCTTGACGATCGTTGCTCGGTCCTCTTTTCCAGAGGAACCATTCTCTGATGGTCCTGGAACTGTTTCTCCTTCACCGTCGCTCATGATTCCGGTTCACGGACGCGTCTGTTCCCAAATACCGAATTGCCGTTAAAACCTCCTAGCTGCCTCTCAATCGGCACTTGTATTCCAAGGCTTTCTACTCTTCAGAAATTTTGGTAACGAGGGAAATAACGCACTCCAAGCCAAGGAGATTTCTTTTAATCTTTATTGGAAAAGATTCTGAAATAAAAGGGGTTTGCTACGCTAGATGCTAATAAACAAAGGAATGTAAATAATGAAGGAATTCTTAAAACAAACGAGAAATCATCGTACAAGTTGAAACAAATAAAAAGAAAATATTGTACCTGAAGAGTGGATCTCCTAAGCTTGAAAATTAATTTATTGTTCGAAGTGAATTGACTAATGATCGACGCTAGAGCAACTGAACTATCAACTGAGCTATCAACTGAACTTTGAAACCTAAACCTAACACTGAAACCTAAACCTAACACTGATGCATTCCGGGAAATGTTAAATATTTATTGTCCGGACCATGGGGATTATGCTGATATAAAAATAAAATACAAAATATAAAAAAAAATAAAGAATAAAATATAAAACCATTGTGACCTCTTCAAAAACTAGCTTCGCGAGGGTTTTGCGGGAGTCGTATTTCTAGTAAATATTTACAGTTAGCAAACGTACCAGAACAGGAGCCCATGACCCGGTCCTGACCAGATCTCTTGTATTGTAGGTGAAAGTAAAGTGTTCTTTATTCACTTTAAAAAATTGTGTCAATTCATTTTTGGATGACCCGGCTTTTTAAAGGATTGACAAGGTAGATGCATAAATTGAAAGTGACTAAGTTGGGATCGAAAAAAATACATTTTCCAAAAAGTGACTAAGATGGGGTCTATAATTGGCCACAAAATAGACTAAAATGGGGTGGGGACTCTGAGAGGCCAGCGGCACATACCCAGCAAACATTAACCCAAGTACCCCCCCCCCCCCCCCCGGGTAGACGCTTAACTGTGTGTACCCAGGCAGTTGTTAAACTGTGAAGGCTAAGTAAAGAAATAAATTGACTTTGTTTGCACAGCCATGATTGTGTTAAACCTGTCATCAAACAGTGATTAAAATTGCTTGCTTACTGTACTTGCACTCATTTATTACATGGCCTTTTCGTTTTACCAGCCTAAATTATTACAAATGGGAAGCACAAAAAAAGATCGTGCGCGTGCCCGCCCGTTTGTTAAACTCTCTCCCTCCATGCTTTCCAACCCAACCCATCAGGAGCCAACTCAACACACAGGTCCGCAAAGCGTATATGTGTCTAGAACGTTATGCATTATTGTCTTGCGGATTTTAAGAGGTTTAAAAAAGGGACAGCAGAAAGAAATTTATTTTTGGAACAAAACCAAAATGTTTTCATCCTTTCTGCTTCACGCTGATGCATGTTCTTCATCATGGAAAATAGTCGTCGCCTCAACTGAAGAGGCCTTTGATTTTGGTAAGCGAGCATACGGGCGCGAATCTGGCAAAAATGTCGTTTGCGAGTGTTTTTTCGAGTCATTTTCCACTGCAGAAGCCCCAGGCTGGCATCATTAAGCTAGAATGATGGGTAGAGGCAAACGTCTGAAAGAAACCAGAGGTGAGAGATGATTTGACGATGATTGGAACGCCTGAAACACTTGTATCGAAACATGGCGGTTCATGAGTAAAGTTGTCTCTCTGGCCGTTCTGTGGATGGATTCCGAGACATGCCAAGGCAATTTGCACAAATGTTGACTTCCAAAGAATGCTGTCGGTACAGTATTTTGCCAGTAGGATTGGGTGGCTCGACACTCATAAAAAATGTATGAAATAGAGGTAGGTGGACTTGCTTTCGCCGACACTGCTGTTTTTCGGCATTCCTTTCGGCCACCGATAAGGAAATTACAAGTTTGCAAGCATTGTTCTAATCGAATGGTAATTGCTCAGTCTGCTGAAAGATTGATGAGAATTTTTCTTGGTAAACGGAAAGGAAGAGGCTTGAAGTTTGCTGCAAATGTACGTTTTTGGATTGAGAATTATTTTTTCATTAAAAAAATTGGATGTGTGTTTTTTTGTTGTTGTCCTATGAAGTAGAAAATGGGCATTTTCGGATTTGCTGAAGAACAAACAACCATGTACAACGAAAATCTAGAGCTGTAGTCAGTTAGTTGGCTTTTAAAGCTATGAAAATTATCACTTTGTATTAACAAGGGATCATTACTATCCTGTGTCCAGAAATGTGAAAACTGCAGATTTTTTAATCATTAAGGGTTAATTAGACCCACTAGCCTCACTTTGGAACAAAAATTACATTGATTCGTGCACATCCTAGCGAGGCCAGTAAGGCTCATTACTATGGAAACAAAAGACATTTTTGTTTGGCCGCCATTATGAAAGAGGTCTATATTCCTAGAGCCTCACTCAACTAAACAGAGACTGTCATTGGTTGATTTTTGGCACGTGGCGTTGACTACATTCAAAAGTATCCAGAATGGGATACACTTCAGTAATGGTCAGTACACATGAAGGGTATTGCTCCCGGAGCATGCTCCAGGATCAATTTGCACGATCAGTACTCATAAGGTCGCATACTGTGGCAGCTTGCTCCATATTATAGTACACACGGGGGAGCAAACGAAAGAAACTTGCTTTGCGATAGCTGATATTCCAGACGAGCACCTGGAAACTAATTCAAAATGTCGAAATGGCGTCTTAATATACTTTTAAGATAATTTAGCCAGTATTGGTGCAAAAAAGCCTTCTTCGTTACGACTTTACTTCCATAGTCTTTACAAGTTTCTTCAGTTTTTCCACCAACCACTTGCTGCATCTCGAGGTCATCCGTTTCGGACGCCATTTTGAGTTTAAGAGTTCCAAAGGAATTATGGATGAAATAAATAGCTAATTTGATTGGTTAATGTTGTTTATTTGCCGTCTAATCCACGCGCAACAAATAAGTGTTAAGTACACACGAGGGAGCATTTTCAGGTCTGCTCAGTTTGCCCCCGGAGCTTGCTCACAGATATTTAACCAGTTAAATATCATGGAGCATCTTTCGGGGTGGAAATTCTGAACCAGAGAATCCATTATGTCTACGACATTATTGGTACACACAAAGGAGCATTGCTCCAATATAGCAATACCCTTCGTGTGTACTGGCAGCCTTAACTGTAGCCTGCACGGGATACAGCAGCACATGATCAGAGCATGGTGGAAGATGGCGTGATAGAGAGTGGGAAAAGCACTACATGACTTTACTCTCGCAGGGTTGCCACGGTCAGGGAAAAAGAAAATTTAAATTTTCAAGGTCCGGGAAAATATTAATTCTTGACAAAGTCAGTGAAAAGTCGGGGAATTTTGTTATCAGGGTTCCACAACGTTTTGTGAAGTAGTCGATGTGTAATGAGTATGTGTTCAAATGCATTGTTTTTGGCCAGTGTTTTTTTTTGTGAATGCCTTCTTCCAAATAAGGAAGAGAAAGCCGAGAGAGCTTGGGAACAGGTGTTTCCTTCGGCCATTGTCATCAGAGTGTGGTTGAGTGTGGTGTGGTTGTTAAATTGTTTTGAGCTCAGTGAAAAGTTAGGGAAAAGTCAGGAAATTTTTTGGGTTGTAATAACTGGCAATCTTGTTTCGTGAATGACCACAACAACACAAACACGAAGCCTCGAGATACCGTAAAAAGCAAGAGTTTCGAAGTTATTGAATTTACAAAATCCAGAGACTACTTTTTCAGGTACTTTTTAAATCATTTATGAAGCGTTTTTGATAAATAAATTTGTGTTCTAAGTAATGACATTTTATTCGTTCCTCACTTTGTTCTTCACAATTAATGCAAAGTCACTTGGGAAATCAGGTAGTCATGGCCAGAAATCGCGGACGCAACGCCCGCGTAACGGCAGCGGCTTTCTACATTACTGAAGCAAAACATGGCGATTAAATTTACAAAGGAATGTATGGAGTAAAAATTAAATTTGAGGATAGAATAACTCCTGGCGTACCTGCAACGGTTTCCAAGTCTGAATCTATTAGGAGAAAGTATCCGTAATCCAACTGTATGAAAGTCATTTCTAAACCAGACCATTAACAGCGTCCTTTTTAGGCATGATTTAGGCATGAGAGCTCCACTTTCGCTCTCTTAACCCTTCTATTTTATGATTTTTCCAAGTTCATTCCTCAAAGTTAACATCGTGTCACAGAAACACAGTGATTTTCAGGTAGTTTGGACACGATTAACAGCGTCCATTTCGGCGATGAAAACCCAAGAATATAAAACTATAAAAATAGAGGCATTCAACCGTGAAGTCAGCTAATGGTTACTCGATGTTACACGAAAAAGAACCTCCGTTCTTCACAACATTCTCTCAGTTTAACCGCCATGTTTGGTATCAAAGGAAAGCTATGAAACCAGGCTTCAAAACTCCGTTGAGAACTGGGGACAGACGCTAAACAGTGTTGTAGGTCAGCGCTCTAAATAGAGGGTATTTTTACTTCCGGCGCGGGATGGCGGGAATTTCATTCGTGCGATCGAGTGAAGGATTTCATTATCGAAAACAATTTTAGACGTCCTGAAGGCTTTTGATCGCTGTAAATTTAACTACGGATAAAAGACAATGCAGTTGTTCATAATCGACCTCGCTTCATGGGCCGCCATACCCGCCATGCTGGTTTTTTCTGTTATTGTGGAGAAAGCCGCGTGCCGGTGTGAGGGCTCAAATGTCCGCGATTTCTGGCCATGTTTGTTTTCCCCGGACTCGTGATGTTTCCCTCAACTTCGTCCAGGGAAACATCATGACTCTCGCAAAACAAAAATAACTGTTTGCCTTGGGACCTGAAATTAAATTTATTATAATATAGTTAGTGCCTATTCCTCCTCCGCCTGGAGGAATTCTTTGCAAAACCAAACGTAGAGTTCCTCATGTTATGCGTCAGCATTGAAAAGGGAGCCGTATGTATCAGGAGCTCGCGTATGCGTTGTTGACTTCCACAGTCCAGCTTCGCCATAACATCAATGGATACCAGAGATTTGCTGCTTGCCTTAAAAGCTTGTTCTACATCTTTGAAGAGAGACCGTTTGCCTGGGTAGTTAATAGTTAGAGGAATGTATAGTCCTTTTGTACACTATTGACTGTTTGAATTCATTTTTCTTGGTAGATAACCAGGGTCGAGAAGACTGTCCAACTTTGTATTGCTTCGGGAGATCCTCACTACAAAACGTTCGATGGACGGTAAGTTAAACCTCCTCTGATTTTCACTTTCGATAGAGAGTAGGTGAAATCTCCACCTCACTTATGAAAATGAATTGGCAAAACTTTGAGAGTGCATTTCTTTGATATGATCCTCCGGGATTTGGATTTGTGATTGGAAATCACACAGTCCATGGCGCATCAAAGAAACCGTTGAATCCTTATCCAGTGTTGATTCATAGGTTCATTTGATGCGCCGTGATCCGTGTGATCTCAAGTCACAAATCCTGATCCGGATCAAAGCAAAGGAACGCAGCCTAAGATCTGCGTTGGATTTTTTCCTAGTTTGTCGGAAAAAATACAACAAAGGTTTTGAGTTTTCTGCCCTTCCGATCTATTTGTCCGTTAAAATTTTACACACTCGCTGCGGAATAGTGACTTCGTATTACCACGTTTTAGAACCATACGCTATGGCAAACACTCTGTTAGATATCTCTTGTCGTTCTTATGATCAAAACTTACTGAAAATCAATGAGATTCGCCTAGTTCACCTGTTTTTATAAACAAAATAAGAAAACTGAACCTTGCCGATATTTTAATTTATTGCTGTAATCTTTGCGGCCAATAGAATTATTTTACTATTATAATTTTATCTTGTACATAACTGAGTTAACTTATAGCTTAGGATTTTTTAACTTGTTCAGTTTTTATCACTCTAGTAGTTGTAAAAGGCGGGAGCTGAGACAAATAAAATAAAAAATTAAAAAAATGAAAAATGTGCACTAGGATAAAATTAAAAAATATAAAAAATAATAGGTGAGGTATAAAAAAAATCAAAAATTAAAAAAATGAAAAAAGGATAGAATTAAAAAATAATAGGCGAGGTATAAAAAAATTAAGAAAATTGAAAAATAAAATATGATTTAGAGGGAAGAATAACAGTATACAATACAAATGGATCAATTGAAAGATGCTGAATTAAAAGAAATTGTGAAAGAATTGCGTATACGAGGCAGAAGTCGTATGCGAAAAGCTGAAAAAATACAAGCATTACGCGAAATGGGAATCAATACAAATGAAGATTTGGAAAATTATAGGCAAAGACTTAATGAAGAACGGCCTATTATTAATACACCACAAACACAAGTGCCCGATATACCGCCCGGTTTTCCCCAAACAACACTAATACCAGAAATACCGCCCTCAAATTCAATAAAGATAAAACCAAAATCAAGAAAAAATATTACAAAAAGGAAATTAGCGCCAACTTTTATAAAACCACAAAAGCCATCAAACAAAACTTTTAATTGGGGAAATTATTCATTTAAGGTTATGGATAAAGATGTGTTTTATAAAAATCTTACGGATTTAACCAATAAAAATATTATAAAACTTAGTAATAATGAACCCAGAAAAAATGTAAATATATCTGATAGTGTGAGAGATGAATTAGATGAAAAACAATTTAATATAGAAGAACAACAAACAGCATTACGAGGTTATTTGAAAACTCACAGGATAAATGGAAAAAAGGGGTATGGACCAAAAGTATTTTTAAATAATATAAAACCAAAAGTTATTGATCTAATTAACAAGCAAAAGAAACCGATAAAGATAAAATTTTTATTTACATGTAAGTTTATAAAAAAAAATCCAGCCACAAGACAGACCGATGAAAACTCAGGATACTTTCATTCAACAGTAGAAACGATTACTTCATCAAGTGATTTATCTGAATTATTTAATATTATGACAAATTACCAACTTGAATCGATTGAGCAGTTTCAAAATGAGGGTTCTGGATGGCAATTCAATCAAGTTGAATATTTTGATATCAACATCGATCCTTTTGAACCTTTTGTTGGAAGTTCATATATTAATTTACCGCAAAAATTAGCGGTAAAAAAGGCGATTATTAATGTTAGGAATGAGAATGATCACGAGTGTTTTAAGTGGGCCGTAACTTCTGCCGTATATAAAAAAGATATTCACCCGGAGAGAAAAAACAAAGAAATGGTTGAAAATTCAAAGAAATTCAACTGGTCGGGAATAGAATTTCCCACTTCATTAAAACAGATTGATAGGTTTGAAAAGCAAAACCCTTACTATACGATTAATGTTTATGGATATGATAAAGATGATGTATATCCACTAAGAATAAGTAAAAAACAAAAAGGTTATTTAATCAACCTACTTTTAATATCAGAAGATGAAAATAATCATTACTGTTGGATAAAGAATATGAGTAGCTTGTTAGCCGCAAAAGTTAGTAAACACAAATCTAAGATGTACTTTTGCCCCAGATGTTTAAACGCATTTCAGTCTGAAAAATCATTGGAAAAACATCTAGAATATTGCGGCGCAAATAAAGAAGTAAAGATTGAAATGCCAAAAGATGAAGATGGAAATCCAAAGTATATTAAATTTAATAATTATAATAGAAAAATGCGAGTACCATTTGTTGTATACGCGGACTTTGAGAGCTTTCCTGAGAAAATACATACTTGTTCGCCGGATGAAAGAGAAAGTTATACTAATCAATATCAGAAACATAAAGCATCAGGATTCAGCTATCTAATAAAGTCTTTTGATGATAAAATATTTCCGCCCGAGCTTGTAAAATATACCGCTAAATCCCCAGATGATGATATCCCCCAGATATTTGTGAATAATTTGGAGCAGGATATTAAAAAAATTTACAGCAATACAAAATATCATAAAAAATTGGAGAATATGTCAGAAATGGATAAAAAAGAATATGAAAATGCTACTCACTGCCATATATGTGAAGAAAAATTAGGAGAAGATAAGGTATTAGATCACTGCCATCTTACAGGAAAGTATAGAGGAGCAGCTCATAATGAATGTAACTTAAATCATAAGATACCAAAATTCTTCCCGGTAATATTTCATAATCTATCTGGATATGATGCGCATATTTTTATAAAGAATCTCGGTGCAACAGAAGGTAAAATAAACTGCATACCAAATAATGAGGAAAAGTATATTTCTTTCACAAAGCAGATTGTGGTTGATGAATTTACAAATAAAGAAGGTAAGAAAATTGAGATTAAGCGAGATATTAGATTCATAGATTCATTTAAATTTATGGCATCAAGTCTAGATAAATTAGTAACTAATCTACCAAAAGAATCTTTCAAAAACTTAAATATTTTCTATGAAGGCGAAGAATTAAAGCTATTGCTGAGAAAGGGCGTATTTCCATATGATTGGTTTGATGGATTAGATAAACTTAATGAAAGTAAACTTCCACCAAAGGATGCGTTTTACTCAAAACTAAACGATGAAAATATATCAGATAATGATTATAAACATGTGCAAAATGTTTGGGAAACTTTTAATATGAAAACTATGAGGGAATATCATGATTTATATCTTATGTCAGATGTATTACTTTTAGCCGATGTATTCGAGAATTTTAGAGATGTTTGTAGTAAAAATTATGGATTAGATCCTGCACATTATTATACAGCACCCGGGCTAGCTTGGGATGCGGCATTAAAGATAACAAAAGTAAATTTAGAGTTGCTAACTGACATAGATATGCTGCTTATGATTGAGAAAGGTATCCGGGGCGGCGTATCTATGATTTCTACTAGATATGGGAAAGCAAACAACCCATACATGAAAAACTTTGATATTAACAAAATAATAAGTTATATTATATATCTCGATGCAAATAATTTATATGGAGGAGCAATGAGTAGGTCACTACCTACTCACGGCTTTAGATGGATGAATGAAAAAGAACTTACATATTGGAAAAATATGCCTTGCATACTAGAGGTTGATTTAGAATACCCAACTCATCTTCATGATTTGCATAATGATTACCCGCTTGCTCCAGATAGACTTTTAATTAATAAGGTTGAGAAACTAATTCCAAATCTAAACAATAGGGTAAAGTATGTTGTTCATCATGAAACATTAAAACTTTACGAAAGTTTGGGATTAAAAGTTACAAAAATTCATAGAGGAATAACATTTGAAGAATCAGAATGGTTAAAACCATACATTGAATTGAATACTAACCTCAGGGCTAAAGGAAATAACGATTTTGAGAAAGATTTCTTCAAGTTAATGAATAATTGTGTGTTTGGCAAAACTATGGAAAACATTAGAAATAGGGTTGATATTAAATTAGTTACTAATGAAAAAGATGCAAAAAAATTAATATCAAAACCAAACTATCAACATCGCACTATATTTTGTGAAAATCTTGTAGCCATACATATGAAGAAAAAAAAGTTAGTATTCAATAAACCAGTTTATTTGGGTATGTGTATTTTAGATTTAAGTAAAACAATAATGTACGATTTTCATTATAATTATATAAAACCAAAATATGGAGAAAAAGCAAAATTGTTGTTTACAGACACAGACAGTCTTGTTTATGATATAGAAACAGCGGATTTCTATAAAGATATAAGCCCAGATGTTTGGGATAAGTTTGACACAAGCAACTTTCCTAAAAAACATAAATCTGGTATAGAGACTAATGTGAATAAGAAAGTCATTAATATGTTTAAGGATGAAGCCGGAGGCGAACAGATAGCTGAATTTGTAGGTCTACGAGCTAAGCTATACTCATACAGGATGGATAAAGGAGAAGAGATAAAAAAGGATAAAGGGGTAAAGACATCAGTAGTAAAAAAGACCATAAACTTTGATGATTATAAGAGATGTCTATTCAATAAAGAACCTCAGATGAGAAAGATGAATGTAATCAGAAGCCGCCTACATGATGTTTATACTGAAACGGTTAATAAAGTTGCACTATCTGCCGATGATGATAAGAGAATCATTTGTAAAGATGGAATAAATACTTTCGCTATAGGTCATTACCGTTTAAAAACAGAATCTGGCGGAAGTTCTGTATCATAAGGAATAACCTGTAATTCTTCTCTAACAAATCCTCGTCTAGGACCGCCAACCAAATAATATAAAACCGGCTGATTAGGCGAAATCACACTTCTAGAAATATCATAAACTTTTATACTCCAAATAGGATCTGTAGCCCGTCTTTTTTCACCACCCTCAAGTTCGCCCGCAGATAATAAATATCTAACGTTAACACTAGGGGGCAATCTAACCTCATCAGGCCCCACAACTCGCTGATAATTTTTAGGTTCAACATCGAGTTCTTTCATTTTTATAGCCTCATCGGGCTCTTTGCCGGTTATTCTCGTTTTTGTATTATTCAAAGTTTTTAGAATAGCTGGTAATCTTTTCACCCACACCCTTGATCGCCCATCACTAACCATTTCTTGCGCATATTGATGACTAAATAATTTTTCTCCTAATATTTTGTTTGCGTTTTCTACAAATGTTTGGGCTCTATGATTACCAGCTTCACTTCTTTGTATCCCCACATTATGGTAATTCATGAGTTTACTAACTTCGCCCATAAATTCTTTTCCAGGATCAACCATTAATGTTTTAGGGTATTTCAATCTTCTAGAATATATTTTTGTAAAAGCTTTTGATATCTCTCGACTTTCTTTTGAAGTTAATGGCTCCGCATCTTTATATCTCGAGGCGATATCAACCACAACTAACGCATATTTATATGTTTTTCTTCCAACTCTATCATGAGGTAAAAATAATAAATCTGCTTGGTGAATCTGATTTGGTTTATTCACTGTCCAGTGTGGTCTAGGTATATACTTTGGAGCTGTAAGATATATTTGCCATATTGCTTGTTTTTGCAACCATTGTTTTGCCTCATTTTCACTTACTTTCGCCTTCTCAGCTAATTTAGGAATCGCGGAATATCCTTTCCAATACCCTTCAGCCGAATAATATATTTTTGACATCATTTTAAAATTAACAAAGTATTTTATAAATTAAAATGGTGGAGGAAACAAAATTTAGCGAATATCAAATTAATCTTATGAAAAAAATTATTAGAAAAAAAATTCTATATATGGAAGATGGCGATAAAATTTTTAATATTATGATTTTAATTCCTGAGGCGAGAGAAGATTTATTAAAACATATAGAAAAATTAAAGAAAAATAGTGCAAAGGGGTTTAAAGGTTAGACAAAGTATCTTATAAATTACAATGACGTCTGAAAAAATTAATCCAAATAGAATTCCAAGAGAACCCTTTGGTTTGAAGGCAGAATCAACATTAAATCGAATTACCCTAAATCCATCCTCGGCCAGCCCCGGTGAAACATTATATATAAATATTCCAAAACTTTCAGAGAATTTAGTGATTGTCCCTGGAAGCGTATCTCTTTTGTTTGATTTGGATGTTGAAGGTCATGTAAACAATAGATTTGTTAATAATTTAGGGGCTAATCTTGTTTACAGATTAAAAGTTCTTTTTGGAGGAGAAACATTGCAAGATACTCAAAGATATGATCTATTTCAAACATATCATGATTTATTTTTATCAAAAGAAGATAGAAAAGATAGATTAAAACAAGGAATTTTTTTGGAAAATGTTAGAAAACTTAGAACAAATGCGGGTGATAAGGATGATTCTGATGTAAAAGAAGTAGCCCTTGCAGTAGTACATAATACAAAGTATAGAATACCAATAAATCATCCTATTTTAAAAGATCATGGGGTTTTTTTATCCAAAAGCATTAGAAAATCATTTAATATTTGAGATTACATTGGCCCCCGTTTCTGATATTGTTGTTTATTCTGATACAACTAAAACACCATCATATTCGCTTAAAAATTTAGAGTTAGAATATTCATCAATTTCAAGCGAATATTTAGCCCGCGAAGCACAATCAACTTATCAAATTGGTAAAGGTTTCTTTTATGAAAATGTTACTTTACACAAAACTTTTACATTTTTAACTGGGGCTGATGAAGTTATTAATCAACATGTTAATTTACCTAGAAGATCAATGAGTGGCATATTATTTTTGTTTATTGCTCCATATGCCGGCGGTGCAAGAGATTCAGAAAATTTTTTTTACCCCGGAATAACTTCTGTTAATATTGATGTTGATGGTGTGCCAAATCGAATATACTCTAGAGGTATGATTATATCAGATCTTTGGGAATCTGTGAAAAAACGATTCCCGAGAGATGATGGTTTAAAAATTTCACTAAAAGAAGGGGATTTTTATACAAATAAGTTTGCTCTTTGGCTTGATACTAGAACTCACCCAGATAATAATATTCATGGTGGAGGACTAGCTCTAAATAATACGCATGATGGAGTAAAAATAGAAATTAAAAGGAAAAAAAGTGGCACATCAAGCTCAGCAGTAATAACTTGCCATATGTTTGTTGTGGCCGATGCAATGATGGAAATAATGAATTCAAGTTTGAGATCAATTAAGTACTAAAAACATAATGTTATGATACAAAAATCATGGAAGATTTGCGAGATAAAATACCATTCCATTGTATCATAACTGGACCAACAAATTGTGGGAAAACAAAGTACCTAATTGAACAGCTCCGAGGTCCTTTCCGAAAAGTTTTTGAATATATTGTTTTAATTTGCCCAACTTATTCTAAAAATAAAACATATCATAATTTTGCTCGTGGGGACAAGAGATTCTTTGTATTATCACCAGATGCAAGTAATGTAGATGAGATTAATGAGTTGTTAAATGATTGCCAAATTTTATTCTCTGGTCTCAATACATTAATAATTTTAGATGATTGCGCTGTATCAACCGATCTGAAGAAAAGATCTAATAAATTTATAGATTTAGCATTTTCTGGAAGGCATCATGGTTTATCAATGTGGGTTTTAACCCAACAATTAACATCAATAGCAAAACCATTTCGGGAAAATGTGGCTTGCGTTGTTACTTTCCATAATCCATCGCAGAAAGGTATGAAAATGTTTTTTGAAGATTATGGTGGTGATTTGGATTATGAATTGGGTAAAAAGTTTGTTCAACTCTTAAAAACTGAAAAATATTCTAGACTGTGTTTATCTTTACGTTACCCATTTAATTGTTATTTAGAGATTCCCGAAGTGATTTAAAAAAGATGACAAACGTTGAAGATTACATTGAAGAAAAGACAGACCAACCGAAGGGAGATAATGATGAACTTGAAATAAAACAAGAATCACTTGCCATTCTCGCAGCGCTCGGAACAACAAAGGAATATTTAGGGGTTGAAATGAGTCTGGGTGATATAAAAAAATTATCAGAACGCGATGTAGAAAAATATTTTAATCGTTATCAAGCGGTAATGGGGAAAAAAATTAACGGCGGGTTGGTAGATTCATCCCTTCAATTAATTTCTAAAATTATTTCATATTTAGTTCCGGTTGATGATATAGAATCTCTTTGCAATGATTTGAAGAATGATGATTTGGTTAATCGCGAACTGACAAACATTGTTGGGCTCTTAGCATTGAAAGCGGGGAGATTGGCGGCGCTTGCTAGCGGGCTATTCCAAGTTGCTAAACACATTAAATTCAACAAAAATCAACAAGAACCAGTAAATTCTAACACAAATGATCAGGAAACTAAGCAATCTACTGAAGGTGTTGATACTGTATATTAAACAGATCTAAAAACTTATTTTTAGCATCTAAATAACAATGTCTGAACAATCTGAAGTAGAGCAAATTACGGCAGATCCCGCACCTGAAAATAAAGATACTAAAAAGAGGGAAAAAGATCCTAAAAAAGTAGCGGCTGGTAAAAAATTGGCGGAATATAATAAAAAAGCAAAAGAAGCATTAGCTAGGGAAATGAAACGAGAAGAAAATACCCTACGAGATGCGGAGCAAAATGAAAAGACAAATAATGAATCGAAAGCGTGGATACCGGAACTATCTTTTACAACAGTATTATCAATTGTTGGAATAGGTTTTACAGCATTTGATATGTTTATGAGATATCGGGAAAAAGCCAGAGATGGATACAATGAATATAAAAATAGGATAGCCGATTTATCACAAGTTCCACAATTACCGCAACCTTCAAAAATTCCATTACATTTAACCCCAAAATCTTTAGGAATGGAATAATCTCTAAAGCCATCTAAAGATTTCTTACTGATACAGTAAAAAATCATGTCAAACGAAAACAAACTTGTGAAAACTGTAACTGATTCGGCAGTACTTATCGGATTAGGGGCCGGAGTTGGCTATGTAGCTAAAAAGGTAATGAAAGAATCATTTTTGAGCGACCCATCCTCAAGTATTACAAATTATGCAAAATGGGTGGCTGTATTATCCGGAAGTATGTATCTTAAAACATATTTAGAGGATCAAAAGATTTTACCAAAATAATTAAATATGGCGGCAATAGCGATGATGATTGGTGGGGCTATATTAAATGCAACAGCATTTGTTGGCGGTAATGCGCTTGCAAAAAGTCTCTCAGGACATAATGTGGATACAGAAAAAATACGACACGATAAAGCATTAGAAAAATATCAAAAGGATTATGCAGAATATCAGGAAAAAAGACAAAAAATGATTGATTGGAAAATGAAGAAAAAAGATGAAAAATATCAAGCATCAAAAAATATTTCAAAAACAAATGAACAATTTGCATTATATAGTCAAATGCAAGAACCTAAATTCTCTGATTATTATAAACCAAGCGACGAACAAAAAACAGGAGAAATGGTATATGTTGGAGGAGGAATGTTAGCTTTGGGTTATGCGGTTTCAAAATTATTATAATTATTTGTTATGTAACTATTACTTGAGTTATATAACATAATTCTATTTATTATTGAATTTACATAAGACTGCCGGTATCTGAATCCAGATCATCCTCTTCAATAATTTCAGCGGCTGATTTACCGTCAGAAATAACTAACTTTGAAAAATCAAGCAATCTTTTATTTTCACGTTTTTGTTCAACATATGCTTCATAAAGTTTTACCTGAAGTGAAATATGCGCGCCAATAAATATTGATTCAATTTTTATTGCTGAATAAGCATAACAACCTTTATTAATTAAATTTTCGGGTTCTATTTCTTCACCATTTTTTATATTATAAAATTTAGTTATAAATCTATCTTCTCTTTTATCAAAAATTAACTTAGCATATAGAGTTGGTCCTTTACCTTCAACTTTTCGCTCTCCACAAATTTTTCCTTTTTGATTTGTAATTTTTTCCTTTTTCCAATAGAGAGGATTTTTAAAACCGCCTCTAATAAGATCATTCTTTTCCAAATCAAACTTATCAATTTCTTCTCGTTTTTCTACCAAATGATCCATACAACAATCTACTATTTCATCAAAAACATTAATCCATTTTTCCTCTTCAGTTGTGGGTTTATCTCCACTCCATAAACACAATGGAAAAGAATATCCAGATTTGTTATTTTTTTCTTTACCTAGATTTGTTGAAACTCCATATGAATACAAACGATCGGTTTGAATAACAAGTTCTCCTTCGGTTCCGTCTTCATTCTTTGTAAAAATATTAATTCGCTTAAATTCAATCTTTGGCTTGCTATCGGGAATTTGACCTGAAATTGGTTTAGAAAAAATCATGCTTACTTTTGGATTATAACTATTAACATCTATTAACTGCGTAGTTTCGTTCATCATTTTATTTTTATATATATTTTTTAAAAACTTTAAATCAAAATTTATTTTTATTTTTCAACTCTAAGCGATCTAAAGATTTCTTACTGATGAGTAAAAAAATCATGGAAGAAGATATACCATTAGAAGATTTGCCAAAAGGAACTGATGATGATGGTGGGGATAATGATGGTTCGGTTTATTTATCGCCAAACACATCTACATCTGTTGATCAAGGATATCTTGGTTACTCTGAATATATGGAAGAAAGAAAACGACTTCAATGGGAAATAAAAGATGAAGAGAAAAAAACACCAAATATTGAAGAAAGAGATGAGAAATATGACAGAAGGCGAGAAGCAGGTCAAGAACTCAAACGTTATTTACCAACTTTCAATCCTAATGATGCGACATTTAATGTAACATATGGAGAGGATGGTAGTATATTAGCAGAATTTAGTAATAGGAGGGGTTCTGCACCACATATCATACTTACTAAAGATAAAGTTCTTATGATTGAAGATTTGCCAAAATCAATGAGAAAAGCTCTAGGTGCTGATTATGAAACAATGTTAGATAAATATAATGATGCCATATCACAACGTAATGAAGAAAAAGAAAAACATAATGAATTACTTTCTGCTGTAGAAGGAATAGATTCGCTTTTAGCAACGCGCGCGGAGGAGATTAATTTATATGTAGAAAGAGAAAAAGAACTACGCCAATTCATTGAGAAACAGCAGGCGCAAAAATCAGAAAATAAAAGTCTTTTCGATCAAGCAGTTAAACAGAATATTGAATTAAAAATACAAGCGGAAAAACTTTCGGAAGAACTAAAATTATGTAAAGAAGAAGTAGACAAATATAAGAAGGGCGAATCAAATTTAACAAAGTTAGAACAAAGCAAAGAAAGATTAAAAGCTGAGAATGATAAATTAAAAGAACAACTTAGAAATAAAATAATTTCAGACAAAGAACAATTATCGGATATAGATAGGCGAAAAGATGAAATACTTAAAAATTTGCCATTACGAGAGCGGATAAAGTATATATTCAAAAAGTATGGTTTTACAGTTTTTGCTGTTGTTAGTGCAGTAGGCGTCATCATTGGGGTTATAGTTTCTAATCTTTCAAAAGGTTTATCAACATTAGGAAGAGGTGTAGGGAATGGTTTAAAAACTCTTGGTAAAAAATTAGGTGAAATATTACCAGGAATGGTTGGCGCAATAGTTAGCTTTCTATTCAAAACAGCCGGTCAAGTTATTGGATTTTTAGGTGAGAATGCCTGGCTTTTGATAATGGCCGTAGTTCTATATTTTGTGGAAAGTATAAAAAAGAAGAGAAAGTAGATCTAAAGATATCACATTGATCAGTAAAATACAATATGGATGACTACAATAAAATTTATCCTCAATTACCTAATAATTTTCAAACACAAAGCGGAGATAATGTAATTAACTTCAGATTACAAAAATCAAGTGAAGTATTACAAAATCTTGAGAAAGAAATTAAACATTACGAAGAAGTAAGGAAAAAATATAATAGAGCTAGAACAATATTTACAAAAATAAGTGTTGGAAGCGGAACTATTTCTATTATTCTATCGGCTAGTGGTTTGAGTACATCTCTTACTGGATTTGGTGCTGTTATCGGAATTCCCTTGGGTGTGGTTGGCGGAATTTTTGGGGCTTTATCCGTTGGATTTGGAGTTGGATCAAAAAGTCTTTCAAATAAAGTTAGTAAACATGAAAGAACTTTATCAACCGCGCAAGCAAAATTAAACACTATAAATGACTTGGTTTCAAAAGCTTTGAAAGATAATGTTATATCCGATCAAGAATTTTCTATAATTTTAGCGGAATTGGAAAAGTTTCAAAAACTAAAACTTGAAATACGACAAAAATTTAGAAAAGACGCAGAAAAAAACTTGGATATGTCTGTGATAAGGAGAGAAGTGCGCGAAAATCTATTAAAAGAATTAACAAATCCAGGTCATTAAAAATTTCATATGAGAAAACTGATGTTGGTTGCAATTGTTTTGCGGGAATTAGAAATGAGGTTAATTAATAATACTTTACATTTTATTCTAGATCTAAAGACCGGATTATCTGAAACACAAAGAATAAAATGTTATTAAACGATTTCAAGACTCGATACCCAAACGCCAACCTTGATAAATTTACATTTATTAATGATTCATATGGGGGATATATTAAATGGAAAGTTAATGGCGTAACAGTTATGTCTGATGATGATCCTTCTGGAAAAACATGGACTGATGATCTTTCCACTAATTTGAAAACATTATTATGGCACGATTTAGGGTTAAAAAATAATTCCTTTCCAGAAAGTTTATCATCTACAAAAAACGCATATCCAATACCCGGTATTAAATTCGATGAATCTGCAAAAAATGTAACAGAAATGTTAATTATTTTAGATATATATGTTTCAGATAAAGATAACTTCGCTGCATCAATGAAAAATGTATTTAAAAATCAAACTGTAGGACTTACTAGCGGGAAAGAAGCTAGAGCTTGGTTGAATAAACCAAATATTAATCACTGGCCACAACAGTTAAACATGGCGGTTTGGTGTGCAACATCTGGATGCGGTGTAAGTTTAAATGATAGTTTAAATTACCCAAAAGTTATTAGAAGTTTTTTTATATTTCACATATACTTTACAATAAGAAGAATATTATATGAATTATCTGTACCATTACCCGGCGAACAAACTTTTTCTTTAAAAAATAATCCATACAACAAAAATGCTTATAATCGTTTATGCGCAGAATTTGGTTTAAGTATAAATCAAGATTATAAGGGATTAAATAAACCTTTGGCTGATTTTAGATGGAAAGGGGGTGCAAACCATGGAGTTGGAGATGTATTCATTGATTATGGAAAAGGATATGTACCGCCCGGAAGCGTTCATGGTCGGGGTGGAGGAAATCAAAATGTTAGAATTGTAAGAGGTTATGATACAGAAGCTAATATATGGCCAAGCAGTTTAAATAGATTTTCCGATGATGGAGGCAAAAAAATAGATGGGAATTTAATATCTATGCTTCGAAATGATTACTTTGTTGATTTTCAATATGCGTGGTTTATACCAGAATCTGGATATGGATTAACAAATGCTGGATTAGGAAGAATAAATAGATCGGTTGAAGCTTTTGTTTATTGCATTTTGGGGGCCCAAGTTAATACAAGGAATTCAATTATTGGTAATGGGGGAAGAGCATTTGAAACTCAGCAAGAATTTATAGATTTATTTGAAAGCTCTGTGATTGAAAATGATATCGCAAATTCAAATCAAAGATATCAAATGGCGGTTCAAGAATCAAAAGTGCGGCTTGATTTGGCTATAGCCCCTAATGTTTTGTTGATGCCAAGCAATTTAATTATAAATACAGAAAGCGTTATTGGATACAATAATAATCTGAAAATAGCAACAAAAGATATGAAATTTGGGGTAAATAATTCAATAAATGTTGGAACAAAAAATGTTGGAATAGCTCATAGTTTAGGAACATCAAAGGTTTTATTAAATACTAATCCTCAACCAAGGAATCCTAAATTAAACAATAGCGATGAAGTTAATAATATTGATAAAGTTAGTAATATAGAAACATCTTCTCATCAAAATACTCTTATTGTTTTAATATTGGGTGGAGGATTATTATCTTGGTTTTTATTTCGATAAAAATTAATCTAAACATATACCCTCTAAATGAAAAAATGTTTAGCATTACAATGTATGATTCAGAAACTCGGGTTTATTTAGACCCTCCAATGAAACACGTTAGTGAATTACAGCTTTTAGATTGTAATATTAAAACAAAAAGACTAATAACTTTAAAGAATCAAGAAAAAATAACCGATGAACAAGATAAATCTTTAGTAACATTTAATCCAGGAACATATTCCATAAATGATATAAAAATATTAATTGAGCTCAGCGAAAAGGGTAAAAATATAACAATGATTATCGGAGATAATTTTGCTTATATAATCAACAATAAAACAATTAACATTAAATTTACCCGAGGTTTACAAAATTCTTTGGGAGTGCCGGAGATTTTATTTAAAATACATCAAATAGATATAACTATAAAAGAACCTTTGAGACTTTTATGCGGCATAGTTGATAATAGAATGTCATACACGAATAAAGGTAAAAATGCAAAAATACAGCCATCCCAATTACTAGCAAACATTCCCTCAAAAGATTATCCATCTATTCCAATTAGAAAATATGATAACTTTATTAGCCACTTTGATTTGGCCATTTTAGACTCTGATTGGAAAAAGTTTGATCTAAAAGGAGAATCTGTAACTTTTAGTTTAAGATTTAAATAAATTTTTGTTATATAACCATTTATTGGGTTATATAACATAACTTTTATCAATCTTCTTCAGCCCATCTTTCTTTTAAATCTATTTGCTCCTCAAAATCAATACACCAATCTAAATACCTAGATGGATGCCATGCCGCGGCCATAAGCTCATTATGTAAGTCTTTATGAAATTTGCGTTTTTGTGCTAACTTATCAGAATTTACATATATTTCAACTGTTAATAATTCAACAACAAAATTTTTATCAAACTTATTAATATCACATTCCTTATCATAATAAGCATTATATTCTCCAACTTTGCCATAATATTCATCATAACCATTCAAACTAACATAATCTCCATCAACATATTCATAAATACCACAAAGATTATTATCAACATACTCTTTTAACCATTCTTTATAATCTTCATTTGCAGCATTTAATAAATCTTTTACAAAATTATTAACACATAAACCATTCAAACCAAAATCTATATCTCCGAAATAACCAAGATTTCCTGCATAATAACAATTATCATCATAATAACAATTATCATCATAAATAATTTCAAAATAAATACAACATTTTTTCTCATCAATAATAGAACGATTTTTTGATATATTTTTTAACAAATCTTCTTTTATTTCTTCTATAAAATCGCAAATATTAAGCTTTTTATCGTTTTCATAATCTTTAATAATACTTTTTGTTTCCATATTTTTTTTTATTTTATATTTTTTTAAATCACAATTATTTTTTTTTTATTCTACATTCTTTACAAGAAGATTTTTGTTTCATGTGTTCGCATATTTGTGAACCTCCGCATTCTTTACATTGTTGTTTTTGATTATTATGTATACATATTTGAGACCCGCCACATTCTTTACAACGATACTTATATTTATTGTGTTTACATATTTGCGATCCTCTACACTTTTTACAAACATACTTAATTTTACCATGTTCGCATATTTTAGACGCTCTACACTCTTTACAATTATACTTAATTTTTTCATGAACACATATTTGAGACCCCCCACACTCTTTACAAAACACCTTGATTTTTTTATGTTCGCATATCTGGCTGCCGCCGCACTCTCTGCAATAATCCTTAAATCTGTTGTGTTTGCATATTTTAGAACTGCGGCACTCTTTACATTGTTGTTTCTGATTATTATGTATACATATTTGAGACCCACCACATTCTTTACAAAAACATCTTTGCTTGCTATGTTTACATATTTGAGACCCGACACACTTTTTACAGTAATATTTATATATTCCATGAATACAGTGATAAAAATATTTTTTTGCGGGTTTTATCTTTATTGAATTTGGGAGAGGACTAGACGGTGTTTCTGGTATTAGTGTTGTTTGGGGAAAACCGGGCGGTATATCGGGCACTTGTGTTTGTGGTGTATTAATAATAGGCCGTTCTTCATTAAGTCTTTGCCTATAATTTTCCAAATCTTCATTTGTATTGATTCCCATTTCGCGTAATGCTTGTATTTTTTCAGCTTTTCGCATACGACTTCTGCCTCGTATACGCAATTCTTTCACAATTTCTTTTAATTCAGCATCTTTCAATTGATCCATTTGTATTGTATACTGTTATTCTTCCCTCTAAATCATATTTTATTTTTCAATTTTTTTAATTTTTTTATACCTCGCCTATTATTTTTTAATTCTATCCTTTTTTCATTTTTTTAATTTTTGATTTTTTTTATACCTCACCTATTATTTTTTATATTTTTTAATTTTATCCTAGTGCACATTTTTCATTTTTTTAATTTTTGATTTTATTTGTCTCAGCTCCCGCCTTTTACAACTACTACTCTCCTGTAAATATTCAAATTTACAGATACCGTATGCATATTAGTGTAAGTTGCCATTTTCAGGCTAGTGTCCTCAGTTAGTCTATGTAGGCTAAACACATTGACACATATAAAGGTTTTACTTACTTACTTACTTTAATTAAGAGAAATGCCACTCGAAATCTGTTTAAGAAAGAATGCTTGCTGGAGGCGAGCCATTTGACTTGATCTTTGGTTCTCTCGATTGCACTGAAGTCCAGTGGTTTTACAGCTCAGCAATGCTTCCTCTAACGTTTATCATCTCTTTACTATTATCTTCGATTTTGGCTATTGCAGTTACTACGACTTCTACCGCAGTGGAGACTTTGTGCTTTACCGTAACACTGAACGTACCTTTGAGGTGAGTTTGATGGAGCGCTCACGACAGCTTGAGATGAAAGGGGGCGAACATATGGACGATTAAGCGAGCGGCAGGGTGCAAACATTTAAGAAGCGGGAATGTACTTCGGAAGTTTCTCAAAATTGTTACATGACCTTATTACATGAAATTTTCGCGATGCGTTAATTTCGCGAATTTCGCAATACAAAAAAAAATCGCTAAATTAAACTGACGCGAACAGTAAGTGTCGCAAACATAACTTGACGCGAAAATTAAATGACTCACATAATGTCGAATTTTTATTGCAAAGGGTTGTGGTAATCAATTGACTCAGGAACAATAATTCTCATACAAGCATGAACTGCTTGTGGACATTGTGAGAACTGTTTTGCTGCGTTTTTGTTGCGTTTTTGCTGCGTTTTTGTGCGTTTTTCCTAAGTTTGACGTTATTCTTTCTTATTCAAGGCCATTTTAAATAAGATTGCGAATGAACTGTAAATTGTCTTACTCAAAAACGCGAAATTAAAGTAATTCAAAATATAAAATTTCCGCAAAATCGCGAAATTCAAGTGTCGCGAATTATGCGTACATCAAAATCGCGAAATAAACATGTCGCGAAAATTTCATGGAATAAGGTAGTTTATATGAACGTATCTAATTATACAGATTTTCAGTCACATAAAGTATAATAATAAATATATAATATAACATCATATAAAGTATAAAGTATAATATATGAGCACGTGGAAAGGAATGCTGTTTCTTCAAGTATCCATGCTTTGTTCCATTTACTACTACCTAAACAAGAACCAAATAAGAAAAAACTAATCGCAAATAGAAAGACTTAGTGTAAATTCGTCTACATCCTTGCCGCTAAAAGTTATGAACTTGTTAGCCATTTTCCACTGTTCATTTTCTTTATCAAAATTTTCATCAACCCAAATAAACCTGGAATGGATTTTTACGTGTGCCGGCTTGGATACAACATCTCTCAGTGGCAGTAATTCCTGTTAAACGCAATAGTTTATAAAATAAATAGAGGATAATGCATGGGCGTACGGATTTACCAAACTTCTCTTCGAATGAGACGCAACGAAAACTTGTTTTACTTGGATTTTAAAACTTGTAATTTTTACCTGTTTCTTTTAACAGTTTTGTTTTACTACTTTGCAGATTCACACGCGACTTTGGTTCTGTAGTAGTGTAACCTGTAACTGTGGTGTAGCTATCAGGGAACACAGGGATATAATAATCTTAAACTCGTGTGCTACCGTATATCTACCCGACGGCGGAGAAGAGTACAAAATGATTACTGGTGAACCTTTGAAAGTTCGTATTGCCAGCAGTGGTCCATTAATAAGGGGGACCCGAATACGGGTGCGACATCTGGGCAGTTTCAGCGAGTACGAGGTGAGCAGTAACCATCTGTGCAATAGAACAACTGACATGACAGCATGCATATTGTAGCCTTAATTTTGATTTTTTCAAACTGTCTTTATAAACTTTGCGCTTCGTCAGGATGTTAGTAGTTCGAAGACACATGGGCTTCCTTGAGGTGAAAGGGGGTTGGGTTTGGACACAGACAGGCGTTCAGTGACGATACCAGGAGTCATCCCATGTTGTTGGTTGGCATCGCCAGCTCGGTAACAGATGCGGTATTTTTAGAACTCACATTTCCTGCGAAACTCTTTTCCATACAAGACGACAGACAAATTTTTCCCTAAATTTTCCCTCAAACTAAAGCTGGGGTAAAGGCCTAATAGTACAGGGAAACAAATAACACCATCTGCTACTGTGCTGGGGTAAACGCCTGATAGTACAGAGAAACAAATAGTACCATCTGCTGCTGTGCTGAGGTAAGGGCCTCATAGGGAAGAGGGACAAATAGCACCATCTGCTACTGTTCCGAGGTAAAGGCGTGATAGGGAAGAAGAACTCTCCTCGTATTGCCGGGCTCCTAACGATAGGTAATGCTTCTCTGATAGGTCCGGCTACCGTCAGGTAGAAGGGTAACACTAAAGCGGTACAGTTGGGGAAATAATATTTATATGGAAGCGTCGCAAGGAGATCTCGGAAACACCGAGGGAATGTGCGGAAATTTTAACGGCGACTCAACAGATGATTTTACTGGAGGTGGTGATGGGCAAAGTCACTCGGATCAAACCTCATTTGGTGAAAGCTGGAGGTGGGTAATATTTCTTTGTCATTTCATGAGCCCCTGTATCTTCTTTATTTCATAGTCATTCAACATTAGCCACCTATTCGAGTTTTCTTACCTGTAGAAAGCAAGTACGAAGGGTATACAAGTGTTTTGTTGATAATGTAAATCGGCCGCTCTTGAAAAGTAATACGGAGCTTAGTTAAACACCACGGCGTCGCCAAGGTCGGTACCAGTAAAAACATGAATCTGTTTTTCTCCTGTTCTAAGGCTAAGAGGGTTGTTACTAATTTTGTTTATTTTTGTTTTTCTTTCCAGCTGTAGCGTTTTTTCATTTGTACCGTTAGCATTTCATTTCAAATTTCTCTGTTAATTTTTTTCTTGTCCACTTTCGTCTTCCCGAAAACTTAATGAAAACTTGAAATGGTCATTCCACGTTGTTGTTTTGCAGAGGACGGCAAACAAACCTCCCAGACTGCGTTTTGCATGTGCAGTTTCATTGTTTCGTTCATTGACGGTATTGTTTGGTACCGTCTTGGTCGACTTCATTGTCGTGTTTGCCTAAGCTCCCTAATGTCCAGTGTTCAAACTGCCGACGAACTGCAGGCTGTTTTAATGAGAGAGGTGGTGGCAGTAGCTTAGAGTAGATAAGTTAAAATACTAGGCAGTCCAGGAATGCATGTGTGAAAGAAGGTGTTTTAAACATTGCAGTGCTTGGCTGATCATAAATCATCTCACGCCTTTCTGAAATACTGTGCCTGGTTTTAGAAAAAAAAAAACAAAAGAATGAAAATAGAGGAAAACGGCGAAATTAGTTGGTAGACGAAGGCAGAGAGAAATCGGAAGATGTGGGAGATTGGCAAAAACAATCGGTTGCGAGTTTTTGCCGAAAAGTTCCATAGTTAAGGATGAACTTACACACTCATGAACATAGTATCACGGGTTTTTATATCAATCCCGTAGAAACAAAAGCTGATTCTCTGATCTTTTTCTTTTAGAGTAAATAAGTTAGTCAGCCTTTTTGAAACGGTTCCTGACTGTAATGAGGAACAATGCGACGATTCAGAGCTTAATATGGATCGTTGTGAATGCGAGAGAAACCAAGGTCAGATACACGTCACTTGCGGTCGAAAAATCATGAACTGGAACGAGATTAAAGCAAACCCTGCATTCACAGATAAAACCCAGAAACTTGTAAAAGCGGCAAGAAACAAACGAGAAAATTTGTACAGTGACGACGTTATATATCATTACGACGATGAAGTTTATTACTTGCCCCATGTTCGGAGAAGACGCGCTGTTCAATTCATATCTGAAGAAAATGCAACAAACTACTGCAATACTACACTCCGCGGAACATCAGTTGCAAAGGCATGCCTTGAAATTTCTGACGTTGATGCAGATAGCGCCATTAGGCAGTGCTCGGAAGATTTACAAGTGAGTCATTTTTTTGTGTGCTTTTTTTTGTGATGGAATACGAGGACATTAAGAACAATTATCTATACGTTATTGACCAAGCGAGAGGGCGCGAGGGCCTTAATGGGAGAATATCGACCAAAGGTCGAGGTACAGTTCGTAGATAAAAGACCGAGGACCGAAATTCTCCCAGTGCGGTCCCAAGCAAGCTCGGTTGAAAAGAGATTTATTACACGACTGGAAACTGCATTTAGATTTTGTGTCTTGAAGCCTTGCTGAAAATGTTTTTTATTCTAAGAATGAATCAAAGGCTCCTTCGAGCTACCTCATGGTATTTGGTAATTATTCCATGAAGTGCTGTCCTTTCCCCAGACCATGAAGTGTTCATTCCGAATAGTTCGTTTTGTGCACTCTTGCTACGACTGATCGATTACTCGTCGTCCAACTCATTTGGAGACATCGTCACTTTTAAGACTTTAAAACCCATTTCTTTGCCCTCGAGCATTCTTGAACACATTTGCTGTTCGTTCGCGAGATCTTCAACAGTGTATTTTGATCAAAGATGGAGCGAAAGGAACGAAAACCCGCCTTGACAATCTTTGCGTCGGCCACAACACAACAGACGCCATTTTGTAAACATGTGCTACCGCTTTGTCTCACCCCCACCCCCCACATATGTGAACATAAAACAATTGCACGACTTTGTGGACGAAACCAAACCTAGTAGGGGAGATAAGGGAGAACCTGTTTAATTCACATTTAATGCGGATTTAATGCATAAATTAATTGTCTAACGGGAATGGAGTGACAAATCCAACCATTACTATACCTCATGGTATGATATACATACCACGAGGTAAAAAGGGTATTGAAGGGGATTTTAGCATCTTAGCTATCAATTTAGGAGTTTTTTGCATTAACCGTTGACAAAAAAAAGTTCATACTATTCGCCAGCTTGATTTATAAATACGACTTTCAATCACGCGGGATCTTTCGGGGCATTACCCGGTCCGATACTGGTTAAATATTGGCCCCGCGGGAAACAAATCCAGGAATCTGATTGGCTGATTTTAGTTATTAATCCTCTAAACTGTGTTAGTCGTGTAATACAGATGTATATTGGCCGACTTTTTCTTAGCGTTAAGGTTGACCGAGACGTAGCCGAAAAAATATAAAACAAATAATGTGGGCCAATATCTAGCCATCTTGGCCGAATAAGCTTGGTCAATAAACGATTTATCACATGGCCATTTTGTTTTGCTTTGATTCCCCGGACAAAGCGGAGGGTCCCGAGCGGGCTTGCAGCCAATCAGAACTCAGGATTCGCCTCATTTTGCCTGCACGCGGAACCTGCCATATGATAAACCTTAGTCAAACTTTCTGTCTCTCAAGGCGTGTTTATTGTAATATGTGTGAAGACGTGGAATGTAACGTTTCGAAATTAATGTCGTATTTCTTTGTGAGAGAGTCCAGTGTTCAATGCTGAGGTTAGGTTAGTGTATGGCAAAGGTATTTATCATTTTCAACTCGAAGTGGAAATCGTGGAATTAAAGCCAAAAGTGGATTTATCATTGCCAAAATCTTGATGTATTTTGATTTACGGTATTCTGAAATGTTGTGAGAGACGCATTTTAAGTTTGGCTCAATCCAATCTGTCAGTGTGGTAGTAATTAACATCATTGGTCAATGAATTGTCTTTTTAGATTACTGGTGATTTCTCGTGGGCAGATTCAGCCATTGAGACCATAAGATCGAGTTGTGAAGTAGCTGTTGTTCGAAACGTGTCCGCCTATGAAGAGGATGAGGATGGAAAGCTGGTTCCTCCTTTGAAGATTACGAAGGCAATTTGTCCAAATGACTGTAGCGGACACGGAAACTGCAGTGATGGAGTCTGTGTCTGCAACAAGGAATATGTTTCAGCAGACTGCTCTTTGAGATTCGATGAGATTCCTGACCTCATTAGGTAACGTGTGCATTCATAAGGTACAAGAAATTGGATAAATCAAACGAGTTGATTAAGTAAGTTATACCACCGTAAGGTGAATGGGAGGTGCTGACGTTTCGAGCGTTAGCCCTTCGTCGGAGCGAATGGGTGGGAAAGGTAAAGATATCCTGGCTCCAGAGGCCCGTTGAGGAAATAACTGTAACATCCCTGAAAAATCGTGGCCACGGTGTCGCCGCGTAATTTCCCTCGTTAAAACGAATAAAATAACCTCTGGCACCCAGGAGAAGGTAAAGGCGCACACGGCCAGAGCTTATTCCGGTTTCTGTAGCATGAAGCACCTGGGAGTATTATTACTCGCCCCTGGATGGGATGCTAGTCAATCACACAGTCATCCATGCATCATATGGGAGGTGCCACAGGAGACCCACTGATGCCACGGGAGGCCCAGCTTATCTTGGGTTCAGTAGCATGAAGCACCCGGGAGTATTGTTACTCGCCCCTGGATGGGATGCCAGTCAATCACAGTCACCCGTGCATCACATGGCAGGTATCACAGGAGACCCACTGGTGCCACAGGAGGCCGAGCTTATAAAAAGTTTCAGTAGCATGAGCACCTGGGAGTATTGTTACTCTCCCCTGGATGGATGCTAGTCAAACACAGTCACCCGTGCCAAACTACAATCGTGGACAAAATATTATGGGGCAGTTAACCTGTTCTGCGTCCCTTTTTTATGATTTTGTCTTTAAACTTTTATCGCAGGTTGCTTGATAAAGGTCTCTGTGACATTCGTGCTAGACCTTGTATGAAGACGATTGTCTTTGGGGAACACTTCTTAAGTTCTGAGAACCTAACCTGTCATGTGGAAGAATTCGCGGTAATTTAGATAATTATGTTCCAACATAACTGTTTAAGATATTCCCGAAGTTTCTCGCCTGGTTTTCGGTCCGTCGGTAATTTCTCTCGCCTGGCTTACACGATGATGTATACGACTCGGATTGTTAGCTTAGGAATAACATGTGTTTAGCGCGTTATTCGCTTGTGTATATATCACGCATCTCACGTTTTCACCCCTACGCATGAGGGAGCGCAAACAAGATACGGACGGCAACAGGAACTGATAGCGCTAGTGAAGGAAACAATGAAACTGCACGTTAAAATTCAATGTACAGTCTGTTACAATTGAAAACAATGTGCAATCCTCACATTTTAAGTTTTCTCGAAGAGGCGCATGTAAAACGGCAAAATTTCCTAAAGAAATTCGGAATGAAATGCAAACAGTGAAAATTGGAAAATTCTACAGTTTGAAAGAAATATGGAGGGAAAATTAAACAAGCCTCCCGCCATTGGTACAGGAGGTAAAAAAAAAATTATTTTAAAAATTATTATTTTATTATCTTCTGCTGTCCCTTGCATCGTAGTCCTGTTTGCTGAAGCTCCCCATTGGGAGAGGATTTCCCTGTACAAGAGGGCACCTCTTCTGTTCCCTTGCGAGTGACGGTTCATATTGATGATGATGAGGATGATGATGATGATGATGATGGTGATGATGATAATACCTCGAAGGATTGATTCTAAGCAAACTTTTTCAAATATTTCTATTAGGTCGTATCCAGCAAATGGATTCCGTCAAAAACTACCCTGAAATTCAATGGATCACAGACTGATCTCTTTGCCATAGAGTGTAATCTTCCCAAACCTCCTATCAATCTGGATGATTTTGACTCTGGGAGTACCCCTGCGGCTGGTTACCGAGTGTCCGTTTCTAATGATGGTTTCCACACCAGCCAAGCCCTTGTCATGATAACATTTGACCCGAAGTGCCAAAGTTGCAACGTTTCAATTGGCTGCTCTCTGAAGGTAAGAAATGTGAGTTATTGACCAAGCATGAGGTCAGGATCATGGACAGCATATTGGCCATGTTCTGCGTCACGGTCAATAAAAACGCAGTCAAAAACCAAGCCAAGATCCAGTTATCTTGACCGAGCAAGCGTGGTCAATAAAGGATTTAATTTATGGCCACTTTGTTTTGTTTTGCAATCCCGAGGGCTCGGGTAGCCAATCAGAACTCAGGATTCGCCTCATCTTGTGCGCTCGCGGAACCAGTCATGATAAGCGTGCTAATTTTTTTATCAGGCATCTGAGCGGACGGAATCCTAAATCCTCGAATTTGATTAGCTAATCACGCGCGCGTGACCGGTCCAGCTATTTACGATACGGCCCACGGGCCGGATTTTTTCCCCGCTGTATCAATTTCCTATCTCTTTTCTTACTTAAAAAGGAGACGTTCAATAAAAAAATGAATGAGTTATTTACCGGGCAAGGTCAGTCCGTATAAAGAAAAACTGTGCTCTTGGTCTTAAGTACGGCGGTCGGCCTTCGGCCTTGGGCCGTACTCAAGACCTCGGGCACAGTTTTTTCCCATACGGACCTCCCGCCCGGTAAATAACATATATACATATTTTCCTGCGTTGAAAGTTGGAGGGCAGTCTGACTCATGAGCAGTGCTGTTGCAACGGTTGCCATTTTTCTACAACACGTGTAAATAGTGTGTATTTGTCTATTATTGGGTAGAGTAGAATTAAAACGACTTTGTGGAATAACAGGTGAAGATGAAATCCCAATCATTATGAAGCATTTTATGTTTGTATTGGTAATTCCACGACCACAATTAACGTTGACAATCAAGTTCTAGCAGTATGTGGGATGTTTGTGCCTTGAACGTCGTTGTTAGTGGCACTGCCTCCATGCGTTTCCCAAAGCCCAGTGATAGAGAAATCAGAAGGTCGCAGGTTTGTGTCCTATTGGGAGACCTTTGATTTGCTTTTTCCGAGTTTGCTTGTGACAGTGCTTAAAACGTACTTCATTCGCCACCTCGTAAGTTTCTCAACTGAAATTACGCGTCCTTCTGTACAACAAAGTAGATGCATATCAAAACGATGGCCTTTTTTGGTTCTTTATGTCAAAACATCTGTCAGCCACAAGTGAGATGCTGCGTTTTTTCTTAGTGATGTGTTACCAAATCATAGTATATGAAATGGTGTGTACTTATTCCTGATTTTATGTTCATATTATGATAGAACGACTCCTGTGTGATAAGAGGCCACTGTTTTGCTGAGGAGGAACCAGACCCAAAAAACTGGTGTCAACAATGTTTACCATCAGTTAATCAAAGCATGTGGACAACACGCCTTGGTGAGAGCCAAAACGAGCCTTTCTAAACCATTATTTAAGCTGTATTTCTCATGTAACATGACTCTGAAAATGAAGCGATTTCATCGCAAGTTTGTTATGTTATGTTTCGCGCGGTCCCGTTACCGTTCCCTCTCATGTTTACTCTCTTCTTTATGACTTCATCCTTTGTTTTTATTCATGCCTCTCTTTTAGTTAGAAGATGACGTTGCAAAATACGTGCTTATCATGCAAGGCCGATATAAAAGACAAAAAGCTCATACTTTATTGATAAACATTCTAGAGCTAGATCTAGAGCTGTTTTAGTCGATTGACAATCAAAATTTATCACGTGATTTCTTCGGTTTCGCATTATTTTTCAACCAATCAGAAGCATAACTAAAACCATTCGTGACGTCCTACGCGTTTTCCCGTGCTTGATGCTGACGACATGCAATTGATTTGATTCCTGATTGGTTCATTTAAAGATATGCAACTGTTGTGATTGGTCAGAACAAAGTAACTTCTTGGTTTTTTTTAAGAAATGCAGTTGAAAACTACTCTAATGTGCTAAACTGGCGGCAATATCTATTTACTTACAGTCAACGTGCCACCTAACATCACGACCCCAGCTGTAAGGTATGCACTCTTAGGGGAAGACCTTTCATTGCAAATCGAGGGAGAGGATCCAGAGAACAGACCTTTTGATATCTCTTTGATGGAAGGAAGCCCCACTGATGCAAGACTAACTGACAGTGGAATCCTAATATGGAAACCAGCTACACTAAATGCAACAAAGTTCTACTTCAAAGCTACCGACGAGTGCAACGCGTCATCGACATTTAATATGACCATAGAGATCGTGACCTGTCCCTGCACGGACAAGGGAGTTTGTGTACCTGACTCTATGCATGCACGTGGTTCCGGCATGTATATTTGTTCCTGCCAACCAGGGTACGAGGGAAAGTTATGCGAAAATGAGATCGATGAATGTTTATCAGGTCCCTGCATACACGGTATGAAACATACGATTTAACTGATTCACCTCTGTCACTGTAAAACAAACCTTACAAAGCCACATAACGCTCACATACTGTTTTCTGTTTTTTGAATAACGTACTGTAGTTGTAATTTGTAATTAAGATGTTTGCACACTGTAAGACTGTCCAGCTACGGGTTGCGATGCCCGGCCCTCGGGTCCGCTGAGGGTATGGTTTGCTCACAGTACTCTTCTCAAATTTCAATTCGACGTCGGCCGTGATCCTACGGGAAAATCGGTTACTGTAAACAGACAGTTTATTCAGCTGTGAAGTTAAAGAAACACTTAAAATCCTTCAGGAAGTCAGAAGATCCAACACGTGCGCAGGAAAAGTGAAGTTTTTATTAACGGAAAATTGAAAAGCAAATCCAGGTTCTGTCCTCGTATACCGGTACACGAGGTTCCCCGAAAAAATCAGTAGCGTTTCCCAGTTTGACTTGAGTTTACATTTAGTTACATATTTTCACAAAGCGTGTTTCTTTCGGTAATGTATTAACTGTGATATAGATTTTGCTGCAATTGATTTACTGTGGGTATTGTTTACATTTAAATTAAGGTACTTGCGTCGACAAAATAAACAATTATACCTGCGAATGCCAAGCAGGGTACGCAGGACACAACTGTGAAGTAGAAATCGACGAATGTCAGTCTTCTCCATGTGTTCACGGTAAGATGAGCTTTGTGCATGATTTTTGCCATGTGAGGTACCACATAAACCAAATAACAAATAAATAAACAGATAAATAAACTCGTCAATAATGCATATCTGATGAGACGTGGCTCGGCTTTGAGTCGGTAATATCTCCATTCTCGTTCGAGAAGTTATATCAAATACTCGCTACGTGTTTCATCACAGATCAAGCCGCTGTGCGTCATTTTTTAAACTCTCTTCTCGGCAGAATTTGGCAGAATTTGGCAGAATTGCTCGTGTTTCCTTAGCCTGATGCAGACATGTTTAGTAGGCCAGGCTAGATTTCCATATTACCCCACACTTGAAGCTTTACTGTTTCATTCTTAGAAAAAATCATTTTCCACGTGCATTACCCTGACGAATTCAGCTACAGCATACATAGTGAGGTATGGAGTGATACGAAAAGCTAGCGTGAGGTCAATCAAAGCGCGTATTATATATATTTTAGAAAACAGTCCCAAGAAAGTACGCGCGCTGATTAGTTAGAAATCGTGTTTCTATTAAACAATTGGATTATGAGCTCGAGATTTCTATCGCGTGATAGTTGACGAGGGCGCAGCCCGAGTCAACTATCACGCATAGAAATCGAGAGCGAATAATCTAATTGTTTTAGTATAAATCTACTAGTCGTTCAAAACTTTGTCTTTTCTGGAACAGCCTCGACCAGTAAACTGTCTAAATCTTCTTCACGGACACTTCGAAAACGTGAAGAAGCGGCCGCCATTACGCTACTCACTATCTATCACAGAATAGATAGTGGGTAGCGTAGCCAATCAGAGCGCGGCATTTGTGATAGAACGCTAGTTGATTTATACTAAAACTCGATAGAAACACAGAACTAGCACGAGCTGTTGACGTAATGATGACGCGAGCAAAGAGAATTTACATTTTGATATTCAAAGTTAGCAAGTTGCTTTTGTTTTTTTCGTCGCGGTGTTTTCTAAAAGAAATAGAAAACATGTTCTTCGTGTTTCTATCGAGTTATAGAAACACTCTTGAAAGTTTGGAGAACTCGAAAAAGCTGTGGAAACACTCGCCTGCGGCTCGTGTTCCCACAGCATTTCTCGTTCTCCCAAACTTCCACTCGTGTTTCTATAACTCGATAGAAACACGGTACATGTTTTGTATTTCTTAATTGTAATAGCTTTATAATTGCACAAATCTAATATCTAATTTCTAGGCACCTGCTTTGATTTCGTCAATGATTACAACTGTACCTGTCAATCTGGTTTCACTGGTCTGCGATGCGAAGAAAACATTGATGACTGTTCACCCTTTCCGTGCGGCAATGGTGGGTTCCTTGATGGGATAAAATGTTATAAATTATACTGATGTAAATACCGCAACCTAATTGGCTGAGTTACTACTCACAATCAGACATTAGAGTCCAGCAATTGGTTGAAGATGGCGATGTCCTCGCGCTTTAGCAAAGTTTCGCATGACGATTTAATATTTTGGTATTTTTTTCACCGACACATGATTCGTTTATGAGTTTTACCTTCGGCCTCATCAACTTTCACCCCAAAGAAATCTCAGTGAGCTCATAATCTAATTGTCAAGTAGAAACCAACTTGCATTCTATCAAGAATCATGAAATCTGATTGGCTAAATAGCAGACTGATACAAAATTCGAACTTCTGTTTTGATTGTCGATAGTTATTCTTTCTAAATTTTCAAAATCCTTTTTATACTATTTGTTTCATTTTGCACTTTAGAGATATTTTATGGACTCGGAAAGCGAAACCGGCTACATCCTCCAAACCTGTTAATGATCATATGCAATAGGGGTTATTAGGGAAACGTGCTGTTTCCCTTGCTAACAGATTAGTGCAGCAATGAACAAAGCGAGTTATTTCACCGCAAGTCAATAGCTCTTACGCCTTTCTCCAGTTAAAGAAAAGTGTACCCAGACAAGTTTTTGCCAGCTTAACGTAAAAAAACAGAACGTTTGAACTTTGAACCGCAGTGCTCTAAAACCTGACCCAACGTTTACTTCCTCCCCAGGGACTTGCGTTGATGACGTAAACACGTACACTTGCAAGTGCAATGTGGGCTTCACCGGGCGGCACTGTGACGTCATCGTCAAGAATTGTAGCAATTCGTCTTGCTTTCCCGGTGTCACGTGCATTCAACACGACTACTCGATTTCTTGTGACGCATGCCCAGCTGGTTTTGTTGGTGATGGAAAGAACTGTGAAGGTATTTGTTTCTTTTCTACCAATACTCATAACCATTTGGAGGCGCCGTAACTGGTAATGCGCTATAAGAATTAATACCCTTCTTCTTCCCACCTTCTTCCCTTTTATGTAAGCTATTGCTCTCAGAGCAGTTTTTCTGTTTCCTAAATTAAAAGATATTGACAATTGTGTAAATCACACTTGCATGAATGGTGCTTTATGTATGGATCATGTCAACAGTTACTCATGTGACTGTCCCCCGGGATTCACTGGACAATATTTTCAAACAGGAGAACAACCAATTGTACCTGATGTCGCAGTAATTTAACTGTGTTTTCTCTTTACCATTTATTTGCCTTACTTTTATTCCTTCATTTCCGTGTGGACGATACTGTGTGGACTGCATCATCATTGTAAGATTTGCACTTCTGCATTGCTGATTTTCCAGACTGGTACATGTTTTGTACTTTCAGATGTGGATGACTGTCTCAACAGAACATGTAACAATAGCGGTTCATGCGTTGATGGTGTCAATAGCTACACCTGTGTCTGTCTAGATGGCTTTACGGGCGACCATTGTGAAACTGGTAAGCTGTCTCCATTCCATGCCATGCTTATTTCTTGATGTGAAAGAAAATTGTAAGGAGAAATCAAGTTTGTTTAACGATTTCAACTTTCAGATGTGGATGACTGTCTCAACAGAACCTGTAGCAATGGCGGTTCTTGTGTTGATGGTGTTAATAGCTACACCTGTGTCTGTCTGGATGGCTTTACGGGCGACCATTGTGAAACTGGTAAGCTGTCTCCGTTCCATGCCATGCTTATTTCTTGATGTGAAAGAAAATTGTAAGGAGAAATCAAGTTTGTTTAACGATTTCAACTTTCAGATGTGGATGACTGTCTCAACAGAACCTGTAGCAATGGCGGTTCTTGTGTTGATGGTGTTAATAGCTACACCTGTGTCTGTCTGGATGGCTTTACGGGCGACCATTGTGAAACTGGTAAGCTGTCTCCATTCCATGCCATGCTTATTTCTTGATGTGAAAGAAAATTGTAAGGAGAAATCAAGTTTGTTTAACGATTTCAACTTTCAGATGTGGATGACTGTCTCAACAGAACCTGTAGCAATGGCGGTTCTTGTGTTGATGGTGTTAATAGCTACACCTGTGTCTGTCTGGATGGCTTTACGGGCGACCATTGTGAAACTGGTAAGCTGTCTCCATTCCATGGCATGCCTATTTCTTGATGTGAAAGAAAATTGTAAGGAGAAATCAAGTTTGTTTAATGATTTCAACTTTCAGATGTGGATGACTGTCTCAACAGAACCTGTAACAATAGCGGTTCATGTGTTGATGGTGTTAATAGCTACACCTGTGTCTGTCTAGATGGTTTTACGGGCGACCATTGTGAAACTGGTAAGTCGTCTCCATTCCATGGCATGCCCATTTTTTGATGTACAAAGTAAATGGTGATGAAGGAATTGCAAGCTTTAAAATCCTCAAACAGGCACCAAAATATTTGTTCAGCTACCCTACGTTACTGTGTCGAGATCATAATTGGCTCATTGGTCAACAGAACAACACTTAAATCTGAAATGCTTGTGAAAAAAGCAGCGCTTCTTAAACTGGAAATGGTGCTTTTTATCCCTCTTTGGCTCCTTCAAAGCTTTAATATTCAACTCTTAATCTTTGATAGAAGATATTGACGACTGCGTCAAGCACACATGCATGAACGGCGCTTCATGTGTGGATCATGTCAACAGCTACTCATGTGCCTGTCCTGCGGGATTTTCTGGACAACACTGCGAAACGGGTAAGCAGTCTGTCAAACTAGTTTATCAACAACACTGGTTTTGCGATATTTTATAATTTAATTTTTTCTGATATCTTGCGTTTTCAGATGTGGGTGGTTGCATCAATCAAACTTGTAAAAACGGTGGTTCATGTGTTGATGGTGTCAGTAGTTACACCTGTGTCTGTCTGCCTGGATTTACTGGCAATCGCTGTGAAACTGGTAAGAATACTTAATGTTGGTTAATAAATAAATGATTCTCGTAATGGGAGAATCGTGGTTATGTGTTATGTTTTCTTTTCTTGAAACACGAATTAGTTTAATATAACTCGTATCGTTAAAATCTGACTGAGATTTCGCTCGATCATTTGTCTGCCTTCTTTTTATCCTTACATTCCCTCATGTGCAATGGGCGACCATAGTGAAACTGGCAAGTATCGTCGTCTTTATTTCATGTCATGACCTTTTCTTGATAGACAAAAAAAAGTGGTGTGAAGGAATCAAGGATTTGATGTGTTATAACGTCTTGTTAAATGGTTTAAGCTAATTAACAAAGAGAATTTTTTTTCAGAGCGTGACCAAGATCGCGACTCAAATAAAGAGCAAGAGTTGTCTATAACTTTCTCGCAATCTGATTGGTTTATTCTCCAAAATGAGCGTTTCTGATTGGCTATTGCTGTGCGTGACACATTGACGCAAGCGGCGTTGTCTAGACTCTTATCGACAACGGTAAATCAGCCAATCAGATTGCGAGATAAGTAGCAATTGTGGTAAAAAAGCTTATCGCATGTACAATGCAAGAGTTTTCCCGCGTTTGGCACTGACGACATGTGCCTACATTGAGCTTTGATTCGTTCGTTAAACTGTGGTCATCTGTTGTGGTTACCCAGGTTACTTACAATGATAACATGACTAATTTTCGCTTTTACTACAAGCAGTTCAAAACTACTTTTACTATTGAAAACAAAAATGTTGAAGTAAAATAAATAGTGTTACTGTAATACCCTAAGTGGTGAGAAATCTTTCTTATTGAAAAGTACCTCTTTGGTTTAGAAAAAACTGTGAAACCCACCGACCCCGATAATGAAGTAACCACAAGGACCACAACTTCAAAAAGGAACACAGATGAACAAATAGGTAATTATTGCATAGTTGATGTTAAATGGCACTCTTTGAAGATGCGTTTTGGAACGAATATGTTGTTGAAAAAAAACAGATTTTAAAAGGTTCCCGGAGGAACGGAGTAACAACAACAACAAAATGGCGCTACAAATGTTCTTTCGTATATTCCGGGAAAAGCAGGAGTTCTTAACATTGACATGGTGATGAGCATAATCCGAAGCTGAGGTAAATTAGCGATTAAACAACACGCAGAGACGACCTAATACAAAATCCATTCGAGAGATGCGGAAATTCTCGAATGCAGCCGAACAGGCTGCAACAAGTGACTCTTCCTAGAATCTTGGCACCTCCTGCTGAAGAAACCAAGGTGGTCAACGAACATAGGACATTTTTGCGCGCTCATGCAATGCTTTTCCAGTCCTTCATCATCTGGAAGAAAGGGCAATAAAGTGCGAGTTTAATATTTTTAAGTCTTCTCCTGTTGTGATCAAACAGTCACATATTACCCGAAAAGCAGATAGTTTCAAAGGTTTTTACTCCTTTGTCCCAGCAGCGTTCGTAATGGAAATTCGCATCAACATGGAGTTTAAGGAAGAGCTCCGAGATGAAAAGAGCGACTATTTCAAAAACATTTCATCACTTCTGCTGAACGCGGTAAAGTAATGTTTTTCTTTGACTGCATCTATTATGGTTGCCTCTGTTACAGGTAATTCCGATTCTAAACTAACTAGTTCACATTACCTTTGGCAGATTTGGCAAGCATATTCTGGGGAAAACGGATTGGAAGATGTAGAACTGATATCTTTAAGGTAAAAATTATACCTGCATTTTTTAAAGCCATCTAGGCCTAGTGTTCCGATCATCATGAGCCATAATATGGCCATGAAATATTCGAATATTCCACATTTAATGGAAATAAAATTGGCCATTGCTGATCACAGAAGTTATTTTTTTTCAAAATATGTTCCCCTTGATAAATGTATTTTCCAGTACTTAGTAGTCACTCATGACAGAGCCATTAACATTTTTGAGAGGGGTACAGATCTTGGAACAATTTTGCGCTACGATTCAAGCAAGTTTCTATTTAGTTGTCTTTTACGTGTGATGTATAAAACAAATAGATACATTTTGCCGTTCTGTCATAGATCAAGGAAAACGTCAAATGGGAGACGAACCTTGGTTACGCTGTTCATGTGCAATTTTTATTCATGCCATCTTAATAACACTCGACCAACAAGAACGCAAGAAAGTCACCAAGGTTTCTATTTTTTTTGTATCAAATAGACCTGGTAGTATTATGGCAGATTTCAAGCTCATCTTTAACTTTGGTGTGAATGAAGATGAAGGATTAGCGCCACTCAAGATGGCGGTGGCAGATGGAAAACTGGGAAGTTTGTCTGTAGATCCTAGTTCTTTGAAGCAAAAAACCATTGAAGGTATCGAATTTTTCTGAAATTTTTCATTTGAAAACAAAGGAGAAATCCACTGATGAAGGTATCAAAGTCTTTCAAGATTATTAATCCTTTTTTTTTAAAAAAGCGGAAATGTAGCGACGAAAACATCAAATGTTTTTTTGACATTTTTTTTAAATAGCAGAAATCCACTGATGAAGGAATCGAGTTTTTTGGAAAATTTATTATTTTGTTAATATATATAAAGATATCAAGTTTTCGTTGAATGGATTTTTGATTCTAATGGGAGGGAAATTTCTACGATAGTATGGTAAGGTCTTTTACAATTAAGTGGAAGCAATCGGACTGAATTGTATAATTGTTTTGAAATGTTTAAAATTGTTAAATAGATTGGAAAACCTACTTCTAAATCTATAAATATTCAAGAGCCTTATTACAACAAGAGTGGGCCGTTCTTAAGATTCTATAAAACTCTTTTGAAAAACGTTAATTGATATTTTATTGCAATTAGTAATTTTGTCACTATATATATCACCTGTATTTTGTGATGTTTATATCATGTGTGATCCACATATTTAGTTTTTTCGTTGAGTTTGCAGTTGTTTATTTATTAAGCTTCAGTTGTACAAACATTTTAACGGCGTTTTTGTTTTCTCGTGCTGTAGACGGGCCACCAGAGAAAAGCACCAATGTGCCGTTGATTATCGGTATTTCTTGTGGAGTCTTTTTTCTGGTTGCACTCGTTACTGTGTGGTACGTTCGTCACCGTTTGAAAAATCGAAGCAAGAAAACTGTTCCATGTTCCAGTGCAATGCCAAACGAGTACGCCTATCCAAATCCACAGAGGCACGAAATGAAGGTTGCGAAGAAAAAAGATATTGCTTGGATTGAAGAGAGAGGCTTCCCCAACAGCGCAATGGAGTAGACGTGATGCAACCTCCCGCGCCATTGAGATAGAAGTTCCTGTCTTAATTTTCAGTTTTTCATACCAATTTGCTAGAAATTATAGCAAAATAGGAGAAGAGAAGTAGATCTAGATACACTTAGCATGCTTTTGTCGTATGAAAACTGAATAAATGATTACGGCATATTGTCTTCGATTGCTCCACTTACGACACTTTCCTATAGTCACTCGTATAAAGGCTCAGTCGTGTGCATAGGAAATACAGGCGTTCAAGCTAGTCTAAGGTGTACGACTTCAAATCGTTACACAGTTAGTATAGAAGCTGAAATTACTGCGCAACTTCGTGTCGTACTCTACAAGTCACCTTGTAAAAGTACATATTTTGCCAACTTCGTAGTTGATTGCCTGCTCAGAAACGGGCCTGCATTTAATTTAGAGCTTTAGCTGTGGCCTTTACAGCCAGAGGTTGGTAACAGCCTTCAGGAATCATTATTCCTTTGCTTATCGATCCCGCGAACACATCTTACATTGGGACGTAACCCTTTTCTGAAACTGCCAGTGTCATTAAATAGAAGTAATAGTCATTTACAACTTACAGCTGTTAGCTGAATGACCTCCAGGGAAATGTTGTAACCACCCTCAGTTACAAAGTTACAGTTATTTTGTTATTCTGCATTATTAGCTATAGATGCTTCTTTGTGTAAGTATCAGTCAAATTTTAAGAACGGTTCTAGGCCATAGGTTACAGTTTAGTTAGTTAAGAAATAAAAAGATTTTTGTAGCTTGTAGAAATAGTGCTACTGTTTTTATTTGGTTCAATTCTTCGAGGGAAAAAAGCATTCAGAATGTCTAATATTGTATGAGAACGTCAAAGAGCTTAAGGTGGCTAACAGCAGTTTCCATTATTTTCTTTAACATATACAGTAAAAAGTTCCGAATGCAATTTCCCCCCGAAAGTAGTGACCTCAAAGGTAATTTCCCTCTTAAGTACGAAGTAATAGTTATGATAGATATGACAAGCCGAATACCACACTGATCCAAGGTTTATTTTAATGACAAATCAAATTTGGAAGAAAAAGAAGCATTGGAACCACTTAGACAGGAAATTCAAAGTGGGAAACTGAGCAACCTGAGCGTTTATCGGACTTCCCTTAAAACAAAGAAAAAGGAAAGAGAGGGTAATTGAAAGAATCTGACGTAATTTTTCCCTTAAAATGGAATTAGGAGCACTTAAAATTAGTTCTATTACCGCGATAAGTTGGAAATTAGATTCGTTAGGTTTGGTATTTGGTTGAGACGACAAGAAAGGTTAAGACGTTTCAACACAGCCGCCATTTCTATCGGCAATTGCGGCCAGGGCTCTTTGACGTCACGCAGACATTGCTAGGCTGCTAAGTTCTCCAGGATGGCGGCTTTCTGTGTCGATTTTAGTGCGAGATTAGACAGGAATTTCACAAGGTTTGGAAGCACTTTGAAGGCTGAAATTTTGGAGATTAAATAAAAATTTATCTATGTATTACCTTTCCGTTTGACGTTATCAAATTGTTTAAAACTTTCCAAAAAAAAAAAAAGCAGCAGCATAAATTCATTGATAGAGGTGCCAAATTTCATTTTCCGTAATGAAATCCACTGATAAAGATCTCGAATTTTGGCGGAATGGGTTTTTGATTCTAAGGGGAGGGAAATGTCTAGAACGGGGAGGTTTTCTTACAGTTAAGTGGCAGCAACCAGACTGAATTGTATAAATTTTTCCGCGGACATTATTAAAATTGTTAAATAGATTGAAAAATCGATTTCTAAATCTATAAATATTGAAAAGCCTATAACAACAAGAATGAGCCGTTCTTAACATTCCATAAAACTCTTTGAAAAAAATTGATTGATATTTTATAGCAATTCATAGTTTTGCCATTATATATTTCACCTGTTTTATGCCGATATTTATGTCATGCATGATCCATATATTTAGATTTTTCGTTGAGCTTGCAGTTGTTTGTTTATTAAGCTTCAGTTGTACAAACGTTTTAATGGCGTTTTTGTTTTCTCGTGCTGTAGACGAGCCACCAGAGAATTGAAAACACCAATGTGCCGTTGATTATCGGTATTTCCTGTGGAGTTTTTTTTCTGGTTGCACTCGTTACTGTGTGGTGCGTTCGTCACCGTTTGAAAAATCCAAGCAAGAAAACAGTTCCATGTTCCAGTGCAATGCCAAACGAGTACGCCTATCCAAATCCACAGAAGTACGAGATGAAGGTTACGAAGAAAAAAAAAGATATTGTTTGCATTGAAGAGATAGGCTTCTGCAACAGCGCAATGGAGTAGACGTGATGCAACCTCCCCCGCCATTGGGATAGAAGTTCCTGTCTTAATTTTCAGTTCTTCGTATTAAACTGTAGAATTTACAGGCAACTAGGAAAGCGAGAAGGAAATGTAGATACACTCAACATTTTTATCATGCACTTGTCGTAAAAAATCTTATGTTTATGACATATTGTTTCCATTTTACCCATTTGACACTTTGGTGTGGACACGCGTTTAAAGGCTCAGTTGTGTGCATAGGAAATACAGGCGTTTAAGTTAGTCTAAGGTGTACGACTAGTATAGAAGCTGAAAACAAGGAGCAATTTCGTGTTGTACGCTAAAAATCACCTTGTAAATGTACATATCTTATCACCTTCGTAGTTGATTGCCTGCTCAGAAACGGACCAGCACTTAGAGCGTTGGCTGTGGCCTTAACAGCATCACGTTGATAAGAACCTTTAGGAATCATTCAATACCTTTGCTCATCGACGCCGAACACCTCTTGCATTGGAAAGTAACCCTTTCCTGAAGATGCCAGTGTCATTAAATAAACGCAATAGTCAATTACAACTTACAACTGTTGGCCTGTGAGTGGCATATTGTCCCCGATTGCTCCACTTACGACACTTTGGTATAGACACCCGTAAGAAGGCTCGGTCGTGTGCATAAAAAAATTCAGTACAAGCGCTTAAGCTAGTCTTAAGTGCACCTCTTCAACGCGCTAGCGTTACAAAGTTAGTATTGAAGCTGAACACAAGCAGCAAATTCGAGTTGTACGCCACAGGTCACCTTGTAAAAGTACATATTTTGCCACCTCTGAATTTGATTACCTGCTAAGAAAATGATCGACCTACCTTCTGATGAAATTTCAAAGTCAAACGAATTGAGATATTTGCGCAGCCTCGATTTGAGTGAAGTATTTTTCTAGTATTATACATAAGCAATAAGGTAGTTTTGCGAACGAAAAGCCGAGTGAAAATGTTAAAATCCAGCTCAGAATTGCGATATTTGTGAGACCTTAAGTTGTGTGAAGGATTTTCCCAACATTCTACATCTGTAAGGGAGGGGCCGTTTTGGCCTGTTTAAGGATGACACTCAAAGGCTTTTTTAATGTTTAAATGCTTCATGTTTCATCCACTTGGTGCTTATAAAAGGAACGAGCCAAGCTGTGTTTAAAGTTGGTCATGCACTGACAACACTACCCCATTTCTCATTCCGGAGCATCTTAACGTTAACCGCAGTGCATTAGCTCTTTTAAGTATCAATGTGCTATTTCTTTTAGTTGCTCACAGTAAAATAACTTGGAAAAGTCGCTGTCCAAAAAAACTGATTGATCCACTACTCGTCTCAACGTTCACTCCAGAATCATTTACAAAATAACATTCTCTTCATATGATGTGGCCTAAAAATGTTCGAACAATGTGGGCATTTACTAGATCAGAGTTGGAATTTACGAAGGAGTTTACAATCTCGACATCAGACGACGCTTTCGTTACTTAAGCATGTCAGACTCGACTTCGTAAACGTTGTCAAAACATTTATGTGCAAATTTTGCAAAAGCCAGTTGCAAAGCTTTTATCTTATTTTGTACTTCAGTGTATTTGTTTTCGATTGACAAAATAAACCCCTTTATTTTTAGCGAAGGTCACGTCCATTTGTCAAAAAAACCGTATGTGTTCATTTTCGTTAACGTCCAAAATCAGCTTTACGTCCTTAAAGTTCCTGCTATTGCAATTTCACATGACGGATGTTCAAGACAAAGATCAATTTACATCAGTTGAAAGGAAGAGAAGAATTTGATAACAAAATTTGAATTTGTGAGAGATGTTATGATGGATCAAGGCTAATTTTGGGATCTCTGGCTCGCTGTATTCTGAATCAATTTCATTTCGAGGTTTACAAAAATTTAGTAAAGGCTTCAAATTGCAACAACAAGACGGATTGATAATAAAGCGTGATTGACTGACAACGACCCAAGGTTCAATATTTGTGCAAATGTGCTACATTCTAGAGAATTTTTCCTGACTTGCTCTATATCTGTACTGCCAAGATTTCGGCTGCAGAGGTCAAGAGTTCACCTCGGATTCAGTTACATTTTGCAACGTAATGTATCAAACATACCATTTAATAGCGAGCGAAAAATTGATCAGCAGTTTTCTTATTTGCACAAACGCTTTGATGATACTTTGGAGACAATCTCCCTTTGCAGGTATTTTGGAGATTCACTTTTCTTCCTTGTTGTTAGAATGTATTCATTAATGGAGAGACAGAGTTGCTAATGATTTGCTGTGTTTTGCTTCACTCCTTTGTCATAAATTTTGGACAAATATAAAAATATAGAGCCGATATCCAGTTTTGTTTTTATTCACTGATCATAACCTCAGGAGGTTCAGTGTCCAAAGCTGTTTATTGTTCCTCGATTTCTGAAAGCCGAGTCGAGTGAATCATCGGAATTTCGACCTTTGTGCTGAGCGATTAAAAATGACGGAAATGGCAATTCTTAACGATAAAAGAACAATGGTCGTTTTGTTCAGAGCACTATCTGAGTCGAAATTTCAGTGGCAAATAAAAAAAATGACAAAGATCCCTGGATTGTGAATAAACCCTAAGACGAAACTTTCACAGGGTAATCATCGAAAAGGTGTAGCCGTTGCTCAGACTCAGTGAATTAACCGCATCGGATGTTATTAAGCAGCTTTCTTTGTTTGGCTGAGGTCATAGCGGGGTTATTGTGTTGAAGCAAAGATAAGCCAGGTAGTGTTTGTTTGTTACCTTTTTTTCCTTTGTTGGGATCTACTTATGATATTAGGTAAGGGTTTGCATAGTTTCCTCGACAGGGCAGCTATCAAGGAATCTCCAGCCGAATAAGCTATTGACTGACCGCCGACAAGCCGATTCTATGTAGGTGCCATAACAACATAACGACATGCGGCAAGTTACGACTTCAGCCAATCAGATGAAACCTTTAAACTAGACCAACTTTTAGTTATGATCAAAAGCAATAGTATCAAGTTGCAACAAATACAATACGCGGTTGTCGCTAGTTAGTGGTTTTGCAGCCAGGATTGAAATGCCTCAATGGGGTTCGTTCGCCTCTGTATCGTCGCAATTGTTTTCGTTTTTGAGATTTTTCATTCTTCTGTTGGTGTTCCAGCTTGCAATGGCTGCTGTTCAAAAGGCAGTTACAAAGAAATCGATGATCCCCGTCGCAGTGTTAAGACGTCTGGAACCAAGGTTATCCAGCAGTGTGTGACAGAGGCCTTCCGCATGGATGGTACCGATTCACAAACTTTGTTGGAGGACTTTGTTCCAGCATACCATTGTGTAACGATGGCACCTACTTGGATGCAAGGAAGTCACCCCTCCGTGAATAATGACACAGTTACTGGACGTGCTTGTATTAATATGTCAGACTTATCCAATGGATGTTTTCGCTTCTTCGACATATTTGCGAGAAGTTGTGGAGCATACTACGCGTGTAATATCTGGGGCCAACATATGCTTATTCTATTGCTTACTGTGCCGGTAAGTACTTCTTTCGATTTTTCTAAGCATTTCCTAAGACTGGTGGTTATTACAACCACCCCCCCCCCTTCCACTTAACAATTTTAATAGTTACTGTCATCAAACATGGCAACAAATCAACATTGAATGTGGGGGAGGGGGAGATACTGCCTTTGGGTTATCTGTTATTACAACCAACCCCCTTCCCCTTGACAATGTTGATAGCTACTGTCATCAAACATGGCAAAAAATCAACATTGAGTGTGGGCGAAAAATTGGATGCTGGTTACTACTGGGACTTAAAGGGTTAACGTACGTAATCAAACAGCACAACTTGCAATACCATTTCGATTTCTTCAAATTCCTTGACCGCATGAACCTCAAACTCCCTTACAATGCGCCGAAGGAAGTTACAAGGTGTTCATATCCGAAAAAAAAAGAAAAAAAAAAAACAGAACAAATGAATATTTAACAGTTATTCTCAGAAATCGAGGTGAATAGTGGTAGAATATTACCACCAAATATTTCACGGAGTTTGAAGAGAATAATTGTTTGAGTACATACCAACGAAGCAACCTCAGCAGGGAGCATTAGGCAACATGACGACGCCGCCGAAGGCAACACAACTAGTAAAAACATTTAATCATTTACCTAGTGTGCTGCTGGAGATAGGCTCGTTTCATGATGATTTTGCTTCCTTTTCGCTTGCGAATGGTAAAATATTTCAATTGTTATTGTTCGAATTTCATCCAGAGTTTTGCAAGGAAATTATGCCGTTCAACATTAGTGTCCAAGAGAAAACTTGAAATATTCTCATTTCACGTTGTTGTTTGGCAAAGGAAGCACAGCAAAGAAAGTCACCCGACTGTATTTTGCTCGTGCAGTTTCACTGCGTCTTTTATTAGCGCTATTGTTTGTTGTCGTGGTGTTTTGCTTAGCCTCCTTAGTGACACCAGCTATAAAGCGCCGGTGAGAATTGTAGCCAGCAACAATTTTTTTATTACTTCGATGCCATTTTGATTTCTCTGACCAAAACATACTTAAGGCCCGTTTTTGTTTTATCTTGTTTCTCATCCTCTTTTTAAACTATTTTACACAGCTTTCCTGCCCAGGCCAGAGCAGGACCAACTTTTGTCAAGCGTCAAAACTGTCAGACGATTTGCATGTGTTAAAATGGCTGGAAATGTCAATCAAGAAAGTTTGATCTCGCTTTTCAGGGTCTCAAAATTCAGCAAAAGCCCGCCAAAATATTTCATTTTGCGCGGCAATAGAGCTGAGAAGATGGAGAACGACGAAGACTATTTGATGACCATTATTCGTACCAAGAGATGTTGAATGCGACTCCATACAACTTCTACGGCTCGCAGGTCTTCCAGTTACACCTCCAAGTACAAGTCATCATCATGGCTCAGCACAATATTCAAACCGGCCATGTACAAGAACCGCTGATCATCGAAACGAAAACTCGAACGGAACTCAAAGGAAGGTGTTAGATTTCAACGTGATTGACACTTGTGGTGTTTTTTTTTGGTGTTTTTAAGTGTGTACGCGATTATCAAATTCAAAACTTGGTGGAGACAAAATTTGTCGAGAGTTTTGTTGGAGGCAAACAAATCTTTTCAACCTGGTGCGTACTCGCCCTTACACAAGGATTACCCAGAAGCCCCAGCATTATTTTCCTCCTAGGAAGTAGATATTTAACAATTCTTCTCATAAATCGGGTTGAATATGGGCAGAATGTTTATCGAGCTGCGAAGCTCCAAGGAGGTAGAAAGAGTCATGTTAATCTAATTCCGAGGTAGAGAGCTGAAGGTTGCTGAGTTGGTATATACTAATCACAAGTATCAGGAGCGAATCACTTCAATTTACCTGAGGCGAAAAACTGGTTTAGAATTCATTCAACCGTTTCTCCCTCAGAGGTGATCCATATGTGACTTCTTACAAGTTCGCTGTGTATTAACTCAAAGAAAACATGTGATGAGATTTAATAAAGAGATCACTTTAAAGCTACAGAAGTGATCGAATACCATGTTCTTAAAACTAGCTCTTGAAGAAATGCAAGACCCCTGCTAAAAAGAGTTGTCATTCAGATCTTGGGAATGCCTGACTCTCACGTCAAAACATTTAATGTATAACGTGTATTTTTAGATTGGTCAAAATTCCTCACTGGAGAAGATGCAGTGTCTGTGTAACCATTTGACGGCGTTCGCAGCGCAGGTTGTGGTCTCGCCAATTTGGATTGACTTCGACAAAGTTCCAGAAAGCTTTCTTTAATTATCTGAAAACCCAGTTGTTTTCTCGACAGTCGTGACGGTATTTGGGATTTATATATTGCCGACTCTTCTTTTTCCTCATTGGGTTGTTTAGATAGCGTGGCTGGAAGTTTTTGGTATCGACTTTGTTTCATCTTTCTTTGTTATTCTTTAATGCAGGAACACCTAGAGATGAAAAGCCATTCGCTGAGATGGAATCGAAACTGGGAAAGATACAAGCAGCCTTTGCTGCTGTAGGGATCAGTGATATTGATGACGACCAGCTCTTTGAGAAAATCGTTCGACGTTGTGTTTTCTGTCTTAACTGTGTGTCCTTTGATTCTAGATGGGAAAAAAGCGGCGGGAAACACAGGAAAGGGGGAAATGAAAAGGCGAAATGGATGTACACTCGAAACATGTTCACAACAACACTCAGTAGAGAGATTTCCACCCGTAATACTGTGATTTAGCAGTTAGCCAGCGAATTAAGATTGGCTGGCGATCGGTGTGGAGTATAAAAGATGTCAAAAATGGCAGACGAAGTGTCTCAAAAGTTTGTCCTGTGTAATCATTCTTTGTATAGCTACACTGAACAGTACTGTACTGTGGTACTGTTTGTTTTACTATACAGTGTGGTTCTGACTTTTTTTATCTGTGACATCAAACCATGCATTAAGATCATTCTTTGGAAAGCTACTGAACCGTACTGTACTAATAGGACTGCTGGTACAACTCTACAGTGTGGTTCAAATTTTTTTCTTTTGTGGGTCAAATTTAGACCGTTCAGGCGACCATTCGAAGTTCCTGTTTACTTCTGCTGTGTCAGTTTTCATAAGAGATAAACTAAAACAAAAGAGGTTAAAACTGAAGTAAATACAAATTCTAGACTAGTCAAGGGGGAGACACATGGTTCCACAATTGCAGCTTTTCATGCCACTGATAGTGAACAGAAGCATTCGATGGCTGTTTAACGAGTTATATATTGCCAACCGCAAAAAATACGTTTAAAATCTCTATTTCTTTTTACGCTAAAGGTGCTGAAGTCAAATTTCGTACGGAAATGAACTCAGTTGAGCAAAGAACGGAAGTCGAATTTTTCATCTGTGACCTAAGCATTTGTAAACAAGGGATTTAATTTGCAAAATCACCGGTGACGTGAGTGCAACTAAATTCAAAAGTGAAAACATACATTTGTATGTTTTAAGGTATTTTAAGCCAGAGCGGTTGTCTTTATTGTTTGCGTGGTACAGTGGAACCCCGATATAACGATCTTCGATATCACGATATTCCCGATATAACGATGAGTTTTTAGCGTACCGAACGTAAAATCTTCCCCGATATAACGATATTACAGTATCAGTACGCAATTACAATTAAAAAAAAAAACATTGAATTTAACACAAACAGCGAATCTGACAATCGCAACTGACTTCAAATGTTGTATTTGTTGTAAATGCTTGTTTCCCTTGTACGATTCATACCACAGGCTTTGTGTAACCTTGATAATGTCTAATGCTTTGCACATTGTTGCTTGAATGCTGTTTGAGAGTCATTTGATACTCATTACAAGTTTAACTAAACAATATATTGTAAAAATAATACATTTTAATTTTACCCCGATAGAACGATATTTTAAATTATTTTACGCCGGGCAATATCGTTATATCGGGAGTCTCGATATAACGATACTGCGATATAACAATATAATTTCATTGCTCCCTTGGCATATCGTTATATCGGGGTTCCTCTGTGTTAACACGTTTCAAGTTTCAAGGGTTCGTGTCCGCGATTTGCAGCAACGGTTTAAAGACTGTATATCATGGTTACAATGTTAACAGTTTTATCGAAAATTCTGAGTTTTTTTTTCCCTAGAGTGTTTACCAGTATTTTTTCACCCTCAAAAATCTAATTGACTTCCCCAAAAACAGAGCTCTTCCGTCTTATCTGTGACTTGACGACCTCTTTAGACAAGGGGGTTACCCTAGGAAAATAACAGTTGAAACGCTTGCCTGAAACAATAGCGTCTGCTAACTTGACTTCTTTATGAACACGTCCAGTGCAATAGCAAGGAGCATCACTTTGCCAGGGGCACTCCGGACTCAAGATGTTATTTTTTTGAAATGAAATCATCTTGAATAGAAAAGCATTACATCCAATAACTAGATGAATAAACCAAATGTAAAAAATCTTGACCACGCGGGAGTTACTGGGATAGCTGCGCATGCTTTATTAGTACGCTGCCTCAGGCGAAGTTGACATTTCTTTGCATAGTCCGTAAAGTTTAGGACCAATTTCAGACGTTTTGAGTAGCGAGATTTGATTTGGAATTCTCGACTTGCTAAATACCATAGAAAGGAATGATTTTGTATTCGGTGACTACCTCAGTTCTCCATGTTCATTACTTCCGGGATTACTATACTTAGGCGTCCAAGTCACTGGTGTAATTATAAGAAACAAATGTTTCACTTCGACAACATTATTAATTATCGTTTTTAATGCAAGAAACAAAAGGTTCACCTCGACAATTAAATACCTGTTTTTTTGTGTAGAGTTGAGTGTGTAACTCGCGAAACAATAAGATATGGAAACAAACACTAAAAAAAAACAACTTTGTGTCAGTCAGATATTTTTATCTCTACTTTGGAAACTGTAACGATAATGAACCAAGTCTCGATGTTTTTAAACTCATTTGCTTTGATTGCTGGCTCAAGAGATCTTCGACATCTTAGTAGCCCTAATATATGATCTCGTTGTGTTGAAACTCTTAAAATCACCAATGCACCAAATACAATACTTGTGTTGTAAAAACATTAACAAGTGGTAAAGCAGTGCTACGAAATCAAAGTGACATAATGAAAGGCTCGCGGTCTAAGTTTCCTGTCGGTAACTTACGTCAAACTGTTCTTTTTGATTTTTGACAAGTGACAAATGCATCGTATCTTCCTTATTTTCAATCGGTGTGTTTTAGCCATAACAGCAGAGCGCATGAGCGGAAATAAAAAGCACCTTTATAGTCGCCAAGGCGTTATAGACGAAGTTTAGAACTACATGTATCAGTCATCGCTAGTTAGTGGTTTTGCAGCCAAGACTGAGTTGCCTCAATGGGGTTCGTTCGCCTCTGTATCGTCGCAATTATCTTCGTTATTGCGATTTTTCATTCCTCTGTTGGTGTTCCAGCCTGCAATCGCTGCTGTTCAAAAGACGGTTACACGGAAATTAATGATCCCCGACGCAGTGTTAAGAACGTCTGGACCCAAGGTTATCCAGCAGTATGTGACAGAGGCCTTCCGCATGGATGGTACCGATTCACAAGCTTTGTTGGAGGACAAATGCCAACTAATAAGGTTCCAGTCAACCACTGTGGAACGATGGCACCTATTTGGATGCAAGGGAGTCACCCCTCCGTGAATGATGGCACAGTTACTCGGCGTGCTTGTATCAATTTGTTAGACTTGTCAGACGATGGATGTTTTCGCTCTTTCGACATATTTGTGAGAAATTGTGGAGCATACTACGTGTACTATCTGGGGCCAACATACGCTTGTGCTATTGCTTACTGTGCCGGTAGGTATTTCTTTCGATTTAATTTTAATTTTTCTATGCATTTCTTTGGTTGACCACTCTCTATTCGCTGTTTACTCACTTTATACTTTTGCTAGCCTGCGTAGCAATCGTTTCCGTGTGGGTTTTGAGCGCTTGAAATGCCGATTTCCGAAGTCAGTTTAGATTCGCACCGAATGGGGCGAGAGGAAAAGAAAGAATGGATGGGTTTCTGCAGAAAGCTCTCATCACAACTAGTAAGATAGGGTAAGTTTAGATAGGGTAAGTTTAGATCACTTTTTTACGCCTAAAATCTTGATATTTTTAAGTCTTCTTCCAGGGTTAATCCAGAAAATTTAATCCCGGAAGAAATTTCATACCTGGATCTCATACCTAACAAAATCAAAAATTTTTAAGTATAAAAACGTGGGCCGCAAATTTAGACACGAATTTTTACTCAGACGAATTTAATTTTTTCCAGAATTAATCAATAATTATCAATCCCGGAAAATTTTCATTACTAAACCTCGATTAGAATTAAAGTGGATTAGCTGTTAATTAAAACAAACGTGGATTAGCGGTGGATTAGTGATGGATTAAAACAAACCTGGATTAGCGGTGGATTAGAAATGGATTAGAGGCGGATTACGTGAAGTGGATTAGAGGCGGATTACATCCAATAGATTAGAAGCGGATTACGTGAAGTGTATTAGAGGCGGACTACGTGAACTGGATTAATGCTGGATTACAGCCAGTGGATTAGAGGCGGATTACATGGAGTGGATTAGAGGCAGATTACATCCAATGGATTAGAGGCGGATTACATCCAATAGATTAGAGGCAGATTACAGCCAATAGATTAGAGGCGGATTACGTGAAGTGGATGAATATGGCAAACCAAAACTGTATGAATAATGAAAAACCAAAACTGGATGAACAATGGATAACCAAACCTGGATGAACAATGGAAAACCAAAACTGGATTAATGGTGGATTTAGTCAGATCCCTCACCCAGGTACATTTCAACCGAACAAATCGGGATTTCCTGGCGTCACAGTCCGCACATATAGAATACCGGATCGTTTTCCCGTGTTTTGTTGTATCGAATCGTTTTGATCCCGGTTTATCTTCAGTATATAATTTCTCTTTAACGCACCACGACTTCATTTAGTTTAATTAAGAAGTTTCTAAATAACCGTGATATGTTATAATTTCTATTTAGAGAGAAAGGGATTATAATAATATATATTAATGGACAACCAACCTCAACCAGAAACTAACCAACGAACATCTAGATTAAGAACAGCGATAGCCGCTATACGATACGTGAATAATTATGCACGACAATTATTATCATTAATACCGGAACCAATGCGGCCGTCAATCAGTTTCGTAATGGCATACGTCGGGTTTACTATAGATTCACCAATCAAAACGAGGATGACGAAGGGGAAGAAGATTCTCTTAGCCCGAGAACGCTGAACCGGAATTTTTTCCTGCATATACTGAACGTACCGCGATCGATCTTGTTAGTAACACACGAAGAGTAAAAATCTTCAAAACAACAGGGAATTTAAATGTTGACCTAACTTGCATTATTATGGATAAAATCACACCTCGTATTAGAAACAGAGTAAAGGTAATCCAATTATTTTCTTGCCGGATTTATCGGGGAGATGGTGAGGTCATCAATTATCATAAAATGTTTCGCCGTCCACCAGCACGATTTGGTGTGTTAGAATCACGCGCTTTTGCCTCCGGCAATGCAATTTGTTATTACATAGAACAATGTGAGGCGAAACGATTAGATCTGCAAGATGCGACGATTTGGGATGATGTCTACCTACCACCTAATCGAATCTACAAACAACGAGGTGTTTACGAAGGTCGCGTTGTATTCACTGAAGTTGATACCAAAGTGATATTATCAAATGAAACGAGACTTGGTTGTGGCCAATTACCAGCAGGACTAGCCAAACGAAGGTGTATTTATGCTTTGGATAAGTTCAATGTTAATTTATGCGTGTGGAGATGCATAGCTATTGGCAGGAAAATTCATAATGGAATTAAACGACCTGAAGTTAAAACAACAAGGGAAGCGTTATAGCTAGCACGAGATTATTACGGAAATCCTAAACTAAAAACAAACCAAGTTCCACCCACATCAAAGATGGAAATCGATCGTATTAGCCAACTTCTAGGAATAAATATCCTTGTTTTTCAGCTTAATTCCGATTCTACGGCTTGGGAATTAATACCCACTAAACCAAATAAGGGGCCAAGCATTCATGTTGGGATTTATCAAGGTCACTGCTTTTATATAAAACATTTAAACGTATTTGCTCAAAATTTTGAATGTATGGATTGTCATCAACGATTCACATGGCATCAACACTTAAAAGGACATATAGAGGAAGGTGCTCGTCCTGGTGGTTTCTCGAAAATAATCTGCCGAGGTGAGAAATTTAAACCGATACTAGGCTTTTTTTTAACAAGCTTTCTTTCCATCAACTCAATTCAGTCAGAAAGCATGTCGTTGAGTTGTAAAGCAATCCGAAATTGCCGGAAAGCACATTCATCATGCGTTGCGGGGAACGATTGGTAAAGATCAACGATGACGAGATTCTAGTCGATGGGTACTTACCTAATTCTGCCATGGTCTTTCAATACTATGGATGTTACTGACATGGTTGTCCATGTTTTAAGAGTAGAACCGAGGACCAAAAGCAACGCTATACAGACACCTTAAATCTGGAACACAAAATGATTAAACCCGGCTATTGAGTGATTTCGGTTTGGGAATGTGAAAGACCAGTCATTAGCCCCAAAAATTTAGATGAAAAGTTTATTTCCTATCCGTATTTCATCGTGTATGATTTCGAAGCGATATTGTAAATACTGGATTTCCAAAAAACCGACGAGTTAAGCTACACTCAAGAACACGTACCAGTGAGTGTCCCGATTACGGATAATTTAACAAGTCAATCGAGCTTTATCGTTAATTCAGATCCGGATATTTTAATACACAAGTTCACTCAGGATTTTGTGAACTGAGCTCGAAAAATTAACACCAAAATATCCCAAATGTATCCGTTAATGGATCCTGATAGTTTACCTAAATCTGTTCAAACGGCTTGGAACAGCTGGGTCAATAAAGTACCAGTTTTAGGATCTAATAGTGGCAAATACGACATTAAAATGATCAAACGATATTTTGTTAAACGACTCACTGAAAATCAAGGCAACACCATGGTAGCACAAAAAGCGAATAATTACATGTTTTTAACGTCTAATAATTTAAAATTCCTCGATGTCAGAAATTATTTGGCTCCAGGATTATCATTGGATGGGTGGTGTAAATCTGTAGGATGCGCATTAACAAAACTCGTATTCCCGTATGAGTGGTTAGATAGTTTTGAAAAACTCTACCAGGTAGGACCAGTACCTTACGAGTGTTATTATTCCAAATTGAAAGACGGTTATACGATAACTAAAGCCGAATACGATATTTTTGGGAAAGAATTCTTAAGACGAGGATGCGAGATAATGCTGGATTGGCTGCGTGAATAAGTATAATCTAGGCGATGTGAAACCGTTTGTGCAAGCGCTTGAAAAAAACTAGAGAACAATACTACCCGGATGAAATTGACATGATTCAAAAGATTCTGTGAGTATACCCGGGATTTCAATGACATGTGTTCTGAATAAAGCAATCCGATTAAGAAAACCCAACAGTCCGGAATTATACTCACCGGGTGCTCCGTGTTATTGTAAATGTAAGCCCGATGGAAGTATACTCACCGGGTGCTCCTTGTTGTTGTAAATGTAAGCCCGATGGTATTATACTCACCGGGTGCTCCGTGTTATTGTAAATGCAAGCCCGATGGAAGTATACTCACCGGGTGCTCCGTGTTATTGTAAATGTAAGCCCCGGCGATGGAATTATACTCACCGGGTGCTCCGTGTTATTGTAAATGTAAGCCCCGGCGATGGAATTATACTCACCGGGTGCTCCGTGTTATTGTAAATGCAAGCCCGATGGAAGTATACTCATCGGGTGCTCCGTGTTATTGTAAATGTAAGCCCGATGGAAGTATACTCACCGGGTGCTCCGTGTTATTGTAAATGTAAGCCCGATGGTAAAAAACCCCGTTGTGACACCTGCCGAAGAATACGGGATGCTTGTACCATTCACGCAAAAAAAACAAAGCCTACGAGTTACTGAAAACTGGCATGATTGGTGGGCCAAGTTTAGTGTTTACTCGATATCACGAAGCAGGAATTACGAACATTCGATCAACATCCAAGTTATGCAAGAGAATCGTCGGTTTAGATGCCAATAGCATTTATTTGTATAGTTCTGGGTTGGATATGCCTTGTGGAAAAGAAAAATACATGGAAATAGAAGACTCCGATAATGCAAAATTAGTACATGAAATTTTTGAAAAGATTTTGTTAGATAAATTGTTTGGTTATGTTCGAGTTGATATTGACGTGCCCGATTATTTAATAGAAAAATTCAGTAAGTTCCCACCGTTATTTATCGTGGATAGTGCGTACCAGAAGATTTGGTTCCGCAGCATATGAAAGATTACCGGAAAGAAACCGATAGAAAATTAATCAAAGGCAGTCAAAAATTATTAGGAGTGACTGAACGCACGAGTAAGATTCTCTTGTATACCCCGCTGATTAAATGGTACCCTGATCATGGTTTGATCGTAACAGCTATCTACAAAGTCATTGAATACCAAGCTAGTCGATCATTCAGTTGGTTTCCTGCCAAGTCAGAAATGCTCGTCGAGATGGTGACTGCACGCATCCAAATTTTGGAAATCGGTTCAAAACACACACGGAAACGCTTGCTACGCAGATTATGCTTTTGCTTGTGGTGTTCCATAATAGACACGTTATTACGCAAATATTATATTTAAACCAACTTTCCTGACCATCTGGCTTGATGTAATTGTTGTAATGAACTTTCTATATTGTTTTTAATTGTGTTAAGCTTTGTAACTGCGTCTATCTAGTTATATAGTCTTTCTATGTTTGGAACTGCACTATCTACATTTTTTATTAAACTTAATGTTTCCTTTTGTTGTGTGGCATCCCCGTTATTGACAGTGTCGAGTTTTGCCGTTGCTGTATTAACAATAAAACTCTATTATTCGATTTATTTGCCAGTCAAATTTGTTGTTGAGATGTACATGCTTGGTTGTTAAATACTGTAATTTTCAAAGCTAATCGCGTGTTATCTGATAATGCGCACTTTTACAGGAGATAAGATGCCTTGTCCAAGAGGAAAGGTTGGACAACCTCCAAACTGCCACGGTATGAGGAGAAAAAAAACTAACTTACTTTGTATCTATATTGATTTTCCACCGTAGGCAGATGAATATTTAACAATTATTCTCAGAAATCGAGGTGAATAGTGGCAGATTGCCCCCAAATGTTTCACCGAGATTGAAGAGAATAATTGTTTTAGTTATTACCAACGAAGCAACCTCAGCAGGGAGCTCAAGCAATGACTGTGTGCGACTGGCGACAGGCTCGTTTCATGATGATTTTGCTTCCTTTTCCCTTGCGAACGTTAAAATATTTCAATTGTTACTGTTAGAATTTCTTCCTGAGTCTTGCAAGGCAATTTTGCCGTTTAACACTAGTGTCCTGGAGGAAACTTAAAATATTCTCATTTCACGTTGTTTTTTTTACAAAGGACATACGGCCAAAAATACTAACCCGACTGTATTTTGCTCGTGCAGTTTCATTGTGTCGTTTATTAGCGCTATTGTTTGTTGTTGCTCTGCTCGACCTCTTTGTTGTCATGGTGTTTTGCTTTACCTCCTAGTAGCACCTCTCCAACACAGCTGTGAAGGAAGAATTGTCGCCAGCAACAATTTCTATCATTTCGACGCCATTTTGATTTCTCTGACCAAAACACACTTACACAAGGATTCACCAGAAGCCCCAGCATTATTCACCTCCTAGGAGGTGGATAGTGTGGATTAGTATATACTAAAACAGTGGATAGCGTTGAAGGTGCGCTCTGATTGGCTAGTCAAACTCCGAATATCCTGTGCTATTTACCTCCGAGCAACTTGCGAATTTTTCGCTCCGCCGCGCGAATATGGCGGCCCGGTTTGTATGCATGACAAGCGAAGAAATCATCCAAATTAACAACGAAGCAGTCCCTGGAAACTCCAAGAAAGCGACTTAATTTGGCTTGGCCGTGTTCAGAGGTAATGGCTTATGTTTTTAACCCGGAGTTTAGCGGTAAAAAGCAACGAGAAAGGTTTTGTTTACAAATGCAAATTAATCTTGCATAACCAAATTTGATGTCGCTTGTTTACTTGAGAACCAAAGTTGAATTATACTTATTACAGAATGCTTTCAAATACAGACAGGGTTTGCAATTCCATTTGATGAAATGTCTCCACTAGAACTAAACAAATTTTTTTCTGTCGGCGAGAAAACGAGACGTACGGCAGTAAATTACAACAAAAAATCCCTAACGACGATCGGCGCTGCGTTGAATTGTCATTTGAGAAGTCCTCCATTTTCCGAGCCCTTTTCTTTTTTTTGTGTACACTTATCTCACTGTTTTAGTATATACTAAAACAACTATTCACCTCAGTGTCGGTGGCTAGTGGTGGATATTTACCTCGCCGCTTCGCGGCTCGGTAAATATCCACCACTAGCCACCTCCACTTCGATGAATAGTTGTTAAATATCCCGAGGTAGAGAGCCAATCAGACTGCTCAAAATGCCAAGGTTGCTGAGGTGGTATATACTAATCACAAGTACGGTGATCTCTCTCTGGGCGTACACCCGTCTAAAGCGGACAATAAATTTAGTCCCTGCCGTTTCACACTTGTTTTTCAATAAATGAACTCTCTGTAAGGCGGGCACCTCTAAGGCAGACGTGAACACTTTTAGGCAGCGATTTTATTTTAAAATAACTCTCAAAGCGGACGCTGTATGTTTACGAAATTTTTTCACAGTGCAGCGTTAGCACTAAATGACATATTGCTTCAACATGGTAAATACAATCTGGCTCTGGTTTCGACAAAGAGTAGGCTTTATTTCACAGTTTAAAGACAACCTATTTGTGCTGTCTCTCACCTTCAAGCAGTGTTTTCGCTTGTCAGACTTGCGATGGAAAAACAGTCAGTCAATTACAGAGTTTTTTTCCTAAATGACTTAGTTAAGATGACTTTGTGAACACTTTGCTCATTCTTTGTATTACATTAAGTTATTTTGTTTTGTTGACCACGTCGCAGTGAGATATTGTGCATAATAATAAAATTCTAGTTTTCGTTTTGACGCTTGGATTACTCAGCTTATTCTAAGGCGGACAATAAATTTGGTCCCGAGAGGTCCGCTTTAGAGAGAGTTCACTGTAATCACGTGCACTTTACCTGAGGCGACCAACTGTTTTAGAATATATTAATTCATTCAACCCTTTCTCTCTCAGGGTTATCACTATGTTACTTTTTACAAGTTCGCTGTGTATTATTAATGGAAAAAAAACATATGATGAGAATTACATTACTTGAAAATTACAGAAGTGATCAAATACCATGTTTTGCAAACCAGCACTTGAACAAATTCAAAGACCCAATAAAAAGAGTTGTTATTCAGACCTCAGACTTTGAATTCGGTGCACATGAAGCAGATTCAGATGATCAGATGATCAGATTAATAAAAGCCAGATCAAATTATTCTGGCCAGTCATAGCTTGCACTGGCACAAAGTCCAATTAATTAAATTATCAGGATTGAAAGCACTTTGAGATATTCCTATGTTTTCTTTTTTTTTCTGATGTTTTCCTAAGTTTTCCTGCATTCTCGTGCTTTCGTCTGCCTCTGTTTATAAAGTAATGATCACTACGCCGGCTAATGCCCTTTGCGAAACAAGGTCTCAGTCACGACTGGTTCAAGCTTAACCTACAATATACATATCTCAGTTAGCAATACTAAACCAAAGTAATCACAAAATTTTGTTTTACGTTCGTCTAGGAGCTTCTCATTTATTTAACTTGCTGTTGTTTTTATTACATCCAGATCTACCAGTTCAATTCTCCAGTGACCACCTTGAAGATCCAACAATTAGTTACAAAGAAAATGAACAGAGCGTTCGTGTTACTTTGCGTTGCAAAGTCAATCTCCTCCACGGTATAGAAAGTTGGAATAATGTAACCTACAGAATAGAATGGTTTACAGAAGGAAGAAATTTAAGCAGAGATGAGTTCTGCGCTAATAACAAACTTCAACAACCTTGCCCCAATCGGAAAGAGCTGGTTTCCTATCTAAGTGGTAATGAATACGTGGTCGGGCAGAGGGTAAGCATTGAGCAGTCTTTTGATTTCCTTAATACATGATTTATAATGTTAGTCTTGATAAAACCATTATTATTCATTTTTGAATGAAGATAATTTATAAAAACATGCTGGCGTGAATTGTTAGCTAGTTGCAATGCACTTGCTTACAGTATGTAACACTCTTTTCATTCCGGCGGAAATATAGTCAAGAGTTTTCTACTGAGTGAGAGCTAAAAGAGCGAAGAAACCCCTGGTACGGGGGAACTATAATACTCATGATAAAACGGAACTACTGGATGATGCTAAGGTTATTGTTGAAACTCTGCCAGTGATTCGCTCTCAGGAGTGATGAATCAGCAACTGATTTCTCATAACTAGTGCGCTGTCAAGCAAACAGATTGCAATAACTGATGAGAAAATTACTGACTGAGGACCATAAATTGGTTTACACCGAATTCAACCGAATGGGATACAAGAAAGTGTATGGTATCACTAATGAAAGTGACTATTCTTAGCTTGAAAGGGAAGGGGTAACCATTAAAAAAGTCAATATTTTCACTCCCATAAATGTGGTTGCTTCGTAAAGGTTCTCTTGATCTATCCCGACTTTTATTTAAGTAAGAGCTGTTGGGTTAGGGTCTGTTTGGCGGCGCTAGTCTTTGGTTGCCCAAAATAAGTTGTCGTAGACTCCCAAAACCGAGTATGAGCCCCTGAATGCCAGTGTTTTATACTTACGAATCTTTGGAATCCCAGATTAATTTTGGAAACGGAAATACCAATAACGAAATATTCCAGATGCAAAACAAAAAGGCGCCTCATGTTGTACGGCCCTGTTGTACAAATAAAATTAAAAAATAAAATTAAAAGTAGCCTGTTCACAGGCTCAGTACAAAGTGTCCCGACACATATAAATGAGTCATTTATATGTGTCGACCATTTTCTACTTGGTCATGCATAAATGGACGGGTATTCTGTAGTTTCTCCAAATATAGATAATCTTCAGCGAAGCTGCCGTTGCTACTTTGTTGTTAAAATAACATAACTATAACTAGTGGTAACCACAGGTTAGAAAGTGCGGGCCTAGATGCACTTAAGGGAAGGTACTGGAACGAGAGTGTATAATTTTAGATTACAAAATCTACATTCGTGTGGACGTTTTTTGGGAAGTTTGCATTGAGTTGTAGTAGATCAGCTCCGTAATTCAAAACATGTCAAACAGCTCCTTCAAAAAGTGAAACTGGTTTACCAGAAAAATTAACGCAACTCACCTTATCTTCACGGCAATATGAATTTAAATAGATCGTGAAAAATCTTCACAATCACAGCAAATCGTCTCAAAAGCAATACCTATAAAAAAACTTCTCCAAAACGCAACGTTTGCAATCTTCCATGCCTCGATTTTATGTGGCAAACTGTTGAGTTTGACTCATTTTTCGCATTGTGAGATTGACTCATTTTTCGCATTCTTATCGTTCTTGGAGAACGGATTTTTCTCGGCAGAAGTTGTTTTCTTCAAGATTCTTCTGAGTTATATTTATCATATCATAGTAATTCATTAGGGACGGACCATTAGAAAAGTGATGAGGGGGGGGGGGGGGTGGGGAATTTTCAGCTTTCACGATTTTTTTTTTCGCTCACTGCTTGTGCAGGAATTTTTTTTTTTCAGGTGAACCCCTCTGCACGAATTTTTTTACTACGTGTGAAAAAAATCACAATTGGACCTTCCTTCTGCATGAATTATTTTTTTTACCTTCTTCCTTGCATGAATTTTTTTTCTTGGCATTTTCCCTTGCATGATTTTTTTTTGTTTTTTCCCCACCCCCCCCCCCCCCTCCCCCATCACTTTTCTAATGGTCCGTCCCTTAGGACATTATGGAGAGCCAACGCCATTTTTTTGAAAACGCGGTCGAAACCTCGTTATCATATATATTAAATTTTGATTTTCAACTATTGATAAAATTTTAACAATTGTATTATAATCCTATGACAGATAACTTGCAATGTAACGGCCAAATTCAATACTCCAGGTAGTCCTTGGTCATACCCAAAGCATGTAAAGGAGCCTTTCTTTGCAGGAATTAAGGTAGGTAATTAATGCACTGAAAAATGAATGTTTGTGTGTATGTAAATTGTTTTACAAACGGAACATACCGGAAAAAATAATTTTAAATCCACCTGTACCGTAGGACAAAGAAAAACTGAAATTGGCATGTGCTGTTTTGTAATCAAGTCCAATTTTTGGTTCATCGTAGGCTCCTTTCCAGCTATATTTGACATATTGAGGTTATGCAATGTCACATTACCATTGTTCTCAAACTTTGTTTTTGGAACTGAAATTTTAGTTTTTTTAGCACAGTAGCCAAAAAGCTAGGGAGCAATATGTATTTCATATGAGCGTTGCTTTGTTTTTTCGTTTTCTTTTCTTTCTCTTTTTTTCTCAGGTGGAGCCCACAGTCCTAATCCTTGAAGAATGTGCAACTGTTACCAAAACAATAACGTTCACCCCGACTATACCAGTTCGCGTTGATCCCCCCCTTGAGATAACACTTTGGGTTCCCTCAGGAATTATGGTGACAAACAAAAAATGCAATTTTGAAATTTCTGGGATAAATCCCGTTAAAGTGCACATTGTAGCCAATTGCACAACACTCGCTGGGCGCGGAGGCCAAAGAGTTATTACCCCAAAGATCGCCAGCATAGACCAAGATCTTTTTTGGGATTTTTTTAGCACTGGACTTCCAACAATCTGGGTATGTGTCTTTTTGCTTTTGCTGTATTTTTTCAAAACAAATAAGGAAATCAATCAAACAGTGAAATGATCACTTAATCAATTAACCAATCAATCTGTCGATAAATATATTTTATTGTTTTTCTTAGTGCTTAATCTAGCAGACTTCAAAAAAAAATGCTGCTTTCTGATTGGTTCAGAGCGGACGGAGTTTTTTCATTAGGCCCTTTCATGTCGGGCGGAACCGCTGCGTGATGAGTCTTCGAAAAAAAAAAATTATCAACGGCGATAAACTTACTTTCATCAGCCCGTATGGAGAAAAGCATTGTGAAAACCAGAATTTTAAATTTTGAAGAAGGCTATACTTTGCTTTCTGGAATATGAGGTTCTACCATTTTTACCATTTTCTCTTAATGATGCAAATGAATATATGAAAGACCATATATTTGAACTGCGGAGTAATATGCAATGACATTAATTGATCATCGCAGTTCAGTGTACACAACTTAAGCAGCTGTGAAATTTAAGCCTGAAAAAAAACTCAGGCCCGTTCAGTTCGTTGAGTTTTTTACATTTTTTCTTAAACTGGTTAAACACTGGAGCAATAAACTGTATCGGCAATCAGCCTTTGTTATGAATTGCCGGCTTAGTTGACTCTTAGTTGGGTGGTTTACAATGTACACTTTGTTCTATTTGTTCTTAGGTGAATGTTATAGAGAAATCTTCGCAAATCCATAAGTGCAAGGCTATAACCGATCCCCATTACAAAGCATTCCACACTGAAAGGTACTTTAAGAATCTTTAATTTTGACCTAGGATCATCTTAGAGGAGAAGATGTCAATAACTTGCCTCTCGGGGCTTAAATTAAATCAAAACATTGTTCACATACAAAGGACTTTGCTAGGAAGCAATTACTTTGCCGAGGAGGGCTCTGTGGTTCCGGAAAGGTCGCTATGTGTTGTTCTAAAGTATTTGGGTTTGGGTGACAGTGGCCGGAAATGGCGATTGAAATGTCTTTCTGATCTTGTAATCTAAGTCTCTCGGAATTCCATGTGAGCATGGACGGCGGGACCGAGTGATTGACTGATTGCTTGACTCACTAGAAATCAACAGTTGTGAACAGCTACTATGCATTCATTGGCAGTAAGTACACGCCCACTGAGTAATGAACTGATGAAGGTCCGCATGCTTGAAAGTGAACCCTTTTCGTCCCAACTTTCATAAACGTTTAGAGCATTGGTCCTGCTAGCTTTTCGGTTGAAAGCAAGTCAAAGCCATACTGTTTTCTTGAAAGGTTATTTTAGTATATATTTAGGCTGGAATGGGGTTAAATAACTGCATTTTTTCGGTTCGCAGGTGGTTTGATTTTATGGGTCATGGTGATTTTATTCTGTATCGGAATAACGAAAGGAATTTCGAGGTAAGAGGTCTACTATAGCAGCGGTATTCGCGTGGTTATAAGTTCGAATCGCGTCCCAGCCTTTTCTTTTTTTCAGGCTGAATCGCATTTGCTAAAAATTCCACAAATACCCGGCCTAGAGGATTAAATCCTCAGCTACGTTTTCAGCTGCAATGCCAATATGTGTGATTAAATCCCCATACTCAAATAGTTGACAGGAACATTTCCTTATTCTACAGGTTCAAACAAGGCAGTGGTCCTGCAACAGTGCTAATACTGTTACCTGCAACTGTGCTGCTGCACTGAGGGACCATAATGACGTCATAGAATTTAGCTGCTGCAACCCAAAGTTATATCATGATACAACGACACCGATGAGGGTTAAGTTACTAAGCAAAAAGTGTTTGTCAGCTGGGATTTCTATAACGCAAGTCATAAATGGTTTTAATAGCAAGTATGAGGTAATTAAGGAACTTCTTACGTATTTTATATCACGGCCTCAGTGCCCTAACTGCCTCATTAATGACGCTTCAGCAAGAGGCTTTGTTGACACTTTCAAGACAAGACGATAAGACCACTTGCTTTATTTTATAACAAAATTGATAGAAAAAATAATTAAGCTGATCATGTAAGCACTCGAGGATGTTTAAAAGAAGTCAGAATTACTTATGTAAGCCCTTACTTGGGCCAAACGTACCTATAATTTGTAATCCGCAATAAGTAAATCATTCATAAAGTGTTTACAAATCGGGTTGAGCTGACGGAATGTTCGTTTTGGCATCCATTCTCTCCTTAAAATTCCTTCTTAACTCATCTTGTACTCTGTTCATGGGATTGGCTTGGGACATTCTTTAAGCTTGTTAACATTTTCATTCCATTCTGATTTGAAAGCTGTATTCTGGATTCTCACTGTACATCTCCATTAGATATAACATTTACAAGCTGTCTCTGTTAAAAGTTTAACAATGAAGAAATGGTAAACGTGCAGCGTGCAACCATCGAGTTATGGACACACGCGGAAGGTTGCTAAGCTTCTTGAATGCTTAGCAAACTTCCCGCGTGCGTCCATAACTCGATGGTTGCACGCTGCACGTTTACCATTTCGTTTACAACGTAAGACTTCACAACTTCATAATCTCATGTCAGCATGCAACCCATGGGCAAATGGATCGCGCCTATTAGCCAATCCCAAAGCAATGTTATAATACTAATTCGCATCTTGCTACTTCAGAATTTTAGATTTTTCACTCTTTTCTTTGTCGATTTTCACAGAGGACGATATTAATTAATTGTCCTCCTTTTTTTATTAAAGGAAAAGAGATTTTATTGCAACAAAAACGTAGTTACATGGATCACTTAATTACCCCCTTCCCTCCCCGATGCACATATCATTCATTCACGTTACGCACGCACGCACACGAAAAAACACGAACATACGCACTTACATTGTATCAGTATTTAGTATTTATGTCTGTATATAATACACGTATGTATATAATAATTGATTAGTCTCACTCTGTAGGTTCTCATTGCGACAGGCGTAAAAGTGGAATTAGAACGTAATTATTGGGGAATCGATGTTACCATTTACACTCCACGAGCGGTAAAGGAAAAAAACGAAAAGGGGTTGTGCTTATACAAAGGGCAAAACGTCAGAGCTGAAGTTAACAATTTCGGATACACATTGAGGTATGTATTAGGAGAGAAGCTTAGGGATGCCCTACAGCACCTACAACTGAGTATCGTTAGAGTTATTATTTTTGTTAAAAGTACTCCTCGTTTAAGGAAACAAAAATTTCTCATCACCCGGGAATTCCAGATCTCCTGAGATATGAAGTCCAATAGTTCAACGTCTACGCTACCCACGTCTTATCTGCTCACCCGTTAAAGACCGGTATATGGATAAAAGAAGAGGTAAAGTACAAGTTATTACCGGCAAAATGAACTAAATCCTATAATATAATTAGCTGCTCAAGCAGAGAATATATACCAAATCCTGTACTGTGATTGGCTACCTGAGCGGGCAAAATGAACCAAAACCTGCAATATGATTGGCTACTCGGCGAGCAGGTCGTGGGTAGCGTGTGATTCAGTTCCCCACGCGCTGCACAATAATTTTTGGATTTTGTGCATACAGTGATCTTTTGTTGACCACGCTTGTTTAATACAGGTTGCTACGTATTTAATTGTAGTGTCAAAAATAACTTTATTACTTTATTCTAACCATTTTGATCTTGCATTCATTTATAACTGACAGACTGAGGGGTTTATAACTGGTGAGATAAAAGTCAAGCAAGTTTTCTACAAGTGGTTATACCTACTATGATTAGTTCCTTGAAGTTGGATCAACGGAAATATCACCGTGATAAGCTTTGTAGATTGTAAATTTGTCCAAATTAGATTCCGTCATGTTTATTAAGAGGAAGCACTCAACATGGTACCTATGTACCGTACAACCATGCGATCGAAAGCAAGGTCGCCACCTGTAATTATGAATTATAAATGTTGAACCAGCGGATCATAATCACAGTCACCCTGACTGCTTCCTACAACAACGAATGCTGCCTGAAAATGAAATGATTGGTCTACGGTTTGCCCTCAGATGATACTCTGGCCCCCTAAATCTGGAGTGTGTCAGAAAAATTTACATTTGACGCAGTGATCTTTGAGGGGAATCAGTAAAGGCTCTGAATTTATATTGTGGTTGAATCGCTATCTTGACCTTATTCTTTGTTACCAGGCTAAACCCCGGCGAAAGCTTATTTGATAGGCTACCAACGCCGATAGAAGTAGGCCCATCGGCGTTTGAAGACGCTTGCACCTGCGATACAGGGAATACTGCACCCGAATGTATACCGGGAATTCCGATTTTTTTTCCAAATGCAATGAATCAGAAAAAGTCCAGGGTTCATATTTGCGACAGAGAAGGGGGGCGTGACATTCACAGATCTGATGACTTGACAGATGATGACTTTAGCCAGTTGATTAGTCAAGACCAAGTCACCAAGACTAATGAACATCGTCGCGTCAAAAGAACACTTGGGCCTGTTTCTAAGTCGAATGCGACAGCATACTGTAAAGAGAAGGTGGCTGAAACGGACGTGGGCAAGCTGTGTGCTGAGCTGGGTACAAACGTGCAAGCATTCGTTAATGCTTGTTCAGCGGATATTCAGGTGACGATAGAATTTCATGCCTTCAGTCATAACTATTTAGTAAATCAGGCGGATTTTTACTACAAAACTGAGGAATCGGAGTTGGAGTTGCAAGAGGAAGCACTGAGCGATATAGTTTCCAATTCTGCTTACACTTCGTTGTGTTCGATTCTGTGAAACGAAATTGACGAGTTGGTAAGCAGAAGTCGATTGACTGACCAATCACATTGCTTGTTCATTTTTCCGCTTCTACCTGCGATTCCGACAATTCACTTTTCCCAACTTAACGAATCGAAACGAAACCACGAACGCCTGAATAGGAAGAAAATGGAAAAGATTTAATTTTTCCGACTCCGTTTCCGTTGAGTTTATGAATGCGCTTAACGACCCCCATGTTGGATTTTAACCAGAATAATCACAACTATAGCAAAATTCTCAAAACTTAATGGCTATCAACTGCCCTAATTTCAGCCTTAATAGGACAGTTAAATAGGACAGTACGCGTCATGCTGAAGTAATTGGACAGTACGCGCCATCACGCGCGCTGAAATGGCTTTTTTTTTCACTTCTAGCAATAAAAGAATCTTGGAAAAAGAATCTTGGAATTTCTTGTGTTTTGATTTAAAAAAAGAGAGCTGTATATATCACAAATTTTGTTAAAGTTATGATGAATTGATAAGAGAACTTCCTGTCGTCCACTTCGGTCTGTAATCATACTCGTGATTAAATAAGTCGGACTCTCGCTACGCGGTCGTCCGATTTTGTTAATCACTCGTATGATTACAGTCCAGTTACCATTACCAATTGCAAACGCCCTTTGCTAACAACTCTGCCTCCGTGACTAGTGAAATTCAGCCTGTAGACTTAAGGTTTTTTTTATGTGACCTCGTCCCGTTATGAGATAACATGAACGTCAACCTCTTCATGCAAACTTTTTTTCAGTATACTGGAGACTTTTCCTACGCTATTGGTGCTGTTGCACTTCTAATGAGTGAATGTGGGGATGTAGCGGCTCGAAATGAGACTTTATCAAGTAACAAGAGCAGTGAAGGAAATTCCTCCACCTCCCAGTCTCTGACGGAGCAAGTTTCGCAACTGCTATGTCCAAACGACTGCACATTTAATGGAAAATGTGTAAATGGTTCCTGCGTTTGCAATAAGGATTTTACAGCTCTAGACTGCTCAATCTCTGTTTATCAAAGTCCAGAAATATCGAGGTAAATGATCAGATACTAAGAAGAGAAAATTGGTTTAGCGAAGATGTGCGTTAGCTAATATATGAAACACGAGATCATTGGTGTTTCATCGCATATCAAACACCGAGCAGAGAGCTGAAAATACGATGCACGATACCAAAACGAGCCGATTACATTTGTCAAGTAAAACGATTACATTTTATATATGCGTTGTTGTCCAAGCTTGTCTGGTCAAAATGGTAACATATTTGCCTCGGTCTCAATAAAAACGCAAAAAAGAACGAGAAAAATACCTAGCTATCGTGACCCGACAATCTTGGTCAATAAAGGATTTATTATATGGTCATTTTGTTTTGATTTGTTTCGCGGGACAACGCGGGAAATCTCAAGCGGGCAAGATAGGCCCATCTTGCCCGCGCGATTAGGCAATCAGAACTTAGATTCGCCTCATCTTTCCCGCTCGCGGAACCAGCCATATAATAAAAGAGCATATTGTGTTGAAGCTCTAAAAATTGATGTTGACGTTCGTAGTTTCTTGATTTAGTAACCTGCATTTTGTTGCAGATTACAAGGGAATGGTCTTTGCGACAAACGAAAAAGACCATGCAAGAAGGTGACGGTGATGGGAAGCGGCTTCCTAGACTCTGAAAACATAACTTGTCACGTACAGGAATTTAAGGTTAATGAAAGAGAATATTGAGTTTAAAGAAAAAACAAATTGCGTGCCTACGAAACCATTTGCTGGTTTCATTTTTGGTTGCTGTTAACTTCTCAAATGAGTTTTCCATAAAGACAAAAAAGCATCCAGGGATGCCATCTTAAATGTTGTGCTTTGAATCATTTCCCTTACAGAAAGGAATATTTTTTTTAACTTCAGCCATAGATAATATCATATGATTATTATTTACACTTTTAAATTATTTAGGGGAATTAGGAGATGAGAAGCTGGATATAATTATCTGACCACTGATTAGCCAACTTTGCCTCATTTATGACTAAATATCCTGCGTAGTTGGCTGGATCCATATAATTCACGCAGTTTAAATATTTGTTTAAATGTCGAAGCTCTGAGAAGGCTTGAAAGGAGAAGGCAATATTTTCGCTGGTTACGTTTCCTCGGATCTCACGACTTCGCTGCCGACCAATACACCTCCAGTTATTATCTCAGCCATTAATCGTTGGAATTAACACTTGGCAATTTTTAATGCTATATCCCTTCTCCCTTTTCGGCGATTTTCAAACACAACTCAGAACGGGAGGGTTTTTTAACTTTGTAAGGGGTGGGAAAGGATAAACCAAAGCATGTGTTCCAAGATTTTTGTCCGAGATTGTAGCTGTTAGTAAGCTTAAGTTGGGCCTGGACGTGGTTAGAGTTGCACGTATTTAGGTTTTCCTATTATTATTATATGTTGCTCTTGTGGCAATTGCGTCAAACCCTTAAATCGTTGTCGAGGTTTTGTTGAAATAACTAAGGCGGGAGACTTCTTATTCCTAACAGGTTGTTAACGGCTCCTGGACACCAAACAAGACGGAGCACAAGTTGCCTGGTATAATGACAGATCTGGTTCTTGTAGACTGCTTCTTACCTGAGTCTCCAGTCATGCAGATACCTTACGATGACGATAACGAAGGGACTCCAGCTGCTGGGTTGATGATTTCTGTGTCTAACAATGGGGTTCACAAGAGTAAAGACAAGTTGAAGTTTATCTCCTTTGACTCAGCCTGCATGGAGTGCAACGTTTCTACAGGCTGCTTCGTAAAGGTTAAAATTATCTATTAACTTTTTCAAATACGGTAGACGAAGAGTGACATTTTATTGAATAACCGCCACATGAGCAATACGATTTCCGTAACGGGTGGTTTTGTTTCTCAATTTATTTCAGAACAATTCTTGTTTTATCAACCGCTTTTGCTTCGGACCTAATGAAACAAACCCTAAAGATTACTGTTCTCAATGTCTACCTGAGGTTGACAGAAACTCTTGGACGAGACGACAAGGTATGAACTCAGTAATTATTTCACATCTATTACTTATTAAATGAATATGCTTTTTCTCGGACCTATTAAGGGTTTGATCCAATCAGAAATATCCTATACTTACAAACCGTTAATGTAATGTGTAATGGGTAAGCAGTTTCTCTCACCCTCCCCATCTCCATCCCCTTTTGTCCGATTATCTACTGTTTGATTATCTACTGTTCGATTATCTACTGTTCTTTAAGACAGCCGTAGTCGCAAAAAAGATTGAACGACATTTCACAGCACCGGCAAGTAGGAGCTAAAAGAAATTATAAAGCTTTTGTAATAGTTACTTTAAATTTTCGAAGTCTCTCGGCGAGGTTGGCTTCTAAAACATGTCTTCGGGGACTTGAAGATTTGACTTTAACACGAATACCTTATCTAAATCGATAATTTCATTTTTTTTTCTTTTCACTTTTAGTTAATCGTCCACCAATAATACGATCCAACATCAGTTACTTCGCGTTGTACCAAGAACACCTTGAGATTTTGATTGAAGCTTCCGACCCTGAAGATATGCCCGTCACTATTTCGTTGAAGGATGCAAGTCCCAAGGAAGCAGTGATTCTAGATAACGTTTTGTCTTGGAATGTAACGGTCAACTCGACGACCAACTTCTACCTCAAAGCCACGGACGCCTGCAATGCCTCCTCCACTCGCACTATTGACGTTTCAATAGTGGTTTGTCAGTGTAAAAATGGTGGTTCGTGCACACCGCACCCCCAGAAAGCCCGAGGGTCGGGATTTTACGAATGTCACTGCCCACCTGGACTCACAGGAGTCACGTGTGAGGTTGAAATTGATGAGTGTCAGTCATATCCTTGTACACGAGGTAGGGACATCACTTGAAAGGGAAGAACTTATTATTTTGAAAACAGCCATAAATTAGGCTTTACTAGCGCTCTTATTCTTTTAAGGGAAGAGAAGAATTTCCAACTCATCAATCATTGTTTCATCGCCTATTGAGGACAGAGCTGAAAATGTGAGGCGTAGAGAAATATTTTTTTCAACAGTAAAGGTGTCCGATATGCATCGTGTATAGCTTGTCAAGTAAAATGATCGGAAATAGTAGATTAAGAATGCAGAAACAAGCCTTGTTTTATTAGGTATCGAAATACGTCACAGTGCATGATTTCTTATGTCTTTCGTTAATACTTTATTAATGAGGTGAGGAATTTTATGAAAACATTTTGTGTCTAACTCGATTTGCAGGCAGATGTGTTGATAAACTTAACAATTATACTTGTATCTGCGACCCTGGATATGTGGGAAGAAACTGTGACATCGAGTTTGACGACTGCAAGTCTTCACCGTGTGCTCAAGGTACGAGGTGATGCCTTCGTGTATCGTTCTCTTGTTTGCTTGTTCTGTTGTGCAGTTGTTTTAGTATTTCAGCCGGGGATCAACTCAATAAACCTTTACACGTGACGCCATTGAGACTCTGGCTACACCTACAGAACTGGTTTCTTTTAGATGTCTATTGTCCTGCACTTGCGTATTTAGTCTATTGTAAGATTGTCTCTAAGTTTTAGGGAACATTTGTCGGGACTGATGTTCCAGTCTACTGTATACTTATGGTAATGTTCTATTGAGTTACTCCCTTTAGCTTACGGTCCATCGTTGTGACCAGTAGCCTATTACCGTGTTGTGACCAATGTGCATCATACCGTGTGTACTCTATGTTCATTGTATTAAGTTGATTATGACTCATATTCTCTGAAGTCAAGGAAAAATATTTTTAAATCCACTATTTACCGACTTTGAAAAAATTGTTTTAGTATATGCCAATGAAGGAACCACAGGTCAGCTTAGTCACATCAAAATGAAAAACTAGGCCGTTATTCATTAGAAAAAGTAACTTGAACAAGGCTTTGCCAGAATCCCCAGCACTATTCATGTCCGGGGTCAAATGGGTGGAGACTCGAAACACCGTCCGGGCAGACAAATCACACTGGGATTTTGGCTTTACGATCCTTTACTGTTTCAAAACCAACCTGACTGGCATACTGTACGTCTCAGCTTTCTATGCTGAATTTCGGCAACCCGCAAGAAAACCACGATGAGCATCTCGGCACTATTAGCTTTTATCCTGTGGCACGATAGTATTTGCCCGAACGGATGTCGTAATCGAAACAGACTTCTGGCCCTTGTTGAGGAATAACCTCAACAATTCACCTTATAGGAGGTGAATACTGTACAATAGATCGTTTTCACGTGACGTCAACAAATTTCCGGTCGCCATATTGGATGGACAGATTTTTTCCGCGAAATTACAAAATGGCCACAAGTTCTAAAGAGAGTGAAGTGAAGTCAAGCGAAAATATTGAAACAAAGCTTTCCATGCCCCTTTATGATTATGCAGATAAGTCGGAGGACCTCGTTAGGAAGCGTTATATTGAAAAAAATAGCAGCAATTGGAATCAATCCTGTGTTAATCGAAGGCAATTATTTCGAATCTGATTGTTTACCTCCCGTGGAATCGACTGATCTATTATTTTACCTTGTTTTGGAGACGAGTTTCTACACGAAACAGCAATTTAAAGCTTTTCGTAGCCTGCAAGCATACAATCAGATGGTATCTGGTTTTATATTAAGTGTGCTGGGCCACATTATCAAGAATAAATCTGTTTTTTTCGGCGAAGGTACGGCATTCACAAAGAATGAACGACGCGTTAATTCCAGTATGGATCATTACCGAAAAGCACGGAACGATCGTTTCCGCTCATTGTTGTGGCTGTAAATCTGGTCTTGGAGAGTCCTGCTCGCACGTTGCTTGTGTTTTATTTTACCTTGAAACATGGACAAAAATTAATGGCAAGCTATCGTGTACTCAAGTGAAATGTTCGTGGATTCTTCCTTCGTCTTTCTTCGTATGAACCGGAAGTAGATTACTCCAGGGTTCGTGACATCAACTTTACCACGGCAAAGAAGATGAAATCCGACTTGGATGCGTCTATTGATGGACTTTCTGATGTATCAGAAGTCGGAAACTTGGCCGAAGAGCTCAAACGTGAGCTGAAGAGGATCCCAGTCCCAACAAAAGAGGAAATGGACTCTTTCTTTGCCGATTTAAGCTCGTGTAAATTCAAGCCCATAGCCCTGAGTTTAGTCACCGCTTATGCAGATAGCTTTGTAAATTCTTAAAAAGGAGTCAACAACTGTGATTTCCGAGTTACAAAGAGAACAACTTAAGCGAAAACGGTTTTCAAGATGTCAAATGAAGGTGATCCAGTGTAAAAATGTACCTTTTGGTCGTCATTGCGAAATTCTTCTTCGCCAAATGGTCGTTGAGCTGGTACCGCATTTACCTGTGTCTGTGTACTTACATCTGCCAGCTTTTCAGCTTCTTCGGCAAAGAAAATTTCAGAAACTTGCTCACCCGTGTGCTGTAACGTGTTTTTTGGCTCCAACTTCTTCCTTGAGCGCGCGTTCTCTCTCTAGTTGCTCTTTCCGTTTCCTTTCTTTCGCGTTAGCTCTTTGCCCTCTCTTTGTCGCTTGTTCGAGATTTTTCCTCTCAACCTTCTTTGCATGGCCCAGATTTAGTGTTGGCACCCAGTCAACATTGTATCTGTCCCATCTTTTCGCTGCGATTCCTGAGACAAAATGTCGGCCGCATACTCGATCGTTGTCAAGAATCTGTTCCGTTAAATCATCTCCGCTAATAGCCAAAATTCACTGCGATCGCCTTTCTCTTGATTATTTCTCTGCTTCATCTCCCTGGCTTGTAATTATTGATGGCACTCGAGAAAATCTAAGACCTTGCTCTCGACTGCTATTTTTTCCACAACCAACTATCAAGCAAAATACCATCTTCACACTGATCACGCAATGCAGTTTGTTTACACTTTTGACCCACCAATATGGCGGCGAAGCGACGGTTGCTAGGATTTTGGTCACGTGAGTGAAAACGATCTATATCCCGAGATAGTGCGCTTATCAGATTGCTCAAAATGCCATGGTTACTGAGTTGGTGTATACTAATGTTGAATTTCCTGAGATAGTGAGCCAATCAGATTACTCAAAATGACATGCAATGTCGCTGAGTAGGGGTATACTAATCTGTTTCATTCTAGATGTCACGCGTTTTATGATTTCACATCGAAGGTCTTATTCAAAACGTATTCCTATTGTTTGCTGTAGTGTTCCTACTACGAAATTTAAGCAATAAATCCTTATAGAAAGCCATACAAACTTGTAGGACGTTGTATAGACTACGTTGGAGGATACGCCTGCAGCTGTGACGCTGGATATACAGGTGACCAGTGCAATGTTGACGTTGACGAGTGTCAATCATCACCCTGCGAAAACGGTGAGGAGTTACTATAGGCATTTTAAAGGCTGTGTTTTCACTAGGCCGATTAACTAGCTGAACATTTTTCCTCGGTGTTTGTTTACAGACCGACATTAGCTAGTTAAACATGACATCTGTTTTTACTGGGAAACTTTATGCCACTAATAACTCGCAAGATTCAAATTACAAATCCGCACAACTTTAAAAAATGGCGGGAGAGGAAGAGCTTCTAATGAGTTCACTAGTACTGATTCTCGCTATGTTTTTGCGAAAGAGAAGGAGTTTCGTTGGAGGATGTGATTAATGTCTCGGCCGATGACGCATGTGGTATAGGAACTTAGAAGAACGGCTGCTTGCCCGTAATACGGGAATTGATTCTGCATGCCGACGCCCTGGACGAGGGATCTGAGCATCTAAATTGTAAAACGGCGAAAGAATTGGGAAGAGTTTTGCAATTCGTCAGCCATGTTTACAAGCATACGGGGTTTGTTTCGGAAGAACCACGAGGCGAGCGTCTGGAAAATAATTTTGCCAGATTGTTTTCGCAGTCATCTACACGCGATGTGATTGGCTGCGGTATTTGTCGGGACAAGTTAAACCATCATGCGAGGTAGTATAACTCTGCGTGAGTTTCCTGTCGAAAAGGCGAGAAAACCCGTTGTTTTTCCTTGTGAAAACAGTTGGCATTGTTAACTCGCTTAACACTAGACAAAGCGTTTTCACTGTATTTCCGGACTTTTCTGACTTTAACTAGCTAAAATTGTCCTAGTGAAAACACAACCAAAGTAGAAATTTAACGATTTCTGTTGCGGGTGTTTAAGTATTTTCGATCTTATTTGCCTTAAAAAAAAGTACAAAAACATAACCTCAAGTGACTAAAGTACTTCCCTAAGATTTTCTCTTTCTATGTTTAACGGCTTGTGAATCCATGGTTCGTACTAATTTTTTGTTTTAATCGTGGTTTTTCGTCGTTTTTTTCGTCAGACTTGACATTTACAGGGTTTTTTTTAACGAGGATAAGACAGTTTTGGTTTTATTTCGTTCCAAATTGTTCATTTTTCCTTACTCTCGAACATTTTACTTCGTTGTCTATTGGAATGGTCACCCAGTGCTTCTGTTTAATTTATCTACCTAGCAGATCTCATTTACTGTATCTTCCCTATTTTGAGCTTTTCATTTTTTGACTATTTGGCCATTAGGTACCTGCATAAATCTGATTGGCGGTTTTAACTGTACCTGCGCGCCTGGATTTACTGGAAAAGCCTGCGACACCAGGATTGTGTCGTGTCAGAATGTAACTTGCTACCCAGGTGTCTCCTGTCTGCATTTTGGTAGTAGTGTTAAATGCGCTGCGTGTCCGACAGGGATGACTGGCGATGGTGCAAGTTGTCTTGGTAGGTGGAAAATATAGATTACTTCATGGGGAGGGCACGTGTACAGCATTTCGCACGAGTTGGTGATGTATCAGAAATCGAACGAGTGAGATTTCTGATAAAAATCAGCAAGAGCGAAAATGCTGTACAAGTGCTCTCCCCAGGAAGTAATTTGTTGATTTCATACATATTGAGATTCGTCTTTTTTTTGTTTTATTTTGGTTTCAAATGAGCTTACTAGTCAATCAAATAAAATGAAAACGCTGCTTAAACTTTCAAAAAGTAGCTCTAAATGGACAAACATTAGCTCAAGTAGATCTACCGAATTTGAAACAAGCTTTATTCATGATAAAATCGATCACTTTAAGAATAAGAAAAAAGTCAACCAGTGGCACAGTGTTTCATTGCAGTAGTGGGCTCTGAATTCGTTTGACTCGCTTGTAGCTTCGTGTCGTAGAAACACAACCACCTGCGCAAGTCCTTGGTGACTTGTTTACAGAGTTTATAGTTATCAGTTGAATTGTCCACCATGGAATACAGCTCCACTGAAAGGACCTGTTGCTGCAAGAAACATGGAGGTTTTTTTGAACGAAGCCTCTGTTTCGGCCGTCAGAGTGGTGGTCGCAGAAGTAGTAGGTGAAGGATTGTTAGCGTCGTTCGCGGCATTGCATGTTGTAGGCTTTGAGCTCCGTATCAGTGAAATATTCTTCTGTTGCTCGCTCTTTAGAAACAGAGCTGTAGTTGTTTGCACTTTGCACACTACGATGACCTGAAAGTTGCATGATGCGTGTAGGGGGAACATCGCTGTTGTTAAGTCTTTGTATCATCGTCTTTCGTTGCGCTTTGGTTCATAAACCACAACGTTTTCAACAAAGCTTCGGCAGTCATGATTCCAAGCAGGTTTTTAATGTATAGAATGTTGATATCCTCGTCTGTTATAGCCTCTGCGACGCTTGGCTTGTTCCCCTTTCCTTCCTTTTTCAGTTGCTTGTTTCGAACCTCTAAAGCTTTTCGAGTTTGTTCAAACTCAAGGTCCTTCATTATGTTCTTTGGATATTTACAGGCTTTCAAGTGGCGGTTGAAGCTTGAAAGAAACCTCTTAGGCTTGAAGTCTCGAACTCGTCTCCGTCTTTTCTCTTAACAGTTATCATAAATTCACGCAAGAAATCATTTAGCTGCTCTGGCGGAATCTCTTCCGGTTTTCCCTCCTCATTCTTTTCTTTCAAAAACGTCTTTAAAATGGCAATGTTTCTCCGTGTTTTTGATAGCATGTGTTCTTGTTTTGTTGCTCCTTAATAAACTCATTTACGGGGTTTTCTAACGTTGGAAATTGTAGACTCGAGGTTTCGGCCATCTCGAGAAAATAATTTTACGAAATAAACTTGGCTACACAACTTCAAACCCCTTTCAAATTGTTTAGACGACCAGCGACCAAGCTAAGTTTCAAGTTGAGGAAGGTAGGGGAAGGCGCGAAAACACAGTACTTCTAGAAGGTTATTCGTGATTGGGCGAAACGTTTTATCCCACACGTAAAATTGTTGTTTCTCGGATTTGACTGGCCAGAAACGGCTGCCAACTGGGTTTTGAGACAGCAGATTTCGCAGTGAAAATCTCAGTATGTATGGAATAAAAAAAATTATGTTCACTCCAGAGGCGTTGCTAGGTGAGTCCTGGGGTGCCCGTGACCCCCCCCCCCCCCACCCCTTAGTGAGATAATTGTTTTATCTCCCAAGAATTCAGGTGGCGAAAACACGCGAATCCGAAGAATCAACATGCAACAAATATTTTCCAGTGCTAGGTAGTTACATACTCCATTTGCAGGACCGAACATCTGCAGTGGACCACGTTCTTGTTCGTATCTAAAATTATGAATGTGACCTTGTGACGCCCCCTTTAAAAAATTCTAGCCACGCCCTGCCCTCACTTCCACGGTTTTGATCTTCACTATCTCCCATTTATTTATAGTCTTGTTAACAGCTTTAGCTTGTTACGTAAGGAAAGCTCTCTTTCTCATTTCATGATCGGTTTCATCATCAGTCCAATCCAGACAAAATTGGAGAATAAATTGGAGGTGAATCTTACCATACAAAACTTGCGTACATGAACTTTATGTTTCATGAACAAACTTGTCCTGGTCATGACAGTTATTCAAAACTATGTGAATATAATAGGCATTGTTTTAGAAATTACCTGGACTTTTATTTGGGAAAAAATATGAACTAAAAAGCAACAGCAAGGGACTAAAATTACAAGGCTTAGACTCATGGGAAAGTTTCCACCTTCTTTGCCTCCTGCTGATGTTGAAAGAAACCTATATGTGACGTACGTAATTTATATTTTATAATTTTTAGAGTAAAAATGGGAGATGGTACTTATTCGAGAGAGGAAAAAAGGGGCATTTTGTAGCTCGTAGAATGTTCCTCATCATTGTTCAATAATACAACAGAATACTCTTAGACAAAAACAATGCCCCAACCTTAGAAACAGTACAGTTGTGGAATGTTGAGGTACCGTAAAATTCAACTGAAGAACTGTGTGGTATCCTAAAGCAAACGTTACTGAATTACATCAAAAGGGATGTTGTACAAGTTTAGGTCCTCACTACACTGAACTTCGTATCTGTAAATATTGACTTTGAAAATTTCAGTAATTACGGGATCTTCAGCGATAACAGTGACGACTTCATGGCAAACGAAGAAGAGAGGAATGACGGCAACGTCATCATTTATTCCTACAAAGACGAGCTTGGGTACTTCCCATATTTCAGCTGGACCGGAGGATAATTACTTATTATCTTCAGATCTAGGACCTTCGACTACTGAAGAAAGTGCTACAAGTTACCCAGTGGGATTCATCACATCCTCAGGATTTCCGACGAATCAAGTCCGAAGCACTCGTGTTCTTCAAACTTCAATCGATGATACTTTGGCAGAGGCGAGTGGCACGCTGAGTACATCTTCGTTACCAGGGAAGCCTGTTTCAACAAGCATGCCGGTGACGGCTTCATCCTCTGTGGACACAGAAATCATTCCTACAACTGACAAGGAGGAGAATCTGAAAACATCTTCTCCGACGTCATCCTCAACAAAGGAACAGGAAACAGGTATTTCGGTTGAACTTTGCTCGAAAAATTCTACAGAAGACACTCACTTTCTATATCTCTAATCTTTATCTTTAGTCAAGGTAATTGCCACTAGCATTTACAAGCGGCGAGGTAAATATCCACCTCTAGCCTCCGACACTGAAGTGAATACTTGTTTTAGTATATACTAAAACAGTGATATAATGAACATCAGAAAAAGAAAATGGCTTGGAAAATGGACGACTTCTCAAGTGACAATCCAACGCGGCTCGGATCGTAAGGGATTTTTTGTTGTAATTACTGCCATACATCTCTTTTTCTCGCTTACAGAAAAAGTCTTGTTTAGTTCTAGTGGCGACATTTCTTCAAACGGAGTTGCAAACCCTTTATGTATTTGAAACCATTCTGTAAAAAATATAATTCAACTTTGGTTGTCAAGTGAACAAGTGACATCAAATTTGGTTCTGTCCTCGGGTACCGCATGACCAGAAATGTGGAACCACTGTCCACTCGGCCGTTTCTAATGAAATGTCGATCACTTGTCGGAATCCTCGTTCGTGATTGGTTTACGTTGGTTGTGGTCATTGTACACCGATTGTTTTCAAGTTGTAAATAATGGCCGCGAGGTGAGAGAAGGGATTTTATTCCTCGCTAAGTTCGAATTCGTCTGTGGATATTTGTGCCATCAAGAGTAATCAGCATTTGGTTGCTGACTTCAACCCAGCAAAATATTTGGTCTGAGTTTTTTGGGTTTTGCTTTACAACATAAGTTAGTTGATTATTTGGGGTATTGCAAAAGTTCACAGCAAAGTCCTAATCAAAGGTAATTGATGACATATCTTTATGGTATCAGAGGAAACAGAAATCTTGGAGATGCAAATGTTACAAATGAAACAAAGCCAGCACAACAGAAACAAGTCCAATACTAAGAGTTGTCAAAAGAATCAGATTTGCGTGATTGTGTGATCTCTCCTCAAGGAAAATTATCGTACGAATTTCCCGCGCGAAATAATTTATTTTTACTGTCAAATTCGCTCTAGTTCCCAGAGTTTTAAGGACAAAAAACTGCTCTGTTGTCTGCTGGGAAATGTTCAGTATGGCTGAGTGTTTTCAACCCTTTCCATCGGGGATGTACAGGGAAGAAAGTTGCCAGTGTTCTTTAAGTCCATGCCAATTTGCTGACCGTGAGGGGTCACGTTAGGAAGGAGAAGGGTTTTTCGAAAAAAATGCTCGACTTTGTAGCGAAAAGCCGCATAAAGTACTTTGTGTACGAAGCCTGTAAGTTAGCCATCTCAGAGAGCAGATCATGAATTTCAATTTATGAACGATGACCGTAACTTCTGTTTATCCGCGGAAGCCTCAAAAATCTTTAAATTTAGTGGCTTTCGGATAATTTACAAGACAATATGGCAGAAATGGAGACAAGATGAGTATCATTTTTGAGAGCATAAACCGTAAGAATTATACATCCCTAATTTCTGAGATTGGAACTCCTAAGAGGTAAGACCACCCACAAAAAAGTAGAACGAGCACCGTAACATTGCCCCTTCCGTTTTCTTTAGAATCAATGATAGTCATTACCAGAAATCCGAGTCATATTGCGTCACGAATACCGCACGTCAATCAAAACGGCACTTAAAAATGGCTCTCCGATGTTACAAAGAAATGTATAGACGCTACAACAAAATCTTATTTTTTGCCAGTTCAAATAAATCACATTCTGCGTGCCGACCTCTCATTGATAAATTATATGTAACTGAACTACGAAGCAAACGTTTTTCTACAGTTTCGTTTCTTCCTTTGGCCGCGAAACAGAGCTTCACAAGCCACGATTATTGTTTACACTCCTTATATAATTTCACTAAATTTCCTTCACTTACCCTGACTTCCGAGCTTTAAGCTGCCGGCGTCGATCATGCTTCCATAGGTGCCGAACTCTCAAAAATTTCCTCAGTTTACGATCCATATGTTTTTTAACATGTAAAGTAAAGCCTTTCCTGATAAAATAGGAGGCCGCAAATCAACTAAGAAAAAAAGTATTTTTCACGAATGGATAGCCTTCATCAGATTTGGGCTCACGGATGTAATGTAGGACGCACAGAACAAACCCTTTCCATTGCTTCTCTTCACAAAAAATGCTGCCACGTTTACTTCAGCTTAACAGCCGAGCATTTCTATGTTAGGTACTTCATGTATCCATGCTTTCTCCTAAATCTGCGGTCGAAAGAGCAATGCACCTATCAATGTAAACCCCGTGGGGGGGGGGGGGGGGAGTGCGGGCAAGGGGTGGGGATTTGACCAAGGAGCAAAAATTCTGGTCAATTTCCCACGGGTGGGGCAGCGTATGTTCATCAAATGTAGTCAAAATCCCCACCCAGAGGCAAAATAACAAATATTAAAAGACAAGCTATGAACATACCTTTTAAGTATGAAGATGAATATCGGTAAAAAAAAAACTCACCTTCTCTGAAACCCACGCCATTCCAAAGAGAAGAAAGACGATGCCAGGTAGCCACGCTTTGTCTTGGCCCCAGTCTCTCTGCCGAACAAATCAAATGTCCCGACCCCCGAGCAAAGGTACTCAATCAAACCTCCCACTGAGGAGATGGATTCCTTGGTCAAATCCCCACCCTTTGCCCGCACTCCCCCCCCCCCCCCCACGGGGTTTACATTGATAGATGCATAAGCTCTTCTACTCCGCCAGGCCATGTTTCACATGTAAACGTAAACATGAAATCAGACTTCACAGCGCATGCGGAGTACTACATACCGAAACCACTGACCGATTTAAACGCGGGAGTAAAATGTCTTGGATTTCTGGTAATGAGTATTTCGGCATACGATTCACACAAATGAATTTTGAGGACGCCACTGCGCATGCGGAAGAAAATTTAGTAGTGAACAATAAAGGCAATAGAGTGTACATGTCTCGGAACTATCGGTCCGATAGTTGCCCCTTGGAAATTTGATGTTCTTAAAACAATTTAAAACAAATATTTGTTTGAAGAACATCAAATTTCCGCGGGGCAACTATCAACCTATATTTCCTCGACAGAAACACTCTATTGTTTATATCTATATATATATATGTATATATATATATATATATATGTATATATCTTCTCTTACTATTGCTGATTTTGAAAAATGTTGAAGTAAAATAAATAGTGTTACTGTAATACCCTAAGTGGCGAGAAACCTTTCTTATTGCGAGTTATTACTTTGGTAATATAGTTTGCTCTAAGTGAAGTCAGTTTAAAACTGTTTTACTAGTAATGAGTATGAAAAAGTAAATAGCGTTACTGAGATACCCTAAATAGTGAGAAATCCTTCTTATTGAAAGATGCCTTTTTGGTTTAGAAGAAACTGTGAAACCCACCGACCCCGACAACGAAGAACCCACAAGGACGACAACTTCAAAAAGGACCACAGAGGAGAAAAAGGGTAATTATGGCCTGGGTGATGTTAAGTGGCACTCTCTTTGAAGATACTTTTTTTAAAAGGTTGCTCAGGGAGGGAACGTATAACATCTTGAAGCCATTTCACTTAGAGAACAACAACAACAAAATGTTACGGCAAATGTTCTTTCATATATTGTGGGGAAAGCAAACGTTCTTCGCATTGACGGCACGACGATAAGCATGATCCTGACCGCGGAAGAGGTAAATCAGCGATTAAAAAAAACGCGCAGACGACCGATTATAAAATCCATCCGAGAAATGCAGAAGTTGTCGAATGCAGCAGTACGGGCTGCAACAAGAGACTCTTCATAGAATCGTAGAACCCCTGCTGAGGAAACCAACGCGGTCAAGGAACGTAGAGCGTTTTCGCGCGCTCATACGCTTTTTTCCCTGTCCTTCATCATATGGGGGAAAGGGCAATTAAGTGCGGGTTTAACATTTCTAAGTCTCCTCCTGTTGTAATCAAACACATATTAACCGTAAAGAAGATAAGTTTAAAACTTTCGATTTCTTTGTCTCAGCAGCTGTCGTAATGGAGATTCGTATCAACATGGAGTTTAAAGATGAGCTCCGAGATGAAAAGAGCGACTATTTCAAAACCTTTTCCTCTCTTCTGAAAAACGCGGTAAAGTAATGTTTTTCATTGACTACATTTATTATGGTTGCCTCTGTTACAGGTAACTCCGATTCTAAACTTATTTGTTCACATTACCTTTGGCAGATTTGGCAAGCATATTCTGGGGAAAACGTATTGGAAGATGTAGAACTGATATCTTTAAGGTAAACATTATACCTGCATTTTAAAAGCCATCTAGGGCTAGTGTTCTAGATCATCCCGCCTTCAGCCAAGCGTTGTCTGCTATGAGCTATTATGTGGCCATAAAATATTCCACATTTAACCGAAATAAAATTGATGACAGAAGTTGTTGTTTTTCAAAATATTTTCCCCTTGATAAATGTATTTTCCAGTACTTAGTAGTCACTCATGACAGAGCCACTAACATTTTTGAGAGGGGTACTGATCTTTGAACAATTTTGCGCTACGATTCAAGCAAGTTTCTATTTAGTTTTCTTTTACGTGTGTTGTATAAAACAAATAGATACATTTTGCCGTTCTGTCATAGATCCAAGAAAACGTCAAATTGTGGAACGAACCTTGGTTACGCTGTTCATGTGCAATTTTTATTCATGCCATCTTTTGTATTGGTTAAATAAAAAAAGCTCTCGACCAACAAGAACGCAAGAAAGTCACCAAGGTTTCTATTTTTTGTATCAAATAGACCTGGTAGTATTATGGCAGAATTCAAGCTCATCTTTAACTTTGATGTGAATGAAGATGAAGGATTAGCGCCACTCAAGATGGCGGTGACAGATGGAAAACTGGGAAGTTTGCCTGTGGATCCTAGTTCTTTGAAGCGAAAAATCAGTGATGAAGGTATCGAATTTTTCTGAAATTTTTCATTTGAAAACAAAGCAGAAATCCACTGATGAAGGTATCAAAGTCTTTCAAGATTATTAATCCTTTTGTATAGAAAAGCAGAAATGTACTGACGAAAACATCAAATGTTTTTTGAGATTTGTTTTTAAATAGCAGAAATCCACTGATGAAGGAATCGAATTTTTTGGAAAATTTATTATTTTCTTTTTTTTTTTAAAAAAAAAGAAAGATATCAAATTTTCGTTGAATGGGTTTTCGATTCTAAGGGGAGGGAGAGTTTCTACGATAGTTTGGTAAGGTTTTTTACAATTAAGTGGAAACAATCAGACTGAATTGAATGATTGTTTTGACATGTTTAAAATTGTTAAAGAGATTGGAAAACTTACTTCTAAATCTATAAATATTCAAAAGCCTTATTACAACAAGAGTGGGCCGTTCTTAAGATTCTATAAAACTCTTGAAAAACGTTAATTGATATTTTATTGCATATTTGTAATTTTGTCACTATTTATTATATAGACACGGGTGTTTTACTGGAAAATATACCACTCGTAAAATTCATAAAAACTACATCCGGGACCCGAGTGGTTTATTTTCCATAATCTCACACGTGAGTTTATCGATGACGTAATTTAGGTAATTTCCTTCTCGTGGCAAAAGCAATATTTTACTCACTCGCTGCGCTCGTTCGTAAAATATTTTTTTGCCACTCAAAAATAAAATTAATATCTTCGCGCCACCGTGTAATATCCTCTATATATATCACCTGTATCTTTGTGATGTTTATATCATGTGTGATCCACATATTTAGTTTTTTTCGTTGAGTTTGCAGTTGTTTATTTATTAAGCTTCAGTTGTACAAGCATTTTAACGGCGTTTTGTTTTCTCGTGCTGTAGACGAGCCACCAGAGAAAAGCACCAATGTGCCGTTGATTATCGGTATTTCTTGTGGAGTTTTCTTTCTGGTTGCACTCGTTACTGTGTGGTACGTTCGTCACCGTTTGAAAAATCCAAGCAAGAAAACAGTTCCATGTTCCAGTGCAATGCCAAACGAGTACGCCTATCCAAATCCACAGAAGTACGAGATGCAGATTGCGAAAAAAAAAGAAGATATTGCTTGGATTGAAGAGAGAGGCTTCTCCAACAGCGCAATGGAGTAGACGTGATGCAACCTTCCCCGCCATTGGGATGGAAATTCCTGTCTTAATTTTCAGTTTTTCATACCAATTTGCTAGAAATTATAGCAAAATAGGAGAAGAGAAGGAGATCTAGATACACTTAGCATGCACTTGTCTTCAGTGAGAAATAGATGATTACGGCATATTGTCTCCGATTGCTCCACTTACGACACTTTCCTATAGTCACTCGTATAAAGGCTCAGTCGTGTGCATAGGAAATACAGGCGTTCAAGCTAGTCTAAGGTGTACGACTTCAAATCGTTACATAGTTAGTACAGAAGCTGAAATTACTGCGCAATGTCGTGTCGTACGCTACAAATCACCTCAGTTGTGAAAGTACATATTTTGCCACCTTCGTAGTTGATTGCCTGGTCAGAAACGGGCCTGCATTTAGAGCTTTAGCTGTGGCCTTTACAGCCAGAGGTTGGTAACAGCCTTCAGGAATCATTATTCCTTTGCTTATCGACCCCGCGAACACATCTTACATTGGGACGTAACCCTTTTCTGAAACTGCGAGTGTCATTAAATAGAAGTAACAGTCACTTACAACTTACAGCTGTTAGCTGAATGACCTCCAGGGAAATGTTGTAACCACCCTCAGTTACAAAGTTACAGTTATTTTGTTATTCTGCATTATTAGCTATAGATGCTTCTTTGTGTAAGTATGAGTCAAATTTTAGGAACGGTTCTAGGCCATAGGTTACAATTTAGTTAGGTAAGAAATAAAAAGATTTTTGTCGCTTGTAGAAATAGTGCTACTGTTTTTATTTGGTTCAATTCTTCGAGGGAAAAAAGCATTCATAACGTCTAATATTGTATGAGAACGTCAAAGAGCTTAAGGTGGCTAACAGCAGTTTCCATTATTTTCTTTAACATATACAGTAAAAAGTTCCGAATGCAATTTCCCCCCGAAAGTAGTGACCTCAAAGTTAAGGTAATTTCCCTCTTAAGTACGAAGTAATAGTTATGATAGATATGACAAGCCGAATACCACACTGATCCAAGGTTTATTTTAATGACAAATCAAATTTGGAAGAAAAAGAAGCATTGGAACCACTTAGACTGGAAATTTAAAGTGGGAAACTGGGCAACCTGAGCGTTTATCGGACTTCCCTTAAAACAAAGAAAAAGGAAAGAGAGGGTAATTGAAAGAATCTGACGTAATTTTTCCCTTAAAATGGAATTAGGAGCACTTAAAATTAGTTCTATTACCGCGATAAGTTGGAAATTAGATTCGTTAGGGTTTGGTATTTGATTGAGACGACAAGAAAGGTTAAGACGTTTCAACACAGCCGCCATTTCTATCGGCAATTACGGCCAGAGCTCTTTGACGTCACGCAGACATTGCTAGGCTGCTAAGTTACTCCAGGATGGCGGCTTTCTGTGTCGATTTTAGTGCGAGATTAGACAGGAATTTAACAAGGTTTGGAAGCACTTTGAAGGCTGAAATTTTGGAGATTAAATAAAAATTTATCTATGTATTACCTTTCCGTTTGACGTTATCAAATTGTATAACATTTTCCACAAAAAAAAAGAAGCAGCATAAATTCATTGATAGAGGTGCCAAATTTTATTTTCCGTAATGAAATCCACTGATAAAGATCTCGAATTTTGGCGGAATGGGTTTTTGATTCTAAGGGGAGGGAAATGTCTAGAACGGGGAGGTTTTCTCACAGTTAAGTGGCAGCAACCAGACTGAATTGTATAAATGTTTCCGCGGACATGATTAAAATTGTTAAATAGATTGAAAAATCGATTTCTTAATCTATAAATATTGAAAAGCCTATAACAACAAGAATGAGCCGTTCTTAACATTCCATAAAACTCTTTGAAAAAAATTGATTGATATTTTATAGCAATTCATAGTTTTGCCATTATATATTTCACCTGTTTTATGCCGATATTTATGTCATGCATGATCCATATATTTAGATTTTTCGTTGAGCTTGCAGTTGTTTATTTATTAAGCTTCAGTTGTACAAACGTTTTAATGGCGTTTTTGTTTTCTCGTGCTGTAGACGAGCCACCAGAGAATTGAAAACACCAATGTGCCGTTGATTATCGGTATTTCTTGTGGAGTTTTTTTTCTGGTTGCACTCGTTACTGTGGGGTACGTTCGTCACCGTTTGAAAAATCCAAGCAAGAAAACAGTTCTATGTTCCAGTGCAATGCCAAACGAGTACGCCTATCCAAATCCACAGAAGTACGAGATGAAGGTTGCGAAGGAAAAAGAAGATATTGTTTACATTGAAGAGAGAGGCTTCTCCAACAGCGCAATGGAGTAGACGTAATGCAACCTCCTCCGCTATTGGAATGGAGATTCCTGTCCTAATTTTCAGTTCTTCATATTAAACTGTAGAATTTACAGGCAACTAGGAAAGCGAGAAGGAAATGTAGATACACTCAACATTTTTATCATGCACTTGTCGTAAAAAATCTTATGGTTATGACATATTGTTTCCATTTTCCCCATTTGACACTTGGTATGGACACGCGTTTAAAGGCTCAGTTGTGTGCATAGGAAATACAGGCGTTTAAGTTAGTCTAAGGTGTACGACTTCAAAGCATTACGTAATTAGTATAGAAGCTGAAAACAAGGAGCAATTTCGTGTTGTACGCTAAAAATCACCTTGTAAATGTACATATCTTGCCACCTTCTTAGTTGATTGCCTGCTCAGAAACGGACCTGCACTTAGAGCGTTGGCTGTGGCCTTAACAGCATCACGTTGATAAGAACCTTTAGGAATCATTCAATACCTTCGCTCATCGACGCCCAACACCTGTTACATTGGGAAGTAACCCTTTCCTGAAGATGCCAGTGTCATTGAATAAAACCAATAGTCAATTACAACTTACAACTGTTGGCCTGTGAGTGGCATATTGTCCTCGATTGCTCCACTTACGACACTTTGGTATAGACACCCGTAAGAAGGCTCGGTCGTGTGCTTAGAAAAATTCAGTACAAGCGCTTATTGAAGCTGAACACAAGCAGCAATTTCGACTTGTACGCCACAGGTCACCTTGTAAAAGTACATATTTTGCCACCTCTGAATTTGATTACCTGCTAAGAAACTGATCGACCTACCTTCTGATGAAATTTCAAAGTCAAACGAATTGAGATATTTGCGCAGCCTCGATTTGTGTGAAGTATTTTTCTAGTATTATACATAAGCAATAAAGTAGTTTTGCGAACGAAAAGCCGAGTGAAAATGTTAAAACCCAGCTCAGAATTGCGATATTTGTGAGACCTTAAGCTGTGTGAAAGATTTTCCCAGCATTCTACATCTGTAAGGGAGGGGCCGTTTTGGCCTGTTTAAGGATGACACTCAAACTGAAGGCCTTTTTAATGTTTAAATGCTTCATGTTTCATCCAGTTGGTGCTTATAAAAGGAGCCAAGCTGTGTTTAAAGTTCGTCCATCTCCAGAAATATTGGACACGCGAGCGATTGCGTAATCAAATTTCGTATTTCAGACTGGATCATGTTCGCAAAATTCTATAGGGATTTGTATGGAAATCGTAAATAAACAGCGAATATTTTCCAAAGGAGTAAAGATAGCAAAAATGTGCAAGTGTGGCCTAATAGGCTGATATATAATGAGACAGTTTTTAGAAAATCATGGCAAAGTAAAAGAAATTAATGTGTATTTGCGAAATTTTACTTTCCGAGTTGGAGTGCATTAAATTTAACAGGATCTGTATGACATTTTCAACGAAATCGGGAAGAAGTATAGTTTTTAAAATGCGATTTCCGGAGTAAACATGATGGGAGAAATGTGCAACCAGACGTAATAAAAACATGCTTTAACCTAGCTGACAAAACCGTTTATAAGCTGTGTAGTTTACCTTTCATGTGTATTTGCTCTGATTGAAAACCATCCACAAATGCCGTCGAGCAGAATCCATTGAAATCCCACGGTAAAATCCGCAAAATATGCCGAGTTCAAGAAGCGATATCTCGGCCACAATTGCCTCAAATTACGCTCAAAAGGCATCATTTGAAAGGTTTTTTCTTCCATATTTGAAATATCAATCGATCACGTTGGCCAGCAGCCTTTATAGGGGCATGCTTTCTGTTTTTCTCAACTGATTTTGAGCATCGTCGTGCCCTAAAACATGAGCCCACACACAAGCCTTGCTGTCAGTGGAAATTACCATTTTGGTAATGGTTCTTTGTTTTCTTCGAAAACGATATAAAACGAAAACAACCGATATGATTTCCCGTAATTATACTAGAACTACAGCACCAGATACTGCACAAAATTCATGATCACAGTACGTGCGGAGGATTTTTTTAAGCAAAGCCGAGCACCGGTACGCGGGCTCAAGTGTCCAAGATTTCTGGAGATGTGCGCTGACAATACTACCCCATCCCTCATTCCGGAGCATCTTAACGTTAACCGCAGTGCATTAGCTCTTTTAAGCATCAATGCGCTATTTCTTTTAGTTGCTCAAAGTAAAAAAACTTGGAAAAGTCGCTGTCCAAAAAAAAACTGATTGATCCACTACTCGTCTGAACGGCTGTGATAGGAACACTTACGTTCACTCCAGAATCATTTACAAAATAACATCCTTTTCATATGATGTGGCCTAAAAACGTTTGAGCAATGTGGGCATTTACTAGATCAGAGTTGGAATTTACGAAGGAGTTTGCAATCTCGACGTCAGACGACGCTTTGGTTACTTAAGCATGTCAGACTCGACTTCGTAAACGTTGTCAAAACATTTATGTGCCAATTTTGCAAAAGCCAATTGCAAAGCTTTTATCTTATTTTGTACTCCAGTGTATTTGTTTTCGATTGACAAAATAAACCCCTTTATTTTTAGCGAAGGTCACGGCCATTTGTCGAAAAAACCGTATGTGTTCATTTTCGTTAAGGTCCAAAATCAGCTTTACGTCCTTAAAGTTCCTGCTATTGCAATTTCACATGACGGATGTTAAAGACAAAGTTCAATTTACATCAGTTGAAAGGAAGAGAAGAATTTGATAACAAAATTTGAATTTGTGAGAGATGTTATGATGGATCAAGGCTAATTTTGGGATCTCTGGCTCGCTGTATTCTGAATCAATTTCATTTCGAGGTTTACAAAATTTAGTAAAGGCTTCAAATTGCAACAACAAGACGAATTGATAATAAAGCGTGATTGACTGACAACGACCCAAGGTTCAATATTTGTGGAAATGTGCTACATTCTAGAGAATTTTTCCTGACTTGCTCTATATCTGTACTGCCAAGATTTCGACTGCAGAGGTCAAGAGTTCACCTCGGATTCAGTTACATTTTACAACTTTATGTATCAAACATACAATTTAATAGCGAGCGAAAAATTGATCAGCAGTTTTTTTATTTGCACAAACGCTTTCATGATACTTTGGAGACAATCTCCCTTTGCAGGTATTTTGGAGATTCACTTTTCTTCCTTGTTGTTAAAATGTATTCATTAATGGAGAGACAGAGTTGCTAATGATTTGCTGTGTTTTGCTTCACTCATGTTTCATAAATTTTGGACAAATATAAAAATATAGAGCCGATATCCAGTTTTGTTTTTATTCACTGATCGTAACCTCAGGAGGTTCAGTGTCCAAAACTGTTTATTGTTCCTCGATTTCTGAAAGCCGAGTCGCGTGAATCATCGGAATTTCGACCTTTGTGCTGAACGATTAAAAATGACGGAAATGGCAATTCTTTAACGATAAAAGAACAATGGTCGTTTTGTTCAGAGCACTATCTGAGTTTTGAAATTTCAGTGGCGAAAAAAAAAAAAAGATTCCTGGATTGCGAATAAATACTAAGACAAAACCTTCATAGAGTAAGCATTGAAAACGTGTTGTCGTTGCTGAGACCCAGTGGATTTACCACATAGGATATAATTAAGCAGCTTTCTTTGTTTGGCTGAGGTCATAGCGGGGTTATGGTGTCGAAGCAAAGATAAGTCAGGTAGTGTTTGTTTGTTGCCTTTTTTCAGGCCAGTAATCAAGGAATCTCCAGCCGAATAAGCTATTGACTGACCGCCGACAAGCCGATTCTATGTACGTGCCATAACAACATAGCGACATTCGGCAAGTTAAGACTTCGGCCAATCAGATGAAACCTTTAAACTAGACCAACTTTTAGTTATAATCAAAAGCAATTGTATTAGGTTGCAACAAAAAAAAGACGCGGTTGTCGCTAGTTATATTTTTTAGTGGTTTTGCAGCCAGGATTGAGTTGCCTCAATGGGGTTCGTTCGCTTCTGTATCGTCGCAATTGTTTTCGTTTTTGCGATTTTTCATTCCTCTGTTGGTGTTCCAGCTTGCAATGGCTGCTGTTCAAAGTTACTGGACGTGCTTGTATTAATATGTTAGACTTATCCAATCAATGTTTTCGCTTCTTCGACATATTTGTGAGAAGTTGTGGAGCATACTACGCGTGTACTATCTGGGGCCAACATATGGTTATTCTATTGCTTACTGTGCCGGTAAGTACTTCTTTCGATTTTTCTAAGCATTTCCTAAGACTGGTGGTTATTGCAACCCCCCCCCCCTTCCCCTTAACAGCTACTGTCATCATACATGGCAATAAATCAACATTGAATGTGGGGGAGGGGGGAGATACTGCCTTTGGGTTATCTGTTATTACAACCAACCCCCTTCCCCTTGACAATGTGGATAGCTACTGTCATCAAATATGGCAATAAATCAACATTGAATGTGGGCGAAAAATTGGATGCTGGTTACTACTGGGACTTAAAGGGTTAACGTACGTAATCAAACAGCACAACTTGCAATACCATTTCGATTTCTTCAAATTCCTTGATTGCATGAACCGCAAACTCCCTTACAATGCGCCGAAGGAAGTTACACGGTGTTCATATCCGCAAAAAAAAGAAAAAAAAAAAAACAGAAAAAATGAATATTTAACAGTTATTCTCAGAAATCGAGGTGAGTAGTGGTAGAATATTACCACCAAATATTTCACGGAGATTGAAGAGAATAATTGTTTGAGTACATACCAACGAAGCAACCTCAGCAGGGAGCTTAAGCAAACATGACGACGCCGCTGAAGGCAACACAACTAGTAAAAACATTTAATCATTTACCTAGTGTGCTGCTGGAGACAGGCTCGTTTCATGATGATTTTGCTTCCTTTTCGCTTGCGAATGGTAAAATATTTCAATTGTTATTGTTCGAATTTCATCCAGAGTTTTGCAAGGAAATTATGCCGTTCAACATTACTGTCCTGGAGAAAACTTGAAATATTCTCATTTCACGTTGTTGTTTTGCAAAGGACGCACAGCAAAGAAAGTCACCAGTTTCACTGCGTCGTTTATTAGCGCTATTGTTTGTTGTCGTGGTGTTTTGCTTAGCGTCCTTAGTGACACCAGCTATAAAGCGCCGGTGAGAATTGTAGCCAGCAACAATTTTTTTATTATTTCCACGCCATTTTGATTTCTCTTACCAAAACATACTTAAGGCCCGTACGTGCTGGGCGCATTTTTGTTTATTTTGCAAAAAATATCTGTCATCATATTCCGTTCTGCAAGTGCGAACGGTGTTTTTTGTCCATCCAAGATTTTGTCAAGCGTACCAAACTTTAAAAGCGCCGTCGTCCTGCCTCAGAGCAGGACCAACTTTTGTCAAGCGTCAAAACTGTCAGACGATTTGCATGTGTTAAAATGGCTGGAAATGTCAATCAAGGAAGTTTGATCTCGCTTTTTAGGGTCTCAAAATTCAGGAAAAGTCCGCCAAAATATTTCATTTTTCGCGGCAATAGAGCTGAGAAGATGGAGAACGACAAAGACTTTTTGATGACCATTATTCGTACCAAGAGATGTTGAATGCGACTCCATACAACTTCTACGGCTCGCAGGTCTTCCAGTTACACCTCCAAATACAAGTCATCATGGCTCAGCACAATATTCAAACCGGCCATGTACAAGAACCGCTGATCATCGAAACGAAAACGCGAAAGGAACTCAAAGGAAGGTGTTAGATTTCAACGTGATTGACACTTGTGGTGTTTTTTCGGTGTTTTTAAGTGTGTACGCGATTATCAAATTCAAAACTTGGTGGAGACAAACTTTGTCGAGAGTTTTGTTGGAGCCAAACAAATCTTTTCAACCTGGTGCGTACTCGCCCTTACACAAGGATTACCCAGAAGCCCCAGCATTATTTTCCTCCTAGGAAGTAGATATTTAACAATTCTTCTCATAAATCGGGTTGAATATGGGGCAGAATGTTTATCGAGCTGCGAAGCTCCAAGGAGGTGGAAAGTGTCATGTTAATATTCCGAGGTAGAGAGCTGAAGGTTGCTGAGTTGGTATATACTAATCACAAGTATCAGGAGCGAATCACTTCAATTTACCTGAAGCGAAAAACTGGTTTAGAATTCATTCAACCGTTTCTCCCTCAGAGGTGATCCATATGTGACTTCTTACAAGTTCGCTGTGTATTAACTCAAAGAAAACATGTGATGAGATTTAATAAAGAGATCACTTTAAAGCTACAGAAGTGATCGAATACCATGTTCTTAAAACTAGCTCTTGAAGAAATGCAAGACCCCTGCTAAAAAGAGTTGTCATTCAGATCTTGGGAATGCCTGACTCTCACGTCAAAACATTTAATGTATAACGTGTATTTTTAAATTGGTCAAAATTCCTCACTGGAGAAGATGCAGTCACTGTGTAACCATTTGACGGCGTTCGCAGCGCAGGTTGTGGTCTCGCCAATTTGGATTGACTTCGACAAAGTTCCAGAAAGCTTTCTTTAATTATCTTGACGGTATTTGGGCAGGGGCGGATCCAGAGTAGTTCAAGTGATTTCCAGAAATCACTCAAATGTTTCCAAACCTGGGTTTGTTACTTCTCAGGTTGTTTCTTGAAGCTCAAGAAATCAATTATCCTTCTTGTTGCAGTGTTTATTATGAAATAAAACAAAGAAAAAAATCGTCGAATCTCGTTATACCGTCGATTACACAGCAAACCCAGTCCTTTCCGAACGAATTTGACGAATCTCCGTTCGTGCGCTTTCGCCCTTTGTCGAGACTTCGGAGAACAACACGAAAAAATTCGTAGGCACGACCGGACAAAATTTGTACGCAGTGGGTGGGAGTGGTTAGTTTATCAATCTTTCCACAAATCACTCAAAACCCTCCTCTATTGGCCAGAATCACTCGCATTGTCTTGCGAACTACTCAAACTTGATTGTGATTGGCTATCCAGGGCGCAAACTACCGTGCAAACTACTGACAATCGTATATAAAGGGAAGCCTCTCCCTGAAAGTCCCTCGTTTGTTCTTGCTCCGATCAGAGTTCATTGTTAAAGTAACTTGCGACGGAGGAAGACAAGGGAAATTTTAATTAGAAATGATGGTTCGAGGCGATCCAGTTTGTCGGAAGGAGGACTGTTCACAGTATGATGTTGGCTTGGTTTTCAAGGAAATCAACTCATATTCGGACCAGGACAAGTTCAAGTTCATAGAGAATGTGTGGAAACCAGGTGAGCTATTTGATTTCCCAGCGTCAGTGGAATGTTCGAATTCTAGCCGTCATTTTGTGTGGAGCTGGCTGAAAAGATTTCCCTGGCTAACATACTCTAAATATGTCGATGGTGCATTTTGTTTACCGTGTGTTTGTTTTGGAGTCCAGTGTGGGCGAAATACGAATAAACTAGACAAATTGTTCAAGTCTCCACGCACACTTTGGACGTCCGCCGTTTCACGTTTTACCAAACACGCCAGCGGGAAATGTGAGATGCATAATTTTGCAGTGATCGCAATGGAGAATTTTCTGAGAAACATGAGAATAGAAGCGGTTCCAACTGATCAGCAGATCAACAATTTACCTCAACCGCAAATCAATAGAAATCGCGAAATTCTGAAATCCCTTTTTAAAACAATTTTCTGCGGAAAAACAACATAGCCCTCAGAGGTACACGAGATGATGATCGAGGAAATGGCAGTCTTTCCGGTAATTTCCATGCACTGTTAGAATTTCGAATTGACAGCGGCGACCAAACACTAAAACATCACCTGGAAACCGCTCCCAGAAATGCGACTTATATTTCTAAAACCATTCAAAATGAGATGATTACAACTGTGGGTGCTATCATAGTGAATAATTTGTCACAGGAAATCAGGGACAGCAAATATTTTTCTATTATGCCTGACGAAGCAGCTGATATATCAAATAAAGAAAACCTTTCAGTGGTGATCAGATTTCTCGATTCGACCAAAACAGTCAGAGAAGAGTTTGTAGGATTCTACCTTTGTGAGGATGGAACAACAGGAGCAGCTATCAAAGATTAAATTGTATTAATACTTATATCTGGACAAAAAAGTCATTCTTCAATAGTTTTTAGAGTTATTTTTCCACTGACACTGGGTATTTGATAAGCTTAAATGGTTTTCACATATTCTCTCAGTCTGAGCTCATTGGACCACATCAATTTATACACTGATCTAAAAGGCTGTTGGCACCCCTACAAGCATCCAAGACAGCAATCCAGGCAGCAGATCTACTACATTTTCAAAGGCAGCCCTCAATCTTAATTGACATGCTAGACTCCTTAGACAACAGAAAGGCAAATTTCTGGACAAAAAAAATTGTTATTCTGGTTTGTCTGTGTAAATACACAGAATTGATTTTTTTGTACAGAATTTTGCCTTTCTGAGGAGGTACTGTTAATGTGTCTGAATGGCTTAAAGTGCTCTCAGAATGCAGGAAAATTGCATTCTGGGAGCACTCAATTTCAAATTTCCTTGGGGGAGCATGCCCCCAAACCCCCTTAGTTAAGGTGCTGCAAATCACTCATGTAAAATCCTGGATCCGCCCCTGGGACACTAGCCTGAAAATGGCAACTTACACTAATATGCCTACGGTATTTGAATATTTACAGGAGAGTATGAAAAATCCTAAGTGAACTTAGTTATGTACAAGATAAAACTCATATTAAAATAATTATATTGGCCGCAAAGATTACAGCAATTGCTGTTTTTAATTAAAATATCGGCAAGGTTCAGCTTTCTTAGTTTGTTTATAAAAACAGGTAAACTAGACGAATCTCTTTGACTTTCAGTAAGTTTTGACCATAAGAACGACAAGAGATACCTAACAGATGGTTTGCCATAGCGTATAGTTCTAAAACGTTTTAATACGAAGTCACTATTCCGTAGCGAGTCTGTAAAGCCTTTACGGACAAATAGATCGGAAGGGCAGAAAACTCAAAAGCTTTGTTTTATTTTTTCCAACAAACTAGAAAACAATCCAACCTTGTAGATCTTAGGCTGCGTTCCTTTGGTACGATCCGGATCAGGGTTTGTGATTTGAGGTCAAACGGATCATGGCGCATCAAAGAAACCGATGAATCTACACTGAATAAGGATTCATCGGTTTCTTTGATGCGCCATGGACAGTGTGATTTCCGATCACTAAGCCAAATCCGGGGGATCATATCAAAGAAATGCACTCTCAAAGTTTTGCCAATTCATTTTCATAAGTGAGGTGGAGATTTCACTTACCGTCCATCGAAAGTAGTGTAGTGAGGATCTCCCACAGAAGTGCAAAGTTTGACAGTCTTCTCGACCCTGGTTATCTACCAAGAAAAATGAATCCAAACAGTCAATAGTGTACAAAAAGACTATATATTCTTACTATGAACTACCCAGGCAAACGGTCTCTCTTTAAAGACGTAGAACAAGCTTTTAAGGCAAGCAGCAAATCTTGGGTATCCATCTTTGTGGTGGCGAAGCTGGACTGTGGAAATCAACAACGCATACGCGAGCTCCTGATACATACGGCTCCCTTTCAATGCTGACGCATAACATGAGGAACTATATGTTTGGTTTTGCAAAGAAATCCTCCAGGCGGAGGTGGAGTAGGCACTAACTATATTATGATAAATTTAATTTCAGGTCCCGAGGCAAACAGTTATTTTTGTTTTGCGAGAGTCATGATGTCTCCCCAGACGAAGTCGAGGGAAACATCACGAGTCCGGGGAAAACAAAACTACCTGATTTCCCAAGTGACTTGGCATTAAGTGTGAAGAACAAAGTGAAGAACGAATAAAATGTCAGTACTTAGAACACAAATTTATTTATCAAAAACGCTTCATGAATGATTTAAAAAGTAGTCTCTGCCACTCATTAGAAACCAAAAAATTCCCTTACTTTTCCCTAACTTTTCACTGACCTTAAAACAATTTAACAACCACACCACACTCAACCACACTCTGATGAACATGGCCGAAGGAAAACACACGTTCCTAAGCTTCCTCGGCTTTCTCTTCCTTATTTGGAAGAAGGCATTCACAAAAAAACACTGGCCAAGAACAATGCACTTGAACACATGCTCATTACACATCTACTACTTCACAAAAAGTTGTGGAACCCTGAAAACAAAATTCCCTGCCTTTTTACTGACTTTGTCAAGAATTAATATTTTCCCTGACATTTTGAAGAATTTCCTGACTTTTCCCTGAACCTGAAAAATTAATTTTCTGTTTTTTCCTGACCGTGGCAATGCAGCGAAAGTAAACGCATGTAGTGTTTTTCCCACTCTCTATCACGCCATCTTCCACCATGCTCTGATCACGTGCTGCGGTATCCCGCGCGGGGTACAGTTAAGGCCGGTTCACACTAAGGGTATTGTTCCTGGAGCAAGCTGGGGAATGCCCCTAGAGCAATGCTCCCTCGTGTGTACCAATGATTTCATTGGCATAATGGATCCTCGGCAGCAGAATTTCCACCCCGCAAAATGCTCCATGATATTAAACCGGTTAAGGTATCAGTAAGGGGAAAATTTGCCATTTTACAAACTTTAACTTTTTTAAACGGCTGGATAAATCTTGAGGTTATCTTTAAAATTAAAAAAACTCCACGAAAAAATATTATATCTGTCGCTAGTTATTGCGCGATAAAGATTTTTTGCACATTAATTACTTAATTGAGAGTTGACAAGTTCTGTCAAATGAATATCAATTGTCGAGGCAAGGTGTCACGTGACACTAATAACATGCTGAGTTTGACACGCGATTTCGCGCGCCATAATCAGTGCACGGATGTCTTCGAGGAACAGCAAGCGATCTTGCCCTTTTTCATCGGCTAAAGAAAGGCCAAAGAAGGCAGAAAACACTTTTGACAAAAAGTGGGCCGCTAAATTAGCGGTAAGCGACAAAGGGTCTTATTACAATCAAGAAAAATTGCTGGATGAACTCGATCGCGATCACGAAGCCAGCGAGCAAGCCGAAAGAAGCGCAAGTCGCCGTAAAATACAATTGCAATAAACTGTCGAAGCAGAGGAAATTGAAGAAGAGAAGTTTACGTTTACGACGTCCGCTCCAGCGTTTCCCTTAGTGCGCTTGCATTTTCTCGGGGATCTATGGGCCTTTGGCATCGTTACTGACTTGGCCATAGTTTTGAAGATTAGTCAAGATACATAAAATTTCATCACCAAACATCAAAAGATTATTTCGTGTTTACTTACCTTGGAATTCTGACTTCACACATGAAAAAGCGGTTTATTCACAGGAAAATAATTTAACGCGTGCCGTCGAGGGTAATTTGTACCTGTTCCATGTTAACTGTCACACTCCTGTTGTTATATAGAAAGTTGATTCCTCTGCGGTTTCTCCATTGGTGTGATAATCTCATTACACTTGGATGCCGCCGAATTTTAGTTTTTCTCTGTTTCTCGAAAGTAAAAAATAGGCGAGTTGTACGTGCACTTCGAGTTCCAAGTAGTCAACCCCTGGACCAAATTGGCTGAAATTTGGAGACCAGGTTGTCAGAACGTTCGCCGACAAAACCGTGTCTGCGAATTCTGATTTTTTTTTCTCATTAAAAAGTTATGCCTTTTTTTCGGGGGCAGTTCAATTTTTTTCCCTATTCAAACTTTATCCTCTTGTAAAAAAATAACAAACGCATGTGTAAAAAATCTGAGACACGGTTTTTGAGGTCAATGTGTGAAGAAACGGATGCCATGTTAATCGTTTTCTCCGACCTAATTTTAGCGGGCGTAGAACTTGATTTATGGGTTCGTGCAGGAGCCCATTACCAGGAGCCTTCCTCTGCTTCATGCGCCTACGACGGCGTATCCCCGTTTTGTGATATTTTTAGATCACGTTTTCCCGCGAACCTAGGCTGTTCCCAACGCGGTCCGCATGTGTTGAGATTTACGACTAAAAAGTAATGGCGGCCGAAGGTGGTATAGCGATGCTTCCAAAATTCGCTATTCCGTGATACCATAATGGTATTTCAATTTTCCTGTGGTGAGAGACTGGAACTTACAGCTTTCTTACAAGACAGTTCTATTGTTGGCACTCACATCAGCAGCACGAGCTCATGAACTATCTTCATTGGACTTGACCTACTCCCTTAAAAAGGAAGGTTCATGGGAATTTACTCTCCCCACACACACTAAGACCTCCAGGCCTGGTCACCCAGCCCGCAAGATTTTCCTTCCATCCTTTCCAGGGAATCTCAAGATTTGTGTTGTGCGCAGCCTTACAGCCTACGTGGAGAAGACGAAGAAGTTGCGTACCTCCTCAAAGCTATTCGTGTCTTATATTTCCCCTTATAAAGCTATTTCAAGCCAGTCTGTTTCTCGATGGTTATCAAAGGCCTTACGGTTGGCTGGGATTGAATTAGGATATACCGGTCACTCAACTAGAGGAGCATCTACCTCTGCCGCCGCTGCAGCAGGACTGTCTGTTGAGCTCATCCTGGAAGCAGCAGATTGGGCTTCCGCACATACCTTCGAACGCTTTTATCACAGGGAACACTCTAGTGGTTCCTTTTCCAGGGCAGTGTTGAACAGCTGAACTGATTTCTGATTTTGTTTGTATTTCAGAACTTCTTTGTTGTTACTGTTGTTTGGGCTTCAATTATTGTCCAGCATGCCTCTTAGAACTTTATTAAAGGTTTGGTTATGCTATCTTATGTTGTTGCTCCGCTTGGCAGTATTGCTTTGGGAATTCTGCATCAGTATTGCGACTATCAGTCGGAGAGGGGTGAAGGAGAAATGATATTTCCCCGGAGGGTCAGTACTTACCTGACGGGGAGATGTGGTTCTCCGAACCCCTCGTAGACTGATATGAGCAATACTGGTCCCCAAGCCATTGCAGCTATCTTCCTTCCCCACCCTGGTACTGCCAATCGGTGCGGCCTCACTCGCCACTACTGCGAGGAAGAGCACAAGCGCTTCGATTTCTTTATATTGTGGTACCCAGGCCGCGGCCGCGCGACATATGCATCAGTATTGCTCATATCAGTCTACGAGGGGTTCGGAGAACCACATCTCCCCGTCAGGTAAGTACTGACCCTCCGGGGAAATATCATATCTAAAATAATCTTTATTTTCGTCACAATTTATAACAGCTGCAAAATGGTCATGTGGAATGTTATGGTCACGTTACAACAAGGAAAATTTCGTCAACATTTTTGAGAATCAACGGCCAAAGTCGATACGTACAGAAAAATGTCAACGGCCTCGTGGAAAATATACTCCAGCGAATGCACAGTTCAGAATGTTCAGTCTTCGTCATCACTTTCGGCGAAGCCAAAATGGAGGGACAAAAACCACCCTGACATGGCTGGCTCTCTACAGGACTTCGGGACTGGAAGCACCAAACTGCCCACTTTTGAAGAGGCTGTCTTCTTCTTCATCTGTCAACGAGCAGATGGCGTTTTCAGAACGACGGCTTTCAGAACTAGACTTCTCCGTTTGGCTGCGAGAACTTTACGTGACATCTCAAATTCTTTTTGCACAAGAATATTGAATGGAGATTTCCCATCGGAATGGAATCTCTGAATGCTTCGATTGAAACCGATAGCGTTTCAGGCTCGTACTCGTCGCCATTAATTTTACGCAAGTCCTTGAAAAGCGTTGCTAGTAAAGTCAGCAAATGGTCAAGGTCATCAGCCGGTAGGTCCAAAACTTGTACATCGCCTTGTTTATTGATGACAAATAGCGTTGAAATGTTTTCATGTCGCTGACTGTTTTCTTTGTTGTGTTTTCACTTTTTTGCTCCTTTACGAAAGTTTAAATTTCTTCTTTATTGTTCCCTTCGTTTTCTCTCTCGCCAACTCGTTCTGTCAAATCACTGTTGTCCTGAAATTGTAACTCGTCCGGATAATAAAATTGACTCTCAGAGTATTCCTCTTCGTCACTCATTCTCAGCCGCTACAATTCTCAGACAAAAAATTCGATCGTTTTTTAATTCCTTTTTGCTTTGTTTTTGCAAGTCCGTAATCGGCCCGTGGGCATTAAGGGAGAATAATGCCCTACAATTCATTGACAGTTAGCCAATCAAAGCGCACGTTATATCGCCTACAAGCAGAAGCCATATAATAATCCAAATTAAAAGACGGTTATACGATAACTAAAGCCGAATACGATATTTTTGTGAAAGAATTCTGAAGACGACGGAGGATGCGAGATAATGCTGGATTGGCTGCGTGAATAAGTATAATCTAGGCGATGTGAAACCGCTTGTGCAAGCGCTTGAAAAAACTAGAGAACAATACTACCCGGATGAAATTGACATGTTAAAAGATTCTGTGAGTATACCCGGGATTTCAATGACATGTGTTCTGAATAAAGCAATCCGATTAAGAAAACCCGGGTGCTCCGTGTTAATAGGGACTTTAAGCAAATCACTACGGCGACCTCTACTACGGCGGCCGGAAGTAAACATGCCCAGAAATGACGCAGTGCGCATGCTTGGAAATGTCTCTTCGCCGTAGCGCCGAATCCTACAACGTGAAGATCTGTATTCTGCCGTAGTCGCTAAGTACTACGTTGGTATAAAAGTCAACTTTTCTCCTATTTTTCCAATCACTGATTTTAAAAACCACCATAGATTGTTTTTCACTTTATCAAGAAAGCAGTTGAGGCTTCTGGTTTACCAGTAAATAAGTTTTCCCTGCGTTTTCGTAGTTTGAGATTTCGATCCTCAACAGAATGTGATTCGAGTGTGCCATGGCCGCCGTAAAACCACCGGAGAAAACGAAGGCCAGATGAAAACCGTAAGTACGACTGTCAGCAATAAAGATAAATGTAACTGAAGGTTGTCTAAACAAGAATAAAATATCTAAAACGTTGAATTTGTTGATTTGTTGTGAAATACGATACATGAGATGAAAAGTCACTTGCTGCGAACTCCGCGATCATCATTTTTAGTTTAGTTTTCGCCCTCCGATGATGTTTACTATCACTATTTTTCTTGGCAAATGAAATATTTAAATTGGCCTTTTTCTTACTGGTCCACCATTGAATTCTGTTGTTGATAAATTATATTGTAATTTCCAAACCAAATATCTAAAATACGAGAGATGGCAACAACTTAAATATGAAGCGTTATCTCAAGTATTTCAACACATGACATGTGATCACTATTCTCTATTAGAAAGATGAAAACAAGTGAGAAAGAAATGCCGTAGTCACTGTTTGGACCGAGCTTGCTTAAAGTTGAAATTTGGCGAGCTACGATGACGTACTCTCCCTAGGACTCCGCATCCACGACCGCCGTAGTAGAGGTCGCCGTAGCGATTTGCTTAAAGTCCCTATTGTAAATGTAAGACCGATGGAAGTATACTCACCGGGTGCTCCGTGTTATTGTAAATGTAAGCCCGATGGAAGTATACTCACCGGGTGCTCCGTGTTATTGTAAATGTAAGCCCGATGGTAAAAAACCCCGTTGTGACACCTGCCGAAGAATACGGGATGCTTGTACCATTCCCGCAAAAAACAAAGCCTACGAGTTACTGAAAACTGGCAAGATTGGTGGGCCAAGTTTAGTGTTTACTCGATATCACGAAGCAGGAATTACGAACATTCGATCAACATCCAAGTTATGCAAGAGAATCGTCGGTTTAGATGCCAATAGCAATTATTTGTATAGTTCTGGGTTGGATATGCCTTGTGGAAAAGAAAAATACATGGAAATAAAATACTCCGATAATGCAAAATTAGTACATGAAATTTGTGAAAAGATTCTGTTAGATAAGTTATTTGGTTATGTTCAAGTTGATATTCACGTGCCCGATTATTTAATAGAAAAATTCAGTAAGTTCCCACCGTTGTTTATCGTGGATAGTGCGTACCAGAAGATTTGGTTCCGCAGCATATGAAAGATTACCGGAAAGAAACCGATAGAAAATTAATCAAAGGCAGTCAAAAATTATTAGGAGTGACACGCACGAGTAAGATTCTATTGTATACCCCGCTGATTAAATGGTACCTTGATCATGGTTTGATCGTAACAGCTATCTATAAAGTCATTGAATACCAAGCTAGTCGATCATTCAGTTGGTTTCCTGCCAAGTCAGCAATGCTCGTCGAGATGGTGATAGTAATCCAAAACTGAAATTATTGGGGGATGCATTTAAACTCAAAGGCAATTCGTTTTACGGTAAGATGAAAGAAAATCTTTCCTCTCGCCCTATTCTGCACGCATCCAAATTTTGGAAATCGGTTCAAAACACACACGGAAACGCTTGCTACGCAGGCTTTTGCTTGTGGTGTTCCATAATAGACACGTTATTACGCAAATATTATATTTAAACCAACTTTCCTGACCATCTGGCTTGATGTAATTGTTGTAATAAACTTTCTATATTGTTTTTAATTGTGTTAAGCTTTGTAACTGCGTCTATCTAGTTATATAGTCTTTCTATGTTTGGAACTGCACTATCTACATTTTTTATTAAACTTAATGTTTCCTTTTGTTGTGTGGCATCCCCGTTATTGACAGTGTCGAGTTTTGCCGTTGCTGTATTAACAATAAAATTCTATTATTCGATTTATTTGCCAGTCAAATTTGTTGTTGAGATGTACATGCTTGGTTGTTAAATACTGTAATTTTCAACGCTAATCGCGTGTTATCTGATAATGCGCACTTTTACAGGAGATAAGATGCCTTGTCCAAGAGGAAAGGTTGGACAACCTCCAAACTGCCACGGTATGAGGAGAAATAAAAATAA
>OX453278.1:3202500-3242500 GCA_949710005.1 Ricordea florida
TGGTTCCCTGCTAGCAGAGGTCTCTCACGGCGCGGCAAAAAAAAAAAAAAAAAAAACTGATAGAAAAATAATTAAGCTGATCATGCAAGCACTCGAGGATGTTTACAAGAAGTCAGAATTACTTATGTAAACCCTTGCTTGGGCCAAGCTGATTTTTAATTTGTAATCCGAGATAAGTAAATCATTCATAACGTGTTTACAAATCTCCCTCCTTTCATTTTTGCCGCGCCGTTAGAGACCTCTGCTAGCAGGGAACCGGTATGGAGAAAACCATTGTGAAAACCAGAATTTTAAATTTTGAGGAAGGCTATATATTGCTTTCTGGAATATGAGATTTTACCATTTTTACCCTTTTCTCTTAAACTGGTTAAATGCTGTAGTGTTATGAAGACATGTTGCTAGAACCTGTTAAGTTTGCGGATGTTTGCGTGCTCACGCAATCTTCCTTCTAGAGAATTCTAGAACACGCTAACATGATGTAAACAAGTTAAGTATTCCTTCTATAAATAGTTATTATTGTAATCTTTCAAAGTTCTGGAACTATCCGTAAATGTATTTAAGGAACTTTATCGCACAACTCTAGCACTTGCGTACGGACGCTCGAAGTTAGTTTTAAGTAGTCAAAAGTTAATTGGACATCGCGTTTGCCGAGACTGGAGAATCGAAGCTATCCGCAGGAGAATTGAAGTTGTTTGCCCTCAAGTGGATGTCTCAGAGGAACTCGTGAGTTTAAACTGTCAGTGGTGACTGAACGTATTTAGATTTGAAGTAAACTGATAGCTTGTTAGCTCATATCTAAGCTTAGCGATCGCTCCCTTTGTAGACTCGAATTATTTCAGTTGTCAGTTTCAAATAAATAGTTGAGTTCGTAAGCTGAAGTACGTTTGTCACTTTTTCTGTACGGACAGAGAACTCTTATTTATCTATAAATTTGTCTGTCTCGTAACATGGAGCAATAAACTACATCGGCAATCAGTCTTTGTTATGAATTGCCTGCTTAGGTGGGTGGTCGCGGGGGAGTTACAATATACACTTTGTTTTATTTGTTCTTTAAGGTCAATGTTATAGAGAAATCTTCGCAAATCCATAAGTGCAAGACTATAACCGATCCCCATTACAAAGCATTCCACACTGAAAGGTACTTTAAGAATCTTTAATTTTGACCTAGGATCATCTTAGAGGAGAAGATCTAGATGTCAGTAACTTGCTACCGCCGCCTTCTCTGGACCTCTCAGGGCTTAAATTAATCAAATATTGTTCACATACAAAGGACTTTGCTAGGAAGCAATTACTTTGCCGAGGAGGGCTCTATGGTTCCGGAAAAGTCTCTATGTGTTGGTCTAAAGTGTTTGGTTTAGGTGACCATGGCGAAATGGCGATTGAAATGTCTTTCTGATCTTGTAATCTAAGTCTCTCGGGATTCCATTTGAGCATGGACGGCGGGACCGGGTGATTGATTGTCTGACTCACTAGAAATCAACAGTTGTGAACAGCTACCATGCATTTGGTAGTAAATATACGCCCACTGAGTAATGAGCTGATGAAGGTTCGCATGCTTGAAAGTGAACCCTTTTCGTCCCAACTTTCATAAACGTTTAGAGCATTGGTCCTGGTAGCGTTTCGGTTAAAAGCGAGGGTAAGCCATACTGTTTTCTTGCAAGGTTATTTTAGTTTATATTTAGGCTGGATTGGGGTTAAATAACTGCATTTTCTTCGGTTCGCAGCTGGTTCGATTTTATGGGCCATGGTGATTTTATTTTGTACCGGAATATGGAAAGGAATTTCGAGGAAAGAGGTCTACTATAGCAGCGATATTCGCGTGGTCGCAAGTTCGAATCGCGTCCCAGCCTTTTCTTTTTTTCAGGCTAAATCGCATTTGCTAAAAATTCCACAAGTACCCGGCATAGAGGATTAAATCCTCAACTACGTTTTCAACTGCAATGCCAATATGTGATTCATTCCCTATACTCAAATTGTTGAGAAAAACATTGCTTTATTCTATAGGTTCAAACAAGGCAGTGGTCCTGCAACAGTGTTAATAGTGTTACCTGCAACTGTGCTGCTGCACTGAGGGACCATAATGACGTCATAGAATTTAGCTGCTGCAACCCAAAGTTATATCATGATACAACGACACCGATGAGGGTTAAGTTACTAATTATAAGCAAAAAGTGTTTGTCAGCTGGGATTTCTATAACGCAAGTCATAAATGGTTTTAATAGCAAGTACGAGGTAATTAAGGAACTTCTTACGTATTTTATATCACGCCTCAGTGCCCTAACTGCCTCATTAATGACGCTTCAGCAAGAGGCTTTGTTGACACTTTCAAGACAAGACGATAAGACCACTTGCTTTATTTTATAACAAAATTGATAGAAAAAATAATTAAGCTGATCATGCAAGCAATCGAGGATGTTTACAAGAAGTCAGAATTACTTATGTAAACCCCTGCTTGGGCCAAACTGATTTTTAATTTGTAATCCGAAATGAGTAAATCATTCATAAAGTGTTTACAAATCGGGTTCAGCTGACGGAATGTTCGTTTTGGCGTCCATTCTCTCCTTAAAATCCTTTCTTAACTCATCTTGTACTCTGTTCATCGGATTGGCTTGAGACATTTTTTAAGCTTGTCAACATTTTCATTCCGTTCTGATTTGAAAAGCTGTATTCTGGATGCCCACTTTACATCTCCATTAGATATAAATAACATTTACGAGATATCTCTGATAAAAGTTTAACAACACTAATTCGCATCTTGCTACTTCAGAGTTGTAGATTTTTAACTCCTTTCTTTGTCGATTTTCACAGAGGACGATATTAATTAATTGTCCTCCTTTTTTATTCAAAGAAAAGAGATTTTATTGCAACAATAACGTACTTACATGGATCACTTAATTACCCCCTTCCCTCCCCGATGCACATACAATTCATTCACGCTACGCACGCACGCACACGCACATACACGCACATACGCATTTACATTGTATCAATATTTGGTATTTATGTCTGTCTATAATACACGTATGTTTTGATATAATAATTAATTAGCCTCACTCTGTAGGTTCTCATTGCGACAGGCGTAAAAGTGGAATTAACACGTAATTATTGGGGAATCGATGTTACCATTTACACTCCACGAGCGGAAAAGGAAAAAAACGAAGATGGGTTGTGCTTATACAAAGGGCGAAACATCAGAGCGGAAGTTAACAATTTCGGAAACACATCGAGGTATGTATTGGGAGAGAAGCTTAGGCATGCCCTACAGCACCTAGAACTGAGTATCATTAGAAGTATTACTTTTGTTAAAAGTACTCCTTGTTTAAGGAAACAAAAATTTCTCATCACCCGAGAATTCCAGAACTCCTAAGATATGAAGTCGAATACTTCAACGCCTACACTACCACGTCTTATCTGCTCAGCTTTAAAGACCGGTAAATGGTTAAAAGAAGAAGTAAAATGAACCAAATCCTGTAATGTGATTGGCTGCTCAAGAAGAGAATACAAACCAAATACTGTACTGTGATTGGCTACCTGAGCAGGCAAAATGAACCAATTCAGTTCCCCACGCGCTGCACAAACGTTTTTGGATTTTGGGCATACAATGATTTGACAATAACTTTATAACTGACAGACTGAGGGGTTTGTAACTGGTGAGATAAAAGTGTTAGACCTACTGTGCTTAGGCCCGGTTCAAACGTCGAACTTTACATAAGCCGAATCTAATTCAAACAGGACGCCAAGGGGCGTTTCCGTGGGATGCACTGGCCTATGAATGGTTACCAATGGTCACAATCAGTTTACGAAAATTGACCAATTACAGTAACCTGCCATGGTAAGTCAATGCGACCAGGAGATGAAATCATGGGTGAAATAAGGGAAGTGGTGAAAGTTACCAGACAGATGAGCCTTACTCAATGCCGAGGGAAAACAATGGATTTTTCTCATTAAATAATAATATACTCCATTTATATTGCGCATATTCTGTATTAATAATCATATGCGCATTACAATCAGACCAATAGACCATGACACCGGGAACACGCCCTACTCTTTTCGAACGTAACAGTGCCATGGATTCTTTTACGTCCCACATTACAGATAGAGTTGTGAGACGGGGCCTACGGTTTATCGTCCTTATCCGAGAAGACTAGAAAGTCTAACCATTTGCAGATGCCATTACAAAGGCAGCACTTTCTACTCAATTATTTTAAGACCATGAGTGTTGGTCCGGCCGGGGTTTTGAACCCGCGACCTCCCGCACGGTAGTCCAGTGCTCTACCAACTGAGCTAACTGGTCGGCGGTTTGCATTAGATTCGGCACATGTGAAGTTCCACGTTTGAAAGGGCCTTAGTTTTCAGAAGTTAGATCAACGGAAATATCACCGTGATAAGCTTTGTAGACTGTAAATTTGTCCAAATTAGATTCCGTCATGTTCATTAAGAGGAAGCACTCAACATGGTACCGTGCAACCATGCGATCGAAAGCAAGGTCGCCTCCTGTAATCATGAATTATAAATGCTGAACCAGCGGATCATAATCACAGTCACCCTGACTGCTTCCTACAACAACGAATGCTGCCTGAAAATGAAATTATTGGTCTACGGTTTGCCCTCAGCTGATACTTTGGCCCCCTAAAGCTGGAGTGTGTCACAAAATGAATTTGATGCAATGATCTTTAACCTTTGAGGGGAATCAGTGAAGGCTCAAGTTTATACGTGGCTGAATCACTATCTTGATTTTATTCTTTGTTGCCAGGCTAAACCCCGGCGAAAGCTTGTTTGATAGGCTACCAAAGCCGATAGAAGTAGACCCATCGGCGTTTGAAGACGCTTGCTCTTGCGATACAAAGCAGAATACTGCACCCGATTGTAAACCGGGAATTCCGATTCTTTATCCAAATGCAATGAATCCTCTGCAGAAAAAGTTCAGGGTTCACATTTGCGACAGGGAAGGGGCACGCGACATTCAGAGATCTGATGACTTGACAGATGATGACTTTAGCCAGTTGATTGATCAAGACGAAGTCAGCAAGACAAAAGAACATCGTCGCGTCAAAAGAGCACCTGGGCCAGTTTCTAAGTCGAACGCGACCGCATACTGTAAAGAGAAGGTGGCTGAAACGGACGTCGCCAAGCTGTGTGCTGAGCTGGGAACAAACGTGCACGCATTCGTTAATGCTTGTTCAGCGGATATTCAGGTGACGATAGAATTTCATGCCTTCAGTAATAACTATTTAGTAAATCAGGCGGATTTTTACTAGAAAACTGAGGAATCGGATTTGGAGTCGCAGTAGGAGGCACCGAGGGATATAGTTTCCAATTCTGCTCACACTTCGTTGTGTTTGATTCTGTGAAACGAAATTGACGAGTTGGTAAGCAGAAGCCGATTGACTGACCAATCACATTGCTTGTTCTACAGCACTGTAAATGGTTCATTCTTCCGCTTTCATTCTCCGATTCCGACAATTCACTTTTCCTAACGAATCGAAACGAAACCACGAACGCCTGAATAGGAAGAAAATGAAAAAGATTTAATTGCTCCGACACCGTTTCGTTTATGAATGTGCTTACGAACCCCATGTTGGATTTTAACCAGAATAATGATAACTATAACAAAATTATCAAAACTGATTGGCTATCAACTGCCCTGACTTCAGCCTAGGACAGTTTAAACAGTTCGCGTCATGCCGAAGTAATTGGACAGTACGCGCCATCACGCGCGCGCGTAAATGGCTCAAGTTGTTTTTTTTTTCGCTGCTAGCAAAACAAATCTTGGAATTTCATGTGTCAAGAGAGCTTTATATATCAAAAATTTTGTTAGAGTTATGATTAATTGATAACAGAAGTTCGTGTCGTCCAATTCGGTCTGTAATCATACTCGTGATAAAATAAATCGGACTCCCGCCACGCGGTCGTCCGATTTTGTTTATCACTCGTATGATTAGTGTATATAATAGGACTCCATGCTGTCCAATTAAGAAAATATTGGATGAGAAAATTCAGAGGAACACCAAAATTGGACAAGGCCGCAGGCCGAGTCTAATTTGATGTTCCAAGGAATTTTCGAATCCAACATTTTCTTAATTGGACAAGCACGGAGTCCTGTTATTTGTTAATTATATATCTACCTCTAAATCCAATATTGGCAACTGTCCAATTTTTCTTAAATTGGATAGGTGTACAATTTAAGAAAAATTGGACAGTTGGCAATACAGTCGATTGCATCTACCCGTGAACGCACGCGCTCAAAACATGTTTTCACGTGATGTCAAACGTCTGAGTTTCAGGCGTCAAACTTTGAAGTTTTCCCGCCCAAATGTGAAGTTATCCTTCTCGGCACTGCTCAAATGGAAGATGTTTTCAATATCAACAAGGAAGAAATTATCAAAAAGGTGTCCCACTTTCAAGCGATTTGCGGAATCAAGTAAAAGAACTTGCGCAGGATTATTGTTTTTCAGAAGTTGGGAGAAGATTACGCATCAGCAAGGGTGCAGTTTCAAAAATCGTTAATCGAGGGAACTTCACATTTGGGCGAGAAAACTTCAAAGTTTGACGCCTGAAACTCAGACGTTTGACGTCACGTGAAAACATGTTTTGAGCGCGTGCGTTCACGGGTAGATGCAATCGACTGTATCTCTGATTACCATCACTAATTATTAGCAACGAGCATTGCTTGCTTTCTAAGGGAAGGAGTGTCTGGTAGTAAAACGCATGAAAAACGCAAATACCAGAAGTCTTTGTTTTAGCATGGGTATAAAACTTGATGCTAAATCGATCTGGATGCCCAAACTCAGGACAAGGAATGTACTGTAAGTTATACCCACAGTTGTTGTTTACAACACCTCCACACTAGACCAAAAGCCACATTTTAATCACATTTAAGTTGCATTAAACAACCCTAGAACTTGGGTCCACATTTAAGTCTAGTTTAATTGTTTAAAACATCACTTAAATCAATGCTATTGTCATAGTGGGGTTTAAGTGCCCCTGAAACATACATTATACACCTGAAGCCATTTAAGTTCCTGAAATGGAGATTAAACATTCTCTAAATTAATGGTTGTGTTTTGGTTCCCATAAATGACTATTTATTGATGTATAACAGGAATAGTAAGAATTAAAATTGTCCATTGTGTAACATCACTATGCACTTCATTGCTTAAGTATTTTCAAATTGTCTCTTCTCCATAAACGAATCATAACACCAAAACATGAAAGAAATATAAAGGTGTCTTGACATTTTGAACTCAGTTCAATAAAAAAGGAATATAATCAGTTAAGAAAAAATATCATCTGCAACCTACAGGGCAAGAAAAATTACCATATTTCACTAATCACACTAAGACAAGTGAATAAAGAAACTTTAATTCTATCCGTATATGTAGTCTCCATGTCCATACAATCTAATATAGTCATGTACCTTTATTAGCTTATGCATCAAAATTTTGATACCGGTGCTACTAAAAATATATCTTGTTCATCACATTCATCGGAAATCCACAATCGCCGACGGCGACGCTTTAGCGATTGAGAAGAACATTTCGTTTTTGTGTGACGACAATACGAAGATGAATGTGCAAAGGACTTTCCGCAAGTTTCCACAGAAGAAAGGGCTTGGAGTGTTTGCGACGAAACTTGTTTCAGGATAATCTTCGGCCTTTTTGTTGATTATCAAAGAAAACCGCAATCGGTAATGGCTAATTTGCGGCAAGAGCAATGAATGGCCCTATTGTTATCTCAAGTGTAATTTGCATTTGGTTTTTCTGCTTCATTGCAATTGGTTGGTTTTCGATAGTAAGCCAATCAGAAGGCGAGAGTGTCGATCGCGGGATGTATGTTTCATGTAGTTAGTGTCATTTGGAAGTTCGCATTCTAGCTTCGTTTCTTGCCGTGTGATCGATCGTTTTTTACATTTGGTTACAGTTCACTGTTTTCGGTAATGATGACTTTACTAGGTGCTCAACAGGAACGACAGCTTCTTATTATTGAAAGGATGAGCGGAAGAATGGATACGATTTGTGACAGTCAAAAGAGACTCGAGGATGCCAATGCAAGCCTGCGACAGGGGAATGAAAGATTAAGAAACGAATTGCAAAAGAAGGAGAAGCAGGGCAACCTACGTGGTTTGAGAAATTCTCGGCGGAGTTCTACTATTGAAATAATCAAACAAGTTTACTGCAAGCCTGGGTGGGTTTGCTACAAAGCAACAAACAATACAACAACAAATGAAATATACACTGTACATGTAATGACCAAGTAAAAAACACCAGTGTCTATGAAGGAATAAATTTGGTTGGTGAATTAAAAGATGCTTATGAAATGAATATGGCCGAAAGGATAAAGGTGAAGATTTTAAAATTACAATATAATTATGATCATTTAATTACCCTTAAACATGACTTTTACACACATTTAGAATGTGTTTAAGGTTCTAATTAAACATAATGTAAAAGTCAGAAGATATTTTGGTTGTATTTAATGGTCACTTAAACATGCATTAAGCTTTAGCCTTAAGGGTGTTTAAGGCGGGTTTAAGTTGAAATTAAACATATTTTTAAGTTCTTAAACCTGTAATTAAATGTAGTAAACATAACTTTAAGCCAAGATTAATTTCTGTTTAAGACTGCTTAAATGTTCTAATGTTTTAATTGACCAATTAAAAACTCTTGTTTGGGCCCCCACTGTAACTAAGTGGACATGGGCACCGGAAAACCTTTTTGTTTGTTGAATGTTTATCAATGAAGCAAACCAATAATATACCTTTAGTTGTTACGTCGTTTGATCCGATTAATAACTAGACGCATATCTTCGTGAACTCGGGCTTCCGTTCTTAGAAACGCCAATCATCTTTGCAACTTAGCGCATTAAGTGGCAGTCCCGCTAAAAGCGGTCCACTCGACTTCGGGACCAAAAATAGTTTTCCTTCATTTTTTGCCAGTGAAAAGGGTTTAGTGTATACATATAAAAAAAACAATGAATTATTTTCCAATTCCTTATTTTCCCTTCGCTAGAACCCAAAATCGAGTTTTGGCCCACCTGAGCTTGCCGACGGTGATCGAAAGGGTAAAATTCACCGATTTTGTGAAGCGCGCTTCTTCCATCAAAATGAAGCTCACGAAATTTTCCTTTCATGCACATTCTAAGGTACATTCACTTCCTTGACTGACGAAATATGGAATCTTTTCCGAAAATTCTAAGCTGATCAGCGAGGCTGGAAGACACCCTACTCTAAGGCCCTTATTCGCCTACTAAAATTTAGTCAAATTTGACAGAAAAAATCTCAAAAGAAAACACATCACAGTAAATTTCGTACCTTGATAAAGTGTTTTATAACTTCAAACCGGTGGGTATCTCCTTGGATTGCGCGCGAGAACAGATTAAAATCTGTCACAGTCAGTGTGTTTACATAACTATCGCTCGTGTCAAAGCTCATTTGCATAATCCGTGCACACGGTGAAAATACTTCTTCTACAGTCCGGGTTCGTTTGCTGACCTCCTGAATAGTGGGAAATAGCTTCTTTTAATACTAATATTCACTAAAGATCCAGTGCTGAGGTGAATGTTCCGTTGAAGTTGATCAATCCTCAAGACTTGCGGGACTACAAAGGTAAATTATGGACGTGGCGTAATTAATCGTAGCCGTAGTCCTACAAAGTTCATTTGGTAAACCTTTGCAGAAGTATCGTTGTGAGAAGAAGAATGTCCAAAGGTTTCAATCTACCGTGTACAAGCAAACGAGTCCTGTGCTACCGGGAGTGAACTGGGAGCTCCAAATATGAAAATATAATTTCAAAAACAACAAAGAATTCTGTTCAATCCTGTGAAGAGCAATCACCAAATACACGCGAGCGACACGCTTGAATGGAACCTTTTTCACAACGAAGGGGCTTTACTTCTGTTTCATATTCGATGTTTGTCATTCTAGTGTCATCGTAATATATAATCTAGATCTAGTATCCGTTGCAACTCTGAAAACATCTTGTCAGCATTCGTCACATTGTCACGCTAGAAACGCGGTCGCCGTCCGATCGCAAGTAGACCTGGCCAATGTTAGGCTTTTTTCCTTTGATGATTTTTAGAAGGTGTTCCAGTATTGCGCAGACTGTGTACCAGTCTTGGGCGCAGCTGTCAAACAGGTGAACGTATGACTCAATCTCCAAGCTGTTGTCTGCAGCATTCCTTGTTATGACACAACTAACATGCCAGTTTATCCCCCTCTTTCCGAACCACTCAGACTGCTTCTCCCGATATTTCAGTTGTAAAAACTTCATGGCCCAGTCCATGACAACAAGAGCAGAGTTACTCTGGAGGGAGTTTAGCACACTCTGTTTTTCTCTGTCTTGGTTCTCTGCTCTAATAATGTGTGACTTCCATTGAAAAATCATTTCCTGAGCTTGCTTATGGTCGTGCTTGAGGTCTTCTTTCTGATCCTTGCTGTACAGACTAACGGAAGTTGACTCAATTTTATCTGCGATTCCCTGAATCGTAGATTTCAAGCTGTCGCAGTCTTCGCAGCAAACTTGATGCTGATGCAAACAAGTTCCTTGAAACTCAGGGAGTTGAGGATCGCTCAGAGCAAAACATGTGCAGTGGTCAGGACAAGGACTCCCGTCTTCCTGACAATGTACTCTGTACTCTGTCTTAAGGTAGCGCTTTGCATTCTTGAGCTTGTCTCGAATTTCTTCGCACCACTTTACACTTGCACCGCTGTCTTTCAGTTGATCCACTATCTTATTCATAGTGTCAAATCCTTCGGCTCCGGCTGCAGCGATGTTGTCAAGTCCTTGGAGGGACTTTCTCTGGGAGGCTTCCCTGACTTGCAAAACTCTATACAAAGTTGATCTTCCAAGAGGGTCAACGCCTTCTTCACTACAGTGTTTAAAATACTGTTCAATCATGGTTGACCTTCCAACAATTCTGACGACGTTGGGCATGACAAGTCGCTCTCCAGAATCAAGTTTCAGAGTCCTCGTTCCATAGGCCACATCTTGGTAGAAATAAGGCTGGTCTGCGAAAGACAGAAAGTGATCAAGCTTCATAAAGTCTATCCGCACTCTATGGCTTGGTAGTTTCTCAACATTACATTCTACTCCGACATTCTTGGCATGCGCCCTTGCTTTCTTAATTTGTCGGTCGCTCAGTTTTTCAAAAGGTTCGTGCATTTTCTTAAGCAGTCTGGTTGAATAACGCGGAGCATAAATGCTAAGAATCTGGGTTTTTAGATTTCTTGAAGGTGCATTTTTATATGCGACTATTAGTGCCTGTAGGTCATTCGAGAAAACGTTTACTGGTGCCAAGTCACGAGATGCTTGCAGCAACTTTTCACTGTCTCTTGGGGCGATAACGCTACATACGGCACGACATGCTTCGTCTACTTGGTCCAGACACAAAGCTCTTTCATTTGCCGTTGCTAAGTCCCACTCCGACACAAGCCTGAAGGAAAGTGGCTCCACCGTTATATCTGTGAGCGACGCAATGCTCGACATCGCCTCATTGTAGACCTGTAGTACGTCGCGATCTTTCTCAGCTGAACATTCATCATCTGACGAGCTCCCAGATTTCATTTCACGCCATTGTCCAGGAGTCCAAAGAGGATCTCGACAGTGACTTTCCCGCAATGATGGAGATGTAAAGAAACTTTCAATTGTGGCGCTTTGCATTCTTGAGCTTGTCTCGAATTTCTTCGCACCACTTTACACTTGCACCGCTGTCTTTCAGTTGATCCACTATCTTATTCATAGTGTCAAATCCTTCGGCTCCGGCTGCAGCGATGTTGTCAAGTCCTTGGAGGGACTTTCTCTGGGAGGCTTCCCTGACTTGCAAAATTCTATACAAAGTTGATCTTCCAAGAGGGTCAACGCCTTCTTCACTACAGTGTTTAAAATACTGTTCAATCATGGTTGACCTTCCAACAATTCTGACGACGTTGGGCATGACAAGTCGCTCTCCAGAATCAAGTTTCAGAGTCCTCGTTCCATAGGCCACATCTTGGTAGAAATAAGGCTGGTCTGCGAAAGACAGAAAGTGATCAAGCTTCATAAAGTCTATCCGCACTCTATGGCTTGGTAGTTTCTCAACATTACATTCTACTCCGACATTCTTGGCATGCGCCCTTGCTTTCTTAATTTGTCGGTCGCTCAGTTTTTCAAAAGGTTCGTGCATTTTCTTAAGCAGTCTGGTTGAATAACGCGGAGCATAAATGCTAAGAATCTGGGTTTTTAGATTTCTTGAAGGTGCATTTTTATATGCGACTATTAGTGCCTGTAGGTCATTCGAGAAAACGTTTACTGGTGCCAAGTCACGAGATGCTTGCAGCAACTTTTCACTGTCTCTTGGGGCGATAACGCTACATACGGCACGACATGCTTCGTCTACTTGGTCCAGACACAAAGCTCTTTCATTTGCCGTTGCTAAGTCCCACTCCGACACAAGCCTGAAGGAAAGTGGCTCCACCGTTATATCTGTGAGCGACGCAATGCTCGACATCGCCTCATTGTAGACCTGTAGTACGTCGCGATCTTTCTCAGCTGAACATTCATCATCTGACGAGCTCCCAGATTTCATTTCACGCCATTGTCCAGGAGTCCAAAGAGGATCTCGACAGTGACTTTCCCGCAATGATGGAGATGTAAAGAAACTTTCAATTGTGGCGCTTGCCTCTTCTTTGGTTTTCCTGCATATAACGACAGAAAAAAAAGATAAAGAAATGCCAAATGAAACATGACAAATGAATTAACGAATGAACGATCAAAGGAATAACATCATATTGGTATGGTACCCCGATAAAACTGTCAACGACGCGGAATTTTAGAAGAATTTTGGTCTGCTCATAGCTGAGGACGAAAGGAAACATGAAATGTACGAGTCACGAGCCTGGGTCAAAGAGTCCCACGCTCGTGACACTATGAACGTTTCATCCTTGTCGTTTTTAATCACTGACCTAAAAAGTTGCATCTTTTATTATTTGAGATCACTCTATTATTCAATTTTCCACGACTTTTTCCTAGATATACCGGGTAATGTATTGATCAAATAGAGACATCAATATCCCCCGGGAAATACACCGAGCATTTGATTAGATGATGTCTGAGGCCCTAGCTAAAGCCCCGATCGTTTCTCCGCGCCTTTTTTTTATCATTCGCTTGTAGCAACATTTAAACTACCTTGAAGCTTCTGGTACGACACCATGATATTCACTTTCCGTGCGTCCACTTTCTTTCCTCGGTGTCCTCAGCCAAAGCCATTCGCTCTTCAATTTGATACTGTGCAGCTTTCTGCAGCTGTTACAGATGGCTAAAAATTCATGAGGAAAAGTGACTCTTAGCTACTGTACATACCCCACCAGGAATTATGAAACAAACAACAAAGCGCGAGATTAAGAAAAAAGAACCGAACTATACCAAACTTATCTGTGCGTACTTTCTCGAGTTTATATAATCGTAGGGCAAAGCACCCCCTGATTTGACTTAGCATTTGACAATCTGAACACCACCTTGGAGACCCAGGGCGATTACTCGAGGAGCTGACAGCAGTAACGCTACTAAGCTTTTTCTCATTGCTTTCTCCCATTTCCTTTGTTTGGATGTCGGGGGTGACATTTTTCCTTCTTCTCTATTTAATATAAATATTTTTTTTTTGGGGGGGGGGATGTCGGGGGAACATTTTTTCCTTTTCTTCCCGTCTCCCAAACGCCTCCACGTATCGCTTTCGGAACGATTTCCATTTCGATCATTCGCCAACATAGAGTTTTAGAACCAAAGCTTATTATTTAAGACGAAAAACCACCACGTTTTTTGCGATTGCTCGTAGAGTTTTTTTCTTTTCATTTACTACTTATCATTTCTGTGAAATGTAGTCGTGGGACCTCGTAAATTTCATTGGCTGCTCGATTTAATTTGATTACATTAGTTTACTTTAGGCGGCTGAGAAATAATTCAGTCATAACCCAGCCAAGGTCGAAATTATTCCAATTGACAGAAAAAAAAAGCAATAAAACAAGAAAAATGCTGAGAGAAAATATATCGACGTCAGGAAATGCGTGGTGGGCTTTATCATTTCAGTTACGACTTCAGTAAAACTGCAGTTATTCACTGACAACGCAAGTTCCATACACAATCTTGAGTACTAAAACACACGCAGCAACTTTGATATAAGATTGTGTTTCAAACGTTCAATCAAACTGGGACGAATGGAAGTCATTGAACGCACTCTAATAATCTTAGGGTAACGCTAGTTTTTCTCTCAGATTTAAAATTATACTCACGTGATCCCATTGGAATTGTAATCCCGAAAACATCAAAAACATCCCTGGCGAGCCGTATATTGAAAACACGGTCTCCTTTCACTCCTTCCAGCTTTCCCTTATGTTCAGGGTGCTGACAAATACTTTTAGTGCAGTACCAGTATTTTCCCAGACCGCCTCGATGCTTCGGGCATTTCTCGAACATTTCTCGAACTTTCTCCTCACTTAGGCAAAAGTGACCTGCACGAGCCAATATCAACTGGTATTCAAGAACACCATCAGAAAGGTGAAAGCGCTTCAAGTGGGCTGATATGTCATCGCGACATGCAAGAAGAGATGTTAAGGCTTTAAACCCCCGGAAATCACCGCAACCACTGCCATCCTTGCTTTCCATAAAACAAACTGGTACTTTCGCCGACGACATCGCGCAAAGACATTTATATACCTTCTTCTGTCTTTCTAGAATCGCAGGATCTGGAACCTGACATGGATCCAGGAATCCCGGACTGTAACCAGGAAGGCAACATTAAAAGCCTGTTCACGTTCCCGTATCCCGTAATTCTTAATTTTTCAGTGTTTCTCAATTCCGTACCCATGTTTTGTTCACAGTTCCCGTTGGCACGTCCAGTTGTAAAATCGTTATTCATTGCCCTTCATAAGCATTTCTTTTCATCCCGCCTCTTAGAGCATGGGGCGTCCAATAGTGCCCACACGGTTCTCAGCTAGAATTTTGCCCCCACTCGTTCCAGCTACTGAAACATGTTTTTCCTGAGCCGTTCGTCCTTACCTCTTTCGTTGTGCGGGGTATTCCAAGGCTTGTCTATCCTCCTGATAGCCGAGGCCAAGCCAGCGCCATTTCCTGATTTCTACTGACGTTACTGTGCCTTCCATGTTGGCCTCTCGTAGCACCTCTACATTGCTAATTGTGTTGTGCTAAATAACAATCTTATCAGACATATTTTTGCTATTTTTTTGTGCGATATGTTTACCTCGCACGACCCTTATTGGACATCTCTCTTCAGAAAGCCCTTACACTCTCCAGAAGCGAAATATCAATTAAAGGAAACTTTACTACAGCGACCTACTAGCTCATATTGTTTCTCTTTTCGAAAGGCCTGATTTAGCGGAACTAAAGCGTACTCAGTGGATCTTTATTCGAAAAGAGAAAAAATAAGGGTGATCGAGGAATACGAGACTTCTGGTATCCGGCTAGCAGAAAGTAAACTATTTTTCTTATGTAATTCACTAGTTCCAGACTTAAATTATAGACGACCAAGGACAACAATTGAAGTAAATTCAAATATATTTGGGACTTAAATATTGATTTTGCTCGCAACATTTTACATATCAGAGTTAAGGTATTTCATACATTTCTTACATTTTGAACAGAGTGTCACTATTCATGCGGTCCCTGTGTTTGTGCGTGACATCATGCCTTCGTGACATTGTGAGGAAAATGTCAAAACTCCAACGGATCGAGAGCATTCATATGTGTAAGACACACAAACTTTCTCAACTTTGCGGAGGAGAACAAAGAAATGACGCTGAAGTATCGAGTGTGACGTATAAAGCCCATTCAACATAAACAAAGCTACATTCAACCGTGTCGCTCGCATCCATTTTGTGATTGCTGTTCACAGGATTGAACAGAATTCTTTGTTGTTTTTGAAATTATATTTTCATATTTGGAGCTCCCAGTTCACTCCCGGTAGCACAGGACTCGTTTGCTTGTACACGGTAGATTGAAACCTTTGGACATTCTTTCTCTCACAACGATACTTCTGCAAAGGTTTGAACTTTGTTAGACCACGGCTACGATTAATTACGCCACGTCCATAATTTACCTTTGTAGTCCCGCAAGTCTTGAGGATTGATCAACTTCAACGGAACATTCACCTCAGCACTGGATCTTTAGTGAATATTAGTATTAAAAGAAGCTATTTCCCACTATTCAGGAGGTCAGCAAACGAACCCGGACTGTAGAAGAAGTATTTTCACCGTGTGCACGGATTATGCAAATGAGCTTTGACACGAGCGATAGTTATGTAAACACACTGACTGTGACAGATTTTAATCTGTTCTCGCGCGCAATCCAAGGAGATACCCACCGGTTTGAAGTTATAAAACACTTTATCAAGGTACGAAATTTACTGTGATGTGTTTTCTTTTGAGATTTTTTCTGTCAAATTTGACTAAATTTTAGTAGGCGAATAAGGGCCTTAGAGTAGGGTGTCTTCCAGCCTCGCTGATCAGCTTAGAATTTTCGGAAAAGATTCCATATTTCGTCAGTCAAGGAAGTGAATGTACCTTAGAATGTGCATGAAAGGAAAATTTCGTGAGCTTCATTTTGATGGAAGAAGCGCGCTTCACAAAATCGGTGAATTTTACCCTTTCGATCACCGTCGGCAAGCTCAGGTGGGCCAAAACTCGATTTTGGGTTCTAGCGAAGGGAAAATAAGGAATTGGAAAATAATTCATTGTTTTTTTATATGTATACACTAAACCCTTTTCACTGGCAAAAAATGAAGGAAAACTATTTTTGGTCCCGAAGTCGAGTGGACCGCTTTTAGCGGGACCGCCACTTAAAGCGTCCTTTGTACTTTCTCAAACCTTGCTTCTTTGATTCAGAGCATGTATTTTAGGGGTTAATGAAAATTGTCTTACTAGGCTTGAATTCCTCTGCTTTGTTTCTTTAGCGCAAACATTATATCTACAGGAGGTTGGACACGGCGCGCAGAACATTTTGGTCATCAGGAAATTGAACTTCTCTCCGTCGATGTCCAACCGTCGTCGAGGACACATCTCGAAATGCTTTTCGTTAGTCAAGATAATGGTTTATTAGCACTTCATCTGAAACCGGATTGTAACATACATAACAAGCCATGTTCGTCAAAATAACTTGCGAGCTGCTTGTGAATTAGCCTTTCAAGGACTTTAGATACTACAGGCAGTACTGATATGGGGCGATAATTTTGGGGGTTATCCTCTGCACCTGACTTGTGTAAAGGGGTTACCTTCGCTTTTTTCCAGTCCGCAGGGATCACAGTTTGTTGGATAGAAATATTAAAGATAGCAGATAACGGTTTGGCCAGGGCATCGACTCCGTCTTAGTAAACGAGATGGAATACCGTCAATACCAGTAGCCTTCCTTGGTTTCAATTCTTTAAGCATCTTTCGAACCTCCAAAAAGGTGACAGCTAGCTCGGAGTTTAGAATGGTTTGAATATTCCAGTTGAGCTAACCATTTATAAAAGGATTGCCCATTAGATCGATTGGTTGACCTCAGGTTTTCCGCGAAAGAGACAAAATAGCGATTGAAAATATTGCACTTATTTTTCACTTCATTCGCAGAGCACGTGACGGGTCCAGTACTTTTCGACCCGCCAAGCAGTTGTTTCAAGTTTTTCCAAGTCCCACGAGGATCTTCTTTAGTCACTTGAAACTGGTTACGAAAATACCGTTGTTTCTCTCTTCTGAGCTTCAGAGTCATAACATTACATTGGCGCTTGCAGGAACTCCAATGAGATTCATTGTTAGTCTTCAGCGCAAGTTTATGAAAGTAATCTCTTTCGTTCATTAATTGTTTCACCTCTCTTGTCAACCATGGTTCCCTTTGTCCCCTAACTCGCACGTGGATTTTTGGAGCATGAGAATCAGCAACTTCAGTAAATAGCTGTTTAAAAGTGTCCCATGAGTCATAGCGCTGGTCCGGTCAGTATTTTGTTTCAATCTTAAAAACAAAAAACAAAAGAGAAAAAATTAATTTGGAATTACATTGCCATAATTAATCCAGCTTTTCAAAAAACAGTCGAGAATGAAAAATATAATGGGAAATAAGCGTGAATTTAAAATAAAAAGTGGATATTATTGATTATTTCAAGAAAAAAAATTAAGTTGATTTTTGTTTTGGGGTTAAAAAACGTGTGCTAATGCTGGGCCACCATAGAGGTCTTATTCAGGAAAACAGCTCAGTTTTATTGCAAGAAGTTGAAGCTGCTTCTTTGTACATTTTTTCCTAAGAAAAATACGAAAGACGTTTGCCGCATTTATTTGCTGGCCAGTTAATGCATATGAGAATTTCATATTTCAAGCAAATATACTTTGGGGTCGTACGAGTGTGGGTAAACCCGCCATTTTCCTTCTGCAATAACATTTCGCGCATGCTCTAAAGTAGGAATACAATAAAAAAATATACATAGTATGATAAATTATGCATTTGATGCGGCTCATGTAAGGAACGGGCATTTGAAGCGAAGCCGGTATGCAGCCGTTCTTTCCAGCTGAGCTAGGTGGGATAAATTGGTTCAGTCGTTTCGCCTTAATTCAGACGCCATACTTCACATTTGCTTAAAACGCTGAATTCGACTTGGCTCGGCTAAAGTATGACGTCTGAACCGGCCCTATATATTCAGATTTCTAACAATGTAAACAACAAAAAAGCTATTCATGATCTAAACGTTAAAAATCTTGACGTCAAACGTGGACCCTGTCTTGGTATTTTAGAGAACAGCATTATAATATTTTCGTTTCCTTCCGAGATGTTTATATTCTGAAATTTTGCATTAATTCTTCCCCTCGCGAAACTTCGTATATTGTAGAATATCTGTCATGGCTAGTAAACGGATACTTGATGTGTTATGACCATATTTAAAAGTGCTACCATAAGTTAAATGATGTAGTTTAAAGATGTCTCGCAAAAAATTAATCAATTATTGCTCTACCTCGTATAATGATTTCTTTGTGTCTTGAGAGTGGTTCCTTGTTCATCTCTTAGAAACAACCAGAGATATACAGCTGTAAGCGTTTTATTACATGTAGCAAAAAACAAAGAAAAAAATAATTACACTGTGTTGCCCGTTACTTTAGGTAAAAATCATTTCGTCTCTTTAGGCGTTTTACCTTCATGGGCCATGGTGATTTTATTCTTTATCAAAATGCTGAGAGGAACTTTGAGGTAAGAGTTGCCTGGCCGTGTACGTGTAGGGCAGTTTGCTTATTTTGTCTCAGTGCTCTTTGCAAGGGTTATCTTGATCCACAATCTTCCCTTAATGTAAATAAGATTCTATTTTAGAAAAAAACAGGACAATTTCCTTCTTAAAAGGGTCACTGTCCTTAGTATTTGCTTGTTTTTGATCATAATTTGAGTAAATCCTTAAGGCTTTAGGCACTCTACGTAACATTAAACAGAGGAACAGTATACTGCTGAGTCAAAGAGAGCTCAGATGTATCCCTCAATTGTATCCGGGATACAGTTGCGCAGTTTTTGCCTGCGCGCCAGTTGTGCCGTCTTTGTTCGTTTGTTTGTGCTATATGATTCTAAATATATAACAAAGCACCTAATGTATAATCCCTCTCGGGAAACATCAGGACTCTCCGGAAACAAAACCAACTGTTTCCCTCGGGGCCATACATTAAGTGTATATTATTAACAATCTCTTACTATCTTATTTTCCAAAAAAGCTACAAAAGTAAGTTTTCAGTGTTTCTAATAGTAACACACTGTACAAAATGTCGCTAGAATCGCAGTATTCCAGTGTAGCTGACTACCGAAACGTTTGATTTATTTTATACATTCAGTTTTGACAACACACTAAGAAGGAATTAGTTGTCGGTCAATCTAAATAAAAACAATTTGGAAAAAGCTCCGTAGAAACGAGGTAGAAGCGAGAGGGATTTCATTTCTTTCTGTCAACTCTTCAGTTTACGTTGTTTCTTTGTTCGTTCCAAAGATTTTATGACGCCACCTGTTACTAAATTGCATACAACGGAAATTTGTTGCTATTTGTTATTGCGTTAGCAAAGTATTCCGCATATCTAGCGTCAAAGGAAGGGGGTTGGGGGAGTCTGCTTTATAAAACGAGAGATTATTTACAGTTCTTTGCCATGCAGTTTAAAACTATACCCAAATATATGCCACCCTTTTTCCTATGGGCTCAACTTCTAAAACAGAGGAACATAAACCTAGAAGGTGGTATACGGACATTTTTGTTGCTTCATTATTATATCATCTCCATTTCTCCCAACAGGTTCAAACAAGGCAGTGGTTCTGTGGTTCCCAAGCGACTTGTAATTGTGGGGTAGTTTTAAGAGATCATAACGATGTCATTGAGTTCAGTTGCTGCAACAAAGATTTAATTCGTGATAAGGTCACACCAGTTACAGTTAGGATTTTGAGCAAGAAATGCATCGCCCCCGGAATATCAATAACACAAAAGATACCGGGAGTGAACAGTAGATATGAGGTAGGAAAACACAGTAAGACATGACACGCCAACAAGTCAGTTGTCAAGGTTATTTACAGGCACGTGCCACCAATCTAGCATCTGTTGAAAACTCCGACCTTTGGAAATCTGGGAATATAAGTTGGATATTATTTGCAAGACCTCCACACTGTTGGAGACAACCATTTTCCATTCTACGTACTTTTTACACCTATTTGGTTCCTACCCAGAAAGTGCCTTGTTCAGAAAAGCTGAAATCCCAGATGTTTTAACAGAACGTTTGGTCGACTAAGACCGCGGGTACAAAATTTCCAATTTCAGAGCCTGTTTCAAAACTATGTACAAATCCCTACCATATTTCCAGCCCAAATTTGGCAAATGGATACAATAGATACCCAGGTCTAGATAAGTATTGAATAGAAGCAGCGAAACGGTACATTATTGTCACAAGTTGTACTGTAGACATTTTCTGCAACTATTGCGTGAACAATTATATACGACAATTAATTCAGTTTTATTGAATACGCATCACTCACATCGATCGTTATTCGAGACAAACAACACCGTGATTATTTGGTGAACTAAACAATTTTTCTTAGTGAAACTGTTTCTCAATGTGTTCGTTTTTGATCAGGTGCTGTTTCCATCGGGAGTAAAAGTGACATTGTATCGAAATTCTTATGGAATCAACGTCTTTTTCACCACTCCGCGGGCGGACGACGTAGCTAACGAGAAAGGGCTCTGTCTGTATGATTTTAAGGACGATGTTAACACATTCGGCAACAGCCTTAGGTAAGAAGACTAGAAACAATTATTGTCCTCCTCAACAGAGACAAAGAAAGCGCAACAGTCCCGAAGGACGTCTATTGTTATCGCTATTGTTTTGTTGAAACAAAGGAGCGTATGCATAATGAAGTAAGGACCTGTGCGGAAATCTTGCCGGACTTTCTATTTTAAATTCGAATCAACAAATTTTTAGAAACGGATTTCACTAAAAAGGTTAACGTTAAAGAGCAACGACGTTTCGACTGCTCGACTGTCATTTTGGTTAATGTTAGGTGTAAAACGCACCAGTGACGTAACAAAAGATTACAAAGAAAATCCAAACAATGCAGACAACGACAACAATGGCCTAAAACAAAGAAAATCTTCACACCGTTTTATACCGAACATAAACCAAAATTTTGCATGCGCCTAAATATATACAATCGATTATAAGAATGCTAATGACACACTGACTAAAACTCAAATATTTACATAGTCACAATACAAGAAAATTACGGCATGAGTAATAAAAACGTTATACCTCCAATTGTGAATCAACAAAACGTTGTTTGATGCAAATGAATATATGAAAGACCATATATTTGTACTGCGGAGTAATATGTAATGACATTAATTGATCATCGCAGTTATGTACACAACTTAAGCAGCTGTGAAATTAAAGCCTGAAAAAAACTCAGGCCTGAACGGGATTCAAATCCATGACCGCTGCGATTGTTATTGATTACAAATGTGGTCTGTGTGATGCAGACTATGTCGGCTTCACGAGTCGACACCTATATCAACGTGTGGAGGAACATAAGCGATCAACAATCGGCAACCAGGACCAGAAACCCTTGGAAGCAATTTCGGGATTTTGAGGAAATGTCAGAGTAAACTCGACTGTTTGATTTTTGAAATGCTTTTTATTCGTAAACTTCAACTAAAACTGAACAAACAGTGACTCGATCCGCGCGAAGCTATTTACTTAACGTTTTTATTACTCATGCCGTAATTTTCTTGTATTGTAACTATGTAAATATTTTAGAGTTTTAGTGTCTGATAAACATTCTTATAATCGATTGTATATATTTAGGCGCATGCAAAATCATGTTTTACCGTTCTATTTTAACAACTATTAAAATAAATTTAGAGTAGGAGAGCCTTATGAATTTGGCTCCTTGCTTCATATTTGATCCCTATATCACGTAAAAGCATCGTGACCTAAGTTTTTCAGTCCACTGTGTGTTGAAAGAAATTTCGTGGTCACTTTGGTTTTTTCTGTGCTCTAGAGTCCCCCTCCAATTTTATTTTTTGATTATGTCAATCAGAAGTAAAGCTAAATCAGTCATTTTGTACTCTTGGTTCCTCACAACCTGAATGTATTTATTCTGCGTCCTCATTTGTTCAGTTGAAAGGTTAGCGCGCATCTGTTGTCGGATTGGCAATTATTTAGTTTTGATTCTACGTCAGTCAGCTGAAACCGCTTCAAACGACCTCGATTGCTAGCTCTTGTCTTTTTGGCAGCTACGATTGCAGGAACTGGCCAGACGGTACAAAATCGACTGGAGTCCAGCTATATCATTTTTGGCTGCAATTAAGAACCAAAACATTCGACGTCTCTAAGAAAGTCAGTACTTATTTGTCTCTACTCCTGATTGGATAGAGAACTTATCGAATAAAATCCTGACCTTTTCAACTCACAATATGCAACCTCTAATAGGTCAACGTATAATTAAGGAGTATACCACCAGTATTACTTCTTTGTCAGTGAGTAGTATGGTGTTCTTTGTTTTCACATAGTATATAGTTTTCGTTACGGTTTAAGTTTAAAATTTCTTAATAATCGTTTTGATAAATAACTACAGGTTAGATCCTGGAAAAAGCTATTTTGATACGCTTCCTCCTCATGTTAATGACCAACAAGTGCAGTACAGGCGGGCTTGCGCCTGTTTTAAAAGCCATTCTTGCGAAGACGGATTTAGAATAGCTTTCCCGACTGTTTTCAATCAACAACCAAGCCTGCCAATCAACCTATGCGATAGAGACAAACGGGAAGTTTGGAACTCAGATGACTTAACCAAAGATGACATTGAGCAGTTTTCAAAAAGAGTTCAGCCCAACCTCCGGAAGCGTTCAAGGCGAAGTGACCTGTTTAATCCAGTTTCAAAGGAAAACGCCACCAGCTACTGCGCAGCAAGATTAACAGAAACGAAAATAGGGAAACTTTGCGCCAACGTTGGAGTCAATCTTCAAGCTCTCGTAAACACATGCTCTGCTGACATTGTGGTAAGTTGTTATATGCTTCGAAAAATTGCATAAGAAACGTTATGCAACTCAAGTCAATCATTGATTATGGCTAACCCTTTAAAAAACACAGACATCTCTCAGGGTCTCAGCCGCCGAGCAAAACATTTCTTTTAACCAGTTTGTAAACATTCTTTTCTAATTGTTATTAACTGACACAATAAATTACTCGCAAGCTTACGCATTTACTTTGTGAAATCACCTCAGATCTAGAGCTATCTATCCACCGATAGACCGTCCCTGAATAGCCAATCATTTTGCGAATTTACATAGTGGCAGTTTGTCATGAGGTTTTAATATTTGTGCGTAGTAACCAGTGGAAGGAATAATTTTATTTCAGTCCTATTAAAAGCATGGTGCTAACGACATTTTAATGTTTCGCAGTACACCGGCGACTTTTCATTCGCCAGTGGTTCTGTTACTTTCCTAATCAACGAATGTGGAGAGTTAGCTGCCAGAAATATGTCCATTTTCACCAACGAAAGCAGTGCGGAAAACGTGACTAATTCTCCCTTGGTGAAAGAAATAGCTGATCTTTTGTGCCCCAATGACTGCAGTTTGAATGGAAAGTGTGTGAATGGCTCATGTCTTTGTAATGAGACTTTTACGGCCGACGACTGTTCAATTTCAATGTATCAAAGGCCGGAGATTTCAAAGTAAGTACCATTTAGTAGAAACCAGCTATATAATTACGAATACTGCCCTGTCTGGTTGATGAACTCGTAGGCAACACTGAGCTGGAGCAGATAAGTTATCGTCAGTTCCTGAGATTGCTTTCTTGAACATCCTACAGCATGTAGTACTCCTACGAAAAATCTAGAAACCTGGAAAGGCAGTTTTAGAGCTCCTGATAAACTGACTATTGGCTGCCAAAAACCACTTTGGCATATGGCGACTGATAAACTTGTGCTCTAACACGCATTTTAAGGCTTCGCTTACAGCTGCCTTCCCTCTATGCAGTGGAAGTGTGTTGCGGTAGTTCATTCAGCTCTTCTGGAAAGATATTACATACTTATTCGTAGGGATATTGAGAAAAGACTACGAGTTTTTTAGTAAGCATTCCTTCCTAACATTATGACTGCTAGTTTCTATTCCGGTTATTATAACGGGCTATCATCTAACCCCTAATGGATCCTGTTTTCACTTATCCTAGATTGCAAAGTAATGGTCTATGTGACAAACGGCAACGCCCCTGCAAGAAGGTGACTGTAATGGGAACTGGGTTTCTAAATTCGACTAACATAACTTGCCACGTACAACAATTCCAGGTTAGTTATTCTTAATCAAATATCAAATTACATTCAATTCTTAGGCCTATCAAGGACTCATGAGTGACATACAATTATTCTGTCACAAATTTATCCTGCCATCTATTTGTTACCTAAAAGTGATGATTTCTTTTATCGTTATGTAACGTTAGGTCCTGGATAGTCCCTGGTCTCCTAACGACACGGAACTCAAGTTTCCTGGAATTATGACAGACTTGGTTCTTGTGGACTGTTACCTGCCCGAGTCTCCCGTGATGCAAGGCCACTTCGATGAAAGTGTTGAAGGAACTCCAGCTGCAGGGTTAATGATTTCTGTGTCGAACAACGGAATTCACAAAAGCTCCGAAAAATTGAAATTCAACTCTTATGACTCAGCCTGCATGAACTGCAGCGTGTCCACAGGGTGCTTTCTTAAGGTAAAATAATCCTACTATAGCAATTCTAAACGTCTGCAGTAAAATGAATGAACTTCATTTAATCAGTGAGGTCTCAGCGTAGCATGTGATTACCGGGTCTCTTGGATCCTTGGTTAAATTCGAATTTGAAAATATTGATTTTTGTTAAGGGAAGCTAAGAAAGCAGAAGTAGAAATGAAATAAGGTTTCGAGCAGGCGTGAAAACTTTAAGGACTTTAAGGACGAATTATAGAAGTATGAAGCATGTCGCGTTCCCAGTACCGCAGACACGGGGTGTAGTGTACTGGGTGAAGTACGAGACGATTAGCAAGACTTAACGCGTTTATTAGGATCATGCTAGTCCGACTATATACAACACTTGCGGTGAAAAGTCTGGTCTTGACTCCGGGGTTAAGAATATGTTGCTCCTTGACTTAGACAAGAACTAGAAACTCCAACTACTCCGTGAAACTCCTTACGGTTTGAGTAACTCCTCGCAACAGACAAAGGTGTTCTTGGGAAAGCGGTAATAGCATGCTTTTTGACGTAAACGAAATAAAAAAACAAAGAAAGTTCTGTGCAGCTGCCTGAAAGGAACAGAGGTCCGGTAATCATGCAAAAGAAGAAACAAAGGCACAATCAGGAACGAGCAAAAGTTACTCGGTACTACAAAAAAACATTGTTCGTGTCTGCAACGTGACAAAGCACCTACTCTAGAAAGAGTAAGTACAATCCGTTGAGAGTTGCAAGATGAACAACAAACACTTTGCTACCGCTGGCCATAAATTGGCTTTGGGTTTGCCACATTAAAAACTTAATTTTCGAGCTCATCTCCACTGAAGAGCTATCGCCAGTAAACTCAAGCTCTTTCTTCTTTGATCCAGTTACACCTGCAGAAGTAAACAATGAGATCGCTTCTTTACCATACAATAGAGCTCACGGACTATAGACCCATTTCAGATGTGACGTCATGGCACGTGATATCGCGAACTGGAGGACAACTTCGAATTTGTTTTTAAAATGGCAACACAAGGCACTACCAAGCGTGGGTTTTTACCCGGGTATTTCGAGGGCTTGCAGTTTAAAGACAGTAAGCTAAGGTATTTAGAGAAGGTGAAAACCATTAACGGAGAAGATCCTTACGAAATTCCGCGAAACGAGTGGATAGATGATGTGCATTCTTGGCCGAACGTGACATACATACGTACACGTCGGTATGTATCTCCTGTTTTCTAAAACTCCTTGCACTGAAGATCAACTAATGAACTACAAGAGCTTGGACTGTTATCAAAATTTTGCAATTGGATGAGTGTGGGAAATTTTTAGCAAGAAATGTGGGGAGAATCGTCTCTTGATCGCGAAGGTAAGATACAAGAACTGCAACTTTGATCGTTAATACTTGTGCATGTGGTCATGGCGACTACCATGACTTTATGTTATCGCAGTTGGTTTCCCAAGTAACCTTACTTATATACCTACAATGTTTGATCATTAGTTTAATCAAAAAGTAGCCAAGGATGCGTATGCAAGTTTCCAGAAAGGGAAACACAAGAGCTTCAAAATGACAGATTCAGGCCTCTTTGTGAGCACAGACCATCCCTACCTTGGAGCGTCACCAGATGGGTTAGTGAGCTGTGATTGCTGTGGAGCTGGTGGATGTGAAATTAAGGTATTTATTTGTGCTTGTTTTGTCAATAGCTTTTGCTCATTTTGTTTACAAATTCCAAAGGCTGAATTTTGGATCATTTTAAGTCAACTGAAAACATCAGACTTGCATGTACTTTGATTTTTTTCAGTGCCCGTTTTGTCACAAGAATGATGACATCTGCACGTCTGTACAGGACAAAAATTTCTGCTTGGAGGTGACAGCAACAGGAACACATCGACTCAAGCGAAATCACCAATATTATTATCAGGTACCATAAGAATATGAGACAATGTGCAAGAGACATTGGGATCCTACAATAACAATATTTATTGAAGCATGTGAATAGTATCAAACTTTTGATTCTTCTGTATTTTTTTCAACAGGTCCAGTTGCAGCTGATTTGCACAGACCTGAGATACATTGATTTCGTTGTTTGGACCAAAAAGGGTCTTTTTATCGAGTGAATTTTTCCAGACAAAATGTTTTGGGAGGAGAAGGTTCCTAAAGCAAAAGAGTTTTTTGTGCAAGGAATTTTACCCGAGGTTATTGGCAGATGGTATTCGAGACCAGTCACATCTTCGACAGAGGGGTCAGCTACAGTGGAAGGGGAGAATGTTAATGTATTTTGTTACTGTATGGTTGCATGTGATAATGAGAGCTGCAATTATCAGTGGTTTCACCTGGAATGTTTGAAGTTAAACACATTTCCAAAATCAAAGACATGGTACTGTCCAGATTGCCAAAAGCAACGAAGGGACAAATCTATGCGAACACAGTGCAGTGAGTAGGCTCTCACAACTTGGATGGAATCCCAAGTTAATAATGCTTCTACAGTTTTCCATCATGATTTTAAATATAGCTTTTTGTGAACTAGTTAAATTTTTGTACATAAATCTAAGATAAGGCTCATATTAATTAAACTGTTTAATCAAATGGAACTACTGAGTCACACATATTCACTAATGCACAACAACTTGTTACAATCTTATCTAGGGTAGTTGTATCCCCATTGCGTACAGTGACAAAATCAATTGGCCGAGTAGCACTCAGAATGCTATATTTCTTGCGAATATTTCCAATGACCCTCTCTACATGAATCCGAACATTTGCTATCCTACGGGTTTGCTCCACCTCTATTCCACTGAGTTGTTTTTTCCCTTTTGTAAAAACAGGGATCTTTATTGTAGAACAAAATAATCCCACCGACTCTTGGATATCAAACCCCCTGTCTGGAAGAATGACATCCCCTGCATTAAGGTGATCTAGAAGCCCACTACTCTCTGTAAGGTGATTGTCACTGACCCTCCCACCCCACCCTTCTGAAATTAAACTCACAGTACCTTGGGGAGTAATACCTATAAGATACTTTACAGTATTATGGTGTTTATATGATGAAAAGGTTTGGGCCCTTGCAAGAGGATTCAAAGGGCGGTCCAGAAATATTTCAAAACAGTCAATAATAACAACACAGTTTGGACAGTGTTTGCAGAAGTCCATTGGAAGGGTTCTACGAAGGGCATCCCTGTCAGGCCAGATGATCAAAGGTTTAAGCCTATGGTAAAGTACATCCACAACATGCAGAAATGTGCGAGACACAGTGGCCTCACTAATACCCCCAAACCTGTACCCCAAGTCCCTCCCTGACAAATTCAACCTCATGCGAATTAACCCAAGCAAAACTTTTTGAAAGGGGTTTAAAATCCCTCTTGATGATTTCAGCTCTGGACTGGAATTCTTAAGAAAATTAAACAAACATAACAAAAGTGACCAATTTGGCAGCCCAGTGTAAAAAAGAACCTTGTCATTGTCTTTTTTAAAAAAGTCCTCATTGAGGGAGTTCATTTTCAATTTTTCTTTTAGTGAAGCATTTTCCTTCTCTAAACCTGATATATAATCAAAAGTAATTTCCGTTTGGCACTCTCTCACTGTGTGGTCTTCAATACTGCATACATCTTCATCTTTGATGTCATTTGATGGTTGGTGACATGACAGTTCTAGCAAAGCAGAAGCACATTCACTCCTCCTTCGTTTTTCAATCCTTCCCTGGGATCTTTCGTATCTTTCGTTACTCGCCACTGAAACGCCACGGAAGTCATAACCAAGATTCTGATTTGGTGCCCAATCCGGGTTGTCCTTATCATAAATCGACGATAGTTTTCCTAGAGAATGAGATCAAGGAACCGCTATCAGAACATGAACGAAGACAACACTTTCAAAACTGAAGTGTGTGGAATCGAACACTGAGGGAATAAAGTTCGAAATCATCAAAACCGATCACTAACCCTCGTGGATTGTGGTATAAAATACATTTATACAAACCTGAAATAAAATGGTCCCCGCAAACTCTGTGAAATTCACTACAATCAGCCCTTAGATCTTCTCTTCGGATCCTGGAGAGCCACGTCGTCCTACGTTCGATGCTCAAAGCTTGCGTTTTAGCGTTCGATCTGGTGACAATTGCAGGTATGCGAAAATGACTTTTGTCCTTTTCTCTGTTAGAACGGTTTGAACAACCAAAAACAGCACAAAAGTTCACCATAACGCGAAAAAACCAACGATTAATTCACTCGAGCTTTAGACGTGCTATTTGTTTGCAATTGCTTGTCCTCCAGTTCGCAAGATCACGTGCCATGACGTCACTTCTGAAATGGGTCTATACTCATTCCCAGTTCGAATACTAAAATGCGCTAGCCATATATTATCAAGTCCATTGGCAAGAATTGTGAATTTATCAGTTGAAACAGGGATTTTCCCAACAAATCTAAATATGCAAAAGTAATTCCAGTTTTTAAAACCGGCGAAAGACTAGAATGTGGAAATAATCGCCCTATCTTACTTCTCTCTAATATCAATGAAGTGTTGGAGAAACTAACGTACAACAGAATTAAAAAATTTACCGCAAATCACAATATCCACACCACAATACGGTTTTACCGAACATCATTCCACTGAACATGCACTATTAGACATAAACACAATACAAACAAACATGGATAGCATTTTCATTGATCTGCAAAAGGCTTTTGATACTGTTGATCATGAAACATTACTACATAAGCTCAACCATTAGGGTGTACGAGGTAATGACTGGTTTCACTCCTATCTCTCAGATAGGTCTCAATCAACTCAAATCGTTTCTGCAATGTCAAAGAAAGAGAATGTATTATGTGGCGTCCCTCAGAGGTCAATTTTAGGACCGTTATTATTCGTCTTAGTCCCGTCTGAAACGTCGAAATTTCCTTGATTAGCATTAGATTCGGCACATGAAACGTTCGACGTTTGAAACGGGCCTTATATGTTAACGACATTCAAGCTTCATCTAGAAAACTGGATTTCTTTTTATTCGGTGACGATACGAACTTGCTATTTGCTGACAAAAGCTTAAAGTCCCTGGAGTTTATGAGAAACAAAGAATTGCAAAGTGTATGTGATTGATTGTTGGCTAACAAATTGACCATTTTACAGTTGTGTGCTAAGTACCCTGGCCTTTGAATAGAAGCGAGGCTGGAGGTGAGATTACTAAAACTTCTTGATCAAGAGGATATTTATGTTGACGTCAATACTCTCATCAAAAACTTCAAACGCGATTAACTAGCATGAACCAATTTTAATTTCAATTTACAGTCATTGTTTTTTACTTAACCAATAATACATTAATTTCTGGTATATCTTTCCATTATCCCTGTAAAAAAAGTTTCTCTATGAGTTATTTTACTAATCTACTACACTACTTACGCTTTTTGCGGGTTAGTGCAGTTTTTGTTACTTATTAGGCCATGATGTGTTTTTAATAAATTTGATTTGATTTGATTTGATTAGATGACTTTTGTTATAAACCTGTAACGGTTTACTAACTTTATTCTCGGCTCTACTGAAAAGGAGATATTTACTTTGGCTCATTTTTAGAAACTAGATCAAGAGGGAGAGCCATTTTGACTCACATTGCTAGCTTCCCTTTTGTATGAATAAGTTACTTTTGATTTCAGTTAAGGAAGTTATTTTGACCGGTACTTTTAGAGGGATGATGTAACGTTTAAAGCAGTGATTATTTTGACTTCATATCGCATATTTGTGTGGTGTTTCTTTAGCTATGGTATAGCGTGTTTTAAATACCTAAAACTAAATTTCTCCTTTTTTTCTTACCTCTTCATTCCACGGAAATACATTCAAATAGGGAACTAAAAACACTTGAAAGAGATTTCGAACTTTAATTAGACTTCTTTTTGTAGTGTTTATTCGGAGTTTGTCATCTACCTGTTTCTCTCTACTTGCTTTCTTACAGCCTTTCTTTTATCAAAGCTCTTTATTTGTTTATTTTTTTTTTTTGTTGCGTGTTTGTCCGTTTGTTGATCCATTCTCCATTCAACAGACCAACTCCTGTTTCATCAATGGTTACTGCTTTGCTCCAAGCGACAGGAACCCTCTCGACTGGTGTTATCAGTGCCTTCCAGAGCATAACAAAACTTCTTGGACAGAACGGAGAGGTAACACCAAAATGGTTTTGCCTCATTTTATATTTAGTGTCTTTGTTTTCTCCATTTATGTTCATTTTATTATAAATCCAATGAACTTCAATACCTTCTTCGTTAGAAAAAGGATTAAAAATGGTACTGACCTACAAGAAAGGCAGTTAAACCGACCTTCAGAAGAGGAAGCTTCCCTTTGCTGATGTACATGAACTAGCTTTCACGTAGTTACGTGTTGCTGTAAATAGTTTCTAGACTGGTGTTTTTCCAAATCTTTTTCAATATCAACCAAACAGCCAATCACAAACCAAGCAGATAAAAACGTGAACAACAACAACAAAACAAAAGAAACAAAGAAAACAAAAACGCAAAACTTGTTCTTCAAAAGTAAGGGCAGGATATATTGCATATTTATTAATGATCATATTCAGGAAGATCAAACCGGCTTATTACTGTTTAAACGCAAACACGACGAGCAACCTAACACAGGCCGCCATATTAATTTGTTTGAATTCAAACAAATTATCCCTTAGCGCATCTAAGTCTCGCAATGTTATTTTTTATCCTTATCAACGCAAGCCAGATCGTCAAGTAAACCTTAAAATACTTGACAATAACTCGGAGCAGTTGGTATCTCTTAAACATAAGACACATGTCAAATACCTAGGATTTCTAATTGATGGTAATCTCTCCTGGAAGCACCATTTAACTACATTTCAGTGAAAATAATTAGCAATTAATGAATGAGGCTGAGTAGGATATGAAGAATTAAGCGGATCGAGGAAGGTGTTATCCACCGAGGCCGTAGGCCAAGGTGGATAACACCCTTCCGAGATCCACTTAATTCTTCTTAATATCCTACGAAAGCCGAATTCATTAATTACTTTATTATTTATCAAAATATTTTCAAACGCTTAAAGGCGAAAATGAGCTTTATTTTCACAAACTGTAAACTTGTAAACCTACTCGCAGCCATTTCTGATGTTTGTCTCCAAAAATAACACAAGCTCGTCCTCAGGTCTTCTCGGTTAACGGTGCATTGACCTGCGAAAACGCTGCATTTTTGACGTCATTTCCTCGTTAAAGTCAAAATTTTTCCAAATTTGGTCATCAGTAACTGGCTATGGTGAATTAAACGTGTGCCTTTAGCCAATCAGAATCGGGGAAATATTTTGAATGAGTAACTCGGAAGGGTGTTATCCACCTCGGCCTACGGCCTCGGTGGATAACAGCTTCCTCGATCCGCTTAATTCTTCATATCCTACTCAGCCTCATTCATTAATTGCTAAGTATCGGTATTATTGCAAGGCTTAGACAACTTATACCGCGCATTACTCTTTTAAACATTTTCTGATCGCTCATCGAACCGTATATTTCCTATAATGGTCTTTTTGCTTGGAGCCAGGAGGCCAAGCCGCGGATGCACATCGTCGTTTTACAAAAGCGGGTTCTTCGTCTTATGTATTTTTCCGATTATACATCTCACAGTGCCCCTCTTTTTGCTTGTTCGGGAATTCTACCGATAAAAATGTTTTACTTTAAATTGTTTGCTTCTCTGTTACGTGACATCGAAAATCATATCATTGTGCCCCTCCCAATATCTCTTAGCTTTTTACTCGCTGTGAACAGATTAATTCCTATTCTACTCGTTTCTCAGTGTCTGGAAGCTTCTATATAAAGCAGGCGAGAACAAATCATCAATTACTTTGTTTTGTTTCTTAAACTAATTGATGCGAAAATATGGAATGGCATCCCCTTAAACTTCGTAAGCTAAGGAGAGCACCCTTTAAACGCAAGTTGACTCACCTGCTTTTGAAGATTCTTGAAACTGAGGAGGTGAATGTTGACATGCGCAAGATTGACCTTTCCAGCTCATGGGGTGATTTGTATTTTAACTAACCAGCTTTTTTCTTTGACCTGTTAAGAACCTCTTTCCTTATTTCCCTCTCAGGCTAACACAATTTTGTATAACTGGCTTTATTATAACTTTCAATATATCTATTATTACTATTATCTTTTTTTTATTTTTATTTATTCGTTCATTTATTTATTTATTTTATTTTGTGTGTGTGTATGTGTTTATGTATGTATGTATGTGTGAGTGTGTGCGCGCGCGCGTGTGTGAGCTTATTACACAATCTCAGTTTAAGTAGCCCGCATAGAATAGCTCTGCTAACTGCGAGCTAAAAAAGGCCTTTTTCTCAGTAATGATCAAATAAAGTGAATGTTGTTGTTGTTAGCGCATTGCACCTGTTATTATTACACGTTACCAAAATGTAAAATGTTGATAACTTATTCTAAACAATGATATTTCGTTTTAGTTAACTCTGCGCCGGTGTTTTCAAACACAAAACTATTCTATGTGGTCTATCAAGAATATCTTGAGCTTCTTATCGACGTTACGGACCCTGAAAACATGCTAGTGACAATTTCATTGATGGAAGGAAGTCCTGATCAAGCCGTCATGCAGGAAAACGTTCTGATATGGACTGTCACTACTAACGAAACCACGAATTTTTACTTCAAAGCAACCGATGTTTGCGGGGCATTTTCCACACACAATGTTACGATAGACGTTAATGTTTGCCAGTGCAAGAACAATGGAAAGTGCGTACCTAACTCAATAAAGCCAAGAGGATCCGGATATTATGACTGTGAATGCGCTCCTGGCTTCACTGGAGACGAATGTGAAACTAACATCGATGACTGTCAATCATTCCCCTGCTTTCGAGGTATAACGAATCCTGCAATCTGTTTCGGTTTGGTACTCACTATCCTCTTCTAACACCAACGTTTAAAAAATATAGTGATCTAGCCTCGTTAAACACGCGTTAAAGAGACAAGCTAAACGTTCAAGTTTAGTGAAGCTATAATAAAGTACTCGACGCTGTGCGCTTAACTTCGTCGAACATTGACTGACAAAAAAACTCAAACTGGTAGTTTAATGGCTATTATTTTATAGACGTGAGTGTTTTACTGTGAATTACACTACTCGTAAAAATTCATACGAAACTACATCCGGGACCGTATTGACGTATTTTCCATATCCTCACTAGTAAGGATGTCGATGATGTCATTTCCCGCCTTTCACGATTCAATTTGTATGCAAAGCTGCCAAACGAACGCCACAATGTGTTTTTGTCTCTATAATAAGTGGGTAGCTGAAGTAATTGTGAGAAGCTAAAGCACGGAAACACAACTTTCCAGCTTTAAAACTATTAACACAGGAAGCTCACGTTGAGGAAGTCCGTTAGGTATGATTTCTCTTAACTATGGAACATCTTTCTTTCAGGGCGCTGTTTGGATATGATCCACAACTACTCGTGCATTTGTGATCCCGGTTTTGTTGGAAGGAACTGCGACGAAGATTGCGATGACTGCAAATCGTCTCCTTGCGTTCATGGTAGGGTTTAAAAAAACCTAACCTTGGCCAATAAAACAATAAAACGCTACACTACAAAACCCATTAAAAAAACATTTAAAACACAACTTATAAAACCGAAACTAACGTAACTAATACAGGTTCCCAGATCATAGGATGCCGTGCATGAACCCTCCCGCTTCTGGGGTCAATGCATCTTGCATACGGTCTCCTCTACTGTCCAGAAAGATATGTGGAATTCGTAGAAAGCCAAAGCCACAAGCGGCCACGTAGGTGAGGCGGATAAGATGGGTGGGGTGGGTGGGGTGGGTTGGATGGGCTAGGTGGGAGTTTTCAAATAAGGGTGTGACGAGACCTTAGAACGTTTGTGCAAGAGACTACGTAAGCCGCTGACCTGTGTTTCCAATTTTCATTGTACAGTCCTAAGAGCATATCCCTAATAACAAGCATATCTAAAGGGAAACCCGGGCATGTTATTGTTGCCCAAAGGAAGGGGTAAAGGGTAGGAGTTGTGGACCAAAGTATGGTTCCCAGAATAGCTGTGAACAAAGTAAGTCTACATATAACATGTTTGTTTTCTGGGAGCCTCGACATGTTGGTAAACTGCGTCCGAACACACATGTTTTATACTTCTTAAATTAACCAGTTTTATAAATCTTTTATCACTCTTGTAGGGAGTTGTAGTGACTTTGTCGCTGCGTATGTCTGCAACTGTGACGCTGGATATTCTGGTCAACACTGCACTGAAAACGTCGATGAGTGCCTGTCTTCTCCGTGTATTAAAGGTATAATCTTTTCCAACTGATAAAACTAAGTGTTGTGCACCGCTTAGAATGCATATTTTCTTGTGTAAGAGTCAGCCATCATTTTTGCTGGGTAATAGGTGATGATTTTTGGCTATCAAGCAGATCACTTATCTGTGAGATACTTATCAATGGGACTAGAAACTCATAAGAATTGAAAGGTGTGTAACGGCCAACTGGAAAATATGACTGGACCCTGGACTGGATTCTGGACTGGACTCTGGACTGAACTCTGGACTGGACTCTGGACTGGACTCTGGACTGGACTCTGTACTGGACTCTGGACTGGACTCTGGACTGAACTCTGGACTGGACTATGTACTGGACTCTGTACTGAACTCTGGACTGGACTCTGGACTGGACTCTGTACTGAACTCTGGACTGGACTCTGGACTGGACTCTGTACTGACCTCTGGACTGGACTCTGTACTGGACTCTGTACTGGACTCTGGACTGGACTCTGGACTGGAAAGAATGAGATTGGCAAGTTTATGGCAATGGCTGCAAAACGAGCAGGTCTAACTGGAAATATCACAAATCATTCAGTTAGAAAAACTTGTATATCTCGCCTTTTGGATGCTGAAGTGCCAGCCAGTTATGTAGCTCAGCTAAGTGGGCATAAGAATCTGAAAAGTCTGGATGCCTACAAGACCGCGTCCATGGACCATCAGCGACGTATGTCCCTGGTTCTGAGCAGATCAGCTGACGATCAAGATCCTGATCTACTTTCTGTGAAAGCCAGTGAAAGAAAACCTCTAGTACAGCTGCATAGGAGTTCCACGAGCACTGAAGAAGCATTAGGTCCTACATCTGGTTTATTTTCTGGCGCTTCAATCGGACCTCCTGGCCAGTAAATAACCTATATATACGATTCACGAAGTCCAGTCGGTTACATGACATCCGTTTTCCCCGGACCAGGCAGCAACGCGGTAGACTTAAAATCTGTAGTATTTGCTTTTCTCGGTGCTGCGTTTTTGGTCTTGGTCTCTTTCTGCAAGAAACAAGGGGGATAACCGTTAGCGATGAGAACTGTCGATAGATGTTTCTTCTCCTGTGCTGTTCCCGATGGTTTAATACGTTTGGCCCGGTCGTTTTGTCACTTAACAATACTGCGTTTTACTGATTGTGGATGGTGAGAATCCTTCGCTAGGTACTGGTCGGTGTGCTTGGGCTTCCTGTAGACGGTGGCATGGAGTCTGCCGTCCGGTTCCCTAGTCACTCAGTGACTAGTAGTGACTAGTAGTGAATCAAAGAAAGCGATCTTGTTGTCGTTCTCAGTTTCCATGGTGAAGCGGAAATGGTTAATCGTTATTTTATTAGTTAAATACTAACTTTGCTTAATAGCGTCCAGTTCAGAGTCCAGTCTTTATTTTCCAATTGGCCACGTGTAACTGCCTCTGAATGACTTTTTGTGTCATAAAAGATTAGTAGTACTCAAGTTATAATTAGATTTATAACTCAACTTGTCAGAATCAACGAAACCGCAGCGTCAGATTACACTGCGTGACAGATTTCGAAATCATAACAAACCGATTCAGCACGTTAAAGATCGGTAGTAGTTACACAAGTTTTAGATCACTAAATAAGATTAAGGAACGTGCTATTGAGAAATATAAACTAATTTTAGCCACATTACAAAAGGGGACATTACTCAATGTGTAATCCTAGGGAAATCACTGTTGCGTAAGGATACATAATATTTAGCAATTAATGAATGAGGCTGAGTAGGATATGAAGAATTAAGCGGATCGAGGAAGGTGTTATCCACCGAGGCCGTAGGCCAAGGTGGATAACACCCTTCCGAGATCCACTTAATTCTTCTTAATATCCTACGAAAGCCGAATTCATTAATTGCTTTATTATTTATCAAAATATTTTCAAACACTTAAAGGAGAAAATGAGCTTCATTTTCACAAATTTCACACCCACCAGCAATATAACAAAACACCAGAATAACACAAGCTCGTCCCCAGGTCTTCTCGGTTAACGGTGCATTAACCTGCGAAAACGCTGCATTTTTGACGTCATTTCATCGTTAAAGTGAAAATTCTTCCAAATTTGGTCATCAGTAACTGGTTATGGTGAATTAAACGTGTGCTTTTAGCCAATCAGAATCGGGGAAATATTTTGAATGAATAATAAATAGATTTAGCCAAGCCTAAAAGCGGGGCTCCCGTTTAGTACTTTCATTTCACTTTAAACTGTAAAAGCATTCTAAAATATTGCGAAGGAATTCACAAATGTTTTTAACTATAGTTTAGTGTCGAGGTCGGTTAACTCGCTATGATTTTTGTCTAAACTTTCGTCTCCCATTAGTACGGTCTTTCTACCTAAAAAGTCATGGAGTATATTAAATGAAATCGTAAAATTATTAAGCATTCAAGAATATATTACTGAACTTCAGGGTTTCCTTGAATCCTATAATTCATAATCATGGGCAAAAAACCTTCTCTGCTTTACCCTACGAGCCGAGGCTTCTCTCTTGCATGGCTTTTAGCAGGGCGATCTCGGCATTCTTCGCTACAATTTTGTCTGTTTTCCACAGCACGGAGTCTTTCCGCTTCTCGGCATTCTTCGCTACAATTTTGTCTGTTTTCCACAGCACGGAGTCTTTCCGCTTCTCGGCATTCTTCGCTACAATTTTGTCTGTTTTCCACAGCATGGATTCTTTCCGTTTCTCGGCGTTTTTCGTTAACATTTTGTCTGTTATCTCGAGCCCGGACTCTTTCTGCTTGTCGGCGTTCTTCGCTATAATTTCGTCTCCTTTCTCTTTCCCGAGCTCGCCTTCTTTGGCGATCTTCTTCGCTCATTCTTCCCCAGTTAATTCTTGCTCTCTTCCGCTCTCTTTCCCGTTGCTCTTCACCTGAACCCTGTGTTCTACAGATTATATTTTCTCTGCTATTGTTTGTTGATGTAGCAATAGAAATTGTTTCGTTTATCCTTTAGTAAAACTTTAACAGCGTAGAGTAATAATATTGTGTCTCAAAAAGACAAGGAACTGAAAATTTCTTTTTCAGTCGTCAACGCAATTTCCCGCCAAAAATACGCGGGCTACCAGAACTCGAGACTTGAGCCCGCGATCTAGTAAATCAATTACTGGTCAGCGGACAGCTTCCAAATAAATCACGTTACCTTGATGAGTTGACACATGAGCCCACAATAGGGTCATGTGATGCTGGTCAGTGGCTATCCCGTTTTGACAGCTGTCAATTGACCATATTGTGAATGTCCAATATAAAAGATGTGGATTTGCCAAGACACGCCTGAGATACCCCTCCCTTCCTTTTGATAGTCTCCCCTACCCATACAATCTGTAGACGCGTACGTACGTACGTACGTACGCTCGGTCAGTCACGTGACAACCAAACGAAAAGAGGTTGACCATATTCCATGAGTATGGAGCTCTGTCCCACGCGCGCGAAGCCCCGCTATAAATTGAAGCTCGGAATATTGTAATCTAGAGTCCAGTTGAAACGGTGTCGAGTCGACATCGAGTGTTTAAACAGTATACGTTTATAGTTGAACGTAAGTCCTGAGGTACGTACGTGGCTGGACCACGGAATAAATCGCAAGTTATCGGATATACAGTCCAAGTGTTTGTTACACCAGCGTAGCGGTAGCCTGTGCCAGGCTCTCGGTGGACACGATCGAAACAGCGGGTGTGCGGCAGGAGTCTGGGAGGGAAAAAATCCCCTTCCCTTTTCCTCCTTACCAGACTCCAACCGATTTGTTCTCTTGCTCTCCCGCTTTTCGATCGTACCCACGATCCGGGAGCCTGGCACAGGCTAGCGTAGCGGAAGACCGGTAGCGAGGTTTCCGTGACAGCTTGTTCATATTCGTTAATCAAGCACCATACTTGGAAAACAATAGAAGCAACGTGAACCAATCAAACAGGCTTCAGTAGCGTGACGTACTTACGGGGAAATACCAGCCTCTGCTTGACACATGGCGGACACGGCATTTTCCCAAATGCATGTTGATTACAATACGCCACAAAAGCGGGATTGTTCCAACAAGTGTAAAGACTGGGGCAAGGAGTTTCCAAATATGCTATTTGAGAAATATTGAATGTGGACAAGCTGTGAATGTGAGTTACAAGTTTCAAGTCTTATGTGCTTCTGATTGGATATAATGGTTCTTTGTTGGTCTCCTTATCAGGAACATGCGTTGATTCCATTAACAAATATATCTGCCAATGCGAGGCTGGGTACACAGGACAAGACTGTGACACAGAAATTGACGAGTGTCTGTCTTCACCATGTGTGAACGGTAGGCAAACACTTACGTTTCAATATATTTAGAATGAACTTTGCAATTTATCAATCGTAACCCACTTGGTGTTGTTTCTGTTTTTGTTAGGAACATGTGTCGACAGTTTAAATAATTTCACTTGTTTGTGCCAATCTGGATTCACTGGTTGGCGATGTGACCAAAATATTGACGACTGTTTACCAAATCCGTGTGGAACGGTGAGATTTTAAAGTTTCTCGTTTGTGATTTTGGGAT
>OX453278.1:3247500-3327500 GCA_949710005.1 Ricordea florida
CCACTGTTATAAGGTTTGCAGTTTTATATTGTTGAGTTTTCTTAACCAGTACGTATTCTGTACTTTCAGATGTGGATGACTGTCTCAACAGAACCTGTAACAATGGCGGTTCTTGTGTTGATGGTGTCAATAGCTACACCTGTGTCTGTCTGGATGGCTTTACGGACGATCATTGTGAAACTGGTAAGTATTGTAGTCTCCATTCCATGCCATGCCCATTTCTTGATGTACAAAGAAAATGGTGATAAATGAAAGAACAGTTTAATGTGTTACAACTTTCATTTCATCGTTTTAAACTAAAACACACTTGAAAACAGTACAAACGACAATTACAAGCTCTGTAAGCCAATACATAAATCCAGATGTCAAGAGCTGACGTTGTAAGCTGAAAAAGCCTGAAAAAGGGCATCGAAATGTTGGTTTAGGACTACCCCTTGTAACTGTGTCGAGATCATGCTTGACTAACTGGTGGCCAGAACAACACCTTAAACCTTAAATGCTTGCAAAAAAGGCAGCGCTTCGTAAATTGGAAATGGTGTTTTTTTACCCACGTTTGTGTTCTTCAATAGTTTTAATATTCAGCTCTTAATCTTTGATTAAAGACATTGACGATTGTGTTAACCATACCTGCATAAACGGCGCTTCATGTGAGGATCATGTCAACAGCTACTCGTGTGTCTGTCCCACGGGATTTTCTGGACAACGCTGTCAAACGGGTAAGTAGTTTGTCAAATAATTTTATCAACAGCACTGGTATTGCGCAATTTTATGATTTAACTTGTTGCAATATTTTACGTTTTCAGATGTGGACAATTGCGTCAATCAAACCTGTGAAAACGGTGGTTCATGTGTTGATGGTGTCAATAGTTACACCTGTGTCTGTCTGCCTGGATTTACTGGCAATCGCTGTGAAACTGGTAAGAATACTTGATGCTGGTTAACAAATCAGGCCCATAGCCAGAGAATTTTTTTCACTTACGCCAAAGTTGGATATCAATTGTCCGAGCACTTCGTCAGGTGATGTATAATTGTCCGAGCAATATATTCCTACAAAATATCAGGTACGCCATGGCGTATTGGCGTACAGGTAGCTACGTGCCTGCAAATGAATGATTCTCGTAATAAGAAATCGTAGGTTTGTGTTCTGTTTCCTGTTTTTGAAACACGAGTCATTCTACTATAATTGGTATCACTACAATTTGACTGAGAGTTCTCTCAATCATTTGCTTGCCTTCTGTTCATTCGTACATGCTCATGTGGAGTTCATTGTAAAAGACATCTAGTTCTGTCTCAATGGTGTTTTTTAACCGGTGCATGTCTTGTAGTTTTAGATGTGGATAACTGTCTTAACGGAACATGTAACAATGGCGGTTCTTGTGTTGATGGTGTCAATAGCTACACCTGTGTTTGTCTGGATGGCTTTACGGGCGACCATTGTGAAACTGGTAAGTTTTGTCGTCTCCATTCCATGCCATGCCCTTTTCTTGATAGACAAATAAAATGGTGATGAAGTAATCAACGATTTGATGTATTATAACTTCCAATTTAACGGTTTAAGCTAAAAGCTTATCACATGTTCAATACAAGGGTTTTCCCGCGCATGGCACTGACGACATGTGCCTACATTGAGCTTTGATTGGTCCGTTAAACTAGGGTCCATAATTAACTTTTTTAGGCAGGCGCCAACTGGCGACTGGAATTTTTTTTTCAGTCGCCATATGGAGAAATGTGGTCGCCAAAAAGCGACAATAAATTTTTTCCTTTGCAGCGAAACACAAGCCACAATTTTTTGTCGCCAATTTTTCTTTTAAGAATCAGAACGAAGAGAACGTGTTTGGGGCCGCAATGGCGATTTTTCCGCTAACGAATAAGATTAAATACAAACACGCTGATTATTTAAACACCTACCACTGAAAAGCCACCACGAACGAATCAAATGCCGGCCATATACGCAGTTTCGTGCGACTGCCAAATGTTTCAAGTCAACTTTATATCTTCTCTTGTCTCTACGTTTTGGAGAAGAAATGTACGCGACTGAAAAACTGCCGTTTGTTTCTTTGCTTTATGTTCAAAACGATCTTTACTTTAGCGTTCAGTCAAGACGATCGACAGATCGCTATGAAATAGTTAATCGCCCGCTGGCGACCGGTTGTGAAATTCTGGTCGCCAGTGCAAAATTTTTAGTCGCATTGGCGACCAGGAAAGCGCAATTTCGGAATCTGCAAACTGTGGTCATCTGTTGTGATTAGCTAGGTTACTTACAATGATCACATGACTGATTTGGTTTTAGTACGGGCAGTTTAAAACTTCTTCACTATTGATGATTTTGAAAAAAATGTTGATCAGAAGACAAATAATTAATGGCAATAGGACTGAGTTGAGTCCAAATTGGTCTGTTATCATACGAGTGATAACAAAGTCAGACGACCACGCAGCGGGAGTTCGATTTGTTTATCATGAGTATGATTGCAGACCGAATTGGACAACAGGAAGTCTTACTACCATCTTAAAAGAAGAAGAGAAGAGAAAAAGAAGAGCCAAATGCAAGTTATGAAAGAAAATATTGTTATTGTTCAAGGGAAAAAAGAAAGCCCCAATTGAGGATTCTGTACACTGTTTCTATGGTGATTGAAACCAAGGTTGTGATTGGCTGACAACTTTGAAAGTGATTGGTTGATTTAAGCTACTACTTTGAATGTGATTGGCTTATTGAACTGTCCGATATGAATCTATCCGATAACAAACTATCCGATAGCAACTTAAGGGAATTGTAATTTTTATGATTAATAGTGTTACCGCATGAGATACACTTAGTGGTGAGAAATCTTTCAATTTATTGCGAGTTATCACTGGTCATATACTTTGCTTTTTCTGTTAAAAAGGGGAACACACGTGCACAATTGTGGCACTAGGACTCATTTTTTTTTTTCAAAAGTGAAAAGTCACATGCGAACAGAACGTAACAACATGAGAATATCATATGATCTCCAAATATGGCATGAGCCAATGAAAGACAAATATGAACTGCATAGGTTATCATAATATTCTAACATTTTCAACAGTCAGTTTAAAACTGTTTTACTAGTAATAAAAATGAAAAAGTAACTAGCGTTGCTGATATATATACCGAAAGTGGTGAGAAACCCTTCTTAATGGAAAATACCTCTCTCGTTTAGACGAAACTGTGAAACCCACCGACCCCGATAACGAAGTAACCACAAGGACGACAACTTCAAAAAGGACCACAGAGGAGCAAAAGGGTAATTATGGCCTGGGTGATGTTAAGTGGCATTCTCTTTGAAGATACTTTATGAAACGAATATGTTGTTAGCAAAAAAAAAGATTTTAAAAGGTTGCTGGAGGGAACGTGTAACATCTTGAAGCCATTTCACTTAGAGAACAACAACAACAAAATGTTACGACAAATGTTCTTTCATATATTCTGGGGAAAGCAAACGTTCTTCACATTGACGGCACGACGATGAGCATGATCCTGACCTCGGTAGAGGAAAATCAGCGATTAAAAAATACGCGGAGACGACCGACTATAAAATCCATCCGAGAGACGCAGAAATTGTCGAATGCAGCAGTACGGGCTGCAACAAGAGACTCTTCATAGAATCGTGGCACCCCTGCTGAGGAAACCAACGCGGTCAAGGAACGTCAGAGCGTTTTCGCGCGCTCATGCGCTTTTTTCCCTGTGCTTCATCATATGGGGGAAAGGGCAATTAAGTGCGGGTTTAACATTTCCAAGTCTTCTCCTGTTGTAATCAAGCACATATTAACCGTAAAGCAGATCAGTTTAAAACTTTCGATTCCTTTGTCCCAGCAGCTGTCGTAATGGAGATTCGTATCAACATGGAGTTTAAGGAAGAGCTCCGAGATGAAAAGAGCGACTATTTCAAAAACTTTTCCTCTCTTCTGAAAAACGCGGTAAAGTAATGTTTTTCATTGACTGCATTTATTATGGTTGCCCCTGTTACAGGTAACTCCGATTCTAAACTAACTTGTTCACATTACCTTTGGCAGATTTGGCAAGCATATTCTGCGGAAAACGTATTGGAAGATGTAGAACTGATATCTTTAAGGTAAAAATAATTATACCTGCATTTTCAAAGCCATCTAGGGCTAGTGTTCTAGATCATCCCGCCATCAGCCAAGAGTTGTCTGCTTTGAGCTATAATGTGGCCATAAAATATTCCACATTTAACCGAAATAAAATTGATGGCAGAAATTGTTGTTTTTCACAATTTTTCCCCTTGATAAATGTATTTTCGAGTACTTAGTAGTCACTCATGACAGAGCCATTGAACAAATTGGCGCTACGATCAAAGCAACTTTCTATTTAGTTTTCTTTTACGTGTGTTGTATAAAACAAATAGATACATTTTGCTGTTCTGTCATAGATCGAAGAAAACGTCAAATTGTGGAACGAACATTTGTTACGCTGTTGATGTGCAATTTTTACTCGTACCATCTTTTGACGACTAATTGTATTGGTTAAATAAAAATAGCTCTCGACCAACAAGAACGCAAGAAAGTCACCAAGGTTTCTATTTTTTGTATCAAATAGACCTGGTAGTATTATAGCAGATTTCAAGCTCATCTTTAACTTTGATGTGAATGAAGATGAAGGATTAGTGCCACTCAAGATGGCGGTGGCAGATGGAAAACTGGGAAGTTTGCCTGTGGATCCTAGTTCTTTGAAGCGAAAAATCAGTGATGAAGGTATCGAATTTTTCTGAAGTTTTTCATTTAAAAACAACGGAGAAATCCACTAATGAAGGTATCGAATTTTTTGGAAAATTTGTTTTTTTCTTTTTTTTTTTAAAAAAAAATGAAAAATATCAAATTTTCGTTGAATGGGTTTTTGATTCTAAGGGGAGGGAAATTTTCTTCGATAGTTTGGTAAGGTTTTTTACAATTAAGTGGAAACAATCAGACTGAATTGTATAATTGTTTTGACATGTTTAAAATTGTTAAATAGATTGGAAAACCTACTTCTAAATCTATAAATATTCAAAAGCCTTATTACAACAAGAGTGGGCCGTTCTTAAGATTCTATAAAACTCTTTTGAAAAACGTTAATTGATATTTTATTGCAATTAGTAATTTTGTCACTATATATATCACCTGTATTTTTGTGATGTTTATATCATTTATGATCCACATATTTGATTTTTTCGTTGAGTTTGCAGTTGTTTATTTATTAAGCTTCAGTTGTACAAACATTTTAACGGCCTTTTTGTTTTCTCGTGCTGTAGACGAGCCACCAGAGAAAAGAACCAATGTGCCGTTGATTATCGGTATTTCTTGTGGAGTTTTTTTTCTGGTTGCACTCGTTACTGTGTGGTACGTTCGTCACCGTTTGAAAAATCCAAGCAAGAAAACAGTTCCATTTTCCAGTGCAATGCCAAACGAGTACGACTCTCTAAATCCACGAAAGTACGAAATGAAGGTTGTGAAGAAAAAAGAACATATTGCTTTGATTGAAGAGAGAGGCTTCTCCAGCAGCGCAATGGAGTAGACGTGATGCAACCTCCCCCGCCATTGGGATAGAAGTTCCTGTCTTAATCATTAGTTCTTCATACCAGACTATAGAAATTATAGCAAAATAAGAGACGAGACGTAGATCTAGATACACTTAGCATGCACTTGTCGTATGAGAAATAAATGATTACGGCATATTGTCTCCGATTGCTCCACTTACGACACTTTCCTATAGTCACTCGTATAAAGGCTCAGTCGTGTACATAGGAAATACAGGCGTTCAAGCTAGTCTAAGGTGTACGACTTCACGAATCGTTACATAGTTAGTATAGAAGCTGAAATTACTGCTCAATATCGTGTCGTACGCTACAAATCATCTCAACTTGTTAAAGTACATATTTTGCCACCTTCGTAGTTGATTGCCTGTTCAGAAACGGGCCTGCATTTAGAGCTTTAACTATGGCCTTTACTGCCAGAGGCTGGTCACAGCCTTTAGGAATCATTATTCTTTTTCTTATCGACGCCGAACACATTTTACATTGGGAAGTAAACCTTTCATGAAACTGCCAGTGTCATTAAATAGAAGTAATAGTCACTTAAGTAATAGTCAACTTACAGCTATAAGCTGAATGACATGTAGGGAAATGTTATAACCACCCTCAGTTACAAAGTTACAGTTATTTTGTTATTCTGCATTATTATCTATACATGCTTCTTTGTGTGAGTATCAGTCATATTTTAGAAACGCTTCTAGTCCAAAACTAGGTGCAAATTTAGTTAGATTTTTGTCGCTTGTAGAAAGAGTACTACTGTTTTTATTTGATGATAAAAAGTTTGGTTGTATCTGATCTTAAAATCGGTAAAAAACGTATAAAACTGAATTTTCGGTAACTCTCTGTTACCTTCATCAGAGTTAAAAATTTTGGTTCAGTTTCTTGCATAATAAGTTTTTATACACCGCCGGTCTCTAGGGATGTTCCCAATGTTAAATAAACTTGCGGGAATTGCACATGCTCATTCACACAGTTAATGTCCTGGATGGAATGTAGCGCTTCTAGGAATAGGCGTTGTTTCCTATTGTTGACATTTCTTTCTAAAATTTCTACATAATCCGGATGAATGTCATGGTCTGTTGTTTCCGCGTCAAATCTTATTGCGCTTTCGTTATTTGATCTTGTGCCAGGCTTGTGCTCTGCGCCGCGCGAATTCCACCATCTTTTGCTCTCTCCCACATAGGCAAAATCACATGTTTTGCATTTGACTTTGTACACAATTCCCTTGATCTGATTTGTGGCGGGGCGGTCTTTTGGTTTCTTAAGGGGGCAGTCTAGTCAAATTTCAGAGAAATGTTCTAAGCCTCTTTAAAACAACAGAGCTCTGTAACGATTTTATAGAAAACAATGAAATTTTCACCAGAGCATCCCTTCAGGATGACCTACACAGGAAGGTGTAATTTGAGATGAAGTAGTTAAAAGATAGTTAATGATTAACTCCTGAATTTGACCTTATCAGCTGAGGGTTGCCGTCTGCCCCACATACTTGTTATGTGCAGAATTCATGAATTCCACTTTCTATCCATAACTAACATGGATTGAACTATGATCCTATGGAGCGGTTTCGGGGTAAGGCCATAAGTGTTCCCATGGCAGCCAAATCCTTCCAAATATGGGTGTAGAACAGATATCTCCTCAAGTATTTAACTTAATCCAATTTCGCTCCATAGGATCATAGTTTACATCCTAAAGGCAGTCTGTGCCAAATTTCACAGCAATTGGTCATATACTTAAGCAAAAAATAGTTAGGGGGAGATGCCTACTTCCGGAAAAAGGCAAATTTGAGAAAAATGCCCTTAAAGTTGGCACAAATTTAAACTTTTCCTTAACCGTTTCCATGGCAACCGATCGCCATTGGCAGATTACATCACGAAAATCGCTTTTATCAGCTTTCACAGGTCAATTTATGTGAAAAAGACTTCGAAAACTTAAAGCAGATGGGTTAAACTATAGTTTTAAGTAAAAATATAAAAAATGGTTGGATGACCGAAAATTAACAAAAAATCTGACTAGACGGCCCCCTTAAGCACATATGTTCACGGAAAAAGAGTGAGCAAAATATCAAATCACAATCAAGCTGATTTTCTGCGCAAGTAATTCTCTTTGTTGCTACTACAAACCTGCAAAGTCTTAGAATTGTTAATATTCTTCAAGCCAAAATACTATAGAATAACTTATATTTTAAGGGCTAGAACGTTTGTCTGAAACCGCATGCGTAGATTTGAAGATTCTGGTCCTTAAATCTGATTGAAATCAAATCGTTACAATCAAAATTTTAATTGCAAAATAAAGCTTAGTGTATACGGTACTAGGACGTATAGATAATAGATTTGATATGATTCGATAACTTACGTTTCTTAATGACGGTCTTTCTTTCCATACAACCTCTTATAATGTATTTTGACCAAAACCTGTGAAGCTGAGTTTCTTGGCAGCAAACTGCAGCTATCGTATCTCAGCTTCAAAGATAAGTACAAACAGGAGATAAAGTGCGTTTTTAAGAGATCAATATTAAAATCACCCATAGACACACAAAGTTTATTTTCAAGATTAATGAATCAACATAGTCTATGAAGAACTATTTCCACAAATAAGATTGGACTGCTTACCAGAATCCATTTCAATCCAAAATGTTTCGAAAACATCGGTAGATTTCGTAAATTGTGATCTAATATATATATTTAGCATGTTCCTGATATAAAAACTGAGGCAACGTTCCCTGCATTGAAATGACTGGGTTCAGAAATAAGATCACATCCAGGTATGTTGAGATTTACGTACATTTGCACTAGCATTGGCTCCCAGCCGTGCGCTTCTCGCTCCAAGTTCTGAATGCCAAATACGCATTTCCTCCGACCATATTGTCCTTGTCTAACCCTTCAATCCATTTTCAAAGGCCCGGCTTAAAACAAAAGTAATAAACTCGCCAATCTTTCGCTACTAACTTACGTTCATATGTGAAAACAATGTTTGCACTCCCAGATATAACCAGCGGCTACATGCTTGGCGTTAAGCTCTTCGTGCCAGACAGAGCCAACAAACTCAAACAAAGCAACTTTCGAGTTCGTGTACGAATCGTGAAATTGAAACTCGGCTTATACTGCACAAATCAAATATCTAGCCTTGGCCGGCCGACCATTCTTAAGTAAGATCAATAAACAAAACCCTCGTAACTGTTATAACTTCTTCTCTGCACGCAAAACCTACATACTCCTGCTGCGCTAAAACCCCGATGCATCATGGGTAATCAGAACTACACTTGTGCACGACAAGACAGCCTTCATTAAAGATACTTTGTACTTTGTAAGGTAACTCTTCAACAGCCATGCCTAGGCACCGTCAAACCCACCACTCATCCCTTTTGGCACTTCAAAACACCCAGTTCTTAAACTAATTTTGCGAAGGCATGCTTTCTGTTGAACAGTTAACCTATATTCATCTCTTACTTCTGTGGATCGACACGCTGCAACACGGTCCCACTACGTTTTCTCTTTTCTATTTCACTGGGCCGCTATTACCGCGCTGCACTCCAAACGTTCTTTTCGGAGCGCTGTCGTATTGACGACAAGTCTAGCTTGATGATGCTAGCCTTGTTTCCACAGAATATGCTTACGCATCAATGAACACGCAAAGCATTCCACCCACCTGCACGTGCCACGAGCCAATTTAAATCAATTACATGCGCCCATACCACCTTGCACGCTCCTTTTCTCAGCATGAATACCTTACGTATGCAACGGTTAATATACTGCCCAATGTTTTAACAGGCTTGAAAGTGGTTCTTACGTTTTCTCTACTAAGCACACGTCGAACTCTCTCGAAACACCTTTTATGTAAGGGATTGAGGCGTAACCCTTTGGACTCTCTTGATTTTCTTGGTTTTCTGGCTGTATGGTTTCTTGAGCCGGAACAAGGCAACGATCGATGAAACTTTGGGGGTATCCGTTGACTTTAAGGTCACCGATTACTTGTTGTTTTTCGCTCTGTTTCCGTTCAGAGGTCGAGGGAAGATATTTGGCACGGTCCATTAGTGTCTTTACTATAGTTCGTTTGCTTTGCGCGGGACTATGCGACTCGAAGGCGAGATATTTGTTTGTGTGCGTGGGTTTCCTGTACACGCCCACTTGACCACTCGCAGATACCGTGTTACTTGTAACAAGGAAAGCTATGGTTTGGCCTTCCGCGACTGTAGTTGGCATTTCTATCGTGAATTGGATATGAGGGTTAATGAATTCAGGTGGCTGTGAAAAACTCTGATGCTTTCACTCTTTAGGCACGCATTAGAGTCGTCAACGTAGCGGCGCCACCAGCGCGGTTTTACTGGTGCAGAGGCTAAGGCCTTTTCCTCAATTTCTTCCATGACTAATTCGGCGATCACTGCGCTGACAGGCGATCCCATCGCACAGCCAAATACTTGGTGGTACTGAGTTCCTTCAGATGAGAAATAGCTGTTGTTAAGTACGAAGGAGAGTAGATCGAGAACTTGAGCTTGTGTCAAGCTTGTAAGGGCTTTCCATTCAGTTGTCTCACCAAGTTTCCGTTGAACAATATCTATCGCCAAATCTACTGGGATTGAAGTGAAGAGAGATACAACATCGAAGGACACAATTTGTTCGTCCTCGGCTACTACTTGGCTGCTTATAAAGTTTGTAAATTCTTTAGCGTTCTTGACAGGGAACCCACTTTCGCTCTGGAGGGATTTTAAAATGGACGCCGAATACTTAGAAAGCTGGTATGTCGGACTGTCAATACAGCTGTTAATTGGTCTTAACGGAACTTGAGGCGTTGCTTCTTTTGGCAGAGTAGAGTGGTCTTCTTTGGGCTCCAGCTTTACCTTGTGTATCTTGGGGAGTCCGTAAAAGGCTGCTGGTGTAGACTCGGATGGCCTGAGTCTCCAGTACTCTGATTCTGTCAAATTGCCCTGCTTTTTGAGATCCAGAAGCTTCTTCTGAAGGGCTGACTCTGTTTTTGAGGTTGGATTTCGCCTTTTATCTGTGATCGGTTGGTATACATCCCTGTCTTGAAGCATTGCACGTCTTGTTCATAACAACAGTACAGTTTCCTTTGTCGGCTTTTATAATCTTCCCTTGTTAAATTTTGTTGTCTCGGGGGGTGTGCTTGTTTTAGAGTGCTACAGATTTCACTTCGGATGATATTCTGACGTTGTTTTGGCAGGCCATCGATAGCTGATTCGACCGAAGCAAGAATTTCTTTTGTTGGTACACTACTCGGCGTAATGGCGAAATTAAGCCCTTTTCGAAGGAGTGATATTTCATTCTTGTCCAGTTCTCTGTTGGAAATGTTTACAACCCACTTTTTCTTAATTGTCTCTTCCTTTCGGTTTGATGGATTTGCTAGTTTCTTCTGATGTCTCCTCTCAACGTCCGCTTTAACGTGTTTGCAACGTTGCGCGACGACTTGAGTTAGAGTGTCGTAGAGCGTTTTTTCGATGGGATCTTCGATCTTCTGCCGAAGTGATTCCTGAGCTTTGTCCAGAACTATAAGTTTGTGATGACACTGGCTTATGAGCAGGCGTAGGTATTTCCAGCCGGTCTTGCGGGCTGTGTCCCAAGCTTTTGGATTGTTTATCGGTGGCTTTGATAACAGAAAACGTGGCAGGGAATCCCTTTCTTTGCTCTTATGTAGGTACTGAAGATGTTGTTTGTGGCGGACTTGTGCAAGTGAATTCTGTTCCAATTTTCTTACTAGAAGTTGCGTTTCAACGCCGTAGATGTTCTTGATTTCCTTGTAGATGCTATTAGGGCGATCAGTGTTTGACATAATAAACATTTTGGTTGTATCTGATCTTAAAATCGGTAAAAAACGTATAAAACTGAATTTTCGGTAACTCTCTGTTACCTTCATCAGAGTTAAAAATTTTTGGTTTTGTTTTTATTTGGTTCAATTCGTCGGCGTGAAAAAGCATTCATAATGTCTGGTATTGTATGAGAACGTCAAAGAGGTTAAGGTGGCTAACAGCGGCAGTTGCCATTATTTTCTTCAACATATTCTGTAAAAAGTTCCGAATGCAATTTCCCCCCGAAAGTAGTGACCTCAAGAGTAATTTCCGTCTTAAGCACGAAGTAATGGTTATGATATATATGACAAGGGATACCACACTGATCCGAGGCTAGAGAAAATGAGTTAAGAGAACGTATCTTCCATACTGGGTTCTGTTACTATGATAAGGGAACAGAATCTATTTTTAGATCCGGAAACTATTTCAACTGACCAATGAACAAATCCTTTATTGATCTAAATTGATCTAAATTGATCTAAACATTAGATCTAAACAAGAATTTAACATTAGAGAGCTTTTGCCCGCGATTAGCGAGGGCTATTCGAGGCGGGCAAAAGAGCAAAAAACAATTTAAAAGTCAATTAATACTGTCTACAGAACAAACCTAGAAGCAATCTAGTTTGTCGTGTGGTTTATAGGCAGAATGATACGTGGAGGCAGACTATAGTCAATATTGGGAGTAACATACAATGTTATGATTTTGAGAATTGTACTCGTATATCAGAAATTCTGATGTAATCGTCTTCATTCTTAAGGATTTCAAAAAGTTTATTCTTTAGTTTGCTTTTAAACTGACTTTTATTTAAGACTTTGATGGTGAGTGGAATGCTATTCCAAATCAGGGCACCTGAGATAGAAAAGGCTTTTTTCATATTTTCAGTTCTAGCTTTCTCAACATAATAATTCTCGTTGGAAACAGATCTAGTCCGGTAACTATGAACAAAAGACAATTTCTTGAACATATTCTTAATTTTACTAGGAGCAAGATTATTATGAATGTCATACATTAAAAGACTCATTTGCTCAAACAGCAAGAATGATATCGGCAACTGTTTTGTTTCTAAGAATAATGGGACTGCATGAGCTCTTGGATTACTGAAGAACATTAGCCTAAGGGCTCTCTTTTGGAGAATGAGTAGCTTATGAAGGTGTGTTTCAGCAGCTTGACCCCAAGCGCAGATGCCATAGTTCAGATAAGGTAAAATTAATGAACGATATAACGTGAGAAGTACATGACGTGGAACGAAATGTCTGAGCTTGGCAATAATCCCAATTGTTTTACTAACTTTTTGACAAATGTAATCTATGTGATATTTCCATGAGAGGTTCGCATCAATGAGTATACCAAGATATTTAATATAATTTTTCATTTCTAACGGTTGGCTAGTGTTTGAGATGTTATCAGTTATTCTAATATTGGGATTAAAGGAGAGAGTCTTTTGGCGTGGACGAAAGATGATATAGTTAGATTTTTCGGCATTCAAGGTTAGTTTATTAACAGCTAACCACGTACACACTTTGGAAAGCTCTTCATTAAATTCAGTTTCAAGTCGTTTAAGATCACCGTTAGCATAAGTCACACTAGTATCATCGGCAAACAAGTAGAAATTAATCTTATCGGAGGATTTATATAAGTCATTGATATACAAGAGAAAAAGCAAGGGTCCCAGCACGGAACCTTGAGGAACTCCGCAGAGGGTTTGATTAGCATCAGATATATGGCTGATGTCCTTCTCATCACGTCGTTGTAATTTCAATTCGCCATGTGTAAACCACGCAGCCATGGAACGAGATATAAATAGATTCCAGGCTAAAAGTAGATTCCGTTCCCTTATCATACCTGACGGGGTTATGTTCTCTTTCCTCATTTTCTCTTGTCCGAGGTTTATTTTAATGATTCTAATGATCTTTGACACTCCTATTCAGAGGACCATACATAACTCTTAAAGTAGATTATATTTGTTTTCAAAAAGTTTCCCCTTCGTCTCTGAATATCCGTTACATACGTAATAGGGATCATCAAACCTTTTTCTCTAGTAACAAACTTACCATACGAAACCCCCAACCAGTTCTTTTCATATGCGTATGCTGACATTTAAAATAGTAGGGGCTCAAAAGCTAACTCGTGGAATGTCGTATTTGGGGTCAAGTGCGGTAGGAGCATGGGCGTGGTTAATAATGCAGGATACAAAGGGACCGTTCATTTTTTACTAGGGAGGGATGGCTGGTGGGATTGGGGGGTGTCATGCGAAAAAATTAGGGGAAAGGGGGGTCACGTGAAATATTTTAGCAATACTTTTATGTCATAATGTTTTAATCCGAAATTGACTTCTCTTTCTTTTGATTGGGTGGGGGGGGGGGGGGAGTAATGTGAAAAAACTGGCAAGCTGATGGGGTCATGCAGTTTTAAAATGGTGCTTTCCGAATCACATCAGCCCCCTTCCCCTCCCTCATAAAAAAATGAACGCTCCCCAAGCTGGAAAAATATCCGAGGATCCAAAGCATCGGCGTTTGTTTATTGATTTCCGGCCCTTCAGAAGATGGTCTCAGATCAGGTTACCAAGAATACCGCAAATTTTCCTATGGATTGACGTCAGTTTTGAACAATGACTGGAGGCATTACGATGACGATGAAGAGTTGGTGATATTGTGTCATGTTAAACAATTTGAGCATTTTACTTGTTATGAAAATGTAACGTTTTACTTTATGATCGAGAGCTGACAAACAGAGCTACGCCTTCTTCACGAAACCGCGGCGGCTAAGAGAAAGGGAATGTTCGGAAACAAGAAAAATTAGAATGAAAAATTGAAAAAAAGAGAAATAAATAACCAAGAAATCGACATCCAAAATATTCGTCCTCCAATTAATAATATAGGAGATCCCTCACAACTGCATTAAATTATGAGTTTGTGGTCATGGGTCAATATGAGTGCAAACTGTATATTGACACATTTCATTGGGGAGATTTTCAAGACTTTGATTGTCCAAGAGTTCGTAACTTTTGCTCACCTCCAGGCCAAAAACACCAGCAGCTTATTTTGTTGATTATCTGTGCTACAATTGCGACTAGCTACTTAATTACAGTGTCACTGGATTGTACAAAACGAGTTTATTGAAAACAAACTTGACAGAGACTGACTTAATGTTTTGTTGCAACTGAAAAATTTCAGGGCAAATATCCACGCGGCAGGGGTATATCGCCTGATACCCGTCCAGCTATTTGACACCACGTGATCCAAAATAGCCAATAAGATGGCGCTAAAATTGGGAACGTGCTAGCAAGATAGGATTTGGTTTATCTTGCCCACTCGAGTAGCCAATGAGAGCTTGAGATTTGGTTCATGTTGGAGGGGGACATTGGGGGGTACCCAATACCGCAATACCGTAAGAAAAAAAATGCAAATACCGAAATACCGAGTGCAAAATCTACAAAATACCGATACCGCACTTTTAATCGGCCACGCTTAAAGTTGTATCCACCTAGTACGTTCAGTTATCTCTCTTATGTGCCGATGTTTTCGTATCAAAGAAATTTTTGTAGAGCAACAATGATATGAAGCAAATCACGATTGGTTTGCTATGTTACGCGAAATTAATCGTTCTCGGTATTAGCAAACCAAATGTTGCAAATGCCTCGTTTCGTTCAAGTTAATTGATAAGATTTCTATGAACTTAACACGAAAAATTAAAGCTCAAATCATTCGCTGTTTTTTTTCTTTACGTAAACGTGCTAAACCTTTGCATCCCTTTATGTTTAAGATCTGGAAACAATACTTTGAAAGCGATAAGTTGAAACAAGTGGAAATTCTGTCATTCAGGTAAGAGGGAAATGATCTCTAAAAACTGGAAACGCTTGAAAAGTAAATTCTTCTATTGATTTTGCAGCACTTCTTAATTAGTTGCTTGTTTCATTGAATACAAAGGGGGCTGAAAGCTACAGATATTACTAGTAAAATACGCGAAGTATAATTAAGGGTTATTCGGTAAAGATTAATGTAATACGGCTTGGTATTTTGACGACTTAAATAGTAGTTTTTTGGGCGAGAAATTCTTATGTAGCCGCGCGAAGAAAGAAAAATTCCTATCAAGTATTAAGGATCTCACGAGTAAACGCAGCGAATTCTTAGTGATTATGATGATGATTTTATTTTAATTTTTTATTTTTTTGACTTTTAAGAATAAGTACATGGAATAACAAATACCCTAAACCATACATCTCACGATATATAATTCACAATACAAAAAAAGAAAACGAAAAAGGAAAACGAGGAGACAAATGCGGAGGACGCCCACCCTAAGAGCTCATGCACAGCAAAAGCCTTTCCTACTTACTTAAATGTTTCGCTAATTTGTTCCGCCTTCTTGCTATTTTATGTTCAACTTGGTAAACAGCTTTGCTCTTGACCTTATAGACACGCAAAGATGGATGAACTCTATTTAACTTACATTTATAGATATGGAATTTGGCTTCAAGTATTAGGGGATTAACAATATTAAAATCATCTATATTGAAAATTCCACACAAAATATCCATTAACGAAAAGGGTTGCAACTTAATATTACAATTTCTAAGCCAAGAACGAAAAGCTTCCCAAAACACTTTTGTAATGTTGCAATTAAAACATAAATGTTCAATGGATTCTATTTCTGTTTAGCAAAAAGAACAGAAAGGTGAATCAATCATTTTTAATCAATACAGCTTCTCATTTGTAAACACTATATTATTCAGAATTTTGTATTGTAACAGTGAAAGGTAAAGAATATATTTCTTTCCAATCAGTTTGTAGTTGAGGAAATTTCTCTTGAATTCTCTTCTGTGCGGTTGGAGGGGTTTGTTTTCTACCCTTAAATGCAATGTACATGTAAAGTGATTTGGATGAGACTTTTAAAAGAGCCACCTTAAAGTTAGCCATCTTCAGATAAATGACGTCACTGATCTCCGAACAAAAATGTGTTGTACTTTGTTTGATGATTTGTTTCCATTCACGAGGGATTGCATCGACAATATCATTAGCTTAAAACGTTCTAATGGGCACAGATTCAATTGTAACAGGTTTGTACTTTTTAGGAAAATTCCTGATTCAGAAAGGAGATCACCAACTCTAACGATTCCTTTTAAAAATAGTTTTTTTTCGAAAAGTGAGAGCTTTTGAATAACTATGTTTGTCTTGTTCCATAACGTGATGCACAACATCATCGTATGTCAATATAAGTGAATGAAATACTGAACCTATCCTTGTCAATAATGTACCGTCTCAATCTTACTTACTAGCATAACATGTGTCTTCGACCAGGCAATTTATTGCAAGGCCCTCGAGAGCAAGTCAAAGAATGTTGATATCTATAAGCCAGTTGTTCTGCGTCTTGGTACATTTCACACTCTATGCACACTGCTTTCCATAATTGGAAAAAGGTTTCAAGATGCCGGCCTCAAAGATTTATGTATTGAATCTGGAATTGTCGCTGAAGGCTCTGTTTCTGCCCTGCTAGAAGGTCGAAGCTATAACAGAGCTATTCGACTCCATAAACTTGCATATGAGGCATTCATGAGAGTAGCCTGGAGGGGATTTCAACCTTGGGTAGATGAGCGTTATCCTCTAGACGTGGATCACATTAGGAGAGCTCTGGACGAAGTTGCCAACCTAGGGAATGATTTAACCAAGGACAATCACGATCGTGTTATCGAGAGCCAGCCGTTCAAGTGTCTAAATGATCGCTTTGAGGAATGTGTAGACCATCTCCGAAAAACAAATGGTCCTTTCTCAGCATTCTGGATGTCATATATTGACATGGTTGAGCTAACGCTGCACATGGTACGAGCTTCAAGGGAAGGAGATGGGACGCTACATCTCTCTTGTATTCGTCAAATGCTTCCTTGGTGCTTTGCCTACGATGCCATTAATTACGCCCGGTACATGTCCGTGTACTACGGTGACATGACAAGTCTCCAAGAAGAGCACCCAGAGGTACATGAGTTTATGAAAACGGGCGGCTTTTCAGTTCAAATGAGCTCAAACAACACATTTGGTCGAATCCCTGTGGATCAAACCGTTGAAGAATCGGTTAATAAAGACACACAGACCGCGGGTGGATCGAAAGGTTTCAGCTTGAAGTCCAGTGCAGTACAACGATATTACATGACAGCAGAGTTTAGAAGTCTATTCCTCCGTAACTTGCGAACCATGGTAGGATATGCTCAAGGAAATATTGATCATGTTGACCTCCAACAGTCTCGAATAGCTAAAGACGAACAAGACGTAAAAGCAATGGTGGATCTTATTGAGAGTAACTGGACCAATCCATTCAGCAGTTACCAGCCCCTCTTACGTATTTCCAAGGGTGCCACTGCTTCTCCCGAAATTGAACGTGACCTGAGCAGAGCGTACCTAGTGGGGGAGACCGCTACCAACAATTAAAAAAGGAACGCCTCGAGCCGGAGAAGCCACCTGTGAAGTTCCATAATACGCTAAGAGAAGCAAAAGTTAAAGACCTTCAGTGATCATAATAAAACCAAAAAGGTGAAGCAGAGCAAAGGCAACGAGACAGTACTCCGTGCTGATCGTAATTTGTTCGCACGAATGATAATCATCGCCGAAAGTCGACAGCTTCAGATGTAGGAGGTTCTCTGCCATCCTCTAGGACCCCTTCCTCCCTCTCTTGCAACAAGCAATGGCTTGCCGCGAAAGACAAACAAAACACAACTTGGAAGGGAGTTAGAGAAACTGGTTCAGTCAACAGTGGTGGTTCCAACCCCATCGGCTTACCTGCTTGACGGTATGTCATTAATTCAGAAACTGAAGGTAGACCATCTTACATTTGGTGAAATTGCTGAAATGGCATTATCAAGACTCTTGAGAGAGGGTGAGGGTAGTAGCAGAATAGACGTTGTGTTTGACGTGTATAGGGACCTGTCAATTAAATCAGTGGAGAGAGAGTTGAGACGTGTAGGAGATTTCATCACATTTAAAAACCTTTCAAGCGGCCAGAAGGTTAAGCAATTCAGAAGCTTTTTGTAGAACAGTCAGAATAAAACCAGCCTAGTCAAATTTGTCGTTTATCACTGAAGTAAACTGTCTTGCCGATCAAAGCTGCAACACAAGACACTTTATGTTACGTGTGGGAAGCGTTGCTACAAGCTAACAACAGAGGGCGCACAAGAAGGAGAGGAGCTGCAATCAGATCAAGAGGACGCCGACACCCGCCTCCTCCTTCATGCTAGACATGCGACAAAAGAGCCATTCAATGCCATAGTCAACTCATCTGAGGACACTGACGTACGCATTCTCTGTCTTGCTTTTTCAAATGACGTCGAAGTGCCGCTTTTCCAGCGTTGCGTTTCACAGCAAATGGCCACTGAGATATATAGACATCGCAAAAATAGTTTGTGCAATAGGTCTTCAAGTATGCAAGGCTTTGCTTGGGCTACATGCCTTTACGGGCTGTGACTCAGTTAGCTCATTTGCAGGCACTGGCAGAGTAAAGCCACTGAAGATTCTTCGAAAGAACGATGAATTCCAGGAAGTGTTTGCAAGACTTGGAGAAGAGTGGTCAGTAACTGAAGAGCTCTTTGGGAAGTTGGAAGCCTTTATCTGTGCTCTCTATGGTGCCACAAAAGGTACATCTGATGTAAATGAGCTTCGGTATGCTCTTTTCTGTGCCAAGAAAGGTGAGGCGGAATCGTACCAACTACCGCCGTGCAGGGACTGCTTAAAAAAGCACTGCCAAAGAGCTAATTATCAAGCTGCAGTTTGGAAGATCTCTCTTCGCAATAATGAAGTGCCGACTCCGGTGGGCAAAGGCTGGTTTCTCGAAACGAATGCACACGGTGAAAGACTTGAAACCGACTGGATGGATGGCTTGCCTGCACCAAGAGCAGTGATCGAGCTAATCGCAAGCACTTGCAAGAAGTCTTGTGATGAAACCACATGTGATTGCATCCTTAATGGCCTAAAGTGCTCAGACCTCTGTAGGCTAACAACGTGCTCCAGCCAGCCAGAGGAAGAGGGAGACGTCATTGTAGAAGAAGATGATGATGAATTTCTCGATCCGGACGTAGAAGTAACTTTATAAACTGTTGTTTTAATGCTTAAGATCGCAAGATGTCTTAACTGCATCGCCCTGGTGCTAATTTGTATGAGGCATTGATTACAGGCAAAAGGTTTAAGAAGATCATGTACAGGTAATGGTTTGATGAAAAACAAACTAGTGGAAATAATTTATTGAGGTATGTGAAAGCTTTTGGACAAAAGAGCTTTCAGTGCATAAAACATTAAAAACAAATTAGAGCAAAAGCCGACAACAGGAGTTTTTTTAAACCTATTAATGGTGCTCCACAGGTTACCCAGTAGTGCTTCTAACGTTAACCAAGAAATATATTGAAAATAAGAACATCTTCAGACATCTATGCATTATGTCTATGCGATGACATGCTTTACTAACATTCTAAACAGTAAGCACTAAATGGTTAATAAAATGAGCACCAGGAAAACGAACAGTTTCTCGCGTTGCTGAAATGGTGTTGCTCTCACGAGTTATTAATTATATAATATTAAATAGATTTAGGCAAGCCTAAAAGCGGAGCTCCTCACACATTGAAAATGCTGTCATTAAAGTTATTAAATACGCCTGGTGTACGCAACTACTTAAAGACGATTCGATAGCGGAAATAAATCGTCAAAAAAAAAACATCTACCTCACGACTCAACGGAAGAACCATTACCTGGTCAGCAAAATTATAATAGTTTTAAAGCAACACCAAAAGCAGCTAGGCAGCTCTTTAACAAATGAAAAACAGACACTCAGCTTTATGCTTATGTCCCACCAAAAATACTTGAAAACTTGTAGGAAGAACTCAGCTTTATGCTTATGTCCCTCCAAAAACGCTTGAAAACTTGTAGGAAAAAAATGTTTCCTCCAAAACCGCTATGAATAATCCGTTTCTTCAGCAAAACATTGTAGACTGCTGTAGACTGCTGGCTGTAGGCTGTGTAGCCGCGGCAAGCCGCGAAAAGCGCACGAAAAACAAAGCCACGTTTCGGTTTAAGTCCTTCTAAATATCCCGGATGACTATGGCCGCCATGTTGGGGCAACGTCGTCGTCGTCGTCGTCGCTAGGCGCACGCGCCCGCGAGCCATGCCGCTAGCCACGATGACCATGAAAACTCAAACGCATGGTTTTCTCAATTTCTATCCTCGCACGGTAGTTATGGGGCTCCGCACTGCGGCTCTTCGAGCCGCTGTGGAGCTCCGCTATAAAGTGTTAGTTCATATAGAAATTGTACTAAAACGCAAACAAAGCTTCTTAAAGTTGTAGTCATATTATCACACTCTTATTTTCTCTTGGTTGTACAAAATACATAGCAAATTCGCATCGTACAGCTACCTTGGTGGTACTATCTACTACTGCACATGGTGGCAACTTTCCGGTCACGTGACAGCCTCAAGCTGCGAATGTAACCTTGCTATCACATATTTTTTTATTATGTATCACAAGAGCTTTAAGAAAATATATGATAACCTTTGCCACCTCAGGTGGTACCAAAATTTGCTTGGGCTCATGGACTATATTGGTGAGTCATTCAAGACCGACCAAGCATCCAGGCACTCCTTATAAAATGAAGGCAGATAAACAGGCAATTTTCGAGTATCAAAATTACACTTAAGAATAGATTTTCCGCCAATTGGGGAAAGGAAATATCGTAATACTGTCTTCCAAGAGCTGCTGTTTTCTTCATCTACAAATCTTTTTGACACCATTACCCTCTGTGCAAGAATCATTGATTGGATATCTGGCATCTTTAGTCCACCATCCTGGATGTCACTGATGAGAGCGGAACGTTTAATTTTGTCATTACCTTTCCAAATGAAATTATAGATTAAAGTGTTAATTTCCTTAACCAGATCCTCCATAATAGAAATCAATGCCGCTCTACTTAAGACCTTAGGTACAATAAATGATTTAACAATTTGTATTCTTCCTAACAATGTGAGCCCTCTCCATTTCCACATATTTATTGTGTCCTTGATGGATTTCAGGACAATCAAACACGATATCCAGGATTTTAATTGATTCCGTACTTTGTGAGGATACTTAATACAACTAGGCTTATTCATGTACTCCTATCAAAATCATACTCTACCTTTAAAATTTCATGGTAAATTTACCTTACAAAAACAAATTCATTCGTATAATACAAGAAACTGGTGTAAATTTCGTCTGCTTTTCTGTCGTACTCGAACCAAACAATTTTCCGTTTTTTATCAAGGACCTAAATTTTACACCACCTTAAACACCAACATCATCAACGCTTCCTCGCCTCTTTCCTTTAAAAGAGCACTTAAGGCATTTATTTGTAATAATTATTAGTATTCTCCAACAGAAATCTTGCGAAAAAGCCTTTTAATATTCAACATTATTTTGTAAACTTCCGTAATATTGATTAGCTTAATTTTCCATCTGATATTATTTTGTATCCGTCGCCGTAATTTTTATGCCATCTTCGAAAAATTGTAATTGAGGAGGCCTAATTAACATAAGCTCTATAGTTTCTTTTAGGCCTCCTCGCCATTTCTTCCTACATTTTTTTGGCATTTCTTTATAATTATTGTAATCATGTGGCAAATAAATAAATACAAATACAATACTTACTTTGATCCAGTTGATATTTACCAATGGCAAAGAGTTCAGTTTTCTCATTGTTTACTTGTAGGTTGGAGAATTTAGAAAAAAGCTGAAGAGTTGCCAATAAGCGGTGATGTGATGTAGTGTCTCTGAGAAAGCAAGTCATATCATCAGCAAATAGTGACAACTTGATTTCTTCGTCCTTAATTAATATGCCTTTAATTTCTTTATCTTCTCGAATTCTGCAAGCCAACACTTCAATAGCTAAAATGAATAACAAAGGTGACAAGGGATCACCTTGTCTAACACCACACCGGATGTTGAATAGATCGGTGGTAAAACCGTTGTTTAGGACACAACTAGATACGTTAGTATAGAAAGTCTTGATCCATTGAAGAAATTGTTTTCCAAAGTTAAATTTTTTTTGAAAAATTTAAACAGAAGGGAGTGATTTAAAGAATCGAACGCTTTCTCAACCTCAATTGCTAAAATAATACCTGAACTATCTGTTAATTTAGCAAATTAAAGTATATCCTCAATCGTTCGGACTCCGTCGAGAATTGATCTTCCCTTGATAAATCCACTCTGGTTAGGATGAATAAGTGCTGGTAAAATCGACTCTAACCTTCTAGCAATAGCCTTCGATACAATTTTTACATCAACATTTATCACTGAATTTTTAATAATACGCATATGTGCGTGAACTTGGGCTTCTTTCCTGGCATATCCAGCTGTAAACGCCACAACGTTGACATGATGAAATCTCAGTCGTCTTTTGTCGATTGTTTTACAGCTCCAGCATAGTACAAGCAAGTATATTGTAAGCAGTGTTTATTCCTGGTCTAAATTTTACCCTCTGTCCGTCTTTTACGCCCGGTCTGTAGTCTGCGTTTTACACTGACCGATTAAGTTAAGTAATAAATTTTAGAAACTAATAAAGGTTCTGACCGTAAAATCCGCAAGATTATGCAGTTGTCACTGACGTTTTGTCAATAGAAATCGAAAGAATAACACAGATAACAGACAAAAATAATGCTTTCCTAAATGAAAAATTTATTCAGAAAAATCTTTGTTTACGCCTAAGAAAGAAACGCGTATAATTCTAAATGCGAGACGAGAGACGCGCAAGCGATTTGAAGAAACTACAAGACCATTTCGAAGCGAATTTATCGCCCCGTGCTGGGCATGTTTTTCAAACATTTCACAAAAACTGTTCAGAATACAAGGGATCGGTCAATTAAAATAATTTTTCAGTACAAATTCACAATCAAACCTGTAATTCACAGTTTTGGCTGTTGAATTCCCAGGAGTAGTACTCGAAAATTTCGCAGGAAGTCCGTGACCTGAATAATGATTTGAGATGCCCGCATGCGTATTAGGGCCCAGACGGCGATTTGTGACTCAAGACAGAAAACAACAAAAAAAACGAAGGGCATTTTTAAACTTGGGCTCCCGCTGGGAAGCCCAAGTAATAAATCGTCTGTCCTTGTCTTTCTTTTCCAGTAATGTAATCATAGCTTGTTTTTGGGAGTATGAAAGCTGTCCCTCTTCGTGAGCAAAATTTAAGGCATTGATAAGACATTTTTCCACTAGACTCCAGAAACCAAGATAAAACTCTACAGTCAATCCATCATCAAAAGCTTTCAATGCTTCAAAATATTCGTTTGCTGTAATTTGTAAATTCATCCGTCAACATGCTACCCTCCTGGTCACAAGGGTCTTCGTCATAAAGATTTGTACAAAAGTTATGAATCTCTTTCATAATTTGTTTTGGATCCGTTATGCATTTATCGTTCGCTACCACCAACTTTGTTACAGCGTTTTAATTTTCTTCTTGGAGTTTTCTAGGTGTAAAAAATACTTGTTACTTTTCTCTCCATATTCATACCAATTCACTCTTGAGCGTATTATTGCACCTTGGGCTATATATTCATACTGCTTATCGTATTCGGTTTGTAGAATTTCCAAATCTTGTAAATTATCCTGATTAGGCTGTTCATCGCATTTTGCTGAGCATTCTTTAATTTTAGTTTCCAAATCCATTTATTTCTCCTTTCTCATTCTAGCTTTTTGTTTACTATAAAGAATTGTTTCATAGCGGATTTTGTATTTAATAAGATCCCAAAGGACCCTAGGGTCCTGAATATCCTTTCCCTCATCTAGCCAAATACTATATTTCTCAGTTATTAAACAAATATAATCATCATCCTCTAAGAGACTAGAATTGAATTTCAAATTAGAGGGGCCCCTTCCTGTTTCCTCAATTCCGTTTAGATCCATCGTAATGGCAGAAAGATCCGTTCTTATAGCAGGAATAATTTTAACATTTTCTACATCTTCCTGGATACTGTTACTAATTAACCAAAAATCTAAACAGCGCTGTATTGTTGGATTCTTTTGCCTCCATGTAAAACGCTTAGCGTCTGGATTTCTTATTCTCCAAATGTCAATCAAGTCATAAGATGAACACAAATCGTCTATTTTTTTGCAAGATTCCTTTACATAAGGTCTACCTCCAGTCCAAATCTGCGTCGAGAATAACATTAAAATCACCTCCAATCACAACTTCACAACCTTCCTCTAGTTGGAATTGATCAAGCCGGTTTTGAATTTCTTCAAAGAAAACACATTGATGTTTGGTCTTATTTGGGGCGTAAATATTAACAAAAACAAAGTGGTGACCCTGAAAAATACCCTTTAAAAAGATGAATCTTCCCTGTTCATCTTCATGGTGTTCTTTAACTTCACAATCAAATTGCTCATTTCATTTACAAGAATCATAACTCCCCTGCTATGCTCTGATCAGTGACTAAAGAACATACCACCTCTCCATTGTGACTTCCAAAAATTTGTAACTCCTGGAGTGCTGTATGTTTCTTGCAAAAAGATAATGTCAAACTTTTGTCTCTATAGCCAGTTAAAAATTGCCTTCCTTTTTTCTAAAGAACAAATCGCCCGAACATTTAGAGATAAAATTCTAAAGTTTAAATTCCGCTTTGTGGAAAATTAAGAACAAAAGGAAAAAAATAAAACACATAGCGGAACACGCAGCCCTAAATATGCAGAGAGGCGTTTGCATATGCCAACTGACGCATTTACCGTAGTCTTTTGCCCAATTCCTCGTCAGATCTTGGTCAGTTAAACTCATCGAAGCACAGCCAAATTCATCTCCACAGTGACAAGCCAATCAAAGCAACCACTCGACGTGTTTACAAATTTTGAAAAAAAAGTGCTTCGTTCTCACTGGCAATCTCAATCTAATCATTGGATTGTCCGTGAAAGTTTTAACTAGCTTTGCTTTGAAGGATGTCTTCGAATTTTCAATGGAAAACGTGGTAATATTCGCTGTCAAAATTTTTAAATCGCATTTTGTAATTCGCGTACAAGGCGTTTCAAAGTCCATTATATTATATGCTATATATAAGTATATCAGCGGATCCAAAAATACTTTTTGGTTAGTTTGTTATCGTCTGGTGGTTGCTTTGATTGGCTTGTCACAACAATGCTCCGTCGGCGGCCTGAACAAAAATCTACCCAGGGGACTCTGGAGCAAAGTACCTGGCTTGTCGAGAACTGTGCGCTCCCTTCCCCTGGTCAGGGTCAATTTGTTATCCCGGCATTCCGCTTGGGTTTCGAATGTGTCCACGAATGGTGATGGTTAGCTTTCTTCGATTCAGAGCTTTGTATCGTGCGCTGTGGAGATGAATTTGGCTTGGAATTTAACTGCAAGGGAGCGCTTAAGCCTGTACTATGATTCTGCGGAGGAAGTGGGGCGGCTGGCGGGATTTCAGTGTTTTTTTTTTTCGCTTCGAGCGGAGGTCAGTCAGAATCGAGTGTGTAGCCTTTCTTTCTTTCTTTCTTTCTTTCTTAGTAGAGGAAAACCAAAAAGCGACAACTTGCTTTAAAGGCTTCGGATCGAGCTGAGAAGCGAGATGACAATAGAATAGGCAACAAGGCATTGAGGTGAGCCATTTTTATTGCAAAAATACCAAACTTTCAGCTATAATGTCGATTACCGTTTTTGCCCATGCAAACCTTTATAAATTCAAACCGATTTAACACAACACCACCACAAACTGCAAGGCGAAGGTCACGTTTCGCGTAACCAAACTCGGTCGTTATGTAATAGAAGATGTCGGCGGTAACCGTGTCACGTTTCGCGCGCTGAACGTTTGCATAAAGATTAAAAAAAAAAAAAACTCCTTGCATTGTGAGCTTGGGCCGCCTGTGATCGAAGAATGCTTTTGCTGTGTCGTCCTTGGAAAATCCTCAAGAGGGATTTGCGTTGAGAGTATCGGATAATACGGTGATGAGTGTGTGAAATAAAAAGCGGCCCCTGGATGCTACGGTACTTTAACAAATGCAAATTTTGCAATTATTCTACTCTATAGAGAGGAATAAAGGCACTCGATATAATATATGAAGGGAATATTTCGCAGTTAGTGACTTTTCATTAACGGCGAAGTAGAAATCCTCATTATATTATAGTGTCTTTTTTGTAGTTAAAAATGTCTTCTTGTAGGAATCCAGATACCATTTTTGGAAAGGCAGTAACTGAAAAGGCTTTACCTTCCTTCTCAAGGTTGAGGCTTACTGTCATGTCAACATAACAGTTTTTGATTAGCATTTCTAAAATGTACAGCAAAATATTTCGTTAAAAGAGGTATAAACTCAACACGCGATCACAAACTCGCCTCCAGTGTGTGGTTTGGTCCTTACTCAGCGAGCGCTGTTGGCACTTATGGTGATACAGCTATCCAGCGATGTAGAACTGAACCCTGGTCCAGTTCCCCCTAACATCTCCCTGGCTGATAAAGGTCTGCGTGTTTGCCACTGGAACGTGAGAAGCCTCAACAACGAGAAGTATGAAGAAATACGCGCCCTTCTTACCACCGATAATCCCCAACTGGATGTGCTTGTAATCACCGAGAGCTGGCTTGATGAGGGTCGTGGAAACTCCGAGATTTACATTCCTGGATTTAACATAGAACGGAAGGACAGAGTGGGTAGAAGCGGCGGAGGCGTGCTGATGTACATTTCTACTGGGTTAACCTACAGCCGACAGGCAATGTTCGAGTCAGAAGAGTTAAAACTTCTGTGCGTCAAGATCACCCCCTTCAAGTCCAACTGTCCATTATTCCTTGTGGGAGCGTACCGTCCCGAGTCTAACGTTGAGTATGACCGGAACATTGAAGCTGCTATGGAACGCTTGTACGTTACGAATAAGGAAATCATTCTCCTTGGCGATATTAACATCGATGTTCTGAATAAAGATCAAGCGCAGCACCGCCTTATAAAGTACATGTCTGGAATCGGTATGACCCAACTTATCAAGGAGATAACTCGTCCCGCCAGTAAAGCATGTCTAGATCATGTCTATACCAATCGACAACAGCACATAATCATCACCAAGGTGTTTAATAATGGAATGTCTGATCATCTTCCTGTCTGTATCGTACGTAAGCACCGGAAGACGCGTACCCCGCCTAGCACCATCTTATAGGAAGTGGAGGAACATTGATGAGCATGCTTTTCTGGACGATCTTTTAAATGCCCCATGGACTGTACTTGACCTGTATGAGGATCCTGAGGATGCTGTCCAGTACTTCAACCGCATCTTCTTAGATGTTGCTGATGCTCACGTACCCCTAGTAAAAAAGAGAGTGAAAAGACAACGGCAGCCAATATGGATGACTCCAGCTATCCACGAGCAACTGACCAAGCGCGATCGGTTACTTAAAAGAGCCCGCAATGTAGACACCGAAGAGGCCTGGGCGGGTTACAAAGAACAGAGAAATGCTGCATTCAGAGCTATCAGGGATGCAAAGAGTGCGTTCTTCAAAAACGCGATAGAGAGAAGTAAAAACTCGAAGGATTTCTGGAAAGTTCTCAAGAATGCAATGGGACCAAATGAGAAACCATCTGTGTCATCTGTAAAACGAGAAGAGTTTGTTATTCATGATCCTGAGGATATCGCCAACACCTTCAATGAGTTCTTTGCGTCAGTCGCCTCTAAATATAGATCATCGAGTGATGGTAATCCGGACCTAAAAGCCTTGAAAAAGTTTGTACAAGCAAAGATGCCTTCTTGCTCAACTTTCCAAATTCCCCAGATATCGGAATCCTTCATCATGCAATATCTGTCCAGTATTCAACCAAACAAAGCGACTGGATTAGACGGTTTATCAGCTCGTCTCCTGAAAATGGCTGCTCCTGCAATCGCAAAACCACTCGCCAAGATTATCAACCTGTCAATCACCGCGAGGATATTCCCAGTATCATGGAAGCTCGCCAGAGTGACCCCGGTATTCAAAGCTGGTGACTACCTCTGTGTCGGAAACTATAGGCCCATCAGTGTCCTACCAGTGATATCTAAAGTGGTGGAGCGTCATGTGCACCTTGCAATGTACCATTTCTTTAATAGTCATGACCTTTTGTTTAAGCACCAATCTGGCTTCAGACCATTTCACTCGTGTGAGACAACTCTTATTGAACTTGTTGATCATCTGCTAATGAATATGGACAGCGGTTGCATGACTGGACTGACACTGATTGATTACAGGAAAGCCTTTGATCTTGTCGATCATGATGTCCTACTCCAAAAGCTGCAGGTTTATGGCTTCTCTGACGCGTGCCTATGTTGGTTCAAGTCATACCTTGAGGGGCGACAACAAAAAGTATGTGTCCAACGAGAGCTATCGGGCTCTTTGCCAGTAATATCAGGCGTACCACAAGGATCAATACTCGGACCACTCCTGTTCATTATTTTCATTAACGACCTACCTCTTCACATGAAAACGACCAGCATGTACATTTACGCCGATGATACGACGCAATTCGCAGCAGGCCGTAGCGTGGAAGAAATCAAGACATCGTTGGAGGGTGATCTCGCAGTCATCAGCAAATGGGCGGACGACAACAAAATGGCTCTGAACAGTGAGAAAACAAACACCATGCTAGTATGCAGCCGTTCCAAACATCGGGTGTTGGACGAACATAATACGTATTTGAATGTATCCATCTCAGGTAGACCAATAGAGACTGTCAAAAGTACTAAGTTACTTGGTCTTCACATCGACGATGCCTTAATGGTCCATCCATGTTGAAAGGACAAGGGCCAAAGTATCGAAGCGGTTAGGCTTACTATTGAGGACAAGAAAATTTCTGCCAAGGCAGGCCCGACTGGCGTATTACAATGCCATAATACAGCCAGTAATGGACTACGGAGCAACTATTTGGGGTGACACAACAGCTGCATCAGGGAATACCATGCTACTCTTGCAGAAACGTGCGGCCCGTATCATAACAGACTCTAGATGTGATGCCCGCTCTGATGTGTTATTTAAGGAGCTGAACATTGTTCCTTTTCAAGAGAGAGTAAAGAAAGCAAAGGCAAAGATGATCTTCAAAATTTTAAATGGACAATGTCCGACTTACTTACGAGACAAGTTTAAGCTTTTCCGCGAAATTCATGCAAAGGGAACAAGAAATTCGGCTCACAATATCGTACTTCCGAAAGTTAAAAAGGGTCGGGTGTGCGGACTTTTACCTTCAGTGCAGCACAAATTTGGAATAGCCTGCCAAATGAAATGAAAGCGTGTAAATCATACGATGGTTTTTGTAGCCAACTCAAAAGTGTGACTCTTTCGGCTTAGGTAGCTTTATAGAAATCAATTTGTCATTTATATCTACGTAGCGAGGGATTTATAATTTGACTTGTATATTTTAGTTTTCTTTCTTTGAGGGCCGCGTGTATATTATCTGTAGATATTCAGTGTCACCCTCATTAAAAAACGTTTATAATAATAATAATAAAAGTGCAGCTAATGATGAACGCGTGACTGACAAGTTTTTCAACTTATAGTACGCTTACCAAGCGTCTCTAGATCCTAGATTTCGGATAAACACGTATCTTATGCTTTCGTGGTCGAATAACAGCGCTTTCTTAAATATATATATATATATATATATATATATATATATATATGAGTTCAGTTTTTCTTACCTTAAAATCAGCTGCTACTCAGAGTGACAACCGCAAGAACAGACGACGTGATGCGACTGACACAAAATATTAAACCACGCGCTTCCTTTCATAATACCGACCCCCCAATGTCACAATACACTACTGACTCTCAGAAACTCCCATTGGGATTTTCTGATTTACGTCATCCTAACCATTTCGTACTTGCGGGCGCAAACAATAGAAACGTCATCATTACCTCGCGGCCCCTGTTCGAGCAAATCGAGATTTTTTCTGGTATACTGACTGCATATTTGAACTGTAAGTACTGTCCTTCATATACGCGCGAGCTACTAGGGTGCCTCCTCGGGATTTCGCCTCTGGGCGAAATCACTGCGGGGGCAATTACCTTTCTCGTTTCAGCAATTGTGTTTAAATTCAAAGAGAACTTTCACAGTTATGATCTTAATATTGGGCTGGCAACTTTCGCTTTGAATGTAATATGGTATCAACTAAAATAAGTCATCCAACCAACCCAGGCCAAGAGAAGTGGCCCTACATTCTGTACTTCAGCGGCTACAAGGTAATTATTGATTACGCAAAGGAACAGGCACATTTATAAATGATAGAGTTCATGGGAACGTTGTAAACAGGCACAACATGTTGACAGTGGGACTTTCCCTCAGTTGGTATAACTATTCCTACCCTGATCTAGATGGAACTTACTCTGCCTCGGTTCCGTCTCCAGCTGTAAGCATTTTCGTGTCCGAATTCTTGGCTTTTTTCTTCAATCCAGTGCCTGCTCTATGCAAAACCCATCGGTCTAAACAAACACTTTAGAAACCATGATGCAGAGTAATACAGTGTCACTGGCCATCCTTCTCAACTTCTTCCATTTTTTCCGTGCATCTTCGAATTTCGAGGCAACAGCGGCACTCCTCCGGGGTTATTACCAAATTCAAAGAACAGTTAGGGCACTGGCACCTAGAAATCACGATTTATAACAAAATACCAATGTAAGTAAGTGGTTATTCGCCACTCGCATCCAAGCTGTACAAAACCGAAAGTGCTATAAGCAAGCTTCAAATCTTAGAACACTTGACCAACGGCAAGCAGGATCAGTAATATGACTTCAGCAAATAAACTCTACACATGCCAATCCTCAACTTCTCCGGAGAATCTACTAAGGAGCAATTGCTCTTCTTCTTCCACTGCAGCGGCTTGCGATGCGTACTTCGAGTCGCGATCGGCTCCAAATTTTCATCATAGGGAACGAAATTCCCTGCTCCTGGAAAAAAAACTTTCCTCTGAAGTGTTCAACGAAACTTCGGACTCCTCTCCTGATGAAAATCCGGTGTTTTCCTCTTCTGAACTCTACATTTTCTTATGCGTTTACAACTCGAATATTCGGTGGGCAGAATTATGCGGGTTGGAGAAGTTCTTTCCGATCTTTTTGAAAAATACGGTTTACTTGGAGCCCAAGGTACAATTTCATAGCAGGAAACAGGGGAAAAAAAGTGCTGATTTTCGTCGTAGTGGCACTTTAATATTCCCCGAAGGTCAGCAACTGGAATACTATGTCTGTTTGTTGATGATAGTTATACCGGAATGCGAAACGCCAAAAAGTTTTGAATTCTGATATTTCTTCAGTCATCGTTGACATCGTTGATATTGATGGAATCCCAAATCGATTATATTCCAAGGGAATTATTCAGATTGATCTTTGGAATAGTATTAAACAACGGTTGGTAATATGGTCGATGGTCGAGGATAAATTTGCCCTATGGATTGATCTTCGGTCTCACTATGATAGTAATATCCATGGAGCTGGTTGGTCATTGAATGACACGTCTGATGGTGTTCGACTCACAATACGTAGATCGACTACACGCCAAGGCAAAATGACGTGCTATGTTTTTCTTATAGCCAATGCATTATTGGAGATCAAGGGCGAATCATTACAATCAATGAAATATTGACTAGCGTTTGTTTATTTGATAATAATCTGTTGGTATTTTACTTGTAATTTATTGAAAATTTGCTAGTTTTTGCTAAGATCTACTTGAAGTTGCTTGCAGTTGCTAGGAAATGTTAGGAAATGCGAGGCATTTTTAGCAATTATTAGATTATCTACGGAAATTAGTCGAGACTGCCGGTCGGATAGCGGTCAGGGGTCCGTCCCATAGATCTTAGTCGGGATTTTGGTCTGATCTTGATCTGATTTTGCTCTGTACCATCATACTTAATCTGGTTGAGAGTTATTGATAGTTTTTGGGAGTCCATGTTGGTCATATTTTTGGGATTTTTGACGCTGATTTTCGCTGATTTACTCGGATTTTGATGGATTAAGCCTGGGAAGCGGTCCTAGCGCAACTGGAAAAATCAATTTTTACCTTGGATTTAATCCAGTTGAGCCTGGACCGTCATTTTACACCTACTGATGCCGATGTCTGCCTTGGTCTGTTTCCGCCATTATGAAACAGCGTGCGGATTGATCAAATAACAAATCTGAGCAAAAGGTCACCGAAACTACAACCATTAAATACTTCTTTCTCAGTTCACAGAGAATAATTTTGGAAAATCACGATTCACGACTACTAATGAAGTAACGATTCAAGACAAAAAACAAGCCATTTCACGTTTCACCGAAAAAAAAAGGACATTCAGTCACGAATCACGAAAATACCCTTTACCACCCTCTGTACTATGATACTGTACTGTACAGTGTGGTTCTAACGTTTTCATCTGTGGATCAAGCCATGCAGTGTGACCATTCTTTGAAAAGCTACTGAACAGTTCTGTACTGTGGTACCGTTTGTTTTACTATACAGTGTGGTTCTAACTTTTCCATCTGTGGATCAAACCATGCAGTGTGACCATTCTTTGTAAAGCTACTGAACAGTACTGTACTGTGGTACTGTTTGTTTTACTATACAGTGTGGTTCTAACTTTTCCATCTGTGGATCAAACCATGCAGTGTGACCATTCTTTGTAAAGCTACTGAACAGTACTGTACTGTGGTACTGTTTGTTTTACTATACAGTGTGGTTCTTACTTTTTCATCTGTGGATCAAACCATGCAGTGTGATCATTCTTTGGAAAGCTACAGAACAGTACTGTACTGTGGTACTGTTTGTTTTACTATACAGTGTGGTTCTAACGTTTTCATCTGTGGATCAAGCCATGCAGTGTGACCACTCTTTGAAAAGCTACTGAACAGTTCTGTACTGTGGTACCGTTTGTTTCACTGTACAGTGTGGTTCTAACTTTTTCATCTGTGGATCATGAAGTGAATTTATGAAAAATAGTGACCATTCTATGGAAAGCTACAGAACCGCCGCCGCCGCATAAGAGGCGGCCACAGTTGGAAAGGTAGCCATCTGTTGTGAAAACAGTTGGGTTATTTACCGCTAAAATCTGTAAGTGTGAACAAAACACTACACAACTTTCATTACGATTTTGCAAAGCTGAAGTTAGGTCCACTTAATTACTGATCAGAACGAGAAGTTAGCTGTGATAGGAAATAAGTTTACATGATTTGATCCATAAATGAGAACTGAGTTAGAGCCACGCTGTGTATCAAAACAAACCCTTCATACTGAATAATTCAGAATTATGCTACGCCTTCTAGTGGGATGTATATCCGCTCATAAAATGAAATAGTTCCTCGATTTTTGCTTCAATCAGTAAACTTTAGACTGAGCTACGCATACGGAAACAAAAACTTGAATCAATATGAATGAGGTTTGATTCGGCAAGACTTTAAGGTACAACATCACGATGCGGAAGTGCTTAAATAACCATTTTAGATCGGCGTGTTGAATTCTCGTCTTTTAAAAATCGCGTTAACTCGACCAATTCTAGTGTTGGATTTTGGGTTCTCCCATAAAGAGAACGACTGATGGCTTGCTATCAAAGCATCAGACGACTAAAACTTATCTTTTGCAAAGCGTTTCGGACGAGGTCATAAAAATGTGTGAGATGATTTAAATGGAGGTATATCTATGACAAAATGAAGTACTCTACTTTAAGGCATAACGCAAGTAGGTACAACGCAAGTAGGTATAACGCAAGTAGGCATAACGCAAGTAGGCAAAACGCAAGTAGGCAAAACGCAAGTAGGCATAACGCAAGTAGGCATAACTCAAGTAGGCATAACGCAAGTAGGCATAACGCAAATAGGCATAACGCAAATAGGCATAACGCGAAAAGGCATAACGCAAATAGGCATAACGCAAATAGGCATAACGCAAATAATCACAACACAAAATAATCAGCGTTCATAGGAAGGACCCGGCCATGCGCTACCATAGAACCAAGAGGCCTTGTATCATTTTGAGAAGATGGTGTTTGAGCGTGCGATACCTTCTTCTTTCACTCAGAATGTCTTGACTCAGTATTTGAGGAGAATTTTTACTGAACTATTACGCCAGGAAGAAAATGGTTTGGAAAGTGATTATATTTCCTTTCGACTTGAACAATTAATCGACTTCCTGTTAAGAGCTGAAACTATTTGCCCGCACAGTGTACAGCTAGTCTCTATTCTTCGAAGAGCCTTAGCAATAACAGAAAACTCCCACCGCGAAGTTCATGCTGCGGTACCTGCTGTTTTTCGTACAGGTCAACCAGGCCGACCGAGATTCGAAATAGAAGCTCACAGCTTGAGATTTCTACTTGAGGGCCTACCAGAAGAGGTTGAATTGTTGTTCATGTTCGCCATATTCCTTCTCTGTGGTGTTTCCCGCCTAAAATGAGCATCTCCGCTGGCCTACCACATGGTGGTCCATTAAATGGGCATCGCCACTGGCCAAAATAATGGCGGGCACAATAGCTGTATATATTTGTAAGCAATACCATATATATATATAATTTACCCAATACCCTTTATAAATGTGTATGTGTCTTAGGTTGGAATAAAAATATTTATGTCATAGGTATTTACACTATACTTTACATATTTGTGTCATTAGGCGGATATATATGCAATGAGCTCTAAAATATGAAACAATATCATATATTTACGTTTTATATCTCGTATATATTACATTACCAATAAATATATATTGCTATACAATAATGTCCCGTGTGGCACACCATAAGAAAGGGACTATCCATTGATCCGGAAAACCACGAACGCCGATAATAAAATCCCGCCCGAAGCCCGTCCAACGGCCGAGCCGAAACCTAGCTAAAAACTAAATTTGGCCAATGATCCACCTCCCGTGAGACCTGACAAATGCCGAAACATGTTTGCCAGGCTCATAAGACTGAAACAAGTGCGAGGTGCAATGCACTTGATCTTAGCCAAAAGGCCGAGAAGCGATCTGAGCTGATAGCTACTGAACAGTGCTACAATGTGGCTCTGTTTGTTTTGCCATACAGTGTATTTTTAATTTTCTTATCTCTATATCATACCACCTAGTGTGAACATACCTTCGGAACTCTATTGAACGATTTTGTTCTATGATAATGTTTGTTTCAAAATGTCTAACTCACAAAGGCAAGGGGTCATTTTATCGAAAAAACAAGTAAAGACAGAGCCCGTCTTGAAAATTGGAGACCGATTTCTCTCACCAATGTTGACGCTCAAATAGCATCCAAAGTAATAGCAACACGATATACTAAAATTTTACCAGAGATAATCCATAGCAATCAGACTGGATATGTTTCAGGTCGATACATAGGGGAAGCAGCTAGATCAATTCTAGATGTCATGGAATACACTAAAACATTCGATATTCCGGGTATACTATTATTCATAGATTTTGAAAAGGCATTCGACAGTCTTGAATGGAATTTTATGTTTAAATGCTTAGAAATTTTCGGCTTTGGTCACAGTCTTGTAAGATGGGTGAAAACATTTTATTTAACAAATAAAGAAGCCTAAGCCGTGTATTACACTGTGATAAAACACGACGGGCATTAATTGAGAACACGAGTGAAATGTAGAAAACACGAGCCGAAGGCGAGTGTTTTCTACATTTCTCGAGTGTTCTCAAATGCCCGGAGTGTTTTAATCACAGTGTAATACACGGCTTAGGCTTCTTTATTTGCTTTATGATATAGATTTTACATGCCGCGAGTAGAAACAACAAAGCACACAGATCGACAAACCGACGCCATTTAATACCAACTTCTCGACTTTTTTCGCTTCTTTTTCTATATTTGTTTTATTATTCTCAGCTTCAAAACTTTCTGCTGCTTCGCAGAGAAGTCTATCATGAATTTCTTGAAAGAAAATGTTTTTCGCCATCTCTTGGAGAATTATCGAGTGGAGGTAATGTAGCGAAAAACAATAAAACACGCTTTTTCTATGTTTTATACTCTGATAAAACATAGGTTTTTGACCAATCAGAGCGCGTGTAAGAACGTAGCTATATTATAAAGTAATGTATCCAGTTGTATTATAAACAATGGTCTTTTTCTGCTAATTTTGAGTTAAACAGAGGTGTAAGGCAAGGGGATCCTCTGTCGCCATATCTATTTGTGATCGCAATTGAGACTTAAGCTGCTGCAATCCGAACTAGTATTGATATTAAAGGAATTAAATTAGACTTAGAGGAATGGAAACTTGTTCAATATGCAGATGACCTCAATGCCTTTTTATCCGATTTAACATCCGCATAAAATCTCTTTAACTTACTTGATCGTTTTGGAAAATTATCAGGTTTAAAGGTTAATTATACTAAAACAGAGGAAATGTGGATTGGTTCGTGTCATGACAGCCCTGAGAGACCCTTATCTCTAAAATGGTGCAAAATCGTAAAAGCTCTTGGGGTACATTATAGTTATAACAAAGAAGTGTCTTTTCAGAAAAAAATTTACGACAAAATTACCGAAATTGAAAAGCAAATACATCAGTAAGAGCTGGAGAGGTCTCTCTTTATTTGGTAAAGTATCAATTATTAAAAGTTTTCTTCTCCCTAAATTGGTATATATATTCTCTATCCTCTCACCTCCCTCGAAATTTATATCACTGATTCAAATGATATTATATAAATTCTTGTGGAAAGGGCCTGATAAAATAACCAGAAGAGCTACAATTAATTGTTCTGACTATGGTGGGTTAAATCTCACTGATTTAGAGACTTTAATTCAGTCTCTTAGATTAGCATGGATTTCAAAAATTTTTAATCCCGAACCGTCTCCATGGAAAAGCTATCTTAGACATTTGCTCAAACCTTATGGAGGTTTTTTCAGTTTTTCACTGCAACTATACTATTAATGACTATCATATTAATTCGATTTTTTATTTAGAAATGCTGCAGTGGTGGTCTCAATTTCGCTCAAATTTTTTAACGGATTCTAAAGCTTTTGACTCCGTAATTTGGAATAATTGTAATATAAAGATAGACGGCAAACCGATCTGTTATCATAACTATATGAATGCTGGGGTAATTTTTATCAGCGACTTAATGTACTCTCGGAACAATGTTGAATCTTTTAACATAGCAAAGGACAAGGGATTAATAGGCTCAAATTACTTGACGTGGTCTGCTGTTCGTTGCTCTGTGCCAAAGCAATTTAAGGAATCTCATCGTCGACAGAAACGTTTTAAATACACTTGAGTTAAAATGTGGTAACAAAGATTTTGATCCTCTCTCGAGCAAGGCTAGAAATTTTTATGCTTTTCTCATTCAAGAAAAAGCCAAACATTTAAGAGGGTTCTCTAAACTAATGTAAGATTTTAACCTAAGTGAAGAAGATACTCGAAAAGCGTTTGTACTGGCAAAATCAGTTGCTCTTGAAACATTTGTACAATGTTTTCAGTTCAAATTTTTAAACGACATTTTGTTTTTGAATACCCGATTAGCAAAAATCGGAAGGATTCAAAGCGATCTTTGTACGTTTTGTCAAACCTCTCGAGAAACATTAGAACATTTCTTGTATCGATGCTCCTTCTCAACAGAATTTTGGACTAAATTTGAAAACTTTTGGTTGACAGTAACCAGGGAGCAAATAAAACTGGAATATATTAACATTATAAAGGAATATTAGATCAGAGATCTAACCTGCTCAACTACTTTATCATCCTAGGTAAAATTTATTTATGGAATTGTCGCAAAAATAAACAAATCCCTCTCTTTTTGTTTTTCGGAGATGTGGTCAAGAGAAAATATGAAATTGAAAAGGTTTATAGCCTCTCAAAGCATTTTAAGCTTAAAACATTTTCAGGCCGCAAAATGGAACCTAGTTTTGAATAACAATCCAATTTTTCTTGTAAAGGAGTAAGTGCTGCTTGTAAATGATGTAAATTTATATGTATATTCATGATCACCCATGATCATTCAAATAATTGTATTGTAATTTTATATTAAGTATCTTGTTAACACAAAAAGTAATTGTGTAAATAGAGTACAATGTAGAGCAAGATTTTCATTATCAGTTGTGTAGGTAGAGCATCTGTAGTAGTTGTTATGTGTGATCGTAGTGTTAGTAGTAATCGTAGTGTAAGTGACGGTCGTATTGTAGTAATGTCAGTAGTGGCGTAAGTGATATTAGTATTGTAAGTGATTACTGTCTTGTCATTTGACTTTGTATAAACCCATTGTTTCATGTAATAATAAAGATAAGAGTTACCGCAAAAAAAAATGTTTGTTTCAATTTTCAAGAAAGTGTGGTTTTAACTTTCTCATCAGTAAACCAAATGAACTACTGTGAGTATCCTTTGGAATGGAAGGCTACTGAAACGTTCACCATGATACTGAGTGTTGTACTATGCAGTGTGTATGGTTTTTAGCTTTCCATTATTCTATCAAACCGCACAACTTACATGATCATTCTACGGAAAGTTACTGAATGATACTGTACTTCAGTATGAAGTGTTTGTTTTGATACACAGTGTGGCTCTAACTCAGTTCTCATTTATGGATCAAACCATGTAAACTTATTTCCTATCACAGCTAACTTCTCGTCAGGTTCTGATCAGTAATTAAGTCGACCTAACTTCAGCTTTGCAAACTCGTAATGAAAGTTGTGTAGTGTTTTGTTTACACTTACAGATATAAAATTTAGCGGTAAATAACCCAGCAGTTTTCACAACAGATGGCTACCTTTCCAACTTGTGAAATAACTCGCCAGCTCTAAGTAATTCAGCAACAGTTTTAAGAATGTCAAACGCATAAGTATAATTTTTGTTTCACTTAAACCAAAGGTCCTTATATATCTAACAAATGATTGTATCTCTGACGTTTGATCCGTTATATCAATATTATCATGATAAACAGGTTCCTAAGTAACTATCGTAAACCAGACAACCACAGACATAGTCCCAGACATTTATAGCGTTGCAAACAATATCACTCACAAATTACCATAATTGTTTCTCACCTTTAAGCCAGGTTAATGGTTGTGGCTTTCTCGCATTGATATCGGTTTCCCTGTCCAATTTTAAGGCTTCCCATAACAGCTAACTAAATAAGGTAAGCCTATTATTTCTTGGTAATAAAAACTTGTTTCCATTTGCTGAAGAGTTGATTGCAACCATTTCCTGTTCTGCCATTTGAATAGAACAAGTCAATTATGCTACGCCTTCTAAAATGAAATAGTTCCTCGATTTTTGCTTCAATCAGTAAACTTTAGACTGAGCTTCGCGTACGGAAACAAAAACTTGAATCAATATGAATGAGGTTTGATTCAGCAAGACTTTAAGGTACAAGATCACGAATATTACTATACCACGAATATATCGGATTTTGTCAATTTTGACAGAAAATAATTAAAAATCTATATGTTGACAGTTACAATGCAGATTTTTGTCTTGAGTTGCCAGTATCCCGCTACGTCTTAAACAAAGGGCTCCATACAGGGCCGGCATTCTAATCCGCCACAAATATGGGAAGCACGCGTCTTTCAAAGTCGCCTAGTTCTTAAAAGCGGTGCTATGGCCTCTTATAGTACTGTACTGTGGTACTGTTTGTTTTATTATACAGTGTGGTTCTACCTTTTTCACCTGTGGATCAAACCATGCAGTGTGATCATTCTTTGCAAAGCTACTGAACAGTACTGTACTGTGGTACTGTTTGTTTTACTATACAGTGTGGTTCTAGCTTTTTATCTGTGGATCAAACCATGCAGTGTGACCATTCTTTGTAAACTGAGCTACTGAACAGTACTGTGCTGTGGTACTGTTGTTTTACCATACAGTATAGTTCTAACTTTTTCATCTGTGGATCAAACCATGCAGTGTGACCATTCTTTGGAAAGCTATTGAACCGTACTATACTGTACTATAGCACTGCTGGTACTACTGTGCACTGTGGATCTAATTTTCTTCATTTGTGGGTCAAATTTAGACCGCTGAGGCGACCATTCGAAGTTCCTGTTTACTCCTGCTGCGTCAATTTTCATAAGAAATAAACTAAAACAAAAGAGGTTAAAACTGAAGAAAATGCAAAGTCTAGACTATTACGCATTGGCGTAAACTCGAAACAACATGTTCGCTGTTTGCTAATTTAACTTGGATGACATGTTTTTTTGTCACGTCAAAGTCCTTTTGAAGTTTAAAAAAAAAGTATCTCTTGATAACAGTTTGCATTTTTTGCCCTGTCTATATAGTAAAAAGAAAATTACACGTCAGTTTGAAGAATTGGATTTATTTTCTCGTGCACTTGCTCGTAAATATCCTTTTTTTTAGGGAACTGCTGTTTTGTTGGGCGCTGGAAGGTTATAATCACAACAAAAGAAGCTTGTATTCACAGAGGAATGTGGCATAGTGGGATTGTTTCTGTGTTGGTCACACTGGTGCGGAATTCTATTGTTTTGCAGGCCACTGATGAGCGACGTTCCAAGGCTTGATGACGCATTTACAAGAGTGCTTGTGAAGGAGGGAGTCAGAGCTGTATTTTTTGCTCTGTACGAAAATGGCCGTCCCGAATCTTGCCCATATGATCGGTGCACTTTTTTGGATAGTGCTTTGGTCGAATCTCACCGTTCATGGTCAATGGAGATGTAATGATTGTTGCAACAGTTATAAAGCACTCAACAATTCACGGCGTAGCACAGCAAACATTTGGAAACCAGGCCATCCTGCGATATGTGATCGGTCTCTTAGCTGGGGATGGTATCGCTTTGTGAGCTTCGTTGGTGGCAAAATGCCAACAACGATGGTAAGGCAAAACCATTGTGGAACCATGGCCCCTATCTGGCTGAACGGGGAGCACCCAACTAAGACAGAAGGAACAGTCATTCGAAAGGCCTGTACCAACTTCTTTGATATGTTCAATGGCTGTGCAGATTCTTTTAACATCAACATTACTAATTGTGGCGATTACTATGTTTACTATCTGAGACCGCCGTTTTCCTGCTCTGTGGCTTATTGTGCTGGTAAGAAATATTTGGCTTGGATATTATTGATTTATGACGGGCCTTTGATTTTTAAATAATGAATATTGTAACAACATTAAACTTTGAAAGTTATTGTGAATCATCTAAGGTAGAACATTGTCGCGATCTGTTTCAAACACTGGAAGAGAATTGAGAAGGCCTTAAGGTTTCATTTGGTTTCTAGTGATGGCATTGCCCAAACTAAAAAACCCGCTGCATTTTCGTATGCTGTAAAACCACACTTTATTTTACATGTTTGGCCTGCATTTTGCCGGCTGTGAACGACAGTAACTGGCGGCGTCGAATCCTGTGCAAATGAAACTTAAGAAGGCGAAAACAAACTCGGAAAAGGTGCATTCTCCTTAAACAAATTAAGTGGCTGGCGAACGAACCTTCCTCCGAATGTAACACATTTTCAAATTATGCGATACTGGGATTCAAAAGGAAGCGAAATTGAAAGCGTGCATTTTGAACCGGAAGAATCCAATCACATGATAAAGAAAGGGACAACGTGGAGCAATAGTCTTAAGATTTAAGGAAATAAATCTACATGAAAATTGCATCACGAACTTTTTACCCTTTCAGGAACATCTCTCAGCGGCATTCAAACTGCGCATGGGCGGAGGTTTGAAAGAAAATGATGGCTGTTTGCTAATTCAACCCGGATATCATGTTTTTAGTTCTAGATGTTTCTCTGTTAACTCTTTAACCACCGCTCAACACCGTAATTTTTGAGCCGTGATGTCGTCTCAAGATCGAATTAAGTTGTGTATCACGATAAAAATACGAGCCAGTACTTAATGACGGCATTATCGCAAAATAATGCCAACTCCAACACGGATAACCTGATTCATGATGACTATTTAAGCTGCAGATACTTCCCACATCATTTTGACACTCATTGTTTTTAAAACAGGTTTTAAACAGACGTGTCCATACGGGAAAGAAGGCGAACCTCCAAATTGTTACGGTAGGTGGAGATGACTAAATTACAAATTATTGCCCACCCTTTATTCAAAAAAAAAATGTGGTCTGTAGTGTTTTTAGATCTGTCTTGTATAGCAGTAACACTGGACTACAGTCAACTCTCTTCTCAATCGACCACCCTGTGTGCAAGAAAAATTGGAAAATTCCAAAAAAAAAAAAACCCTAAACCTGCGTGGGATGCACTGATTATTACTATTTGTTATCTTATCACTTAAGGTTACTTCAAACCTTCGCGTTTGTACTCCAGAAAAAAATTCGTACGCGCGCTGTTTTTAAGGAAACCCCTACAAACTATATATCAACAGAAAGGTTACAAAATGAGGAATTCGGTAAAAGTATGTTTTGTCTTGGCTTTTGAAGAAGCCGTCAACTCCAAAATGACCGACTGACATTCCAGCGAATTAATCGGGTATCAAATGCGATCGTTCAAGCAAAATAACTGTGCTTTGTGTTAATCACAAAGCATCAATCTCCAAAAGGGTGTCAGCATTTTCTTTTATTTCTATTGGTTATCTTTTTATAGATCTGTCAGGTGGGACTATTGAAAAATTCGCGTAATCTGTCGCGTTTGAGGCCGCCATGAGAAAAGTATTTAAAATAAAGGAATTTACTGACACCATCAGTTCTGACCAAATTTCATGGAAAACCGTAAAATCTGCATAGCCCATAAATTCATTGAAAGAGAAGAGATTCTCTCGAAAAACGAGTGCGAGTTTTCACTTTCGATTTATAAACATATCACGCCTTCACAGAGGAATGTGTCAACTTGAGAAGCCGACAGCCAATGAAATAACAGAACTCCTAGCGTTCACTGTATGCAAACTTGAGCTCCGCGGGAAAGCGAGGAACAAGTGCCGCAGCGCGGTTTCAAGGAGAGACTCATTACGTACACGAGATCTCTTGGCTAAGTTTTGAGTCCAGTAAATTTAAGTATTTGATAAAGGTTTTAGTAACGGGGATATAGGATAGCCATTTTGTTAGGAATGTACGAACATTCCCAACTGTGATCTCTTACATTTGCCAACAGCGGGAGTCATGTAGGCCTGTCACAACTTTTCAAAATCTGCTTCGCTTTCCGAGGGTTGATTGAACCACGATCCCTTTTTACTCTCGGCGTGATTTTTCCTTCTATCTGAATGAAATTCTTCTCTTTTGTCCTGGCTTTGTTTTGCTTTTTATCCAAGAACTTTTCTCCGTTCTGGGGCGCGTCATGACGACCAAAGGATTTGGTTTCGAAAGCGTGACCACGGTTGAGTGTAAACAAAAAATGCTAATAGGATCTCCCGGATGAAGTCATTTGCCGCGAAACGATCGCTGGGGAGTCAATAACTAAAGACGATTCTTTAGTGGTTCATTAACTTTCATTAAAAAATCTCTTTTTCCCAATAATTCGCGCGCGTTTTAATATTTTAGCTACATTTTTTCGGGAAATAAAACCTAAAATAACGAACTTTAATTTTCTTGACAAAAAAAAATCGATCAATGTAGCCCAGCGAAGGTTTGAAGTCGCCTTAAATCAATAATGCAAATATACAAAGCTCCGTTAAGAGAAAGAATAATTCTTATTCTAATTCTGAAATACATTCCAATTCTTTAAAATATATTTCAGCGATATCTTAAAAGCAGATCTATTATTTGTGACATCTGAGTAACGCAAAGATTTCGGGGAAGTCTTGTGGGTCGTCGCTTACCGGAAACAGAAAACAAAAGGATTTGTCAAATTTCAGGCCTCAACGGTGCTCTCGCGGTCGCTATAAAATAAAGTTTATGGAACACTGTTGGACTGAGGAGTTAAGAAGAGAGGGAAGTCGCTCGAGAGAGTGGTCGTGAATTAAAACAGGAGTTAAATGTAGGGACTTCTAGTCGCTAGCCTGTGCCAGGCTCTCGGATCGTGGGCACGATCGAAAAGCGGGAGAGCGAGAGAACAAATGGGTGGGAGTCTGGGAAGGAGAAAAAGAAAGGAGAGCCTGTAAGAATTGTTTGAAATACATCTTTCCGGTATACCAGCTCCTGGTATACCCTACGATTGGTTAATTTTGACAGTTGACATCAACAAGTTTCATATATGTCATCACTCTTCATTACTCGACTTTCAGCAGCAAATGGCTAAGTTGGCGAGCGTGTGCTACGCACGTGAGTTCGACGAAGCTCTGTTTACAGAGGTTTTGGATGAGTGCATAGCAGATTTCCTGAATATCAAAGCTCTTAGATCAGAACAAAAGATGTGCCTATTTAATCTAGCCCATGGAAAAGACGTGTTTGCTATTCTTCCCACTGGATTCGGGAAGAGTTAAATTTTTCAGCTTTTTCCCCGAATCGCGAAAACGTTACGCTCAAGCGGAGGTCGAGGCTTGTCGACAATAATCGTTGTCGCGCCGTTGGTTTCAATAATGAGAGACCAAGTAGAACAGCTGCGCCAACTGGGATTTTCTGCTGCAGCCATAGGTATCGGCGAGGAATGCCACGAGGACAAGGTGAGAAATGGAGACTGTGAAATTGTCTTCGGAAGCCCCGAGAGCTGGCTATCTAAAACATGGGTAAAGGAGCTAAAGGAAGGCAAACTGGGAAAGCAGACAGCTTCTGTAGCTATAGGTGAAGTTCACTCCGTAACAGAATGGTACGTTGGCGAGTTGCGTGAAACTCGTTTTGTAGGCTCCCTGATAATCTGTCCATTCGCTTGTATGGTTAGTTTCTTAAAGGTACCGTAAATTCTCGCCAAAGTCCTCGCACAGGTCAGACAGCTCACATCGGAAAGTTTGTCGCTTCGCACAAGGTCGAAACCGAGGGAACTAACAATATCGGCCAACACAAAATATTCATCGCCAATGAAGGAAACCAATTCCTTGTTTCGGACGACGTTAAATAAAGAAACTCTTGGGATTTTCGTCCCAAGACAAGTAACATTTTTCTTACAAAATCGGCAGGACTTCGAAAGATGGCGAACCTGCACGCTCGAATTAGCACACGATGAAGACATGAGCGACTTCAGCCAGCACACGAAAAAGATCGAACTCGCGCGAAACGTAACCGTACACTGCACATTTTGACCCTTTGAGAGTTTGACGTTTGACATTATGACACGAGAAAGTGTCATTCCGGAAGTGGGTGTTTCAGTGGGCGGAATGATGTATTTCAAACAATTCTTACAGGCTCTCCTTCCTTTTTCTCCTTCCAAGACTCCCACCCATTTGTTCTCTCGCTCTCCCGCTTTTCGATCGTGCCCACGATCCGAGAGCCTGGCACAGGCTATCTAGCCGCCAACATGACAATCACGAGGAGAGAGAATTGCCCTCCGGTCTTAGGTATTTTTGTCCTTTTACCGGACTGTGTGGTTTTAGAAACTCAAACTATGGAAATTCTCAACATGGTCTTCATCTGTTGCGACTGGACTCAAGAATAGTAACACGTCATGACAATTACTAGAAGCTCATATTAATACAGTAATATATGTATAGCTCATTTTTGCAAAACTTAACTACGGAAATTACTTGACCAAGCACCTGACTTCTCCCAGAAACAAGAGGCTCTGGAAGCCTTCACTGGGCTGCCTGTGTGAAGCCTTGATACGCAAACAGTTCAATTATTTAAAAATGGTTTATCAAACCATTCAAATTTGTGTCAGTTGCATTCAGTAGAAGTGTACAAGGATCTCACGATAATGAGTTCAAGTTTCTCGGCTAATCGAGTCAGATGCGAGCCTGTTTTAAAAAAGTGTTAAAACAGCGTAAACATCTTTGAACTAGACGCTCTCGGAGCGTTCACTCGGGCTACACTTTATATTACGTTATCGAACAAACTTTAATGTCCGTTTACGCTTGGTAGGTACCGCGACGGCAAAAAAACCTACCAGACTGTATATCGCAGTGCAGTTCTTGTCAATGTCGTGTTTAAGCTGAGCGATTTTATCAGAAAGATTTCTAATTAAGGTTCTACAGAAATTTTAAACAATTATTAGATTCGGTTTTTGTGATATCCAGAATAATCAAGGTCGAGGTAGGAGTTATTAGCCGAAGCCGAAGCCTGACGCTCATAACTCTTACCGAGACTTTGGTTATTCTGGATATCACAAAAACCGAATCTAATAATTGTTTTATTATACATTGAACGAAAAGAAAAAAAAAAGCGGTCAACGAAGCAAACCTAGGAGTTATGTTTTTGTTTCGTCACTGACGGCAAGCACCACAAAGCGCACGAGAAATAATTCACCGCGGTCATACATGACATGATTATCCGTGACCTTGAGTGTGCCTGACATGATTATTGTATAATCTGCAGCTATGACGTCACAGGCGCTGATTTCTTAAATTCACTGTACCCTTTCGGCCAATCAGAAAAGAGATATTGAGTTCAATGTGTAATGACATGGATAATTGGGTTTGTTTACTAATCGGATTAATGTTGACCAATCAGCTTCCTTGGTAGAAAAACAATTGTATTGAGGGGGATTTGGGACAAAATTCGGAAATGGATGGTATCCGCTGACAATTAGATTGTACCTCAAGGGAAATGGATCCTACCTAGAAGGAAATGGGTCGTAGTTAAAGGAAAATAATTCGAACCTAGAGGGAAATGGATCTTTCTTCAAGGGAAATGGGTCGTTGTCGAACAAAAGACATTAAACTCATCTATCGGTAAGCTTAGTCATTCCTACCAGTGCCGAGAAATCAAGAGAAAGAGAGTAAGGAAAAAAAATATCCCGAACTATGCGCTGGAGAGTAACATCAATGGAATTTCAAACAAACTTTTCGCGCTTGAAATAAAGATGTAACTAAATTTACAAACACTGCAAAGTGCATCACTCTAATACATTGACAGCGCGAATTATAAGCAGTTTTCGACGGGAGCAAAATCAGTTATTAATCATAGCCCTTAGTTCTTGATGAAAAGAGAATTACGTGTTCCTTTCTTATTTCTTCATCCAACATGAAAAGAATGAGTTTAAGAGAAAAAAAAAATACAGTTGAAATACTTCAGTACTTCAAGTGAAAATGAAGTGGAAATGAATTGCTGATGGGTGTTTGCCATAAAATTGATCTCGACTGTTCCCTTTAGAAAAGCATCATTCACAGGAATCTTAAACTAACAAAGTACATTTTGAGCGACCGTTGAAGAATTAATATAATTAGTCAGAGATGAAAGATGGAATAAATTAAAACCGAAAAAGCACATGTTCAGAAGCTAAAATCTTGTTAGACTGTATCTTAATACTTAAGAGCCAATGTCGGAAAATATCGAGAATCTCAAATCAGTTCCAAAAATTCGAATTTTGGCTGATACCACCCAAACATCCCTTTGGGGGAACTATTTCAAGAAACGATATTAAGAAATCCCCAAGCACTTTACATTTTGAGAATTTTAGAAAAGTTCCAAAATTCGCAAAAAATACATTTTTTAATTCGGGAAACGGGTGCAAATTTCAACATATTTCAACGAAACAGTACAAGCGCGCAAAAGTTCCTATTAACTTGATATTGCTCATGTATTTAGCAGATATCCACAGCTTCAAGACCCCGTAAAAAGGTTTTTCGAAATAACTATTTTAATATAGTTTCTGGCTTTTATTGTGTGTGCTCTGATTGTGTGTTGTCTTGGTAGTCAAAATAACGCCCAACTTCAACCGTCAAAAGTCGATCCTGGTATGTCACAAATAGAAAAAACTACTATACCAAACGAAAGACCTGTTGTTATTTTAATTACACCTGAAGATTTAGCTCTGCGAATTTAAACACGTGCAAGTAATAAAATTTCAACTTGTGCCCCCCAAGTCGCCTGTCCGCGACAAGAACGGGAATGTAAACAAAGGAAAACATATGCAAATCGAGGAGAAAATCATACGGAAGTTATGACTTACCCCTCAAAGCGCAAAAAATTAATGGAATTCTGTTACCTTAACAGGTATTTCTATCTGAGAGACTAATAAAACGAAATTATCCGTCCAATAATAATAAAAAAGCTATAAAAGGACTGGAGGGCTAGGGCCATGAAGTCGCCTCGGATGCATCGGAACTCGTGTGTATGGTTCCGGAGGTAAAAAAGCTTCTAAAGAAGCTTTCAAAATGCACCATGGAGCAAGCAAACAATGTCAGTAAAAATAGACTGATATTTTGAGGTATGATAGAAATGAACCATTGTAAGTTTATTTTTACAATTAAAATGACAGAGGAGGGCCGGCCATCGACAGTTCCATTTTAAATGGTCCGTCCTTTGGCTATCGTACTCAATGTTAAGTCCAAAAAACCGAAACAAGATTCAACAAAATAAAACATATATTACAATAATCTTTAAAAAGTATAATGCTAACTTGAGAATTAGATTTCCCTCATCGCAAAGTTTTAGTTATGTAAATATCAGGAATATTTACTTACTGATCTTATGTCGTGTTACATGCTCCAAGTTCCACAGGAAAAGAGTAAAACCCTCCGTCTTGTTTATACATTTCATAAAAAAGACTAACTTATTTGTTTACTAGAAATATAGATAGGGAGTTAATAATCCTCCCATAAATACAGAAAACGAAGAAGCCAATTCATCTCGTTTTTTGGTGTTGTGTTACCTGTCACATTTTTCAAGTCACGTGTTTTGCTGTACACGGTTAGTGAAAATGAAATACAAAAAATATTATTTAGTTATTTCTTTTAAGGTAGTCACCTGCAAAACATCGCACAATTGTCAATGAATAAAGAAGGACTGTGCAATCAAAACTAACAGAATCTCCTGGAGCACAAAAGCCATCTCCGTTTAAATTTTCATTAACAAAAGCATCATCTTGCATTTAGAATTCCCCGCTGTATCACAGATCCAAATCGTAACTAACTTCTACTTTATTAGGCCATCCCCATAAAATGTTTCGTTTCCCGTCGCCCTCCCTCTCGTGAAGGTGGGTCGGTCTGAGGTGGAGGTGTAGGTGGAGGTTCTTCCCTGAATAGGGGTGCCAATCGTACCCATGCCAGAGCCCTCAAGCCCCTTTCCAGGGTCATTCTTCTTTCGACATCCCTAGAGTTAAGGAAAGTAAAGAAAGAAGAAGAAACCACGCAAGAGTCATGAGAGCTTTGGTGATATCTTTCAATGACCCTTAAGGGTATTAATCCTAAAAGGTGTTTGACACCAGTTGAAGAGGGCCCATGTAGAGTACCTCTTCGGGTGTGTGGTAAATCTCTGCCACGCACTGCTCCATTTTTACAAGGAAGGGACGGATCATTAAAAAAGTTCTGGAGTGGGAAAGAATTACAAAAAAATATTTAATTGCCCTGAGGCTACAAGACTTGCGTCGACTTTCCGTCCAGTGGACTGACCAATGTTGAATTTAGCAGTGAGGTAGGCCTTCTGCTTTTCACTAAAACGGTACGCCTTCTTAGCTGGTCGCAACGCCCATCCCTCTGTTAAATGTTCTCTGGATTGTTTGTTTGCAACGCTGGTGGTTCTTAAGGTTGGCACGACACCGACACCCTCTTCTAAAACCTGCTGATAGCCAAGCTCAGCAAGATCCATAAGAGTGTGTTTTTCCAAGGACTGTATGCATTTCTCAGAGGAAAGATGTTTCGTTAATGCCGAGATTTGGATCTGTGATACAGCGGGAAATTCTGAATACAAGATGATGTTTTTGTCAATGAAAATTTAAACGGAGATGGCTTTTGTGCTCCAGGAGATTGTGTTAGTTTTGATTGCACAGTCCTTCTTTATTCATTGACAATTGTGCGATGTTTTGCAGGTGACTACCTTAAAAGAAATAACTAAATAATATTTTTTGTATTTCATTTTCACTAACCGTGTACAGCAAAACACGTGACTTGAAAAATGTGACAGGTAACACAACACCAAAAAACGAGATGAATTGGCTTCTTCGTTTTCTGTATTTATGGGAGGATTATTAACTCCCTATCTATAGTTCTAGTAAACAAATAAGTTAGTCTTTTTTATGGAATGTATAAACAAGACGGAGGGTTTTACTCTTCTCCGGTGGAACTTGGAGCATGTAACACGACATAAGATCAGTAAGTAAACATTCCTGATATTTATATAACTAAAACTTTGCGATGAGGGAAATCTAATTCTCAAGTTAGCATTATACTTTTTAAAGATTATTGTAATATATGTTTTATTTTGTTGAATCTTGTTTCGGTTTTTTGGACTTAACATTGAGTACGATAGCCAAAGGACGGACCATTTAAAATGGAACTGTTGATGGCCGGCCCTCCTCTGTCATTTTATTTAATTGTAAAAATAAACCTGAATAAACTTACAATGGTTCATTTCTATCATACCTCAAAATATCAGTCTATTTTTACTGACATTGTTTGCTTGCTCCATGGTGCATTTTGAAAGCTTCTTTAGAAGCTTTTTTACCTCCGGAACCATACACACGAGTTCCGATGCATCCGAGGCGACTTCATGGCCCTAGCCCTCCAGTCCTTTTATAGCTTTTTTATTATTATTGGACGGATAATTTCGTTTTATTAGTCTCTCAGATAGAAATACCTGTTAAGGTAACAGAATTCCATCAATTTTTTTGCGCTTTGAGGGGTAAGTCATAACTTCCGTATGATTTTCTCCTCGATTTGCATATGTTATCCTTTGTTTACATTCCCGTTCTTGTCGCGGACAGGCGACTTGGGGGGCACAAGTTGAAATTTTATTACTCGCACGTGTTTAAATTCGCAGAGCTAAAACTTCAGGTGTAATTAACAAAACAACAGGTCTTTCGTTTGGTATAGTAGTTTTTTCTATTTGTGACATACCAGGATTGACTTTTGACGGTTGAATTTGGGCGTTATTTTGACTACCAAGACAACACACAATCAGAGCACACACAATGAAAGCCAGAAACTATATTAAAATAGTTATTTTGCAAAACCTTTTTACGGGGTCTTGAAGCTGTGGATGTCTGCTAAATACATGAGCAATATCAAGTCAATAGGAACTTTTGCGCGCTTGTACTGTTTCGTTGAAATATGTTGAAATTTGCACCCGTTTCCCGAATTAAAAAATGTATTTTTTGCGAATTTTGGAACTTTTCTAAAATTCTCAAAATGTAAAGCGCTTGGGGATTTCTTAATATCGTTTCTTGAAATAGTTCCCCCAAAGGGACGTTTGGGTGGTATCAGCAAAAATTCGAATTTTTGGAACTGATTTGAGATTCTCGATATTTTCCGACATTGGCTCTTAAGGATAACATCAAAGGCATTTCAAACAAACATTTCGCGTTCAAAGTGAAGATCTAACAAACACTGCAAACTAATCGCTTCAAATAAAACAGCCACTCGAATTATAAGCAGTTTTCGACGAGAATAAAACACTTACATCAAATATAGTTCTTTCCTCCAATGCATCACAGATCTCTTGATCGCTTAACTCCATTTCACCAAACTAAGACCGTCGCACGCTGAACGTAGTCACAAGTAATATGATTTTGCTCACAACGTTTGATTAATAAAAGTGTATTCACCAGGAGCCCACCAAAGGATAAACAATGGTCGGTTAAGAACCAATGAGATGATGGGGGGTACCATTTGTCATTTAATTGTTATAAACAAAGCCAAGAGTCGTGATGCTTACTTTATGACATTTATTGAATAATAACATGAACTCCGTAGGGAGAAGTTTAAATCTTAAAGTCTTGACCGTCGGTAGTGTTGGGAACTAGACTCGTTTCCAGTTTTTCAGACTCTTGGTCCCAGGCCCCAAAACGCACGATATTTTTGTCTGTTTTTCTTTGCTTTTGGTCACAAAGTCTTTGCCTGATCCGTTCCTTATTCTTGGCATAATAACATCTCCAATATTCGTTGATCCGTTCCCTGTTGTTTTTACAGTATTGTCTTCGGTAATTTCTGATGTGCTCCTTGTTCTGTTGACAATAGGCTCTTTGGCTGCCGGCGAGCCAGTCGTTCCTTGTTAATTTCATACCATCTTTTACGACGGGTTTTGAGAATCTCAACGTTCTCTGCACGATATCTTTTTTGTTGGGCCAGGATTCGCTCTCTGTTCTTTGCTTAATATTTTTTGTGGTAGACCTTTTTACAGACAACCGTCTGGTCATTTCCTGACGGGTGAATAGAGCAATTCATCTTGTGTGGCGTCTTACAAATAATGATTTAAACTCTAGAATGACACAAACTCTTATAAGAGTCGCTTTGCTAATTCAGGTTTCAACCTCTTCTTCTACTTCCTCTTCGTCATTTTCCTCGGGGAGTAACTTCTTTTTCATTAGTCTGTTTAACAGGAATTTCCGTTTTGCCATTGCCGACTCGGCCGCTTGGTCAAAATCCATGTCATCTTCCTCAATAAAGAGTCGAAGCGTCTTTATGACTTTACGGTGTATTGCATCGTGTTTGATACGGTGAGTCCATTTTAGACGCTCTAAGTAAGTCTTTCGTAGTCTTTTTCTACTTACAGGCAATAGGGCATTGAAAGCAGCATTTTCGGCATAGTGTTCAGATTTTCTCTTATACAGCAACTGCAATATTCTTTCAGATAGGTTTCTGTAAGATCTTCTCCGACTTTTTGACGTAACGGACTCCGCGGATCTGGTTCATCATCGTCCGCTTCTTCTTCCTCTTCAGAGCTACTACTATCCTCCTCCTCTTCCTGTTCCTCCTCAGGCTCCTCTTCATCCACCTCCTCTTCCTCTTCCACGTTTTCGTCATTGTTATCTTCCACGGGGCCAGAAATATCTGTTGAACAATCATCCATGATTTTCGTCGATCTTCACCCAAGACAGCGTGCTTCAAATGAGCCGAGTCGATTAAACTGATATTTAATATATACTATTTTAGAAAATGATAAAACATCCTCTCTCTTAATTCTTTGATGCCAGCGCGGGTATCATTCGTGCGTCAAGAGGTGAGTAAATACGCGTTTCCTGTCATCACTGGCGGGATGTAAATCCAGGACTGTGTACTCAAACGGTCGTTTGGTCAGTTTTTGATACGCGTCTATCATGTCTTGCCAGCAAGTGGGAAAAGCTTGAAGAAGTAAATTCTTCATCCCTAATTGATCTCTTGGATTTTTGAAGGCCTTTAATGTAGTGGGCGTTCCTGGAAATACTCTTCGCGTATTTCCCTGGTGGAAACATGTCTTTGCACAAGTACAACACGGTGATGTTTTGATGATGAGAGTGTTTGGTGAATAAGTCCAGCAACTCTTTGTCCTCACCAGTAGTTGCATTTGGCCGGTTCTGGCGCAATCGATTTTTTCGGGTTGAGTGATTTTTGGGTCGATGATTTTTTTCGGGTCTTTCGATTTTTAGGTCGATGATTTTTTTCGGGTCTTTCGATTTTTTCGTTTGGGTGTGGTCATGAATAATTAATTAGTTACGGGGTGTCAAATTATATCTTTGTGGGGGTGGGGTTGGGGGTGTGGATGTCATAGGTAAATTGAAATTTGGGGTTAGGTTGGGGTAGCGATTGGTACGGCTTTCAGAGCAAAGAAATGATGGGTGGAAGGAAGTGTTATAGAAACAACGAGATTCTTGATATCAAGTTGTTTTATAAAAATACTAAAAATTTAAGAGTCTATGATTTTATAAAATCAATCAAGAAAGACTTATTATACAATCTTTCAAAAAATCGCGCTTTTATTTATGAGATTAGTTTGGATTATAAAATAAAGGGTTTCATTGGTAATGGTTTTTATTATAATAGTGAATTTGGGATGGATGGGGTTCCAATTGATGGTTATATCGCTGGAGAAGTAGTGGATTATGTCAATGATCAGCATAATTTGTTTTTAGCATCTCATAAGTCGGTAATCCATCATGATGAGTTGAAATATTTTGTTGATGATGTTGATATTGATTATTTTGAATTTACTATTTACACACATAAATATGAGCTACTATACGAGTCCAATAGACGAATACACAAGCGTACTTTTTACAAAGATTTGCGTGAGGAATTAATAGCTGTGGCATGGGAGTCAATTAGGTTTGTAGATTGGTGTCTTGATTTTGAGGAGTCAAAGGATTTGAAAGAGCGTTGGGGGATTGATTGTTAATCGTAAAGAATATTTTTTTTGTAACACGCTTCATGTTACAAAAAGAATGTGGGGTGTAGTGTGGGAAATTGAAAAACTATTTTGGATGGTGTATCGATTGGTATGTTTGGAGAATGAGTGAAATGAATAATTTGATTAAATTCAAGAAACTTGATCCTCGTGCAGTTATACCACAAAGGACCACTAAAAATTCTGTTGGTTTAGATTTGAGTTTCATAGATTCTAAATCTGTTGGTTCAGTTGTATATTTAAATACAGGATTAACAGTTCAACCACCTTCAGGATTCTTTTTCGAAATTCATGCCAGAAGTTCACTTCATAAGAAAGGTTGGATGCTTGTAAATTCAGTTGGTATAATAGATCCAGATTATAGGGGGGAATTGATTATAGCTATTTGTTCAATAGATTCTAATAACCATGATGCGCCATTACCAGGAACTCGTGTAGCACAATTAATACTTAGAAAATCATTTATTGAAGATATGAACATAGTTGAAGATGAATTATACAATAGTGAAAGACAAGGTGGATTTGGTAGTACTGGTGATTGAATTCTCCTTCACCCCTCTCCGACTGATAGTCGCAATACTGATGCATTGTCGCGCGGCCGCGGCCTGGAAATCACAATATAAAGAAATCGAAGCGCATGTGCTCTTCCTCTTCGTTTTGTGGCTCGTTTCGGCCGACCACGTTTTGCTTTTCTCCGCTCATTTAGCGTTATTTCTCTGCCTTCGTGCAGCTTACCTGTTGGAAATGACTGAACAACTCTCAGATAATGTAAGTATGTTTGCCTTTGTGAGTTTATTCGAGTCTTAGGACATTATTGCAGGTTATGTTCACGATTGAAGGTACGAGTCATTGACCGCCTTCTGTTGTCCTTAGACCGACAACACACCGTCTGTCCCGATCCATTTGGCGGGAAGCGGGAGTGCAACACCAGATCTTCCAAATCTTGAGAAGATGGTTGCCGAGGCCGTAGCAAAGTCTATGCCAGCTGTCCTAAAAAGCCTCTTCACTTCGCCAAACTTGCCGGGTCAGTCAAGCCCTATGGATTCGGTGGATAAAACCGCCGAACCGCTTCCGTCGAGTTCTCGAAGCGATCGCTTTTACAGCAGCGAACAGGAGACCAAACTGTCTCAAGACCTGCTGGATTTCACCACGAAAGCGTTCTCCCGGGCCCTGACCAAAGAAAAATGGAAAGAGCTGACTTCTACATATATACCCTCCAATTAAGGATACGGAGGCTCTGCTTGTTTCTCCCACTATGGAGGCTGGAATGAAAGATGATATTAAGAAACGACACGGATACACGAAAACTAAGGAGCTCTTTGCCTTTGATGATGGGTTTGCTGAACGCCAGAATGCATTTATAGTAGTAGCAAGACCCATTCTAGCAGCCTTGTCAGCCCTGGACGCTGTAGGTGGGGAGGAGGAGGCTGAGGATGTGGACCCCGATTCCATAAAGGATTTTCTGGAGGATGCTCTGGTCCTACTTGGCAACGCTAATTTCAGGTTAAATGCATGGAGGCAAAAACGGTTTTCCGAGTTTCTTACGGAAGTTGGCAAGCGTACCCTTAAAGAAAGTATCCCTGCCGATAAGCACCTCTTTCCGGATAAATTTCATGCCAAGATAAGGAGCGAGCATGACCATAGCTCAACCAACAGCAAACTCATCAGTGCGCCACCAGCAAAGCGCCAGTTCAAACTGCCCTACAGAAGGGATCAGTCCTTTCGTGCAGATCAGCGCTCCAGTGACGACAACAGATTTGGCGGGAAACGGAAATGGGGATTTGGCTCCAATTCTAACCACCAATCCTCCAAGCGTGCTAAAACAGACATCTCCTCCCACCCCCCTGGTATCAAAGCCGGTAACAGATGACTATCAACTGCCAGTTCTAGACACACTCAGCCCACCCAATCACAAATCAGCCGGTCGTTTAAAGTTTTTTGTTCCAAATTGGAGGAAAATAACCCAGGACTCATGGACATTACAGACAATTCAGGGATACAAGATCCCCTTCTTCAGTCGCCCCAGGCAGTGGCGTACGAGGGTCACCCGTACCAAAAGCCATGCAGAGGCCCAACAAATGGACTTGGAATTTGCAAATCTGTTAGCAAAAGGAGCAGTGCGGGAAGTGCAATCACAGGACGACCAGTTCACTTCAACCCTGTTTCTGGTACAAAAAGAAAATGGCGAGGCTCGCCCAGTTATCAATCTTCGGGCGCTAAATCGATTCCTAGGAAAGGAGTCCTTCAAAATGGAAGGACTACAGGTTGTGAGGTCCCTACTACAGAAAGGAGACTTTATGATGAAACTGGACCTGAAGGATGCATATTATGCAATCCCCATTCACTCATCTCACAGGAAGTATCTGCGGTTTGTGTATCAGGACAGAGTCTACGAGTTTCAGTGCCTCCCATTTGGCCTCTCCTCTGCTCCCCGAGCCTTCACAAAAACTCTGAAACCAATGTTAGCAGTGCTCCGTTCACTAGGAATTCGGATTGTAATTTACATCGACGACATGCTACTTCTTCATCAAAAGAGCCAGGTGTTGCAGAGCCTGTTTGCGCAGCTGGTAGCCTTACTGGAAAATCTGGGCTTCCTGGTCAAGGTGGAGAAATGCTCACTTGCTCCATCCCAGTGTCTTGTCTTTCTAGGGGCCCAGTTGGACTCGACAACAATGACACTTTCTCTCCTTCAGCTAAAGCTAAACAGTATTTTGGGGGATTGTCGACTCCTCCTAGAACAGAGTTGTGTCCCGATAAGGACTCTGGCCACACGGATTGGACGTTTGAGCCATGCCTCTCAAACCGGGATCATGCTTGCCCCTCTTCACTACAGAGCTCTCCAGCGCTTGCACTTACAAGCTGTGACTCAGTATGGCCATGGGAGCAGAGTGTCAATCCGCTTGACCACGCAAGCCCTGGCCGACCTGGAGTGGTGGGTCTCGGAGAGCCAACACCTGAATGGCTGTCCAATTCAGCTGCCCCCTATAGATGCTACCATCTGGACCGATGCGTCCAAGAAGGGTTGGGGTGCAGCATACCAGGGGAGATCTACTGGCGGTCACTGGTGCGTGGAGGAGGCAACAGCACACATCAATGTCCTGGAATTACGAGCAGCAACCTTAGCCTTAAAAGCCCTGTTGCGGGTTCAACAGCCTCTGCCCAAACATGTCCACTTGCGGTTAGACAACACGACAGCGGTGGCGTACATCAACAAGCGGGGGGGCCCACGCTCCCCTGCCCTGACCACTCAGGCACTGCAACTTTGGGCAGTAGCCCTGGAAGCAGGAGTGTCCCTGACAGCTCAGCATATTCCAGGGATTCAGAATGGAGTAGCAGACACTGCCTCCAGACAGATCGAAAGCTGAACAGAGTGGACTCTGGACAAAGAGATCTTCCAATCAGTTTGTCAGAGGTTCTACACACCGGACGTGGACCTCTTTGCATCTCGCCTAACTCATCAAGTGCCAAAGTATGTCTTGAGGTACCCGGATCCAGGAGCTGTAGCCGTGGACGCATTTCTCCAGGACTGGAGCAAATGGACCTGTCTAATCCACCCTTCAGTGGTCCTTCTCCCTCGAATCCTCAGGAAGATAAGAGAAGATCAGGCAACAGCTCTCCTGATTGCACCCAACTGGTCTGGGCAACCATGGTTCCCAGAACTGCTTCAAATGCTGGTGGATCATCCTCTACTCCTACCCCAGTCTCCATCTCTGCTGTTCCTTCCATTTCAGCCCACCGTGCACCACCCTCTGTGGCAGTCACTGCATCTAGCAGTTTGGCCCTTATCAGGAATCGTTACGAAACAACAGGCCTTTCAAAGGAAGTTGTTGACATCCTGCTGGCATCAAGAGGAGCAGCCACCCGGAAGCGGTATGCAGGCCCGTGGAAGGCATGGGTTCGCTGGTGTTCTCAACGGAGTATCTGTCCCATTTCAGCTCCTGTAGCAGAAGTCCTTGCTTTTCTGGCATCTCTAGTTACACAGGGGAATTTGGCGTACAGGACAGTAGCCCTCTATAAGTCGGCTATTTCTCAGACTCATGACCCAGTTGGCTCTACAGAGTTAGGACGCCTGCCTATTGTTTCGCGGTTTATGAAAGGTGTGTTTAAGAGTAAACCTCCCAAGCCAAAATATGCTGGTACATGGAATGTCCAAACGGCCTTATCATTCTTAGAGTCCCTTGAGCCCTTGGGGGATCTGACATTGAAGCAGCTTTCTTACAAGACAGTTCTATTGTTGGCACTCACATCAGCAGCACGAGCTCACGAACTATCTTCATTGGACTTGACCTACTCCCTTAAAAAGGAAGGTTCATGGGAATTTACTCTCCCCACACACACTAAGACCTCCAGGCCTGGTCACCCAGCCCGCAAGATTTTCCTTCCATCCTTTCCAGGGAATCTCAAGATTTGTGTTGTGCGCAGCCTTACAGCCTACGTGGAGAAGACGAAGAAGTTGCGTACCTCCTCAAAGCTATTCGTGTCTTATATTTCCCCTTATAAAGCTATTTCAAGCCAGTCTGTTTCTCGATGGTTATCAAAGGCCTTACGGCTGGCTGGGATTGAATTAGGATATACCGGTCACTCAACTAGAGGAGCATCTACCTCTGCCGCCGCTGCAGCAGGACTGTCTGTTGAGCTCATCCTGGAAGCAGCAGATTGGGCTTCCGCACAGACCTTCGAACGCTTTTATCACAGGGAACACTCTAGTGGTTCCTTTTCCAGGGCAGTGTTGACCAGCTGAACTGATTTCTGATTTTGTTTGTATTTCAGAACTTCTTTGTTGTTACTGTTGTTTGGGCTTCAATTATTGTCCAGCATGCCTCTTAGAACTTTATTAAAGGTTTGGTTATGCTATCTTATGTTGTTGCTCCGCTTGGTAGTATTGCTTTGGGAATTCTGCATCAGTATTGCGACTATCAGTCGGAGAGGGGTGAAGGAGAAATGATATTTCCCCGGAGGGTCAGTACTTACCTGACGGGGAGATGTGGTTCTCCGAACCCCTCGTAGACTGATATGAGCAATACTGGTCCCCAAGCCATTGCAGCTATCTTCCTTCCCCACCCTGGTACTGCCAATCGGTGCGGCCTCACTCGCCACTACTGCGAGGAAGAGCACATGCGCTTCGATTTCTTTATATTGTGGTTTCCAGGCCGCGGCCGCGCGACAATGCATCAGTATTGCTCATATCAGTCTACGAGGGGTTCGGAGAACCACATCTCCCCGTCAGGTAAGTACTGACCCTCCGGGGAAATATCATTTATAGTAAAATGTATTTAAAATAGGTTTAAGCAATAAGTATATGGTGATACTATGGTAAGGAAGTGTGTTCATGGTGAAGTAAAGTATAGATGTGGGGCTTGCGGTAATTCTATTACTTGTGTTCATGGTAGGAGTAAGTATTGTTGTAAGGAATGTGGGACTAATACGTGTATACATGGTAATTATAAGAATATATGTAAAAGGTGTGGATCTTATGATTTATGTAAGCATGGTATAATTAAGTATATATGTAACGTGTGTGCATGGTGGGTTTAAGTTTGACATTTTACAAAAAGACATTTGTAACACGCTTCATGTTACAAAAGTTCACTTAATAATTACACATAGACTACTATAACCTCTCTCTTATATTTCCTAGCCATCTTAATAGCTGAATTAGTACCTAGTGAGTAAATACGAGAAGGTAAGGCCAATACATGCGTTACACACTCCATGATAGCTCTATTACAAATTGGCCCAGCCGCTTTGCCATAATAGTCCCATTGAGGTTCAAACTCCTTGAAGGGTATTTCGTTTTCAATGGCAAAATCTTTAGCCATAGTGTCAACCCCTTCTGCACCTCCAGATACAATGAATTCAATGTCTGAGAGATCCAGCTTCCATTTCTTAAGAGCTTTACTTATTTGTTCTTTCAAGAAGTCACTGTCAGAGAAGTATCTACTACCAACGATTGCCAATGATGTCATGATTTACGAATGGGTATGATCTATGGATTGGGTATCTCAATTTTCATCTGAAGACAATCCAAGCTATGGTTGCAACTGCAATGGTTAATGCTATTAGATTAGTTTCATGATTAGTATTTGTTTCTTCTTCTGGTGAAGATCCTTTGATTTCAGGTTGAGGATCAATCTTTGGTGTTGGTTGTTTAGTCTCTACAGCTGCATGTGGCAACTTAACTTTTGAAGATCCCAGATTATGGCTTATTCCAACAGTCTTGGTCTCCAGGTTTATATTTGTGTTAGCACCAAATTTCATCTCATCAGTGGCCTTCATAAGGTTGTTGTTATACCCAACCACACTCTCTGTATTTATGATCATGTTACTAGGCATCAACCATATTCCAGGAGCAATGGCTAAATCAAGCCTTAACTTAGCTTCTTGAGTGGCCAGCTGATACCTTTGGATCGAACTTGAAATGTCATTCTCAATCACACTACTCTCAAACAGAGCCAAGAATTCTTGTTGAGTCTCGATTGCCCCACCACCAGTACCCACAATTGAATTTCTGGTATTGACTTGTGCCCCCAATACACAGTAAACAAAGGCCTCAGCAGATCGATTCAACCTTCCAAGTCCAGCTTTAGTGAGTCCATAACTACTAGTTGGTATGAACCAGGCATATTTGTAATTAGCAAAGTCATCATTACGAATGAATGAGATGAGGTCACCTTTTTCCTTCTTACCCCCATCATCAGCGAATTTACCACCTTCACCAGGCCACTGATCAGCTTCTTCATCATAATTCCTTACCATATGGACATTTTGGTATCCCCCACCTCTTCCATGGTATCCAGCCCCATAATCAAGGAATATATCACCCAAACCCCCGTTTCTTCCACCTTTCCATCTAAAATCAGAATTATTTGAGATGCTAAATTCAGCGCATAATCTTTGGTAAGCAACTTTACTGTAAGGGTTGTTGTTTACTACAAAAGGTTGCTCATCAGGAAGTGGAAGACTCAATTCATACAATATTCGTCTTATGGTGAAATATACATGAAACTTAATAAAGCTACTCACGACTTTGGGATAGTTGAGGCTCTCGAAAGGGCTTATTCCACATCCAGAGGTCGCGCACCATACTGCAAAGTTCAGCTGTTGAGGCCAATAATTCATATCGGGCGCGTTCAGCCACTTTCGACTTTGTTTACCAAACTTGAAAGTCACAACTTGGGAGGTAAATACGTTACGCATCTTAGCGGTGAATTTTTTCATATTGGACACGTATATATCCAATGATGTCAGCATATCTGTGGTATTACTTGTGGGGTCATCAAAGTCAATGGCAGGTATTGGGTAAGAGCGATTGGTCATAGTCAAACTCTTTGGGAATGAGCTCAATGCATTATTATCCAATCCTAAATCAAGCCATAGTAGTATTTTCAAACCTGGTCGGAGGTCATCAGTCCATGTCTTACCAGTGGGGTCATCATAAGACATGATCGTCATCCCATTATGTTTCCACTTAATATAACCCCCATATTGATCAGTCATAAATACGAATCGGTCACGGTCAGCCTTTGGATACCTATTTCTGAAGTCATTAAGTAAGCCCATCTTCTATCCAGAATTTGGGTAAAAGGGTTCAAACTTTTAAGTCATTAGTTTCTAGAGTGATGAGGTTTGACGAATGCCCAATATAATGCATAAGCTACCATGAAAGTTTCAAAGTATGAGGATATTTTAGCGACTAATCTTCTATTCTCTCTTCTTTTTTCATTTCTATCTGTGTCTATTATTTTCCAACATTGTGTATTTATATTCTTTCTACAGTATTCTTCACAATATTTATCAACTGTTGGTCTATCAATAACTTCAGGAAGTTTAGGAGTTTCATTAGCTTTAGGAACTTCAGTAACTTGTCGGTTAGCCATGTTATATTCTTAGTATCATCAACTTTTAAATATATTTTGAACTAGTATTTGTTTTGTTCATAAATTATAGTTATTGTCCTCCTTTTAGTTCTTTGAGTATTTCTTTGCGTACTCTCTGCCTCAATACCACTGGATCTTCTCCATTCATATTTTTTTGAGCTTTAGCCCTTATTTCAGCCTTGAGCTTTTCAAAGTTCTTGAGTTCTTCTATAATCAATGAGAATTGCTCATCAGAGATCTTATTGTCACGAAGGGCTTTGGAAACCAGGTCTTCAATGGTGTTTATTTTGGATTTGGCCAGTGTAATGGTGTTTTGATGCTTCACAGCTTTCTTGGACAGATTCTTGGATATGTGTTGACATGCTATAGATGTAAATACAAATACACCACTTACTACCCCCAATGGGATAGATGCGATAATTCCGACTCCACTAAGAGATGCGCCCAATCCACCAGCCGCCAAAACGCAAGACAATATACCACAGGTCGAGCTTGCATTCATTAGTACACCCTTGGATCGGTTATATTTTTTGAGTACTGTTTCATAGTGGCTTAATTCAGACTTTAGCTTATTCAAGGCATCACAACATTGTTGAAGCCTGAATGATGGTCCATCAGTGGGGGTTGGAGGAGGTGCAGTTGCCTCTAAGTTTGGATATATTGCATTATATTCACCCATCTTGGAATGAAAATCACTTACTTTTAAGATGTTATCTAAATCTTAAATTGAAAGTTATGGGAGAACCCTTCAGATCAAGCTTATTCCATTTAATGTCTAAGATGCTTAAATCGAAGTGGTTTATGGGGCTCTTATATTTTTGAACTGGAATGGCTGGATAATCCTGTGAGGGTATGTTGGCAAGTAGGTGTGAGGGGGAGAGTTTCACAGGTTCTCCAGATTGAGTGTTATTCATATATGACGACTTATTGTCCACTATATTACACATAAGTCTCAGTGGCTCCTTAATCTGTATATTTATGGGGTACAACTTTCCAGGAGTTATGGTTTCAGGCACCCCAAGACCAACTTGTAGCCCTCTTGTAAGTTTAATGTTGAAGCTCTTATTGGAATACAGGTAATCAACAGTGTCAGTCTCAATGATCGATAGCTTAGCCCTATCTGTATCATTTAGAAATATTGCGTGTATATCACGTAGAGAGTATGTACCGGGTTGAATTATTATGATGGGCCGATCCTCCTTGAGAAAGCCCTGTCGATCTTTGAAGTTCACTAATCGTTTGGGTATAATACAGTCAAGGAGTTGTATCTCCCTAACCTTTTCCAGTGGGGGATCCAAATACACCCTAGTTTCAGACTCATACATAGTAATGCTCAACATTTTGTTTGATTACTCCTTATTCACCTTTAAATTTCTATAATCAGCATCTGAGAGGAATCGAGTTTTGATGATGCCACAGCTGGAACATTTACACTTCATCAACGGTCTACCCTTGGATGTTTTGGTAAAGGTTTCACTACCAGGCACACAATCAGTCAGCTTTTTCTCTTTGACACAGTAAGTCTTCATTTGATTCATTTACGTTTTCTTTTTAACTCTTCTATGAAGTAAAGCACAATCGCCATTATTAACAGCCAAGCATGTTTCCCCAGGAATGAGATGACCTCTCCAGCAGTCTTGAACAGAAAGCTTACAATAGCGCCCACCATCCCAGGCAATAATTCACCAAGTTTCTTCCCAAGGGTTTTTAGCCCATCACCAACCCCTTTGCCCAATTTCGAGAGCCCTTTGGAGAGATTGGATACTATAACGCCAATGACCACTCCAACTGCACTCATTACAGCAAAGACTGTGAATCCATATTTCTTGAATATAGCCTTCACACGATCCCGTAATGACATTCGTTCCTGTATCTCTTCATTCTCACCTTCCAGGTTAGCTATCTCTTGTTCCTGCTCACCAATTTCCCTCTCCAGAGTCTCTATTTGGCTATTTTCCTCTGGGGTCTTCAGTGGCTTTTCTCTTTGGAATCTTAGTTTATCCTTGAGTTTAGATATCACGGTCTTTTTCTTTGATATCTCACCATCATTAGCTTCCACAACTTCTTCTGCGTTTGGACCTAGACTATTTTTGATGGTATTTGGTAATCTATCATTCAATTCATCATCACCTTTGAATAACACATAAGGTTTTGATCTTTCTCTACGCAATTTGACAACTACTCGCTTGAATTCATCAAGTTTAGCTATAAACTTGATATCAACTTTGGGGAAGTATATATATAAGTATACTATATATATACTATAAGTATCAACTTTGGGGAATCTTGATCTAATCTTAGCCCAAGCTTCATCTTGTTCAATTTCCATCTCTTCTATCAATAAGGGTCGAGTTTCATCAACACCACCAAACGAGGTTTCCTCCTGTTCATAAGGGTCAATTGGACGAGTGGTTGATGTCTTTGTGATTGGGCTCAAATAAAGTGTATCATCCCCATCATCATCATGACCTCCATCATCATCACCTGGCTCATTTAGTGTAGTCGGATCTAAATCAGGATCATAAGCAGTTGCCATATTTGAAGTTGAATATGGGAACTTTCTAAATTGATTTCAAAAGTCTCGTATATTCATGTCGTTTGGGTTCCATATTTCATCACGGAAACCAGTCTTTGAATTACAGTCTGGGATCTTTCTAATTATAGCAATGGGTAAAACACGTTGTTTGAGTTCATTCTTGGCAATGTCTATAGGATTGAAATCAAATGGCCAGTTTATGACTGGTTTATTACCCATTTTGAGTTGTTCAGCTCTAAATCCTACCAAACGAGTATATTCATGGGGAGTCATTGTGTTATCTGTTATTTTGTCAGTCATTATATCCACTTGATGGCAATATATCCCAAGGCTAACATCCCACCAGAAACATAAACCATTTCTCCAGTCTTCTGATCTGAATTGGGCCTATAATAGTCTGAGAATTTGGGAGGATTACCGATTTGATTGTATAATCTCAGCGCTTCATCCGTCTTTGATATGTTCTCAGAGGCTTGATTCTTATCACCCTTCCTCTTATTTATAAAGTCAATATAAGCCATTCGTTTCTCTTGGTGCGCAGCATAGTCTTTCTGGAACTTCTCCATGGCTTTGTCATGCCTTTCTCTTTCAAGTTGGAGATCAGCTGAAGATGAGCCGCTGATGACTTTTGCTAAATAATTTCCACCAATGAAGGCTGTTGCATTGAGGACTGCCCCTCCAAGCATGATTGCTATAGTCGCCATTTATCCACTTGTTGTTTTATTCTTAAACAATTTCGACGCATGCGCAGTGACAAAATTATAACGCATGCGTAGTGATACAAAATCAAGACTTTTTTCAAGAATTTTTCAGGCCAAATTTCTTATCACATTGCTTGTTATTATTCTTAAAAAGTTTCAATAATGGATATGATATTGCGATGGCTGACAGCATTCCAAGTGTGAAAGATACCAATGGATGAGGACCAACAACTTCTTCGTGTTTCAATCTCATATATGCTAAAACAAAATCTTCTAACTTAGGCTCGTCATCAGAATAATCAATTCGATTATACAATGTATAATACCATATGAATAACTCTTCATTACTTGGCATCTCTTCAAGTTTCATCTCTCCACTACTCATGGTACAATGCTTTTCAGCCCGATTTAATTCTGTAACGTATGAGCATCTGATGTGCCTCATTAATTCAATACTATAATCATATTGACCAAGTCTGAATGCCTCATTGAAATCCAACATATTTAAACGCTTGTGGGTAGTATCTTCGGATCCTCTAAATATGTTTTGACATACATGCTTATACTCAACACAAGCACCCATTTACCATAATTCATGATACTGGTCGATGGGTCACCGGTGAATGTCTCCCGAAGAGCCTTTTTGGCCAGCCAGCCCATCCCAGCCGACAATCCAACGAGAACTGCAGAGCCAGTAACTGTTTTTACGAGCTTATTCTCAGCCATTTGTGAATTACATCCATTTACTTCTTAAGCTATTTTCTTCTTCTTTGACGGGCTGACTTGCATTATTGTCTATGACCCTGGGCTGTGGTGGTGGATTAAATGGTGTTGGTATATGCAAATCAGCTATTCTATCTCTATAGTTTGTGAATAAGGCATAGGCGGCGAGGCTAATTGCGCCTATAGTCATAATAATAGATTGGGATGGTATATATTTTGGTATCCAATCACCCCTTCCACCCTTCTCCTCTTCCTTTTCACTCTCTTCCCTTTCCTTCTTTTCCCTCTCTTCCCTTTCCTCCTCACGTTTCAAAGCTTCTCTAGCCCTCTTATTCTTTTCTGATAACGTTTTACCAGCCTGTACTCTCTTGGGGTCTTTGACCTTTGTTTTGACAGAAGGCTCTCTAGTGATTTGCTCAGTAGTTTGGTTTTCTTCAGACATGTTATGAGTTAATCTAGTATAGCCTTTAAGTCTCCTAGTAAGATATATACTAGGAAACTAAACATCCCACCCATACCCTTATTTACCTAATTAGTTACTTATTTTTTCTTACCACCAGTCTTCTTCTTATTCTTCGTTCCATTTCCCAATTGATTATATGGTATTGATGGGGGTGTTAACTCATCACCACTATGATCATACTCATTCTTTTCTGTAAACACAGCTTCCTTTTCACTATCCTCTTCTTCATTATCCTCATCATAACCAAGATCCTCGAAAACGTTTGCCTCGTCTTCTTTTTGCACTTCAGGTTCAGATATATATTCAATTGGTTTGCTCAATCTAATTGCCTGAACTATGAATTTGAAAGATGCAATCCAACCATCTTTTGATTCAAAAGATACTTGATTCAATCTTACTGAAATGGTTGCACATGATCTTTTACTTTTGTCCCCCTTGGTATGGATATAATCATGGTAGCTTTGATTCCTTTTACACCCATGAATGATGTATGAGATTTTAAATCTGCACCTAATCCACTGGTATTGAAATCTAACCAAATGGAATCGCCATATTCGGAATCTGTTGTATATGGAGGTTTCACTAAATCAATTGGATTTTTCTTTAACATTTCAGAACTCTTATTGATTTTACTCAAATCAGGCATTTTCTTCCTAGCCACATTATTATTGTAAAACTCTTGAAGACTTTTGGCCACTTGATCAATAATAGCTTCAATTCTTGTTCTAGTTTCTGGTTTGTATAATTTGTAATAAAATCCAATGCCATTGACGTTTTCAAAAGTCTTTGTTTTGCCGTATTTGTGGCCGTATAACAAACCATTTATATTCACATCATCCAATTGGAAAGAGAGATGTTTTTTCTCATCACCATCCATCACAAATACTTTTGAATAACATTTTCTATATGATTTAATTGGAGGTTCTATAACAATAGAATCCCAATCAAAATCAGTGTCGTCAATTGGCACAAAAAGAGTTTCCAATGATGAAGTTGAAGAAGCATTAGAAGATTGTGACATGTTGTTTGACTTTCTGTTGCGTGTACACATCCATGGCATGGACAGATTGATTTTTAAATTTTTTGTATTACCGGACAGTGTCAACTCCAACTTGATCATCAACCGTAATAGCAGGAGGAGGCTCTCTTAGTTTGAAATGCTTAATGGTGGTAATACCTATTATTAGTAATGTAGCAACTACTCCACCCTTTACTACCATTGAGCCAGAAACTTCTGATAGCCATTGTTTAACCAATTGATTATTCTTCCAATCATTTACTAAAGCGTCTGGTTCATCTATTCCACCATAACTACTAAGACACCAATTAACTAATTTAGCCAATAGATGTAAAGGAGGATCTATTAGTCCGTCAGCTAGGTTCTTACCCGATACCATCTTATACCTCTTGTAGTACTTTTCAACATCCTTTTCTGATAATTTATGTATATCGGACAGGGTCATTTGCATACCAATATACTCATTGGTAGATCCTAGACAAGCTAATATTGAGAGTTCTTCTCTTTTAGATTTCAAATCATCACTAGTGGTTGTTGTTGATTGATGATCATTTACAATAGTTTCACCATTCATGATATCTTCGGGAGTTGTCATGATTATGCCGTAATAGCCGGTATCTCTAAATAATTTTGGAATGGATGTCTAAGGGAGAAGCAGAGCCTAGCATACTTTTCATTCTTAAGATGCTTCTTGTATTTTTTACAAGTTTCGGCATCCAGGTCTCCACCATATTCCTCGAAAAGCATCTTCATCGCCGTTTGTGATGGATTATGGAATGAGACCACACAAGCTACATTTTCACGGAATGGTTTGGCTATAGATGTGAGCTGCTGAGTGAGAACCCACACTGATATCCCTATATGCCTCCCTGAGAACGCTAAATCGATGAATTTGTTGGATCTATTCTTCAGATCCTTTGAAACGGCACAATCGTCCAATATTATGAGCGCATTCATATCTGAGAAGAACGATGAGCAGTCCATCAATAAATTGTTGATTTCGTCATGATCACTCGCATCTGGTGAGAGTACAAAGAATCGTTTATCCCCCTTTGCAAAGCCTCTATAAGTCTTGTTATGGGCATATGTTGGGCAAATCAACACAATATAATCGAATACTTGCCTATAATGACCTCGAAGCTGTTCCACTATGTATTGGGTCTTTCCACAATTCGTGGGACCAGTTATGATACAATTGAATGGAATCATATCTCTGAGTTCATTCATCATTACTCAATACATTAACTCCTTTAGATTAATGTTTCTTCTCATGACAATGTGAGAAGAAAACATATAGCGGCCTAATATACTATCTCATCTAGATTACCATTCATAATACCCATATTTGCATCCGCGACCACGAACATGTAGCATGTAAGAACTCTAGTTCCTACCTTTTGTCTCTTAATTTCTAAAGTCACACCATCACGAGTAGCATGAATATACAAACCATTTCCATGGATATCATTATCTGGATAAGTCCTCAAATCAATCCACAAAGCGAATTTATCTGTATAGAAATCAGATTCCTTAATTGAATCACTAAGACCAACTCGCTTAATTATGGATTGCCACAAATCAGTCGCCATCATGCCTTCCAAATAAGCTTTGTTAGGCACCCCATCTACGTCAATCTTGATTGATGTGATACTTGGACTCACAAAAATCTCAGAATCCCTAAGACCTTCCACATGAGGGGCAGTGAAAAGACATAGTATACCAGTCATGGATCTCCTTGGCACGTTAATATGCTGATTTATCACAGCATCATTAGCCTCAGAGATTGTAAAAGTTTTGTGAAGAAGTACTTTTTCATAAGTGAATCCTTTGCCAACTTTGTAGGACGCAACAGCCTTTCTTGCTAAATAATCATTTGATATGCACTGGTATTCCATTTCCATGTTTATTAATTTATAATTAGCAGGTGTTTCATTGTTTGAATAAACTACAACATCAGAAACTTTAGCCAAAGTTAATTCAAATCTAAGTGGATGTAGTAATCCTCTTGGATAAAATATTCCATGATCTTTGAGGATTGTGTGATCTAATGGAATAGCATATCTAGTGTTATGAATCATAGCTAAAGTATTATGCTTTGCTTTTGATGTATCTTTATTACCTGCATTGGTTCTAATTCTCCTTATATTAACATCAGATATACCCTGTCTCAATCTATTCTCACGATCTATCTCTGACAAAAACAAATCATGATAAGTTTTGAATAAATCAAATCTACTAAGATCCTCTATGATTTCACCACCAAATAGAACCTTATATTGTGAAATTAGATTCCTTCCCAAATTATTAACAAGAGTGTTATCTTTATGCCCGGTTACAACCATATCAAAGGTTATGTAGACGCTACCAGGCACAATCACTAAATTCTCACTCAATTTGGGTATTTCAATGTATAACGTCTCACCAGGTTCGGCTGATGATGGATTCAACGTGACCCTATTCAACGACGTTTCCGCCATCAACCCTTTCTCAGTCCTTGGAAAACGATCTGGATCAAGAATGCTTGATATATAAGTCATTTTAAATGCTTATATTCTTGTTTATAAATGAATGATTCTAACGTTTTAAATCGATTATATTACTCCACTGATGGATACTGGAAAGGATACTCAGCCATACCCAAATTAGCCAAAGCAGCCAAAGTTAGTGAAAAGGTCGCCAAAGAGTGGTTAGAGAAGCAAGCCTTATGGCAAATTTACCTCCCAGCTCCCAAGTATATACCCAGGCCACATTGGAGTGTGAATAAGCCTAATCAGATTCATCAAGCGGACTTGTTGTTTCTTCCTCATGATACAGTGAGAAGAAAAACATACCGCTATGCATTAGTCGTGATTGATATTGCTTCAAGGTATAAGGATGCTGAGGCATTGACCTCAAAGTAGAGTGGTGAAGTTGCTAATTCCTTTCAAAGGATTTATTCCCGTAAATTGAAGTGGCCACAAACATTAATGGTGGATCCTGGAACAGAATTTAAGGGTGATATAACAACTCTTATGAATAAGCATCAAGTTACAATCCAGCGTAGTGAAGCTGGAAATCATAGAGCTCAAGCTTTTGTTGAGAGGGCCAATAGGACTCTCGGTGAGAAGTTATTCAGCCATCAATACGCTCAAGAGATGGTTAGTGATAACCGATCCACAGTTTGGGTGAATAGATTGCCCGACATCATGAAGACCCTCAATGGTGAAACCACCCGTATTACTGGTAAAGAGCCTGAGGAAGCTTTGAAAATGGACTCAATTGATACTAAAACTCCAGACTATAAGCGACCTGTTGGATTGGATGAGAAGAGATTACCTCCAGATGTTCAAGTCAGATATCTATATACCCCTGGTGAAGATGAAGGTGGGGACAAACGACGGGCTACTGATCCTATATGGAGTCTTGAGGTCTATGATTTGGCCCGAACCACAATTGAACCGGGTCAACCAGTCTTGTATTATTTGAATGGGGGCCCAAAACGAGGATTCGTTCGTGAGGAACTTCAATTTGTACCCCAAGACACTGAATCACCACCTTCTAGCGTTCTGAAGTGACCATGTGCATAAGTATTTACACCATCTTCCATTATCACACGTTTATCGTCCTCGCGTGATAATGCAATCTTATTAATTGTTTCAGTGTAGATTTCATGCTTATGACTCCTTATGGTATTCATCTTCCTTCTCTGGAATTGGCCACTGAAAAGACAAGTCTTGTAATCCTGGAAACTTATACTCTTACTCACCACTGCCTTGTTCACACCCTTACACTTCTTGACTTCTTTCTGTTTATCCGTCTTGAAGGCATATAGTTTAGCCCTTAGACCCACAAATTCTATTATCTGTTCACCTCCAGCTTCATCCTTGAACATCCCTTCAACCTTCTTATTAACTCCGGTTTCAATTCCAGATGGATGGTCCTTGGGATAATTGCTGGTGTCGAATTTCTCTCTGACATCTGGACTTATGTCATTATAGAAGTCCTCAGTCTGGATCACATAGGCTAAGGAATCTGTATCTGTGAATAACAACTTGGCATCATCTCCATACTTTGGCTTTATGTAATTGTAATGAAAATCATACATGGTTATTTTACTCAAATCCAGAATAGCCAGTCCTAAGTAAATAGGTTTATCAAAGAGCAGTTTAGTTCTCTTCATATGGAAAGCAGTCAACTCCTCACAGAATATATTCCTATGATGAAAGTTTGGCTTCACAATCAACTTACGTGCTTTCTTCTCATTGGTTACTAACTGAATATCCACCCTCTTCCTAATATTCTCCATAGTCTTACCAAACACTGAGTTATTCATCAATTTGAAGAAATCTTTTTCGAAATCATTCTCAGCTTTAGCTCTAAGACTATTGTTCAAGTCAATGTAGGACCTTAACCACTCAGATTCTTCGAATTTGATCCCTCTGTGTACTTTGATTAACTTCAATCCTAAAGATAAATACTGTTTCAGTGCTTCATGATGTAATATATACTTCTTCTTGTCCCTCAAATTAGGAATTAACTTAACAACACCTTCCACATCCAATCTCTCTGGAGCCAATGGATAGTCATTGTGTAGATCATGTAGCTGAAGTGGGTATTTCAAATCCACCTCCAATATGCATGGATGGTCTCTCCAATCTGTTAATTCCTGATCATACATCCACTCAAAACCATTAGTTGGTAAAGCCTTGGTCATTGCATAGCCATAAAGTCCATTAGCATCTAAATATGTGATGTACTTTGTAGGCAATTCTGGATCATATTCCTTCATATATGGATTGTTGGCTTTCCCATGCCTAGTGGAGATCATTGATATACCACCTCTGATACCATTCTCAATCATAATCAGCATATCTGGATCTCTCAATAGCTCCAATTCCACCTTGGTTATCTTCAATGTTGCATCCCTAGCCAATCCAGGCGCAGTAAAGTGCCATGCAGGATCCAACCCATAATTTCTCATACAGACACCTCTGAAGTTCTCAAAGACATCAGCCAATAGTATTACATCTGTTCTGAGATATAAATCATGATAGTCCCTAAAGTTTTTCATACCAAAGGTATCCCACACGTTTCCAGCATGTTGATAATCCTCCTCTGATATATCAACATCATATAGTATCGAATAGAATTCCTCCTTAGGTGGTAGACTAGACACTTGTAACTTATCAAACCCATCAAACCAATCATATGGAAATACACCCTTTCTAGCCAATAGGTGAAAGTTTTCTCCTTCATAGTATCTCGAGAGATTCTCCAGAGACTCTTTTGGTAAGTTATCAACCAAACTGGCTAGACCACTTGCCATGAATCTAAAACTGTCTATGAATCTAATGGAGCGTTTAATCTGTACCTCCTTACCCTCCTCCTCATCCCCTTCTGTCTCCTTCTTGAACTTTTCAACCACAATCTCTTTTGTGAATGAGATGTACTTTTCATCATTGAGTGGGATACAATCTATCTTACCCTCTGATACCCCCATCTTCTTGATGAACAAGTGACTGTCATATCCAGACAAATTGTGGAATATGACTGGGAAGAACTTGGGGGCGCTGAATTCCAGATTACATTTCCTATGAGCTGGTCCTCTATACATACCTGTAAAATGACAGTGATCAATCACCTTATCATTCCCCAATTCACCCTCACAAATATGGCAATGGGTAGCCTTTCTATGCTTCCTATGATCACTATTCTTCATTATAAGCTTCTTTTCAGACTTGAATTGATTATAGATCTTCTTGATGTCCTCCTCCAAGCTTTCCTGGAACATTTGTGGTATGTCATCCTCAGATGAGTTGGCTGTACGCATCACTAACTTAGGCTCAAACACCTCATCATCAAAACACTTGATAAGGTAACAAAATCCTGATGGCTTGTGCTTTTGATATTGATTCGTGAAGCTACCCCTGTCATTGTCTATCTTCTCCGTGAAACACTCGAAATCCGCGTAGACCACAAATGGGACCTGCATCTTGAAAGTAATGTATCTTGGGCTACCATCCTCATTCATAGGCATCTGTACTTTCACTGCTTCATTGTTTAGGCAATACTCCATATGTGTGTCCAGCGACTTTTCTGAATTGAATGAGTTCAAACAGTTATCACAATAGAAACGGGCATGCTCGTTCTTATTATACTCGACAAGTCTTGACATATTCTTGATCCAACAGTAGTGATTTGTCTCATCATTTGATATTAAAAGTAGGTTTATCTTTGGCACCCCTGACTTATTACTACGTCTGATTATGGTTGGCCCACCATTCTCATATCCAAGTATATTAATACCATAGAGGTTCTGCCTTTCAAACTTGTCTACCTGATTTGTAGCAAGAGCTAAGACTGGAAACTCTATTCCTGACCAGTCTAGTTTCTCTGAGTTTTCTCTCATCTCTTTGTTTAGTCTTCCAGCATCCTTCTCCCTTGGAAACACAGCAGATGTCACTGCTCATTTGAAGCACTCCTGGTCTTCTTCATTCTTAACATTTATGATTGCCTTCTTAGCGGCCAATTTAGGTGGTAATTTAATATATGAAGTTCCAGAAAAAGGTTGAAATGGGTTTATGTGAATACGAAAGTCCATCACATGGTCAAATACCCATCCAGAGCGCTCGTTCTCATATTTCTCCACCAATTCAATCAGTCTAGCTTTGATATTATCAAACATAGTAAATGCGTTTGTTGAAACTGTTACTGTCTCCATCAGCGAATGAAAATAACCTTGACTCCGCTCAATAACACGATTATCCTGGTTATTCCTCCTTATGAAGCCGCATGAAAAAATACACTTCAACTTGAATGGCTTCTTCTGCTTACGTATCAAAACATAGAATTGTGATCTAACCTTGCTAAGGAATGAAGTTGGATCATACCCACTTCTACCCTTTATTATATAGGTCTTCAAAAAGCCTTTCAGAGCCGTTTCATGTCTTTCAGGGATAAAGTAGTCAGGTTTCTCTTTGAGACTACCAGTTACCTTTTTCTTAAGGTTTCTTAATCTCTTAGTAAGGGCCCTCTTATTTGGTTCTCTAACATTAGATCCTATCCAATCTATGGTCTTATTAATTTCATTCTTGGCTAAATCAATGGCCCTTCTATATGAGGCGCGAGCGGGCTTTGTTCTTATGGGTCTAATTGGACCAGAAATAGGAACATTAGCTTCAGATACTCGTGGAGATCCAACAACATTAATGAGTTCCGCTTTACGCATCTTGGCATAGCCTTGTGTACCAATCTTCTTGGCTATGATTCTCAGTGCATTCACTGTCAAGTTCTCAGGTTGGACATCTGAGAACGCTTCAAGCAATTCAGCCTTTCTGAATCCACCAGCCTTTACACCAGCTTTTTTAGCTATTGACCTCAACTCTTTCACTGGTAAGTTCTCCATAGCATCATTGAATTAACAATTTACAATCCTTAAACCAATCACTATGCTATTTAACACCTTATTTAATTTTTATACTTTTGTAACACGATTCATGTTACAAAAGAAATTCCTCACGATTACCAATCAATCCCCCAACGCTCTTTCAACTCCTGTAACTCTTCCACATCAATACACCAATTCAGAAGCCTACTTAGATCCCACGCTATAGGCATTAACTCTTCCCATAAATCATTGTAGAAACTACGCTTGTGTATTCTTCTACTAGATTCTTGAATTACATCATCAAGATATTGTCTGAATTTGATTCTTTGATATATTTCAGGACCATGTAAATCTATTGTAACACTCCTAATTTTAACTTCACTATATATAAATGGCCTTCTGTAAATTCTTTCATGTTTTTCAAGTTTAAGCATATTATATTCATGTTTAAGTCTACAATATTCATAAAATCTACTAAAAATTTTTTTATTAAGTCTACCACTGAAAATTTCTGATTCGTCTAAATAAACCATTACATCATTCATATATCCGATATTAAAATCGAATCGAATAAATGTAACAAATGTTTTATAACGTCTAAAATCTCTAATTATTTTTTTAGAAATCTTCTTAATGAATTTACTATTTTCCAAATTCTTTTTATTAATAACTTTAAACTGAGCTTCTCCAACGCAATTTTGTTTAATCTCACTCATTTCTCCAAATCCGTACCAATCGCTACACCATCCCAAAATAATTTTTCAATATTTGACACTCCTCACCCCACCCCCCACAAAGATATAATTTGACACCCCGTAACTAATTAATTATTCATGACCACACCCAAACGAAAAAATCGAAAGACCCGAAAAAAATCATCGACCTAAAAATCGAAAGACCCGAAAAAAATCATCGACCCAAAAATCACTCAACCCGAAAAAATCGATTGCGCCAGAACCGGCCAAATGCAACTACTTCACCTCCCTCAGCCATCAAATCGTCTAACACGAGTAATCCACCTTTCGGGAACCATGACTTGAGATGGTGTGACTCTGGAATCCCTTCGCGAAATTGCACACCAGCGTCTTTCATGTCTCGGAATCCATCTTGCCGCGCCCCGTAGCAATAAGCACACGCGTTTTTGAGACGCGGACGGCAACCGGAAGTGAGCTGTTTTCTCTTTTAACTTGTCTTCACACAACCACATTTACATTGATTAGTATCTTTTCTCCATTAGAGATGATCACTATAAAAATATGGGAGACACCACTGTCCTGGCACGCGTAGTGGTCTCTTCCGGTTGCCGTCCGCGTCTCAAAAACGCGCGTGTTTAAGCTCCCTAATGAATCGTAGAGGGAGGGTTTACAATAAATTCTTCCAAGTGCTCCAAGAGTAACGATTCGGTAAAACAAGTCTTGCGCAGCCAGAGGGACCCCACGATCAAAATCTGGAGGGTGTCTTGAACCGAAGCACTTCTTCCATTTCTATTCCACTAAGGATCCCTTGGTGCTTTTCTGTAGGAGATGTGATCTTTTGGACATCTTGTGTTTTTTTCTGATCCACTGCTTTGACAGCTATGTTTCTCGTGACGAATTCTGTCTGCACGAGAGAATAGTCTGTGACAATGTCGATAACAAGTTTGATTCAAAATGAGTGCATCCATTTCACCGCCATTAAAACCAATTAAATATTGTTGAGGCCCCATTAGGGGGGGTCTGAATGTCCTGTATCCCATTAATACCTGTAGTTTGTATCCCTATAATTCAAGTTAATACTGATGACGTTACTGCATGTGATAAGTCCGATTACCAAATAATGTAAAACACATTTTCCGGTGCGGTTTCATACTTTAAAATAGAAATCGAGTGCAAATAGGGTTCGAATGATGATTACAATGTTTTTTTCTCAGGGAAATACATTAATTCGCGTTTTCAAGTACTTTTTTTCTTTTCGCGTCTTTCATATTGATCAATTAACCTGTTTTATTCTGTCAAAAAAGAAAACTTTGACGTTCCATATCTCACTATCTCTTTTCTAAATATCCCGTATCCCTATAATTTTTCCCCAAAATATCCCGTATCCCTATAATTTTTTTCGCAAATATCCCGTATCCCTAAAACCCCTAATGGGGCCTCATTGTTCTTGAGTCTCTACAGCTCGCGGGTGACGTCATTGTTAACCCTTATATAGGCAATCTTGAGCAAGAATGCAATTTTCTAACTTGAGAAAACAGGGAAAAAAACCCATTGTTAGAGACATCCCAATAATGAGGTCCAGGCTAATACTGTACCCGACATCACACACTTTGGTACTGTTTGTTTCAGTTACTACGAAGTGTGCTATTACTATTTATTTACGAATAAAACCATGCATTCTAAGTTCTTATTGGGATGGTCCGGGAAAATCATGTTCAAATGATGCTCTTTGTTTCAAAATTTATCACTGTGGTTATTTTAGGCGTGTCATTAGTTGAAATGCATAAAAAAAGGGTTGTTGGATGCTTGGGGAAGCTAAGTTAATTTGTGGTCAAAATTTCAGTTTCCCTCTGCAAAGCGGTCCTTGCGTTTCAATAGTTCTACTGAATTAAATGATCTGTGTTGCGAAATTACATGTATTTGTTGAAGAGGCTAAACAAATGTTTTTACCAATCAAAACCAAAAAAATAATGAAGAACTTTAGAGAGTGATAAGAGCACTGCACTTTAACTGTTTGCTGTTTGTTTCGGATATGGATAGCAACTTCATTGGAATTTGTATGAGGAATAAGCAGAATGGCCTTAATAGCATTACCTTCATCTTTAACCAACATCGAAATGTCCATAATCTTTGTATACATTGAAACATTGAAGTATGACTTTGAAAATAAGCGCAGTGAAAAATTTTGACCTCATCTCTTACTTTATCATAATTTCAGCTCTTAATTATAAAAAGTTCAATCTCGATTGTGATTGGTTTAAAATTCTCCTATTTTCCACTAATTCACATGCCAAGTTGTTATCGGATAGTTCAATTAGCTAATCACATTCAAAGTTGATTAGCCCCAGCTGCTATATGTAGGCAAGTGTGTACATTTATCTTAATGTGCATAATATAATATCTTAATATCAGTCGACAGAAGAAAAGGTTGGAACCACACAGCTGTATAGTAAACAGTCGCGTTCTCATAAGAGGAAGCTTTAGCTAGAAAGAGAAATTACATTCTTTCACTGACTGGAATTTGGCTCTTCATCTTTTCTCGGAAATTGTAATTTCTCTGATTAATTAGCGATAAGACTTTGTGTCGTCCATTTGGGTTCGTAAACATATTCGCGATAAATAAATCGAATTCCCGCTGCGCGGTCTTCCGATTTTTCTGTCCCTCGTATGCTGATTACAGACCGAATTGGAGTCCACTCAGTCCCATTTCCATGTAAGGATAAGGAGCTATTTATACTAAATTATGAATATGTGAATAGTGTTATCATTTGTTCTTGATCAGTGTTTCCTCTATCTAGAACCACGCACCCAGTTTTCAAGTCACAACCTTGGTACACCCAGCATCACTTATGAAAATGGTGCAGATGTTAATGTGGTCCTGCGATGTTCAGTGGAGGTGCTCAACGGTACCGCGAACTGGAAAAATGTAACGTATCGAGTCGAATGGACTTCGGAAGGACAACCTATACACGACGAAGAACTGTGTGGAGGCCTTCCACCAGGAGGAACAAACAAAAATCCTTGTCCAAGAGGGGTACTGGTATCAAAAATGTCGAACTACAGTATCGGTCAATGGGTAGGTTGACCACAGTCCTTGAGAGGAATTGTTTCAATCTCCGCGCGCCCATGTATTACTCCCTATTTATTTGTAGTTTTGTATTCTTGTTTTCTGTAGATATCGTGCAAGGTGTCTGCGAAGTTTACAAACTCACCGTTCAACGAGTGGTCTACACCGAAACATGTTCTGATGCCCTTTTTTGCAGGATTAAAGGTGATTGAGTGCTAGCTGTATGTAGCTCTCTCTAACCGAGTTGTGTGTTTTAGTTAACGGCCGAATCTTTTCTACGGGGACCAGAAATCCGAATTAAAATAAAAGAGTTTCAGTGTAACGGGCCTTCTTGAGAATAGCAGATGATAATTATGGTCAGTTTTTTGTGCATTGCCTTGTTACCGGGCGAAAAAATAGGACTGCGTCTGGAAAATTTTGAAACTAAAAGTGAAATTAATCATTAGTTGCTTGAGCATTAAAAGAAGCCCGTTAAATGCCGCGACAAATTACATTCAGTTTAACTGACAGATTGGTTCAATGGACATCTTACTCTTTAAAACTACAGCAAACACGGCTCCAAATGGTTTCTGCCAACAGAAATCTCAACAAGAACACTTTGTTACTAAGCAACTGTTAACCAATCAGGATCAAGTATATGAGAAATAAAACCCTAAAAGCTATAAAAAAAACGCTAAAAACAAGTCAGTCGTGGGAACTAAAACACCACTCACGTAAAATCAATGAATCTATTTAAATACATTAAACTTTAAATTAAACTTTCTGTTTAAATAAGAAAAGAATTAATTTCTAAAAAAATTATGTAGCAGGTTCCATCCTTTGATGCAATTGTACAAAAGTCTCTGCTTTCCATAGTTCCTTTGAACAGGTGGCAAGCGAAAATCATTCTTTCTTCTGGTATTATAAATTATTATTATAATTTAAAATGTGCAAGCTATGATCTACAAGTCTATTAATGTACTTAAACGTGGTAATGTATCCATGAACAAGCCTCCGTTGGAACAAAGTAGGCCATCCTAGTTTTCTGAGAGCCTCAGTAGATGACGTACAGTTTGGCATATCGAGGATAACTTTGGCTACCTTATTTTGTGAGATCTTTGAATCATTCGTAGCTGTAATATTGTCTTTAGCACCCTAAATAACGTTCGCATAGTCAAAGAGGGGATTAATCAAATCGTTGTATGACGCAACTCTTGCATTCAATGGCAAAAGATGCTTGACATCAAAAACTTAATGACCTATAATAAGCTTGTACAAATCAGAGTTGTACAGAAGGGGAAAGGGAAGGTGCCCTTGCCGTTGCCTAACAGGTCCTCAC
>OX453278.1:3332500-3660000 GCA_949710005.1 Ricordea florida
GATCGAGAATTTCATTGAACAACAGATCAAATGCGTGTAATTTGTCATCAACGTCGTCAAATACTTCCACAACAGACCAGGGTGCACCGGACATATCAAACTGAAAAGCGTCTGGATTGTAGTTTTTTAAACTCCTAGTTGTAATATATGTGGTCTTAGGTCGGGATACTCTCAGATGTAGGACGGCAAAGACCATGTCATGGTCACTAATAAAGCTGTCCATGACACCAGCCTTGACAACTTGTTTGGTTTGCGAGGCGAGAATAACATCTAAAAGAGACCGCGACGATTCGGTCACTCTAGTAGGAGCAGCAATTAATTGCGATAAGTTAAACGACTCGTAAAAACTGGTTAAAGATTTCGATTCTCTACAATCAGTGCTGAGAAGATTACAGTTTAAGTCCCCCATTATGTACACAGGCTTGTCCAGTGATAACGCATAAATCAAAGTTGTTGTTAAATCGTTCTCCCAACAGGTTAGCGGTGTATCCGGAGGTCTATAGACAGTGCAAATAATAATTGACTTTAAATTCCTGACCTGTATTTTCAACCAAAGCTGATGAAAACCGGTGGTTGAAATGTCAGAGATATCACCCATTAGTTCTGTACGATAGGTATTCAAGACGTATGCACAGATCCCGCCGCCAGTCTTGTTTCTTCGATCAACCCTGTAGATGTCATAACCAGGCACTTCAATCTCCAAATCTGAAACAGAGGCATCTAGCCAAGATTCAGATATAGTAAACACGTCGAATTTGTTTGATAAAATAATCTCTTTAACAAGCAAAAAGTGATCCCGGCATTTCAGCGAGCGAACATTAAGGTGAGCAATCTTTACGTTGTTGATGTTTCTAGTATTTACCTTCACCGAGCAGTTAAAGGAACCATTCGGACCAGGATTGAGTTCTATATCGAAGATCAGCTTGAGAAGCGGTCGAAAAGTCAATGTAGAGTTACAATACAATGCACATGCACGCTGTGTTCTTCTAACCTTTGCTATCACAAGCAAGCGCTTGGTCCGCCATATTGTTGTTGATTGTCGGATGAAATAGGAATTGGACTTAAAGCTGTTCTTCTCCGACGAAATTCCCAAAAAATCAGTGGTAGATGAAGGGCAGCTTGTAGTGCTGTAATCTGGTAATAGAGAAACATTAATTGTAGCAGTAACAAGGAAGAATATTGCCCCGATGAAGAGAGCACGTTTAGGAGTGGCCATGCTAATATGCTAATAACGTTCAATCTTTCCAAGCCCTTTTCTTTTTTTGTATTCACCTCAGTGTCGGTGGCTGTATGTAGATAGCTTTGATAAGTCGCTCTTATTCTCGATAAGTTTCACGATGGAAGGTTCACTCTTAAGTGATCGCTCGTAAATTTGTCTCTCCAAATATTCACTCTTAAATTTTCGCTCATAAACAATATGACAGACTCCCAGTTGGCTTGATAGCTCAGTTGGTAGAGCACTGCCCCGGTATCGCAGAGGTCATGGGTTCGAATCCCGTTCAGGCCTGAGTTTTTTTTTTCAGGCTTTAATTTCACAGCTGCTTAAGTTGTGTGCGTAACTGCGATGATCAATTAATGTCATTTCATATTAATCCGCAGTTCAAATATATGGTCTTTCATATATTCATTTGCATGAAACCGTCTGCATTTTATAACCGGTGCCAGCCTTCGGCTGGGCCCCGGTAACTAGACGCATATCTCCGTGAACTCGGGCTTCCGTTCTCAGAAACGCCAATCATCTTTGCAACTTAGCGCATTAAGTTAAAGCGTCCTTTGTACTTTCTCAAACCTTGCTTCTTTGATTCAGAACATGTATTTAGGGGTTAATGAAAATTGTCTCACTAGACTTGAATTCCTCTGCTTTGTTTTTTTAGCGCAAACATTATATCTACAGGAGGTTGGACACGGCGCGCAGAACATTGAGGTCATGAAATTGAACTTCTCTTCGTCGATGTCCAACCGTCGTCGAGGACACATCTCGAAATGCTTTTCGTTAGTCAAGATAATGGTCTATTAACACTTCATCTGAAACTGGATTGTAACATACATAACAAGCCATGTTCGTCAAAATAACTTGCGAGCTGCTTGTGAATTAGCCTTTCAAGGACTTAAGATACTACAGGCAGTACTAATATGGGGCGATAATTTTGGGGGTTATCCTCTGCACCTGACTTGTGTAAAGGGGTTACCTTCGCTTTTTTCCAGTCCGCGGGGATCACATTTTGTTGGATAGAAAGATTAAAGAAAGCAGATAACGGTTTGGCCAGGACATCGGCTCCGTCTTAATAAACGAGATGGAATATCGTCAATACCAGTAGCCTTCCTTGGTTTCAGTTCTTTATAATTAAGCATCTTTCGAACCTCCGAAAAGGTGACATCTAGCTCGTAGTTTAAAATGGTTTGAATGTTCCAGCTGAGGTAACCATTTATAAAAGGATTGCCCATTAGATCGATTGGTCGACCTTAGGTTTTCCGCGCAAGAGACAAAATAGCGATTGAAAATATTGCACTTATCTTTCACTTCATTCGCAGAGCACGTGACGGGTCCAGTACGTTTCGACCCGCCAAGCAGTTGTTTCAAGTTTTTCCAAGTCCCACGGGGATCTTCTTTAGTCACTTGAAACTGGTCACGAAAATACCGTTGTTTCTCTCTTCTGAGCTTCAGAGTCACAACATTACATTGGCGCTTGAAGGAACTCCAATGAGATTCATTGTTAGTCTTCAGCGCAATTTTATGAAAGTAATCTCTTTCTTTCATTAATGCAATTGTTTCACCTCACTTGTCAACCATGGTTCCCTTTGTCCCCTAACTCGCACGTGGATTTTTGGAGCATGAGAATCAGCAACTTCAGTAAATAGCTGTTTAAAAGTGTCCCATGAGTCATAGCGCTGGTCCGTTCAGTATTTTGTTTCAATCTTAAAAACAAAAACAAAAGAAAAAAATATTAATTTGGAATTACATTGCTATTTGAAATTAATTCAGCTTTTCAAAAAACAGTGGAGAATGAAAAACATAATGGGAAATAAGCGTGAATTTAAAATAAAAAGTTGATATTATTGATTATTTCAAGAAAAAAAAAATTGAGTTGATTTTTGTTTTGGTGTTAAAAAACGTGTGCTAATGGTGGGCCACCATAGAGGTCTTTGATCCCTGAAAACTTCCCTGTCTATCTTTTACAGTGGAACCCCGTTAATACGGACACCAAGGGGACATGCCAAAATGTCCGTATTAACGGGGTGTCCGTATTAACCGGGGTCCTCGGAAAAAAGTCATGGATACGTGTTTTATCGATACAGACACTAAGGCCGACAGTTGTACGGCAACAAAACGTTTTAATTGTACTGTAAATTACAAATCATTATCTGCATCACTCTCGGATTAAAATAAATTTTATGTTGTACAGACTGTTCTTGAAATCAGTTGAAAAAGTCCATGACGTTACTTTACACAAGGAATATAGCAGTGTACTTTAGCAGCATTAAAATGGTGCCAAGCTTCTTCTGCAACTGGTAAAATCTAAATTTTGTCTACTCTTCTTAAACTCCTCAACCCGCCGAAATCTGTCATAATTTGACCAGGGTACAAAATCTCAAATTAGCACATAATCATGACAATGACAATAGACAATGCACAGATACAGTGTCCGTAAAGCGGGTTTGACGATGTATAAGAGTTTGTCGCTCGGGACACAGAAAAGTGTCCGTTGTCCGTATTAACGGGTGTCCGTAATAAGCGGGTTAATTTTAGAAAAAATATATGAGCTTTCCGTCCGGGAAAACGAAACTGTCCGTAATATCGGGGTGTCCGTATTAAGCGGGTGTCCGTAGAGCGGGGTTCCACTGTACTTACATGTACTCACTGACGCAAGTTATAACAAAGTAGCTATTATTGCTTAGAAACAGTAGTCACAAAGGAATAACGCAAATTTGAAACTGGTGTGAATGATGTAGCAATCATTGGACTTGACTAAGCAAAGCGTTTTTAAAACAATTATCCGGCGAAATCGTGCGGAATATTACCTGGCAGACATTTTGGAAGATTGAGCAGGATAACTGTTTTATTATTCAGAAAAACAGCTCAGTTTTATTGAAAGAAGTTGAAGTTGCTTTTTTGTACATTTTTTCCTAAGAAAAATACGTTTGCCGCATTTATTTGCTGGCCAGTTAATGCATATGGGAAGTTTATATTTCAAGCAAATATACTTTGTTGTCGTACGAGTGTGGGTAAACCCGCCATTTTCCTTCTACAATAACATTTCGCGCATGCTCTAAAGTAGGAATACAATGAAAAAATATACATATGATAAATTATGCATTTGATTCGGCTCATGTAAAGTACGGGCATTTGAAGCGAGGCCGGTATGCAGCCGTTCTTTCCAGCTGAGCTAGGTGGGATAAATTGGTTCAGACGCCATACTTCACATTTGCTTAAAACGCTGAATTCGAGTAGGCTCGGCTAAAGTATGACGTCTGAACCGGGCCCTATATATTCAGATTTCTAACAATGTAAACAGCAAAAAAACTATTCATGATCTAAATGTTAAAAATCTTGACGTCAAACGTGGACCCTGTCTTGGTATTTTAGAGAACAGCATTATAATATTTTCGTTTCATTCCGAGATGTTTATATTCTGAAATTTTACATTCAATTCTTCCCCTCGCGAAACTTCGTATATTGTAGAATATCTGTCATGGCTAGTAAACAGATTCTTGGTGTGTTATGACCATATTTAAAAGTGCTACCATAAGTTAAATGATGTACTGAATTTAACGATGTCTCGCAAATCAATTATTGCTCTACCTCGTATAATGATTTCTTTGTGTCTTGAGAGTGGTTCCTTGTTCATCTCTTAGAAACAACCAGAGATATACAGCTGCAAGCGTTTTAATACATGTAGCACAAAACAAAGAAAAAAATAATTACACTGTGTTGCCCGTTACTTTAGGTAAAAATCATTTCGTCTCTTTAGGTATTTTACCTTCATGGGGCATGGTGATTTTATTCTTTATCAAAATGCTGAGAGGAACTTTGAGGTAAGAGTTGCCAGGCCGTGTATGAGGCAGTTTGCTTATTTTGTCTCAGTGCTCTTTGCAGGGGTTGTCGTGATCCACAATCTTCCCTTAATGTAAATAGGATTTTTTTTACAAAAACAGGACAATTTTCTTCTAAAAAGGGTCACTGTCCTTAGTATTTGCTTGTTTTTGGTCATAATTTGTGTAAATCCTTAAGGCTTTAGGCACTCTACGTAACATTAAACAGAGGAACAGTGTACCGCTGATTCAAAGAGAGCTCAGATGTATCCCTCAATTGTATCCGGGATACAATTGCGCAGTTTTTGCCCGCGCGCCAGTTGTGCCGTCTTTGTTCGTTTGTTTGTGCTATATGATTCAAAATTTATAACAAAGCACCTAATGTATGATCCCTCTCGGGAAACATCAGGACTCTCGGGAAACAAAACCGGAAGGAATTAGTTGTCGGTCAATCTAAATAAAAACAATTTGGAAAAAGCTCTGTAGAAACGAGGTAGAAGCGAAAGGGACTTCATTTTTTTCTGTCAACTCTTCAGTTTACGTTGTTTCTTTGTTCGTTCCAAAGATTTTATGACGCCACCTGTTACTAAATTGCATACAACGGAAATTTGTTGCTATTTGTTATTGCGTTTGCAAAGTATTCCGCATATCTAGCGTCAAAGGAAGGGGGTGGGGGAGTCTGCTTTACAAAACGAGAGATTATTTAAAGTTCTTTGGTATGCAGTTCAAAACTATACCCAAATATATGCCACCCTTTTTCCTATGGGCTCAACTTCTAAAAACAGAGGAACATAGACCTAGAAGGTGTTATACGGACATTTTTGTTGCTTCATTATTATTTCATCTCCATTTCTCCCAACAGGTTCAAACAAGGCAGTGGTTCTGTGGTTCCACAGCGACTTGTAATTGTGGGGTAGTTTTAAGAGATCATAATGATGTCATTGAGTTCAATTGCTGCAACAAAGATTTAATTCGTGATACGGTCACACCAATTGCAGTTAGGATTTTGAGCAAGAAATGCATCGCCCCCGGAATATCAATAACACAAAAGATACCGGGAGTGAACAATAGATATGAGGTAGGAAAACACCGTAAGACATGACACGCCAACAAGTCAGTTGTCAAGTTTATTAATAGGCACGTGCCACCAATCTAGCGTCCATTGAAAACTTCGACCTTTAAATTTGGAAATCTGGGAATATAAGTTGGATATCATTTGCAAGACCCCCACACTGTTGGGGACAACCATTTTCCATTCTACGTACTTTTTACACCTATTTGGTTCCTACCCAGAAAGTGCCTTGTTCGGAAAAGCTGAAATCCCAGATGTTTTAACAGAAAGTTTGGTCGACTAAGACCGCGGGTACAAAATTTCCAATTTCAGAGCCTGCTTCAAAACTATGTACAAATCCCTACCATATTTCCAGCCTAAATTTGGCAAATGGATACAATAGATACCCAGGTCTAGATAAGTACTGAACAGAAGCCGCGAAAACGGTACATTATTGTCACAACAAGTTGTACTGTAGACATTTCGTTAGCAACTATTGCGTGAACAATTACATACGACAATTAATTCAGTTTTATTGAATACGCATCACTCACATCGATCGTTATTCGAGACAAACAACACCGTGATTATTTGGTGAACGAAACAATTTTTCTTAGTGAAACTGTTTCTCAATGTGTTCGTTTTTGATCAGGTGCTGTTTCCATCGGGAGTAAAAGTGACAGTGTATCGAAATTATTACGGAATCAACGTCTTTATCACCACCCCGCGGGCGGACGACGTAGCTAACGAGACGGGGCTCTGTCTGTATGATGGTAAGGACGATGTTAACACATTCGGCAACAGCCTTAGGTAAGAAGACTAGAGACAATTATTGTCCTCCTCAACAGAGACAAAGAAATTGTAAATTAGTTATGTTGTTGTGAAATCGGCCTGTGGTCTAAAATTCACAATGCTCGACAATGCTCTCATGAGTCGTTTTTAGAAACGAAGGACTTTCTATTTTAATGACGGTTAAAAGAAATTTGGAATAGGATAGCTTTATGAATTTGGGTCCTTGCTTCATATTTGAACCCTATATCACGAAAAAGCGTCGTGCAGCGTTTTTCTACAGAAGCCCAGGGGAGGGGGGGGGGGGGGGGGCATTGATCTTTTTTGTTTTTCTTTTATAGTTTTTGATTTTTTTTTCACTTTTTCGTTTTTACTTTTTCATTTTGTTTTTCTTTTATCCTTTTTGAATTTTGTTTTTCACTTTTTCGTTTCTACTTTTGTTTTTACATTTTCAGTATTCGTTTTAATTTAACTTTCTCATTATTTAATTTTTGTTTTCAAGGTTTTAAATTTTGTTTTCAGTTTCTCTTTTTAAGTACTAAGGTATCGTTTTCGCTCTTTATTTCTCTGTTTTTAGTTTTCATTAAAAAAAGCAAAAGCAAAAAACAAAACAAAAGCAAAAACCAAAACCAAAACTTCGAAAACGAAAACGAAAACCGATTTGATAGACCATCATGCTTTACTGTAGGAGCAATATGGCGGATGGAGCTGTTGAACCCGCGCAGTACAACAGCACTTTATTTAGCACTCGAGATTGTTACATTACATTCATATAATTACTATGTCTTATAAGTTAATGTTTGAAAAGAGCGCAAGGAACTTGATAATAGTTAAAACTAATCGAGTCAAGTACCTCAGCCAAGGGTCTATAATTAAAATTTTGACAGTATGTTGTAGGAGGATACATCAACACAATAGACGAACAGGTGAAACAACAGAGAACTAAACAAAAACAAACAAACTGATAAAACAAATAACTTGGGAGAACGGCTTAGATTTTAATTGTTATCTAGATTTTAATTGGAGATGAGACAAGAATTTTAGTTATTATATCCATCGATAAAGGAGTTAACCAAAAATTTCTTAAAAGAGGATCGTGGTTTACTTTTAAAAAGTTCTGAGATTGAGTTCCAGATTTTGACGCCCAAATAACGAATGTTAAATTTTCCATAATTAGTTCTTATTCTAGGAAGGTAATATGATCTCTTAGCTGCCAGTCTAGTATTGTATTGATGTATCCTGTTGACTGATAAAAAGAAGCAATTAAAGACAGTAGGCAGACTATCTAAGTAAAAGTCATACATAAAGAGGGCATTGTGTAAAAAAATTATATCAGGTAATTTGAGCAGTCCGAGGTCATGAAAAATTGGATCTGAATGAGCTCTAAATTCTGAGAATGTCATTAACCGTACAGCTCTCTTCTGAAGGATAATAAGAGGCCTCAAGGTAGCTGTGTAGGTGTTCCCCCAAGTCACAACAGCATAAGTCAAAAAAGGATATATTAGTGAATAATATAACATAGAAAGTGTGGTAGCATTTACGTAATGTCTGACTTTAGAGAGCACACCCACACATCGCTTAACTTTTTTTGAAATGTGCAAAATTTGTTGTTTCCAGCTCAGGTGAGAATCAATGAAAATTCCAAGATACTTAATGCATTTAGCTTTCTTAATGAACTGGTCATTGATCATTAATCTTGTATTAAAGTTAATGGCCTTTTGAGGTGGATGAAAAAGAACAAAATTAGTTTTCTCAATGTTGAGGGAAAGTTTATTGGCTGTAAGCCAATTTGACACGTAAATTAGATTTTCATTGATGCTCTTTTCTAGTATTTGTAAACTTGTATGAGAAGCAAAAAGGTTTGTGCGGGTTTGTTGGCGATGTTAGGCCTGGTAAATCCTCTCCATTCACTTCCATTTTATAATCTCAACCCTAAATTACATCTGTTTATTTACATCTTTTTTGTTCTTCTATTGAAGCAATGAAAGTTGCCTTAATCGATTGGATTAGAAAGTCCAAGTCGAATGCTACGATTGTTGCATACGTTAGACGGGATTTTGGCTTAGATTGGAGGTACTGGTGATGCTGTGCTTCTAAGTAGAATCATTAAGCTATAACTGGTGACACTGGAACGTAATCAAGAGATAGACAGTTGAATACATAGACAGTAGAGTATCCCTTAACTACGTAAATGGATCACTTGATGTGGTAATACAATTTGCGACACGCGTTTGCTATCTAGCTCAGGAAAGCCCCCAGCAGGAGGCAGAGCTCTCTATCGTACAATTAAAGGGTTCTTGAATGCTGAAACTGATAAGCTGATATCTTACGAAAATCTTACAGACTTAATAATGATTAAATGTAGATGATCCCAACTTAGGCCAGAACGATTCCTTACTGAGTTTGTTAACAAGACCGGCATAACGAAATATAAACTGTGTTTTGTAGTGTGCGCACATTAAAGAGACGCCTTTGAGAGCTCTTAACATTAAACTCCATGTGCCAGTGTTACGGAGAGAAATTTTAAATGCAGTGTCTGTGAGTTAATGTCATGAATTGCCTTTTTCTTTTTGTATTCCAAGGACGCTAATGAAAGAAGCCCCTTTGTTTTGTTTTGTCGTCTTTTCTGTGATTGATAAGACTGAAATAACTGGTCCCGGTAGACACATTGGGTACAGATATGTGCACCAGCGACTCAGGATGCGTCATGAGCTACCTGTAAAAAGGCATACTAGTTTATTTAATTCCATTTATTTTAGTTTTACATCTGTTGACGATTAAATGTTAATATAGCCGATTTTCTTAACCAATTTTCACCACAAACAAATGGAATTTCAAGGAAATTCAATTTCACTCTTCAATAAGCTAAGGAAAATTTTTCTTGAGTGTACTCCTAAAATAAAACCCTGCTCAAGAGCATTGTCAATGTTGACTTGAAACTGTGCAACCAAATTACGATCACGAAATCAGTCCACTGAGAAAAAAGATTTCATGGCCTCGGAAAAAAGACCACAAGGGAGTATAAGGCTTTTGAGACCTGTTTTAGCTGGCCCCAACAGAGAAGCGTGACACCTGCGTTACATTTTGTGCATGACAAGTCTTAGGTGTGGTCAAATTTAACTTGAATAGTCAAGTCTTCAAAATATTCTCCAATCTGTTCTGCTTATCCCAGACAAAGTTATCGAAAGCAAGTTCCTCCTTTTTTGGTTATCTTTCGTTAACCTTGTTTAGTTTTATGTTTGTTAGAGAGCTCTACTTCTTGCTGGGGGCTTTGCAGTGTGTATAATGCAATACTCTTTCCTGAGCTAGACAGCACACATGTGTCGCAAATTGTATTACTACCTCAAGTGATCCATATACGTAGTTAAGGGATACTCTACTCAGGTCTATGTATTCAACTGTCTATCTGTTGATTACGTTCCAGTGTCACCAGTTATAGCTTAATGACTCCTCCGAGAAGCACAGCATCACCAGTACCTCCAATCTAAGCCAAAATACTGTCTAACGTATGCAACAATCATAGTATTCGACTTGGACTTTCTAATCCAATCGATTAACGCAACTTTCATTGCTTCAATAGAACAACAAAAAAGATGTAAATAAACAGATGTAATTTAGGGTTGAGATTACAAAATGGAAGTGAATGGAGAGGATTTACCAGGGCTATTATCGCATCTCCAGAAATCTTGGACATTTGAGCCCGCGTACCGGTGCGCGGCTTCACTTAAAAAATAGAAATTCAAGATGGCGGAAAGAAAACGTTCATGCGAGAAACACGTAATGTATCACTGAGGTGATGAAGTTTGTAATTCCAATAGTATTTTATCTTACGAAGAACGTTTGTCAGACATTGCAGCGAAGAAAAAAATTTCTCACTCTGCGGGAAAATTGTAATGTGGCGCCAAATTGGTAATATCCACTGACCGCAAGGCTTGGGTGTGGGCTCATGTTTTAGGGCACGCCGATGCTCAAAATCAGTGGAGAAAAACAGAAAGCATGCCCCGATCAAGGCTGCTGACCAACGTGATCCATAGATATTTTAAAAATGGAAGAAAGAAGCTTTCAAATGATGCCTTTTTGAGCGAAATTTTGAGGCAATTGTGGCCGAGATATCGCTTCTTGAACTCGGCATATTTTGCGGATTTTACCGTGGAATTTCAATGGATTGTGTTCGACGGCATTTGTGGATGGTTTCAAATCAGAGCAAATACACATGAAAGGTAAACTACACAGCTTATAAACGGTTTTATCAGCAAGGTACGTCTGGTTGCACATTTCTCCCATCATGCTTACTTTTTCGGAAATGACGTTTTAAAAACTATGCTTCTTCCCGAATTCGTTGAGAATGTCATACAGATCCTGTTAAATTTAATGCACTCCAGGTCGGAAAGAAAATTTTCGCAAATACACATTAATTTCGTTTACTTTGCCATGATTTTCTCAAAAATGTCTTATTATAAATCAGCCTATTAGGCCACACTTGCACATCTTTACTCCTTTGGAAAATATTCGCTGTTTATTTACGATTTCCATACAAATCCCTATAGAATTTTGCGAACATGATCCCGTCCGAAACACGAAATTTGATTACGCAATCGCTCGCGTGTCCAAGATTTCTGAAGATGCCAACAAACCCGCATTGCACGGGTTCAACAGCTCCATCCGCCATATTGCTGCTACAGCAAAGCATGATGGTCTATCCAATCGGTTTTCTTTTTCGTTTTCGTTTTCGAAGTTTTGGTTTTGGATTTTGCTTTTGTTTTGTATTTTTGCTTTTGCTTTTGGAATGATTTCCGCACAGGTCTCTACTTCATTATGCATGCTTTAATTGAATTGTCTTGGGAAGTGCGCGTGCAAACATATCTTGTACGGCTACAGCATACATAATGAAGTAGGGACCTGTGCGGAAATCTTACCTTGCTTTTTTTTAATGAAATCTAAAAACAGAAATAAAGAGCGAAAACGCTACCTTAGTAGTAAAAAGAGAAACTGAAAACAAAATTTAGAACCTTGAAAACAAAAATTTAAATAATGAGAAAATTAAATTAAAACGAAATCTGAAAAAGAAAAAACGAAAAAGTGAAAAACAAAATTAAAAAACTATAAAAGAAAAACTATGGAGTTCCATTTCCGCCGAAACTCGATCTTTGTATTAGATACTCAACTTGCTGTATTTTATGCTACCTTACACAATGCGACATCCAACTGTGTTGATTTCGTGTCTAAACTTTTCGATTGTACCTGGTACTTTTTGTTTTTTATATTCAATAAAACGAATTTGGGTTGCCAAATTGACGATTTTCGTCTGTTTTTATAAAAATGTCAAGAATGCAAGTTTCGACTTTCGAAGTTTAGTTTTCAACATGCAAGCTCATGTATTCGGCTTCGTTCGACATCCTTCCACAATCCATTGAGAGAGGACATCGCGGGCGCAGGTAATCTCCACCCCCATCCCCACGGTAACGGTGGCAAAAAGCCCTCCAGTAGAGTGGAGTAGAGAGAATGATTCTACCCCACGACGGTCGCATGTTTGTCTTTTCAACATGGCGGTTCCTGGGTTTCAAAACAAATAGCTACAGTGCAATACAACATTACAGTGAAATGGTAACGGAATGAAGTAAGTAGCTATTTTTGTTGTCATACATTATGCTTACCTGCATTGAAATGTTCATAAATAAATTAGATATTTTGATTACTTCGTAGATAGTAGCATGTTTAATTCGAAAATGAAGTCGTTGATTGATTTGAATACTTTGTCTTGCGTTCAATGATGCCGTGTCAGCATCAGTATTGCGTTGACGATGTTTTAAAAGCAATGATATGTTTCATTATTATATGGAGAAGAGTGTTTTACTGGGAACTAAGCCACTCGTAGATTCCATACGCCACTTCATCCGGGACCCGAGTGGCGTATTTTCCGTATGTCACCTTTGTGAGTGTCGTATCGTTCAATGAGGTCACGATTCCCGCGTTTTGCTTTTGTTGGATTGGTTTTTACTTAGTCTCCATATAATAAAATGAACATTACACGTTGGCTCGAAGATATGAATTTTATGTTCTCGTGGCAAGAACATAAAATTCATATCTTCTCGCCACCATGTAATATCCTCTATATATTAAAAACGACTCAAAACATTACATTCCTCCGTTTCTGTAAAAATGACTGTATTTTCTGCCAAAATAAAGCCATGAACACGCGGATTTCAGTCCTCCACACATGTTGAAAAGACAGACATGCGACCGTCGTGGGGTAGAATCATTCTTTCTACTCCACTCTACTTGAGGGCCTTTTGCCACCGTTACTGTGGGGATGGGGGTGGAAATTACCTGCGTCCGCGATGTCCTCTCTCAATTGCAATGGATTGTGGAAGGATGTCGAACGAAGCCGAATACATGAGCTTGCATGTTGAAAACAAAACTTCGAAAGTCGAAACTTGCATTCTTGACATTTTTATAAAAACAGACGAAAATCGTCAATTTGGCAACCCAAATTCGTTTTATTGAATATAAAAAACAAAAAGTACCAGGTACAATAAAAAAGTTTAGACACGAAATCAACACAGTTGGATGTCGCATTGGGTAAGGTAGCATAAAATACAGCAAGTCGAGTATCCATTACAAAGATCGAATTTTGGCGGAAATGGACCTCCATAAAAATTAAAATGAAAAAGTAAAAACGAAAAAGTGAAAAACAAAATTCAAAAAGTATAAAAGAAAAACAAAATAGGTTAATGGCCCCCCTTGGCTTCCGTAGCTTTTTAGTCCACTGTGTGTTGAAAGAAATTTCGTGGTCAGCTTGGTTTTTTCTTTGCTCTAGAGTCCCACTCCAATTTTACTTTTTGATTGTCAATCAGAAGTAAAGCTAAATAAGTCATTTTGTACTCTTGGTTCCTTACAACCTTAGTGTATTTATTTTGCGTTCTCATTTGTTCAGTTGAAAGCGTGCATCTGTTGTGATTGGCCAGGCAATTGTTTAGTTTTGATTTTACGTCAGTCACCTGAAACCGCTTTAAACGACCTCGATTGCTAGCTCTTGTCTTAATGGCAGATACGATTGCAGGAACTGGCCAGACGGTACAAAATCGACCGGAGTCCAACTATATCATTTTTGGCTGCAATAAAGAACCAAAACAATCGACGTCTCCGAGAAACCCAGTACTCATTTGTCTCTACTGCTGATTGGATAGGGAACTTATCGAATAAAATCCTAACCTTTTCAACTCACAATATACAACCTCTAATCGAGTTCCAATACCAAATTTCCTAGACCAACGTATAATTAAGTAGTATATCACCAGTATTACTTGTTTGTCAGTGAGTAGTATGGTGTTCTTTAAGTTTTCTTAATAATCATTTTAATAAATAACTACAGGTTAGATCCTGGAAAAAGCTATTTTGATACGCTTCCTCCTCACGTTGATGACCAACAAGTGCAGTACACGAAGGCTTGCTCCTGTTTTCGCCGCCCCGACGAAAAACATCCTTGCGAAGACGGATTTAGAATAGCTTTCCCGAATGTTTCCAAGCGGCGAAAACGAAGCCTGCCAATCAACCTATGCGATAGAGACAAACGGGAAGTTTGGAACTCAGATGACTTAACCAAAGATGACATTGAGCAGTTTTCAAAAAGAGTTCAGCCCCACCTACGGAAGCGTACAAGGCGAAGTGACGTGTTAAATCCAGTTTCAAAGGAAAACGCCACCCGCTACTGCGCAGCAAGATTAACAGAAACGGAAATCGGAAAACTTTGTGCCAAAGTTGGAGTTAATGTTCAAGCTCTCGTGAACACATGCTCTGCTGACATTGTGGTAAGTTGTTTTATGCTTCAAAAAATTGCATACGAAAAGTTATGCAGCTCAAGTCAGTCATTGATTATGGTTCACCCTTTAAGAAACACAGACATCTCTCAGGGTCTCTGCCGCCGAGCAGGACATTTCTTTTTACCAGTTTGTAAACATTCTTTTCTAATTGTTATGAACTGACACAATATAGTGTAAATTCGTATGGAGTTCAGTTAAGGTTGTAATCAGTTATTTTTTTTTTAATTACTCGCAAGCTTACGCATTTACTTTGTGAAATCACCTCAGATCTAGAGCTATCTATCCAACGATAGACCTTCCCTGAATAGCCAATCTCATTGCGAATTCACATAGTGGCAGTTGGTCATGAGGTTTTACTATTTGTGCGTAGTAACCTGGAAGTAATAATTTTATTTCAGTCCTATTAAAAGCATGGGGCTAACCACATTCTTATGTTTCGCAGTACACCGGCGACTTTTCATTCGCCAGTGGTTCTGTTACTTTCCTAATCAACGAATGTGGAGAGTTAGCTGCCAGAAATATGTCCATTTTAACCAACGAAAGTAGTGCGGAAAGCGTGACTAATTCTCCCTTGGTGAAAGAAATAGCTGAACTTTTGTGTCCCAATGACTGCAGTTTGAATGGAAAGTGTGTGAATGGCTCATGTCTTTGTAATGAGACTTTTACTGCCGACGACTGTTCAATTTCAATTTATCAAAGGCCGGAGATTTCAAAGTAAGTGCCATTTAGTAGAAACCAGCTATATAATTACGAATCCTTCCCTATCTGGTTCATGAACTCGTAGGCAACACTGAGCTGGAGCAGATAAGTTATCGTCAGTTCCTGAGATTGCTTCCTTGAACATCCTACAACATGTAGTACTCCTACGAAAAATCTAGAAACCTGGAAAGGCAGTTTTAGAGCTCCTGATAAACTGACTATTGGCTGCCAAGAACCACTTTGGCGACTGATAAACTTGTGCTCTAACACGCATTTTAAGGCTTCGCTTATAGCTGCCTTCCCTCTATGCAGTGGAAGTGTGTTGCGGTAGTTCATTCAGCTCTTCTGGAAAGATATTACATACTTATTCGTAGGGATATTGAGAAAAGACTACGAGTTTTTTAGTAAGCATTCCTTCCTAACATTATGATTGCTAGTTTCTATTCCGGTTATTATAACGGGCTATCATCTAACCCCTAATGGATCCTGTTTTCACTTATCCTAGATTGCAAAGTAATGGTCTCTGTGACAAACGGCAACGCCCCTGTAAGAAGGTGACTGTAATGGGAACTGGGTTTCTAAATTCGACTAACATAACTTGCCACGTACAACAATTCCAGGTTAGTTATTCTTAATCAAATATCAAATTCCATTCAATTCTTAGGCCTAGCAAGGACTCATGAGTGACATACAATTATTCTGTCACAAATTTATCCTGCCATCTATTTGTTACCTAAAAGTGATAATTCCTTTTATCGTTATGTAACGTTAGGTCCTGGATAGTCCCTGGTCTCCTAACGACACGGAACTCAAGTTTCCTGGAATTATGACAGACTTGGTTCTTGTGGACTGTTACCTGCCCGAGTCTCCCGTGATGCAAGGCCACTTCGATGAAAGTGTTGAAGGAACTCCAGCTGCAGGGTTAATGATTTCTGTGTCGAACAACGGAATTCACAAAAGCTCCGAAAAATTGAAATTCATCTCTTATGACTCAGCCTGCATGAACTGCAGCGTGTCCACAGGGTGCTTTCTTAAGGTAAAATAATCCTACTATAGCAATTCTAAACGTCTGCAGTAAAATGAATGAACTTCATTTAATCAGTGAGGTCTCAGCGTAGCATGTGATTACCGGGTCTCTTGGATCCTTGGTTAAATTCGAATTTGAAAATATTGATTTTTGTTAAGGGAAGCTAAGAGAGCAGAAGTGGAAATGAAATAAGGTTTCGAGCAGGCGTGAAAACTTTAAGGACTTTAAGGACGAATTATAGAAGTATGAAGCATGTCGCGTTCCCAGTACCGCAGACACGGGGTGTAGTGTACTGGGTGAAGTACGAGACGATTAGCAAGACTTAACGCGTTTATTAGGATCATGCTAGTCCGACTATATACAACACTTGCGGTGAAAAGTCTGGTCTTGTCTCCGGGGTTAAGAATATGTTGCTCCTTGACTTAGACAAGAACTAGAAACTCCAACTACTCCGTGAAACTCCTTACGGTTTGAGTAACTCCTCGCAACAGACAAACGTGTTCTTGGGAAAGCGGTAATAGCATGCTTTTTGACGTAAACGAAATAAAAACAAAGAAAGTTCTGTGCGGCTAGCTGAAAGGAACAGATGTCCGGTAATCATGCGAAAGAAGAAACAAAGGCACAATCAGGAACGAGCAAAAGTTACTCGGTACTACAAAAAACCATTGTTCGTGTCTGGAACGTGACAAAGCACCTACTCTAGAAAGAGTAAATACAATCCGTTGAGAGTTGCAAGATGAACAACAAACACTTTGCTACCGCTGGCCATAAATTGGCTTTGGGTTTGCCACATTAAAAACTTAATTTTCGAGCTCATCTCCACTGAAGAGCTATCGCAAGTAAACTCAAACTCTTTCTTCTTTGATCCAGTTACACCTGCAGAAGTAAACAATGAGATCGCTTCTTTACCATACAATAGAAAACAGTCCTAAGAAAGTACGCGCGCTGATTGGTTAGAAATCGTGTTTCTATAACTCGATAGAAACACAGAACTAGCACGAGCTGTTGACGTAATGATGACGCGAGCAAAGAGAATTTACATTTTGATAATCAAAGCTAACAAGTTGCTTTTCTTTTTTTCGTCGCGGTGTTTTCTAAAAGAAATAAAAAACATGTTCTTCGTGTTTCTATTGAGTTATAGAAACACGAGTGAAAGTTTGGGAGAACTCGAAAAAGCTGTGGAAACACTCGCCTGCGGCTCGTGTTCCCACAGCATTTCTCGTTCTCCCAAACTTTCACTCGTGTTTCTATAACTCGATAGAAACACGGTACATGTTTTCTATTTCTTAAATAAAGCTCACGGACTATACTCATTCCCAGTTCGAATACTAAAATGTGCTAGCCATATATTATCAAGTCCATTGGCAAGAATTGTGAATTTATCGTATGAAACAGGGATTTTTCCCAACAAATCTAAATATGCAAAAGTAATTCCAGTTTTTAAAACCGGCGAAAGACTAGAATGTGGAAATAATCACCCTATCTTACTTCTCTCTAATATCAATGAAGTGTTGGAGAAACTAACGTACAACAGAATTAAAAAATTTATCGCAAATCACAATATTTTATCCACATCACAATACGGTTTTCGCGAACATCATTCCACTGAACATGCACTATTAGACATAAACAAAATACAAACAAACATGGATAATAAACTTTTGATTCGTGTAGCATTTTCATTGATCTGCAAAAGGCTTTTGATACTGTTGATCATGAAACATTAGTACATAAGCTCAACCATTACGGTGTACGAGGTAATGATTGGTTTCACTCCTATCTCTCAGATAGGTCTCAATCAACTCAAATCGTTTCTGCAATGTCAAAGAAAGAGAATGTATTATGTGGCGTCCCTCAGGGGTCAATTTTTGTCTATTCGTCTTAGGCCCGTCTCAAAAGTCGAAATTTTCTTGATTAGCATGAGATTCGGCACATGAAACGTTCGACGTTTGAAACGGGCCTTATATGTTAACGACATTCAAGCTTCATCTAGAAAACTGGATTTCTTTTTATTCGGTGATGATACGAACTTGCTATTTGCTGACAAAAGCTTAAAGTCCCTGGAGTTTATGATAAACAAAGAATTGCAAAATGTATGTGATTGATTCTTAGCTAACAAATAGACCACTTTACAGTTGTGTGCTAAGTACCCTGGCCTTTGAATAGAAGCGAGGCTGGAGGTGAGCCACTCATTTTCTAGAACAGGCTGTAAAATCTGGAATGAATCACCGGAATCTTTCCGTGCAAAAACGAAAACATCCTTTAAGAAATACCTTCAGACCTAAAACTTCTTGATCAAGAGGATATTTATGTTGACGTCAATACTCTCATCAAAAACTTCAAACGCGATTAACTAGCATGAACCAATTTTAATTTCAATTTACAGTCATTGTTTTTTACTTAACCAATTATACATTAATTTCTGGTATATCTTTCAATTATCCCTGCAAAAAAGTTTCTCTATGAGTTATTTTACAAATCTACTACACTACTTACGCTATTTGCGGGTTAGTGTAGTTTTTTTTTACTTATTAGGTCATGATGTGTTTTTAATAAATTTGATTTGATTTGATTAGATGACTTTTGCTATAAACCTGTAAAGGTTTACTAACTTTATTCTCGGCTCTATTGAAAAGGAGATATTTACTTTGGCTCATTTTTAGAAACTAGATCAAGAGGGAGAGCCATTTTGACTCGCATTGCATAGCTCCCCTTTTGTATGAATAAGTTACTTTTGATTTCAGTTAAGGAAGTTATTTTGACTGATACTTTTAGAGGGATGATGTAACGTTTAAAGCAGTGATTATTTTGACTTCATATCGCATGTGTATGTGGTGTTTCTTTAGCTATGGTATAGCGTTTTTTAAGTACCTAAAACTAAATTTCATTCATTCACATTCAAATCGAGAACTGAAAACACTTGAAAGAGATTTCGAACTTTAGACTTCTTTTTGTAGTGTTTATTCGGAGTTTGTCAACTACCTGTTTTTCTCTAATTGCTTTCTTACAGCCTTTCTTTTATCAAAGCTCTTTTTTTTTGTTGCGTGTTTGTCCGTTTGTTGATCCATTCTCTTTTAACAGACCAACTCCTGTTTCATCAATGGTTACTGCTTTGCTCCAAGCGACAGGAACCCTCTCGACTGGTGTTATCAGTGCCTTCCAGAGCATAACAAAACTTCTTGGACTGAACGGAGAGGTAACACCAAAATGGTTTTTCCTCATTTCATATTTAGTGTCTTTGTTTTCTCCATTTATGTCCATTTTATTATAAATCCAATTAACTTCGATACCTTGTTCATTAGAAAAAGGATTAAAAGTAGTACCTACAAGAAAGACAGTTGAACCGACCACCAGAAGAGGAAGCTTCCCTTTGCCGATGTACATGTACTAGCTTTCACGTAGTTACGTGTTGCTGTAAATAGTTTCTAGATTGGTGTTTTCCAAACCTTTTTCAATATCAACCAAACAGCCAATCACAAACCAAGCAGATAAAAACGTGAACAACAACAACAAAACAAAAGAAACAAAGAAAACAAAAACGCAAAACTTGTTCTTCAAAAGTAAGGGCAGGATATTTTGCATATTTATTAATGATCATATTCAGGAAGATCAAACCGGCTTATTACTGTTTAAAGGCAAACACGACGAGCAACCTAACACAGGCCGCCATATTAATTTGTTTGAATTCAAACAAATTATCCCTTAGCGCATCTAAGTCTCACAATGTTATTTTTTATCCTTATCAACGCAAGCCAGATCGTCAAGTAAACCGTAAAATACTTGACAATAACTCGGAGCAGTTGGTATCTCTTAAACATAAGACACATGTCAAATACCTAGGATTTCTAATTGATGGTAATCTCTCCTGAAAGCACCATTTAACTACATTTCAGTGAAAATAATTAGCAATTAATGAATGAGGCTGAGTAGGATATGAAGAATTAAGAATTATCCACCGAGGCCGTAGGCCAAGGTGGATAACACCTTCCTCGATCCGCTTAATTCTTCTTAATATCCTACGAAAGCCGAATTCATTAATTGCTTTATTATTTATCAAAATATTTTCAAACGCTTAAAGGCGAAAATGAGCTTTATTTTCACAAATTGTAAAATTGTAAACCTACTCGCAGCCATTTCTGATGTTTGTCTCCAAAAATAACACAAGCTCGTCCTCAGGTCTTCTCGGTTAACGGTGCATTAACCTGCGAAAACGCTGCATTTTTGACGTCATTTCCTCGTTAAAGAGGAAAATGACGTAAAAAATGCAGCGTTTTCGCAGGTTAAGGCACCGTTAACCGAGACGACCTGGGGACGAGCTTGTGTTATTTTGTTGTTGTGTTATATTGCTGGTGGGGGTGAAATTTGTGAAAATAAAGCTCATTTTCTTCTTTAAGTGTTTGAAAATATTTTGATAAATAATAAAGCAATTAATGAATACGGCTTGAGTAGGATATGAAGAATTAAGCGGATCTCGGAAGGGTGTTATCCACCGAGGCCGTAGGCCGAGGTGGATAACACCCTTCCTCGATCCGCTTAATTCTTCATATCCTACTCAGCCTCATTCATTAATTGGTAAGTATCGGTATTATTGCAAGGCTTAGACAACTTATACCGCGCATTACTCTTTTAAACATTTTCTGATCGCTCATCGAACCGTATATTTCCTATAATGGTCTTTTTGCTTGGAGCCAGGAGGCCAAGCCGCGAATGCACATCGTCGTTTTACAAAAGCGGGTTCTTCGTCTTATGTATTTTTCCGATTATACATCTCACAGTGTCCCTCTTTTTGCTTGTTCGGGAATTCTACCGATAAAAATGTTTTACTTTAAATTGTTTGCTTCTCTGTTACGTGACATCGAAAATCATATCATTGCGCCCCTCCCAATATCTCTTAGCTTTTTACTCGCTGTGAACAGACTAATTCCTATTCTACTCGTTTCTCAGTGTCTGGAAGCTTCTATATAAAGCAGGCGAGAACAAATCATCAATTACTTTGTTTTGTTTTTTAAACTAATTGATGCGAAAATATGGAATGGCATCCCCCTTAAACTTCGTAAGCTAAGGAGAGCACCCTTTAAACGCAAGTTGACTCACCTGCTTTTGAAGATTCTTGAAACTGAGGAGGTGAATGCTGACATGCGCAAGATTGACCTTTCCAGCTCATGGGGTGATTTGTATTTTACCTAACCAGCTTTTTTCTTTGACCTGTTAAGAACCTCTTTCCTTATTTCCCTCTCAGGCTAACACAATTTTGTGTAACTGGCTTTGTTATAACTTTCAATATATCTATTATTACTATTATCTTTTTTTATTTTTATTTATTCGTTCATTTATTTATTTTATTTTGTGTGTGTGTATGTGTTTATGTATGTGTGTATGTATGTGTGAGTGCGTGCGCGCGCGTGTGTGTGAGCTTATTATACAATCTCAGTTTAAGTAGCCCGCATAGAATAGCTCTGCTAACTGCGAGCTAAAAAAGGCCTTTTTCTCAGTAATGATCAAATAAAGTGAATGTTGTTGTTGTTAGCGCATTGCACCTGTTATTTTTACACGTTACCAAAATGCAAAATGTTGATAACTTATTCTAAATAATGATATTTCGTTTTAGTTAACTCTGCGCCGGTGTTTCCAAACACAAAACTATTCTATGTGGTCTATCAAGAATATCTTGAGCTTCTTATCGACGTTACGGACCCTGAAAACATGCCAGTGACAATTTCATTGATGGAAGGAAGTCCTGATCAAGCCGTCATGCAGGAAAACGTTCTGATATGGACTGTCACTACTAACGAAACCACCAATTTTTACTTCAAAGCAACCGATGTTTGCGGGGCATTTTCCACACACAATGTTACGATAGACGTTAATGTTTGCCAGTGCAAGAACAATGGAAAGTGCGTACCTAACTCAATAAAGCCAAGAGGATCCGGATATTATGACTGTGAATGCGCTCCTGGCTTCACTGGAGACGAATGTGAAACTAACATCGATGACTGTCAATCATTCCCCTGCTTTCGAGGTATAACGAATCCTGGTTTGGTTTGGTACTCACTATCCTCTTCTAACACCAACGTTTAAAAAATATAGTGATCTAGCCTTGTTAAACCCGCTTTAAAGAGACAAGCTAAATGTTCGAGTTTAGTAAAGCTATAATAATGTACTCGACGCTGTGCGCTTAACTTCGTCGAACATTGACTGACAAAAAAACTCAAACTGGTAGTTTAATGGCTATTATTTTATAGACGTGAGTGTTTTACTGTGAATTACACTACTCGTAAAAATTCATACGAAACTACATCCGGGACCGTAGTGACGTATTTTCCATATCCTCACTAGTAAGGATGTCGACGATGTCATTTCCCGCCTTTCACGATTCAATTTGTATGCAAAGCTGCCAAACGAACGTCACAATGTGTTCTTGTCTCTATAATAAGTGGGTAGCTGAAGTAATTGTGAGAAGCTAAAGCACGGAAACACAACTTTCCAGCTTTAAAACTATTAACACAAGAAGCTCACGTTGAGGAAGTCCGTTAGGTATGATTTCTCTTAACTATGGAACATCTTTCTTTCAGGGCGCTGTTTGGATATGATCCACAACTACTCGTGCATTTGTGATCCCGGTTTTGTTGGAAGGAACTGCGACGAAGATTACGATGACTGCAAATCGTCTCCTTGCGTTCATGGTAGGGTTTAAAAAAAACTAACCTTGGCCAAGATGGTACAATGAAACGCTACACTACAAAACCCCTTAAAAAAAACATTTAAAACACAACTTATAAAACCGAAACTAACGTAACTAATACAGGTTCCCAGATCATAGGATGCCGTGCATGAACCCTCCCGCTTCTGGGGTCAATGCATCTTGCATACGGTCTCCTCTACTGTCCAGAAAGATATGTGGAATTCGGAGGAAGCCAAAGCCACAAGCGGCCACGTAGGTGAGGCGGATAAGATGGGTGGGGTGGGTGGGGTGGGTTGGATGGGCTAGGTGGGAGTTTTCAAATAAGGGTGTGACGAGACCTTAGAACGTTTGTGCAAGAGACTACGTAAGCCGCTGACATGTGTTTCCAATTTTCATTGTACAGTCCTAAGAGCATATCCCTAATAAAAAGCAAATCTAAAGGGAAACCCGGGCATGCTATTGTTGCCCAAGGGAAGGGGTAAAGGGTAGGAGTTGCGGACCAAAGTATGGTTCCCAGAATAGCTGTGAACAAAGTAAGTCTACATATAACATGTTTGTTTTCTGGGAGCCTCGAGATGTTGGTAAACTGCGTCCGAACACACATGTTCTATACTTCTTAAATTAACCAGTTTTATAAATCTTTTATCACTCTTGTAGGGAGTTGTAGTGACTTTGTCGCTGCGTATGTCTGCAACTGTGACGCTGGATATTCTGGTCAACACTGCACTGAAAACGTCGATGAGTGCCTGTCTTCTCCGTGTATTAAAGGTATAATATTTTCCAACTGATAAAACTAAGTGTTGTGCACCGCTTAGAATGCATATTTTCTCTTGTAAGAGTCAGCCATCATTTTTGCTGGGTAATAGGTGATGATTTTTGGGTATCAAGCAGATCACTTATCTGTGAGATACTTATCAATGGGACCAGAAACTCATAAGAATTGAAAGGTGTGTAACGGCCAACTGGAAAATATGACTGGACCCTGGACTGGACTCTGTACTGGACTCTGTACTGGACTCTGGACTGAACTTTGGAGTGGACTCTGGACTAGACTCTGCATTGGACTCTGGACTGGACTCTGTACTGGACTCTGTACTGGGCTCTGGACTGGACTCTGGACTGAACTTTGGAGTGGACTCTGGACTAGACTCTGGACTAGACTCTGGACTGGACCCTGGACTGGACTTTGGACCAAACAAGAAAGAGACTGGCCTTTGTTGGGGTCGGATATCGTATATCGGATGTCACACTTCAATATTTATAGGATATTACACGGTGGCGAGAAGACAATATGAATCTTATGTTCGAATGGCAAGAACAATATCTCACGAGTGAGCTTACCCTCCTTATAATAATTAACAACTATTCACCGAAGTTGAGGTGGCTAGTGGTGGATATTAAATAAATAAATAAATAAATACCCATAAATAAATAAATAAATATCCACCACCAGACATCGACACTGAGGTGAATAGTTATTTTGGTATATACTAAAACAGTGAGATAATGTACACCAGAAAAAGATAATTTTCATGGAAAATGGAGGATTTCTCAAGTGACAAGGCCGCACGGATCGCCGTAAGAATTGTTTTTTTGTAATTACTACCGCACGTCTCGCTTTCTTGCTGACAGAAAAAAAACTTGTTTCGTTCTAGTGGCGACATTTTTTTCAAATGGAGTTGCAAACTCCTTCTGTATTTGAAACCATTCTGTAAAAAATATCATTCAAATTAATTTGCATTTGTAAACAAAACCTTTCTCGTTGGTTTTTATCGATAAACTCCGGGGTAAAAACATAAGCCATTACCTCTGAACACGGCCAAACCCAATTTAGTCGCTTTCTTGGAGTTTTCAGGGACTGCGTCGTTGTTAATTTGAATGATTTCTTCGCTTGTCATGGATGCAAACCGGGACGCCATATTTCCGCGGCAGAGCGAAAAATTCGCAAGTTGCTCGGAGGTAAATAGCACACGATATTCGGAGTTTGACTAGACAGCACCTTCAACGATATCCACTGTTTTAGTATATACTAAAACGTAATATGCGCTGAACAACAAAAACGGGAAAAACTATAAGATACCTGGCCGTCTATCAAGTTATGTGGCTTCTTATCACTACAGTTATTTCAAACCACTACACTCTCCGAAAGGAGCTCTTGTTCTGCACACTGCAATATAAACGCTAGGTGTATACCAAGACTCGCGCCCTTGGGGGAAAACGTCCATATTGTCAGATCTAGCACTCTGTTTGCTCTTTCTAATGGAAAAAAACGTTTTCTTGTTGTTGTTTATTTTACTCTCAAGTCTAGTCACCTCGGATAACGGACCACCCCTACAGTGAACATTTTATCACGTTGCAGTTCTTATCACACAAACGTTCATTTCGCACCAAACCACGCTAATGTAACTGTACCGATAACACTAAAAGGTTGTATGATGACTACGTCTTTTTTTGGTGTATGTTGGCTTTTACTCCAGTACCGATGGTAATTTGTGAAAGACGATAACTGCAAAAATATATGAAAAAGAAAGGAAAGTGATTAAGCTACTGTACATTCTTGTGCATTGTATTCACTTAATAGTAGTTTGACTTGATTCAAAGTTACTGGGCAGCATTGTTCGATCTCTCGTTTACGTTCCTTTTGAAAAAAAACATGCATTCTCAAAACATGGTGAAAAGTGTTGAAAAAAGAGATAGAAATGTTAAGGAATGGGTTGTTCATTCTTCATTTGTCACGATGTAGTCGCTTGATGTTGATCGTGACGTTTTGACTGCTTACTGCTAGTCTTGTTCAGGCGATAGGATCGACTTATTCCGACTCACCTTTATGTAGCTGCGTGGTCTGCTCTGATTGGTGCGTTTCGATCCTGCTATTGTTCCTGCTTGCTGTGTCTTCCTCAGGGGTCCGCTGGCTTGCCGCGTGCTTGTTGTTGTGTTTCTTGATCGTCGGCAGCCACGCTTCTGGAATTTCAATTCCGTTATCCCTGTTGATGTTATTAGGGTGCAGTCTTACGTGAATTGCTTTCTTTCCTCGTGCACCAGTGGTTCAGTATCACAATCAATAAACATAACTTCGTTCCAAAGCGGCTTGTGTCCGGTTTCATTGGCTTGTTCTGAAACGGCGGAGTTTTGAGTTCGAGCTAGGCGGATGTCTCTGTTGTGTTCTTTGTTACGATATGACAGACATAAATATAAACTAGAAATACGACTCCCGCAAAAACCTCGCGAAGCTAGTTTTTGAAGAAGTCACAATGCTTTTATATTTTATTTTTTATTTGATATTGTTCATGTTAGGGTAATCCCCATTATTTTATTTGTTACGCTGTGTTTGGTACACAATTAGTGACACCTGGTGCAAATTACATGATCAGTATACTGCACAACAGAGTGCTTAAAAATTGACCTTTATTAAGCTCTTTCACTGCCACTGAGAGTGCACCAGAGGGAATAGAAGTAAAATTATTATTGATTCTCTTGACAGGGAATACAGAGTCGATGAGGTATCACAATAATATTCACTTAACACAAATTGAAAATGATTGTAAATCTTTTGCAGGTGAAATTTTGAAGAGTTGATATGAATGCTTGTGTTTACCACGGTGTAAGAACCTGTGTTTTTTTTTTTTAGTTTTATTTTCTTAGTCTGAGTCTACTGCTTTGTCTTCTTTGTTGTACATCACTTTTAAACACAATATGTTCTTACACCGAGGATGAGTTGAATGCTCCAATTATTTTTTATTTATGTTTTTTGTTATTATATCAACAGAAGTGTGAGATACAATGTCATTACATAAAATAAAAATTGTGGGTAAAACAATTGGATTCTACAAAAACTTTAAATAAAGGTTTGGTAATAGTGAGTGCCGACTGTATAGTATGTGGTCGTGCTATTTTTAGGTCATCTCATAAAAACAATACATGTAAGAAAGAGTTATTGAAATCTTAATATGTTGATAAAGATTGCTGCACTACATAGTCCTGTAAAAAATAATGTTAAATCAACATCAATCAGTCAAAAGTGTATACCACATGAAAGTTTAATTGTGCTGTTACAGAAACAGGCAAAATATCCATAACCAACCAGAGAATAGTATATTATTTTGAATACATGAAAATTTCTATAATAAAAACTGCAGAAGAAAGATTTAATATACGCATGGTATTTCATCAAAAAAGTCATGGCAGGCAAAGGTATTGAACTTGTAACCAATGACATATAGTAACGAGAAGCACTATCATTATATTATTATCATTATTATTATCATTACTATTATTATTACTGGTATTGATATTATTATTATTGTTATAGTTTTTACGTTAACATAATATATTTTTATGGGGTGGGATGCATGTCCTAATCTTAGTAAAGGTATTGTTACTCTACTACTACAAGCAATACAAAAATCTTCGTAATAGGCTTTCCATAAGAGGTGGTAGTAATCAAAACAGCACCAAACAATACCATTTCTTCTTTAAGGCTTAGAATCTAGTGCAGTCATTTGTCTATAAATTTTGTGTGGAAAATCATTGAAAGCATAGGGCATTTAGGAAACTTGAAACACTTAATTGTTACTACATACAGCACACTTGCAATGAATATATGAGAAAGATCATAAACATTTTGGCATTACAAAATTTATTTTCTTCTTTATAAAGTTTTTCCAGTGTAAAAGGTTAACTGTATGTTGTGGTTGTTATGAAATATTGATATTTGACATGATGATCATAAAAATAAAGTAAACAGCAGAAAGTAACAAAGTTAATATGTTATGTCTAACTTTTCAAATTAAGGCTTGAATGAACATTTCATTTGTGAAAAAAGGGCAGAGGTTCTAGATAGCAATATTATCAGGGGAGGGGGGGGTCATTGCACTCTAAGGTAAAACTGACCCATTGTGAAAAGGCTATGAAACTTGTTGTCTCTACGCAATATTATTGAAACCTTTCAATCAGAGAATACATACATATATATAGCAAAGAGAAATACTACTCAGAATTCAGTAATCACATTTGCTTTATTTTGAAATGATCGCATTGATCACTGATAATATTGCAGAACCAGTACTTTATAGTGACACAGGGTATATATTCTGTTGAAAATGTTTAACAGAACTGCTAGATCAAGAAAATTTACAATATTTTCACTGTTGCAATGATATCAGATGACATCGTTATAAATGATTGCTATAACAACTGCAACTCTCTGTGTTGGGAATTACTTCAAACTGGAAACGCTATCGTTTTATTCCTCGCGAAGCGAGGCCGAAGGCCGAGCGTAGCGAGGTTACTAATCGTGTCGCTTCCGGTCAGACCACGTGGCTCGCAAGCCCGAGTAAATCGAGCCGAGAGTTTTTATATATGTATATATATATATATATATCTATATTTTAAAGGTGTCCGTTCGCAGGCCAGGTTACCTGGCAATAGTAGCGTATTTGAGAACTCCTGAATTTCCGCCATTTCGAATGCGGTGATGCCTTTTTGAAAGAAATGTAAATTTTGTGGAAACGGATTTCACTCGTCCTGGAAGTGTATCCCAGCAAGATGATCTCCGAGATATTCAAGAAAGAGTAGCCCGAGATCGTCGCCGAGTAAGTTCGAACACCGTGAAAATCAACACAAGGAAAGCACGACTCAAAGCAGGGAAAGAGTACGACAGCAGGGCGAATAACAACAGACATCCGTCATCGCAGCAAAGACAAAAACTGCTCGCTCTAGAAAAAGGCATTTGTCTATAAAGTTTGTGTGGAAAATCATTATTGAAAGGATAGGGCATTTAGAAAACTTGAAACACTTGTTACTACATACAGCACACTTGCAATGAATATATGAGAAAGATCATAAACATTTTGGCATTACAAAATTTATTTTCTTCTTTATATAGTTTTTCCGATGTAAAATGTTAACTGTATGTTGTGGTTGTTATTAAATATTGATATTTGACATCATAAAAATGAAGTAAACAACAGAAAGTAACAAGGTTAATATGTTAATTAAGGCTTGAATTAACATTTTATTTGTGGGAAATGGCCAGGTTTCTAGATTGCAATATTATCAGGGGGGGGGGGGTCATTGAACTCTAAGGTAAAACTGACCCATTGTTAAAAGGCTATGAAACTTGTTGTCTATACGTAATATTATTGAAACCTTTCAATCAGAGAATACATACATATATATAGCAAAGAGAAATACTACTCAGAAGTAAGTTATAACATTTGCTTTATTTTCAAATGATCGCATTGATCACTGATGATATTGCAGAACCAGTACTTTATAGTGACACTGGGTATATATTCTGTTGAAAATGCTAAACATAGCTGCTAGATCAAGAAAATTTACAATATTTTCACTGTTGCAATGATATCAGATCACATCGTTGTAAATGATTGTTATAACAACTGCAACTCTCTGTGTTGGGAATTTCTTCAAAATGGAAACGCTATCGCTTTATTATGAAAAATACCTACTTACATTCTCTTGTAATCTGTTGGTCGTCTTCCTATTCCGTTTTTAGACTAATATAATTATTTTCCAGAGACATCTCCAATCGTTGTAGTTGTTTCTACTCGGTTTCCCTTCTAAGCCGTTTTGCTAAATTTAGTACGCTAATATATTTCGTTATGTAATCGTTCACTCCTGTTCTGTATTTCTATCAATAACACATTCAAATTCAAAACTAACTTGGTTGAATTCCTGGTCCTTTTCCCTGCTGTTTTGCCTGTTTCTGTAACAGCACAATCAAACTTTCATGTGGTATATACTTTTAACTGATTGATGTCGATTTCACATTATTTTTTTACAGGAGTACGTAGTGCAGCAATCTTTTTCAACATATTAAGATTTCAATAACTCTTTATTTCATGTATTGTTTTTATGATATGACCTAAAAATAGAACAACCACATACTATACAGTCGGCACTCACTATTACCAAACCTTTATTCAAAGTTGTTGTAGAATCCAATTGTTTTATCCCCATTTTTTATGTAATGACATTGTATCTCACACTTCTGTTGATATGGCATCTCTTTTGAGGGAAGAGGAATTTTCTTATCTACCACTGAGAGTACCATTGCAACTGAAGAGAGTGCACAAATTGAAACATGCACTATTCATAATGCTGTCAATTGTGGTTACCTAGGAATGAAATAATGACTGCAGTAGACAATAAAATATCTGATCAGAAGATTCTTCTTACAATGAACCTCATCCAATTATAACCAAAAAACATAAACAAAAAATAATTGGAGCATTCAACTCATCCTCAGTGTAAGAACATATTGTGTTTAAAAGGGATGTACAACAAAGGAGACAAAGCAGTAGAGACTAAGAAAATAAAACTAAAAAAAAAACAGGTTTTTACACCATGGTAAACACAAGCATTCATATCAACTCTTCAAGATTTCACCTGCAAAAGATTTACAATCATTTTCAATTTGTGTTAAGTGAATATTATTGTGGTAATTCATCGACTCTGTATTCCCTGTGAAGATAATAAATAATTTTACTTCTATTCCCTCTGGTGCAATCTCAGTGGCAGTGAAAGAACTAAATGAAGGTCAATTTTTAAGCACTGTGTTGACCGGTATACTGGTCATGTAATTTTCACCAGGTGTCACTAATTTTGTACCAAACATAGCATAACAAATAAAATAATGGGGATTACGCTGATATAAAAAATATAAAATAAAATATAAAAGCATTGTGACTTTTTCAAAAACTAGCTTCGCGAGGTTTTTGCGGGAGTCGTATTTCTAGTTATGAAAAATACCTATTTACATTCTCTTGTAATCTGTTGGTCGTCTTCCGATTCCGTTTTTAGACTAATAGAATTATTTTCCAGAGATATCTCCAATCGTTGAAGTCGTTCTTACTCGGTGTCCCTTCTAAGTCGTTTTGCTAAATGTACTACGCCAATATATTTCGTTATGTAATCGTTCACTCATGTCCTGTATTTCCATCAATAACACATTCAAATTCAAAACTAACTTGATTGAATTCCTAGTCCTTTTCCCTGCTGTTTCGTTTGCCTTTTTCTGGAGCGAGCAGTTGTTGTCTTGGCTGTTGTTATTCTCCCTGCTGTCGTTTCTCTATCCCGGCTTTGAGTCGTGCTTTCCCCGTGTTGATTTTCACGGTATTCGAACTTACTCGGCGACGATCTCGTGCTAATATTTCTTGAATATCTCGGAGATCATCTTGCTGGGATGTACTTCCAGGACGAGTGAAATCGATTTCCACAAAATTTACATTACTTTCAAAAAGGCATCACCGAATAATGGCGGAAATTCAGCAGTTCTCAAGTGCGTTACTATTGCCAGGTAACCTGGCCTGCGAACGGACACCTTTAAAATATAGATATATATATTTAACAAATAAAGAAGCCTAAGCCGTGTATTACACTGTGGTAAAACACGACGGGCATTTGAGAACACGAGTGAAATTTAGAAAACACGAGCCGCAGGCGAGTGTTTTCTACATTTCTCGAGTGTTCTCAAATGTCTGGAGTGTTTTAATCACAGTGTAATACACGGCTTAGGCTTCTTTATTCGCTTTATGATATAGATTTTACATGCCGCGAGTAGAAACAACAAAGCACACAGATCGACAAACCGACGCCATTTAATACCAAATTCTCGACTTTTTTCGCTTCTTCTTTATTTGTTTTATTATTCTCAGCTTCAAAACTTTCTGCTGCTTCCCAGAGAATTCCATCATGAATTTCTTCAAAGAAAAATGTTTTTCGCCATCTCTTAGAGAATTGTCGAGTGGAGGTAATGTGGCGAAAAACAATAAAACACACTTTTTCTATGTTTTATACTCTGATAAAATTTACTCGGGCTTGCGAGCCACGTGGTCTGAACCGGAACCGACACGATTAGTAACCTCGCTACGCTCGGCCTTCGGCCTCGCTTCGCGAGGAACAAATAAGCCTGTTTTCTCTGTCCGTACAGAAAAGAATGACAAACTTACTTCCGCTATGAAGTCAACTATTTATTTGAAACTGACAACTGAAATAATTCGAGTAGTCTACAAAGGGAGCGATCGCTTAACTTAAATATGCGCTGACAGACTATCTCTTACTTCAAATCTAAATGAGTTCAGTCACCACTTGACAGTTTAACTCCTTTGTGATCTCCACTTGAGGGCAAACAACTTCAATTCTCCTTCGGATAGCTTCTTCAGTCACGGCGAACGGCGCGATCTCCAAACAAATCTTGATGACTACTTTAGGCTAACTCCGAGCGTCCGTACATAAGTGTAGAGCTCTGTGATAACGTTTCTTATATACATGTAGAGATAGTTCTAGAACATTCGAAACGACGATAAATATTTATAGAAGCCGGGTTACTTAACTTGTCTACATCATGTTAGTGTGTTCTAGAATTCTCTAGAAGAAAGATTGCGTGACTACGCAAATATCCACTTACTTAACAGGTTCTAGAAACATCTCTTCATAACTTCATTTATTCTTTCTTGCATAGGTCGTCCAGTCTCTCCGATATAGACTTTTCCGCATTCGCATGGTATCTTGTAGACTACGCCGTCTTCCTTGCTGGGGTCAGCGGGATCTTTTGGTCTGACTAGTAGGGATCTTAGTGTCGTGTCACACCTGAAGACGGCGCGTATGCCTTGTCGTTGTAGACTGCGGCGGAGGGTCTCTGAGACTCCTTTGATGTAGGGCAGTGTTTCCTTGATATAATGGACTATTAGGTACTGTTTGTTGACTAATTGATTTAATGATTGACAGATAAATTTGATAGGATAAGCACGCTAGTTCGAATGACACGTTCTCTCTGAAGAGGCTGTTTTGCTGACGTGCTTTGCTAACCCGTGTTAACCCGTGTTTTAAGAAGAACCCTTGTAATCGGACTGGATATAGTCGCAGAAGTAAGTGTAAACACTTAGTATTGAATTTGTTAAGTTTAATATTGTGTATTCTCTCGTTCAAACTACAGTGTAAAATTTCATGACAAAAACTATTGCTTTTCTTTTAGATCGAATAAAATAATCAATTTTATTTTTTTCTTAGCCTGTGAGCGGGCGGAATTTTGAAAATCTTACAATCTGATTGGTTCCGGGAGCGGGCGGTATTCCCCTATCTCTTGACCACGGTCACAGTATCCAAACCAGTGTAACCAAAGCAAAGTTACAAATTATTTTACGAAAGTAGTTGCTTTTTCTTAAAACAAAAAGTAAACGTCAAATATGGACTCCGACGAAAGCTATCAAAGCGAAAGTGAATTTTACTACGAAGACGGATTATGTGGGAACACAAACAAGGAAAACAATGAAGAAAACCAGTCGAATTTTACGATAACTGACTTATAAAATTTTATCGTGGGCCAGCGACCCGAAATAATAATACTTGGAAGAGATACCTAAAGAACCTCAACGAAGAAAGAGAAATCGAGTCCATACCTGCCAAAGAGCTACACATCTACGTTGCGCTGGTAGCAGTCTGGGTGTCCCTATTAGCATAAGCAGTACAATGAAATTGGTGTTTCAAGATAACTTTAGTTAAGTTACTGGATCACAATTTATCCTGGCTATTTTACCAGCAAGAACTGTGGAACTAAGTGCTTCCAGCCCAATGGAACTTAGTAATTAAGATTGTTACGTATCATTTTAATTAACCTTTGTTCCTTTGAAGTCGTTATCAGAACCGGTCACGTTCCAAAAGTGCAACGCAGATCTCCAGCAACCGCTGTGATTGGTATCCGAAATAAGTGCCGGATAAGTCTGCTTTCCTCACTTCTAATTCTGAGCAGAGAGTTAGTCCTATAACTCTCGAGTAACTGGCGAGATTGGAGTTGAGGTTTTAATCCTCCTAACCATAGTTGGTAGAGGGGACTGGTTAGGAAAACCGGCAAACTTCAAAGGAGTAGGTTATTGTTTATGTTTTGGAGATCACGTGAGCATGACCGTGCACGGCTAGTTTCAAGATGGCGTCGATAATATTGAATCGCGTTGAAAATGTAGTGCATTAATGTTGGAGTTTCGTGTCGTTGTAGCCTTCTAATTTCCCTTCGAAGAGAGAGCTTTTTTATACCAATGCCTAGTGACAACTGTGCTGTTTTTGGCTGCGGTTCCTCCAGAAGAACGAAAGGAATCGGCATCTGGAAACTACCAGCTCCAAGGAATACCGAATACAAGAAATGGCGAGAAGACTGGTTAAACGAACCATAGTTCTATGTCCTAACGAAGCCGCCGTTGTTATGTACTCGCCAACAAATGAATAGATGAAGCTCCTAGCCAATCACAGTGCGTTGCGCGGCCTTGCACTTTCTACACTTAGGCGTGGTTTTCAAGTAAAAAAAGTTAGTCTTGATCAGAGATTGTAGCTGACCGCTTGTCTACGAGAATAAAGTACGAACAAGACTATAAACTCTTACTGTCTGCGAAGTTTACCGTGACAGTATTCTTTCTAGTATCTTTGGCATTCTTTTGGCATTTCTCTTTGAGTTCGCGGACCGACCCCTTCCGAAAACGCTCGACATCTTTTAGTGTGGGTCTACCGCGAACGGCGTGTGCGTCTGTATGTATTTTGAGCGCCCCAGAAGAAAACACATTCGCCATTATTTCCGGCAATAACTCTTTATGCCACGAGGAGCACAAGGCAAGAGGAATGCCCGTACGTAAGTCACATGACTATAAGTCGTGCGTCGCCTCGTTTTCGTGAATGTCTCAATTGTATGCATTACGCCAGCATACATAATAGTGACATGACGATAGATAGACTGATAGATAGAAAACCGAAACCTGGACTCGGCCTACCTTTCAAGTAGCCCGAGTAATGAGCGCTGTCCGGTGAAATACTACAAGTCTTTCAAGAGCCACCGACCTGAGACCTGATTCTCGGGTTTTTTTGGCCATAAATCACCGCCGCAAGCCAGAAAACAACACCTGGTACAGTAAATCTCCTCTCGGAAAGAATGAGATTGGCAAGTTTTTGGCAATGGCTGCAAAACGAGCAGGTATAACTAGAAATATCACAAATCATTCAGTTAGAAAAACTTGTATATCTCGCCTTATGGATGCTGAAGTGCCAGCCAGTTATGTAGCTCAGCTGAGTGGGCATAAGAATCTGAAAAGTCTGGATGCCTACAAGACCGCCTCCATGGACCATCAGCCACGTATGTCCCTGGTTCTGAGCAGATCAGCTGACGATCAAGATCCTGATCCACTTTCTGTGAAAGCCAGTGAAAGAAAACCTCTAGTACAGCTGCATAGGAGTTCCACGAGCACTGAAGCAGCATTAGGTCCTACATCTGGTTTATTTTCTGGCGCTTCAATCGGTCGAATTGAAGGATGCTCGTTTACTTTCCATATCTCGAGCAAAGACTTGAAGGAGCCAAATCCAAGACAAAAGAAACGCAGGATCATTATTAGTGACGATTCCGATTCCGATTAGAGACAGACCGTCAATATTAAACCTTTGAGCAGGATTGTTTTCAGTTACAGTGGTTTAGAAAAAAAATCGCTCGCTTATTCTTTCTTAGTGACGGTGTTGTATATACTCCGGAATTCATTCAGTTCAATGGTGCGATGTTATTCGCTTTTCGCTAGTGTGACTGACAAATCACGTTTCGTGCACGTGATTTCAAACACTGAGATGGCTTTATTTGTCAAAATTAAGTTGTGGTGTGTGTTTATGGTAGAAAATTCTTAACAATAAGTTCCTGCAGTCTTAAAATAATTATGTTATTAATACAAGACAAAACAAAATAAAATTGTCTTATTGTACTGCATTGCTATTAAGACAAGTAAAGACGGTTCACAAAGGAATGAAAAATGGAATTCTATAGAAAAATAAATAGGTTATTTACTGACCTAGGGTCGGTTCGTATAGGAAAAAACTGTGCCCTCAGTGTTGAGAAGGGCCAGACCTCGGGCACAGTTTTTTCCTATACGGACCTCCTGGCCAGTAAATAAACTATATATACGATTCACAAAGTCCAGTTGGTTACATGACATCCGTTTTCCCCGGACCAGGCAGCAACGCGGTAGACTTAAAATCTGTGGTATTTGCTTTTCTCGGTGCTGCGTTTTTGGTCTTGGTCTCTTTCTGCAAGAAACAAGGGGGATAACCGTTAGCGATGAGAACTGTCGATAGATGTTTCTTCTCCTGTGCTGTTCCCGATGGTTTAATACGTTTGGCCCGGTCGTTTTGGCACTTAACAATACTGCATTTTACTGATTGTGGATGGTGAGAATCCTTCGCTAGGTACTGGTCGGTGTGCGTAGGCTTCCTGTAGACGGTGGTATGGAGTCTGCCGTCCGGTTCCCTAGTCACTAGTGAATCAAAGAAAGCGATCTTGTTGTCGTTCTCAGTTTCCATGGTGAAGCGGAAATGGTTAATCGTTATTTTATTAGTTAAATATTAACTTTGTTTGATAGCGTCCAGTCCAGAGTCCAGTCTTTATTTTCCAATTGGCCACGAGTAACTGCCTCTGAATGACTTTTTGTGTCATAAAAGATTAGTAGAACTCAAGTTATAATTAGATTTATAACTCAACTTGTCAGAATCAACGAAACCGCAGCGTCAGATTACACTGCGTGACAGATTTCGAAATCACAACAAACCGATTCAGCACGTTAAAGTTCGGTAGTAGTTACACAAGTTTTAGATCACTAAATAAGATTAAGGAACGTGCTATTGAGAAATATAAACTAAGTTTAGCCACATTACAAAAGGGGACATTACTCAATGTGTAATCCTAGGGAAATCACTGTTGCGTAAGGATACATAATATATAGATTTAGCAAAGCCTAAAAGCGGGGCTCCCGTTTAGTACTTTCATTTCACTTTAAACTATAAAAGCATTCTAAAATATTGCGAAGGAATTCACAAACGTTTTTAACTATAGTTTAGTGTCGAGGTCGGTTAACTCGCTATGATTTTTGTCTAAACTTTCGTCTGCCATTAGTACAGTATTTCTACCTAAAAAGTCATGGAATATATTAAATGAAATCGTAAAATTATTAAGCACTCAAGAATCTATTACTGAACTTCAAGGTTTCCTTCAATCCTATAATTCATAATCATGGGCAAAAAACCTTCTCTGCTTTACCCTACGAGCCGAGGTTTCTCTCTTGCATGGCTTTTAGCAGGGCGATCTCGGCGTTCTTCGCTAAAATTTTGTCTGTTTTCCACAGCACGGAGTCTTTCCGTTTCTCGGCGTTCTTCGTTAACATTTTGTCTGTTATCTCGAGTCCGGACTCTTTCTGCTTCTCGTCGTTCTTCGCTATAATTTCGTCTCCTTTCTCTTTCCCGAGCTCACCTTCTTTGGCGATATTCGCTCATTCTTCCCCAGTTAATTGTTGCTCTCTTCCTCTTTCTTTCCCGTTGCTCTTCACCCGAACCCTGTGTTCTGCAAATTATAGCTCGGTCAGTCACGTGACAACCAAACGAAAAGAGGTTGACCGTATTCCATTAGTATGGGGCTCTGTCCCACGCGCGCGAAGCCCCGCTATAAATTGAAGCTCGGAATATTGTAATCTAGAGTCCAGTTGAAACGGTGTCGAGTCTACATCTAGTGTTTGAACAGTATACGTTTATAGTTGAAAGTAAGTCCTGAGGTACGTACGTGGCTGGACCAAGGAATAAATCGCAAGTTATCGGATATACAGTCCAAGTGTTTGTTACACCAGCGTAGCGTTAGCCTGTGCCAGGCTCTCGGTTCGTGGACACGATCGAAACAGCGGGTGTGCGTGGTCGAGCGAAAATCGCTTGGAGTCTGGGAGAGAAAAAAATCCCCTTCCCTTTTCCTCCTTACCAGACTCCCACCGATTTGTTCTCTTGCTCTCCCGCTTTTCGATTGTACCCACGATCCGGGAGCCTGGCACAGGCTAGCGTAGCGGAAGACCGGTAGCGAGGTTTCCGTGACAGCTTGTTCATATTCGGTAATCAAGCACCATACTTGGAAAACAATAGAAGCAACGTGAACCAATCAAACAGGCTTCAGTAGCGTGACGTACTTACGGGGAAATACCAGCCTCTGCTTGACACATGGCGGACACGGCATTTTCCCAAATGCATGTTGATTACAATACGCCACAAAAGCGGGATTGTTCCAACAAGTGTAAAGACTGGGACAAGCAGTTTCCAAATATGCTATTTGAGAAATATTGAATATGGACAAGCTGTGAATGTGAGTTACAAGTTTCAAGTCTTTTGTGCTTCTGATATAATGGTTCTTTGTTGGTCTCCTTATCAGGAATATGCGTTGATTCCATTAACAAATATATCTGCCAATGCGAGGCTGGGTACACAGGACAAGACTGTGACACAGAAATTGACGAGTGTCTGTCTTCACCATGTGTGAACGGTAGGCAAACACTTACGTTTCAATATATTTAGAATGAACTTTGCAATTTATCAATCGTAACCCACTTGGTGTTGTTTCTGTTTTTGTTAGGAACATGTGTCGACAGTTTAAATAATTTCACTTGTTTGTGCCAATCTGGATTCACTGGTTGGCGATGTGACCAAAATATTGACGACTGTTTACCAAATCCGTGTGGAAACGGTGAGATTTTAAAGTTTCTCGTTTGTGATTTTGGGATGACAGTTGACTTTAGCCATGCTGCTTGTTAAATAATTGTGATGGCCTGTTCATCTCTGGGCTTGTATTTACATTGGCCCCGTTCATAACTCATGATCTGTTAAAGATGAAAGCCGGTAACATTATCAGCTTATGCAGGAAGATATGAGAAATATCGAAAGTTGGTGACTTAATTGCATGCAGTTGATAGATAACTCAGTACATGAAAGGCTAAGATGTAATATATTGCTGAAAGCTTCTTAAAATGTACAGCGATGGGGCTTGTTTTATTGACATATGCAAACTGTGTAAAAGGCACGAACTTGAATATCCAAATGTACTTTACCCTAACGTTAATTTAGGTTTCCCGGAATGGCTTTTGTTTCTTTACCTATAATTGTGAGTTTTCTTGTCTATAATCCGAGTTATATATGCTGAAGGTAAGGTGAGAGAAAGTTAATTTTAACACGTAGCTTTCAATATTAGTGCATAGACTTAAACTGCAGGACCAAGAGACACATCTTATCTTTTGATTATAGGTACTTGTGTTGATCAAGTAAGCAACTACAGTTGCAAGTGCAACGTTGGATTTACAGGGCGTCAATGCGACGTTATCATTAAGCAATGCAGTAATGACTCGTGCTTTCCAGGAGTAAAGTGCATAGAAAACGAAGTAACAATAACTTGTGACCCATGTCCACCTGGTTTTTATGGTGATGGAAAAAACTGTGAAGGTATCACTGCAAATGTCCCTGCCTTCTTGTGCCTGTCGCGGGTTATTCAAGCGCTTACTTGCCACAGCCCAATCCCGTGTTAAACTGAGTAACTGGATCAATAGATTTGTTCAGAATTGGCTCTTTTTGACGCAAAAAAAAATTTTCTTTAAATCTCACCTAAATACATAGGATTCAGAAGAGCATTAAGCTTTATTGAAATGATAACATCACTCTCTGGTAGTAAAGTCCTATGTGATAAAATTGTCATAAATTCTGAGTGCAGTTGATTATCAACCCTTGGTAAGTGCTTCAATAACCCCGCCTTGACTGTCAACATCATAATTGGCTAAAAATTTGAGTGGTACCTCCCTCGCTTACATCTAAATACGGACGCTGCATTGGTTCACAAACACATATTTGCAGAATTTATCCGTTGGTTTCCATATTACTAATTTTACAGCCTTCACCGGATAGATTTTAAAATGTCTGTGAATCAAGGATTCAAAACAAATTGCGTTGTCAATTTTGTATAGTTTTTGGTCATATATCGCTTAGATTTGGTTTCAAATTCATACGTTCACTATGCAATTTCTATTTATTAGGATTTTGATTACAAGCAATGTTGGCTGGTCCGCAGATAACAAAGGATAATCGAGGCGGGCCAGACTTGAAATGGTTGAGAGATAATATAAATTATAGATATATGTAACAAAACCAGAAAGAATTAAAAGTAAAGTAAACAAACAACGATAAGGACAGAGATTGAAATATGAAGTCAATATAGAAAAATTATTTGAATATTCTTATTCTTTGCAGTATCACAGGGGTTTCGAGATAGTCATTTTCATTGTTCAACATGTTAAAAAGAAGCCGGATGATTTTTCTTTTGAATACACTCTTGGGCAGTTCTCTTGTGCTGCGTGGTATATCATTCCACAGTGTGATTCCAAAACGCGAAAAGGAGTGTTTATGTATTTCAAGTCTAGTGCATTGAACGTGGGATTTTTCAGAGGTGGATGATCGCGTGTTAATTGTATGAGTGGACATGGCAGGTTTTTTGAAATAGTTTTAAGATATTCGAGGGAGCGTTACTATTGCTGATGTCATGCATTAATGGAATTGATTGACAAGGAACTAAACCTGCCCCGGGGCTTTTCAGTATATACAGGATATTACACGGTGGCGAGAAGATATGAATTTTATATTCGAATGGCAAAAACAATATCTCACTCGAACATAAAATTCATATCTTCGAGCCAACGTGTAACGTTCTTTTTATCATATGGAGACTAAATATTGAATATTTCCGATTTTTTGTGTTTTAAAGTAGTCAAGTTTTACAAGTAGTACAAGGTTTTCTTCTTCGTGTTCTCGTTTTCAAGTTTTTCTGTAAACTCTTTAACTTCTTCGTCGCTGATGGACGCAAGCCTGCTCGCCATGCTTTTATTCTAAACAACAAACGCGACGCGCGAAACCAATTCAACAAAAGCAAAAGACGGGAATCGTGACATCATTGAACGATACGACACTCTCAAAGGTGACATACGGAAATTACCCCACTCGGGTCCCCGATGAAGTGGCGTATGGAATCTACGAGTGGTTTAGTTCCCAGTAAAACACTCTTCTCCATATAATAAAATGTATTATTGCTTTCTTTTTGTCTTTGTCCATGGGAAGTCGACGGCTGTTTCAACCGACCGTGTTACAACGGCGGTACGTACGTTGACAGTGTCAATGGCTACACCTGCGCATGTCTGGCCGGGTTTAAGGGTGAACCTTATAAAACTGGGGAGAAATGAACTAAACATGTCCCCTAAATCGCATAGAAGACAAAGGATACTAACCCTGACACTGTTACTTTCCTTTTCTCAACGCTAAACATAGATATTGACGATTGTGTTAATCACACCTGTGCGAACGGCGCTTCATGTGTGGATCATGTCAACAGCTACTCCTGTGTCTGTCCCGCGGGATTTACTGGACAGCGCTGCCAAACAGGTGAGCTACCTGCAGCTGTGACGTAATCAACACGCTCATTCCCTGACGTTTTCATTAAGTAAATTCTTCTTACATTTGCAATATAACCTATGTAAAGGTTGCACTGATTGGCCGCTTATCAGTGTTAAGTATACATGGACGTCAACCCAACTTCTTGACGGCTTCATTTTCACATTAGTTAATACAGATACTAAAAGAAGTGAGTGAATTCTAAGTATTTATGTCAACAAAACATAAATTTAAATTCCCTCACGCTTTTTCTGCTGTTAAACTTGCTAAATACAAGCGACATTTTCTATGTCTAATTTAAGGGACCAAATATTGAGAAAATTATCAATGTAAAAAGGGCTCATCCTCGGGGAAAAAAAATGTTACATTCACGAACGACGTAAAACAAAGAAAACAAAAGAGAAAAAACAATAGATACTAGGAAAATAATAGTGAAGAAACAAAGAAAAACTTCACAGGTTTTTACACCGAGGTAAACCCGTAAAAAGAGATTTAGAAACGATTAAACACCGACTTCTTAAAGCTGACCCATAAGTAACTGTATGGCACTCACTAACGAAAATTACTTCACATGATTAGATTTTGTTAGCGGAAAAGATCTTCTGGCTACTACTTGAAATTTTTCTTAACCGGAACGTGTTATATTTCGCCTACTAAAATTGGTATCACTACAATTTGACTGAGATTTCTCTCAATCATTTGCTTGCCTTCTGTTCACTCGTACATGCTCATGTGGAGTTCATTGTAAAAGACATTTAGTTCTGTCTCATTGGTGCTTTTTAACCGGTGCATGTCTTGTATTTTTAGATGTGGATGACTGTCTTAACGGAACATGTAACAATGGCGGTTCTTGTGTTGATGGTGTCAATAGCTACACCTGTGTCTGTCTGGATGGCTTTACGGGCGACCATTGTGAAACTGGTAAGTATTTTCTTCTCCAATCTATATCGTGGTCTTTTCTTGATAGACAAAGAAAATGGTGTGGAGGAATCAAGTTTGTTAATGATTTGTACTTTCAGACGTGGATGACTGTCTCAACAGAACCTGTAACAATGGCGGTTCATGTGTTGATGGTGTCAATAGTTACACCTGTGTCTGTCCGGCGGGATTTACAGGAAATCGCTGTGAAACTGGTAAGAATATTTAATGCTGGTTAACAAATGAATGATTCTCGTGAGAGAATCGTAGTTTTGTGTTATAATATGTTTTCTTGAAACACGAGTTACCCATTATAAATGCTTTTCCAGTAATATTTAACTATGTTTTCTCTCAATCATTTCCTTGCTTACTTTTTATCCGGCTATCATGTCCATGTGGACTAGTCAATTGTATAAGCGCAATTTGCAGTAACTGACGGAACCACTGTTATAAGGTTTGCAGTTTTATATTGTTGAGTTTTCTTAACCAGTACGTATTCTGTACTTTCAGATGTGGATGACTGTCTCAACAGAACCTGTAACAATGGCGGTTCATGTGTTGATGGTGTCAATAGTTACACCTGTGTCTGTCCGGCGGGATTTACAGGAAATCGCTGTGAAACTGGTAAGAATATTTAATGCTGGTTAACAAATGAATGATTCTCGTGACAGAATCGTAGTTTTGTGTTATAAAATGTTTTCTTGAAACACGAGTTACCCATTATAAATGCTTTTCCAGTATTATTTAACTGTGTTTTCTCTCAATCATTTCCTTGCTTACTTTTTATCCGGCTATCATGTCCATGTGGACTAGTCAATTGTATAAGCGCAATTTGCAGTAACTGACGGCACCACTGTTATAAGGTTTGCAGTTTTATATTGTTGAGTTTTCTTAACCAGTACGTATTCTGTACTTTCAGATGTGGATGACTGTCTCAACAGAACCTGTAACAATGGCGGTTCTTGTGTTGATGGTGTCAATAGCTACACCTGTGTCTGTCTGGATGGCTTTACGGACGATCATTGTGAAACTGGTAAGTATTGTAGTCTCCATTCCATGCCATGCCCATTTCTTGATGTATAAAGAAAATGGTGATAAATTAAAGAACAGTTTAAATAATGTGTTACAACTTTCATTTCATCGTTTTAAACTAAAACACACTTGAAAACAGTACAAACGACAATTACAAGCTCTGTAAGCCAATACATAAATCCAGATGTCAAGAGCTGACGTTGTAAGCTGAAAAAGCCTGAAAAAGGGCATCGAAATGTTGGTTTAGGACTACCCCTTGTAACTGTGTCGAGATCATGCTTGACCAACTGGTGGCCAGAACAACACCTTAAACCTGAAATGCTTGCAAACAAGGCAGCGCTTCGTAAATTGGAAATGGTGTTTTTTTACCCACGTTTGTGTTCTTCAATAGTTTTAATATTCAGCTCTTAATCTTTGATTAAAGACATTGACGATTGTGTTAACCATACCTGCATAAACGGCGCTTCATGTGAGGATCATGTCAACAGCTACTCGTGTGTCTGTCCCACGGGATTTTCTGGACAACGCTGTCAAACGGGTAAGTAGGTTGTCAAATAATTTTATCAACAGCACTGGTATTGCGTAATTTTATGATTTAACTTGTTGCAATATTTTACGTTTTCAGATGTGGACAATTGCGTCAATCAAACCTGTGAAAACGGTGGTTCATGTGTTGATGGTGTCAATAGTTACACCTGTGTCTGTCTGCCTGGATTTACTGGCAATCGCTGTGAAACTGGTAAGAATACTTAATGCTGGTTAACAAATCAGGCCCATAGCCAGGATTTTTTTTCAGGTACGCCAAAGTTGGATATTAATTGTCCGAGCAATTCGTCAGGTGATGTATAATTGTCCGAGCAATATATTCCTACAAAATTTCAGGTACGCCATGGCGTATTGGCGTACAGGTAGCTACGTGCCTGCAAATGAATGATTCTCGTAATAAGAAATCGTAGGTTTGTGTTCTGTTTCCTGTTTTTGAAACACGAGTCATTCTACTATAATTGGTATCACTACAATTTGACTGAGAGTTCTCTCAATCATTTGCTTGCCTTCTGTTCATTCGTACATGCTCATGTGGAGTTCATTGTAAAAGACATCTAGTTCTGTCTCATTGGTGCTTTTTAACCGGTGCATGTCTTGTATTTTTAGATGTGGATGACTGTCTTAACGGAACATGTAACAATGGCGGTTCTTGTGTTGATGGTGTCAATAGCTACACCTGTGTCTGTCTGGATGGCTTTACGGGCGACCATTGTGAAACTGGTAAGTATTTTCTTCTCCAATCTATATCGTGGTCTTTTCTTGATAGACAAAGAAAATGGTGGGGAGGAATCAAGTTTGTTAATGATTTGTACTTTCAGACGTGGATGACTGTCTCAACAGAACCTGTAACAATGGCGGTTCATGTGTTGATGGTGTCAATAGTTACACCTGTGTCTGTCCGGCGGGATTTACAGGAAATCGCTGTGAAACTGGTAAGAATATTTAATAGGACAATCACATGACGTTTGGAGGGCATGTAGTTTATTTGTGGCCCGAGTAGCATCATTTGCGCCCGAGCGCGAAGCGCAAGGGCGCAAATGATGCTACGAGGGACACAAATGAACTATATGACCGACAAAAGTCATGCGATTATCATTATTATCAATACACAAGGCCAAATCGTACAAATTCATTTAATAAGAAAAAAATGTTTAACAGAGATGTAGCATGAAACTATGGTATGGAAAGTTGTTGCTACAATACGATCAGCTAAACAAGAGCCAAATAAAATTCCTTTTTGTTAACAATAAAATGTCAAATATAATCTAGTTTTAAAAAGATTGGTAACAATGATTAGCAAAAAGACAGTTTATATTTAAAGAAATAATAGTCTTCCCGTTCACAGGCAATGGACTCAGCTGCAGGGCCGTTAATGCATTAACGGCCCGCTAGGAGTCATTTGCGGCCCGCAAAGCGCGTGTTTTCAAGAGTGCGGTTTTCAATTTGGCCGCGTATCTTGATAATAATGCTGCTTAACAAATAAATGATTCTCGTGAGAGAATCGTAGTTTTGTGTTATAATGTGTTTTCTTGAAACACGAGTTACCCATTATAAATGCTTTTCCAGTAATATTTAACTGTGTTTTCTCTCAATCATTTCCTTGCTTACTTTTTATCCGGCTATCATGTCCATGTGGACTAGTTTATTGTATAAGCGCAATTTGCAGTAACTGACGGCACCACTGTTATAAGGTTTGCAGTTTTATATTGTTGAGTTTTCTTAACCAGTACGTATTCTGTACTTTCAGATGTGGATGACTGTCTCAACAGAACCTGTAACAATGGCGGTTCATGTGTTGATGGTGTCAATAGTTACACCTGTGTCTGTCCGGCGGGATTTACAGGAAATCGCTGTGAAACTGGTAAGAATATTTAATGCTGGTTAACAAATGAATGATTCTCGTGACAGAATCGTAGTTTTGTGTTATAAAATGTTTTCTTGAAACACGAGTTACCCATTATAAATGCTTTTCCAGTATTATTTAACTGTGTTTTCTCTCAATCATTTCCTTGCTTACTTTTTATCCGGCTATCATGTCCATGTGGACTAGTCAATTGTATAAGCGCAATTTGCAGTAACTGACGGCACCACTGTTATAAGGTTTGCAGTTTTATATTGTTGAGTTTTCTTAACCAGTACGTATTCTGTACTTTCAGATGTGGATGACTGTCTCAACAGAACCTGTAACAATGGCGGTTCTTGTGTTGATGGTGTCAATAGCTACACCTGTGTCTGTCTGGATGGCTTTACGGACGATCATTGTGAAACTGGTAAGTATTGTAGTCTCCATTCCATGCCATGCCCATTTCTTGATGTATAAAGAAAATGGTGATAAATTAAAGAACAGTTTAAATAATGTGTTACAACTTTCATTTCATCGTTTTAAACTAAAACACACTTGAAAACAGTACAAACGACAATTACAAGCTCTGTAAGCCAATACATAAATCCAGATGTCAAGAGCTGACGTTGTAAGCTGAAAAAGCCTGAAAAAGGGCATCGAAATGTTGGTTTAGGACTACCCCTTGTAACTGTGTCGAGATCATGCTTGACCAACTGGTGGCCAGAACAACACCTTAAACCTGAAATGCTTGCAAACAAGGCAGCGCTTCGTAAATTGGAAATGGTGTTTTTTTACCCACGTTTGTGTTCTTCAATAGTTTTAATATTCAGCTCTTAATCTTTGATTAAAGACATTGACGATTGTGTTAACCATACCTGCATAAACGGCGCTTCATGTGAGGATCATGTCAACAGCTACTCGTGTGTCTGTCCCACGGGATTTTCTGGACAACGCTGTCAAACGGGTAAGTAGGTTGTCAAATAATTTTATCAACAGCACTGGTATTGCGTAATTTTATGATTTAACTTGTTGCATTATTTTACGTTTTCAGATGTGGACAATTGCGTCAATCAAACCTGTGAAAACGGTGGTTCATGTGTTGATGGTGTCAATAGTTACACCTGTGTCTGTCTGCCTGGATTTACTGGCAATCGCTGTGAAACTGGTAAGAATACTTAATGCTGGTTAACAAATCAGGCCCATAGCCACGATTTTTTTTCAGGTACGCCAAAGTTGGATATCAATTGTCCGAGCAATTCGTCAAGTGATGTATAATTGTCCGAGCAATATATTCCTACAAAATTTCAGGTACGCCATGGCGTATTGGCGTACAGGTAGCTACGTGCCTGCAAATGAATGATTCTCGTAATAAGAAATCGTAGGTTTGTGTTCTGTTTCCTGTTTTTGAAACACGAGTCATTCTACTATAATTGGTATCACTACAATTTGACTGAGAGTTCTCTCAATCATTTGCTTGCCTTCTGTTCATTCGTACATGCTCATGTGGAGTTCATTGTAAAAGACATCTAGTTCTGTCTCATTGGTGCTTTTTAACCGGTGCATGTCTTGTATTTTTAGATGTGGATGACTGTCTTAACGGAACATGTAACAATGGCGGTTCTTGTGTTGATGGTGTCAATAGCTACACCTGTGTCTGTCTGGATGGCTTTACGGGCGACCATTGTGAAACTGGTAAGTATTTTCTTCTCCAATCTATATCGTGGTCTTTTCTTGATAGACAAAGAAAATGGTGGGGAGGAATCAAGTTTGTTAATGATTTGTACTTTCAGACGTGGATGACTGTCTCAACAGAACCTGTAACAATGGCGGTTCATGTGTTGATGGTGTCAATAGTTACACCTGTGTCTGTCCGGCGGGATTTACAGGAAATCGCTGTGAAACTGGTAAGAATATTTAATAGGACAATCACATGACGTTTGGAGGGCATGTAGTTTATTTGTGGCCCGAGTAGCATCATTTGCGCCCGAGCGCGAAGCGCAAGGGCGCAAATGATGCTACGAGGGACACAAATGAACTATATGACCGACAAAAGTCATGCGATTATCATTATTATCAATACACAAGGCCAAATCGTACAAATTCATTTAATAAGAAAAAAATGTTTAACAGAGATGTAGCATGAAACTATGGTATGGAAAGTTGTTGCTACAATACGATCAGCTAAACAAGAGCCAAATAAAATTCCTTTTTGTTAACAATAAAATGTCAAATATAATCTAGTTTTAAAAAGATTGGTAACAATGATTAGCAAAAAGACAGTTTATATTTAAAGAAATAATAGTCTTCCCGTTCACAGGCAATGGACTCAGCTGCAGGGCCGTTAATGCATTAACGGCCCGCTAGGAGTCATTTGCGGCCCGCAAAGCGCGTGTTTTCAAGAGTGCGGTTTTCAATTTGGCCGCGTATCTTGATAATAATGCTGCTTAACAAATGAATGATTCTCGTGAGAGAATCGTAGTTTTGTGTTATAATATGTTTTCTTGAAACACGAGTTACCCATTATAAATGCTTTTCCAGTAATATTTAACTGTGTTTTCTCTCAATCATTTCCTTGCTTACTTTTTATCCGGCTATCATGTCCATGTGGACTAGTTTATTGTATAAGCGCAATTTGCAGTAACTGACGGCACCACTGTTATAAGGTTTGCAGTTTTATATTGTTGAGTTTTCTTAACCAGTACGTATTCTGTACTTTCAGATGTGGATGACTGTCTCAACAGAACCTGTAACAATGGCGGTTCATGTGTTGATGGTGTCAATAGTTACACCTGTGTCTGTCCGGCGGGATTTACAGGAAATCGCTGTGAAACTGGTAAGAATATTTAATGCTGGTTAACAAATGAATGATTCTCGTGACAGAATCGTAGTTTTGTGTTATAAAATGTTTTCTTGAAACACGAGTTACCCATTATAAATGCTTTTCCAGTATTATTTAACTGTGTTTTCTCTCAATCATTTCCTTGCTTACTTTTTATCCGGCTATCATGTCCATGTGGACTAGTCAATTGTATAAGCGCAATTTGCAGTAACTGACGGCACCACTGTTATAAGGTTTGCAGTTTTATATTGTTGAGTTTTCTTAACCAGTACGTATTCTGTACTTTCAGATGTGGATGACTGTCTCAACAGAACCTGTAACAATGGCGGTTCTTGTGTTGATGGTGTCAATAGCTACACCTGTGTCTGTCTGGATGGCTTTACGGACGATCATTGTGAAACTGGTAAGTATTGTAGTCTCCATTCCATGCCATGCCCATTTCTTGATGTATAAAGAAAATGGTGATAAATTAAAGAACAGTTTAAATAATGTGTTACAACTTTCATTTCATCGTTTTAAACTAAAACACACTTGAAAACAGTACAAACGACAATTACAAGCTCTGTAAGCCAATACATAAATCCAGATGTCAAGAGCTGACGTTGTAAGCTGAAAAAGCCTGAAAAAGGGCATCGAAATGTTGGTTTAGGACTACCCCTTGTAACTGTGTCGAGATCATGCTTGACCAACTGGTGGCCAGAACAACACCTTAAACCTGAAATGCTTGCAAACAAGGCAGCGCTTCGTAAATTGGAAATGGTGTTTTTTTACCCACGTTTGTGTTCTTCAATAGTTTTAATATTCAGCTCTTAATCTTTGATTAAAGACATTGACGATTGTGTTAACCATACCTGCATAAACGGCGCTTCATGTGAGGATCATGTCAACAGCTACTCGTGTGTCTGTCCCACGGGATTTTCTGGACAACGCTGTCAAACGGGTAAGTAGGTTGTCAAATAATTTTATCAACAGCACTGGTATTGCGTAATTTTATGATTTAACTTGTTGCATTATTTTACGTTTTCAGATGTGGACAATTGCGTCAATCAAACCTGTGAAAACGGTGGTTCATGTGTTGATGGTGTCAATAGTTACACCTGTGTCTGTCTGCCTGGATTTACTGGCAATCGCTGTGAAACTGGTAAGAATACTTAATGCTGGTTAACAAATCAGGCCCATAGCCACGATTTTTTTTCAGGTACGCCAAAGTTGGATATCAATTGTCCGAGCAATTCGTCAAGTGATGTATAATTGTCCGAGCAATATATTCCTACAAAATTTCAGGTACGCCATGGCGTATTGGCGTACAGGTAGCTACGTGCCTGCAAATGAATGATTCTCGTAATAAGAAATCGTAGGTTTGTGTTCTGTTTCCTGTTTTTGAAACACGAGTCATTCTACTATAATTGGTATCACTACAATTTGACTGAGAGTTCTCTCAATCATTTGCTTGCCTTCTGTTCATTCGTACATGCTCATGTGGAGTTCATTGTAAAAGACATCTAGTTCTGTCTCATTGGTGCTTTTTAACCGGTGCATGTCTTGTATTTTTAGATGTGGATGACTGTCTTAACGGAACATGTAACAATGGCGGTTCTTGTGTTGATGGTGTCAATAGCTACACCTGTGTCTGTCTGGATGGCTTTACGGGCGACCATTGTGAAACTGGTAAGTATTTTCTTCTCCAATCTATATCGTGGTCTTTTCTTGATAGACAAAGAAAATGGTGGGGAGGAATCAAGTTTGTTAATGATTTGTACTTTCAGACGTGGATGACTGTCTCAACAGAACCTGTAACAATGGCGGTTCATGTGTTGATGGTGTCAATAGTTACACCTGTGTCTGTCCGGCGGGATTTACAGGAAATCGCTGTGAAACTGGTAAGAATATTTAATAGGACAATCACATGACGTTTGGAGGGCATGTAGTTTATTTGTGGCCCGAGTAGCATCATTTGCGCCCGAGCGCGAAGCGCAAGGGCGCAAATGATGCTACGAGGGACACAAATGAACTATATGACCGACAAAAGTCATGCGATTATCATTATTATCAATACACAAGGCCAAATCGTACAAATTCATTTAATAAGAAAAAAATGTTTAACAGAGATGTAGCATGAAACTATGGTATGGAAAGTTGTTGCTACAATACGATCAGCTAAACAAGAGCCAAATAAAATTCCTTTTTGTTAACAATAAAATGTCAAATATAATCTAGTTTTAAAAAGATTGGTAACAATGATTAGCAAAAAGACAGTTTATATTTAAAGAAATAATAGTCTTCCCGTTCACAGGCAATGGACTCAGCTGCAGGGCCGTTAATGCATTAACGGCCCGCTAGGAGTCATTTGCGGCCCGCAAAGCGCGTGTTTTCAAGAGTGCGGTTTTCAATTTGGCCGCGTATCTTGATAATAATGCTGCTTAACAAATGAATGATTCTCGTGAGAGAATCGTAGTTTTGTGTTATAATATGTTTTCTTGAAACACGAGTTACCCATTATAAATGCTTTTCCAGTAATATTTAACTGTGTTTTCTCTCAATCATTTCCTTGCTTACTTTTTATCCGGCTATCATGTCCATGTGGACTAGTTTATTGTATAAGCGCAATTTGCAGTAACTGACGGCACCACTGTTATAAGGTTTGCAGTTTTATATTGTTGAGTTTTCTTAACCAGTACGTATTCTGTACTTTCAGATGTGGATGACTGTCTCAACAGAACCTGTAACAATGGCGGTTCATGTGTTGATGGTGTCAATAGTTACACCTGTGTCTGTCCGGCGGGATTTACAGGAAATCGCTGTGAAACTGGTAAGAATATTTAATGCTGGTTAACAAATGAATGATTCTCGTGACAGAATCGTAGTTTTGTGTTATAAAATGTTTTCTTGAAACACGAGTTACCCATTATAAATGCTTTTCCAGTATTATTTAACTGTGTTTTCTCTCAATCATTTCCTTGCTTACTTTTTATCCGGCTATCATGTCCATGTGGACTAGTCAATTGTATAAGCGCAATTTGCAGTAACTGACGGCACCACTGTTATAAGGTTTGCAGTTTTATATTGTTGAGTTTTCTTAACCAGTACGTATTCTGTACTTTCAGATGTGGATGACTGTCTCAACAGAACCTGTAACAATGGCGGTTCTTGTGTTGATGGTGTCAATAGCTACACCTGTGTCTGTCTGGATGGCTTTACGGACGATCATTGTGAAACTGGTAAGTATTGTAGTCTCCATTCCATGCCATGCCCATTTCTTGATGTATAAAGAAAATGGTGATAAATTAAAGAACAGTTTAAATAATGTGTTACAACTTTCATTTCATCGTTTTAAACTAAAACACACTTGAAAACAGTACAAACGACAATTACAAGCTCTGTAAGCCAATACATAAATCCAGATGTCAAGAGCTGACGTTGTAAGCTGAAAAAGCCTGAAAAAGGGCATCGAAATGTTGGTTTAGGACTACCCCTTGTAACTGTGTCGAGATCATGCTTGACCAACTGGTGGCCAGAACAACACCTTAAACCTGAAATGCTTGCAAACAAGGCAGCGCTTCGTAAATTGGAAATGGTGTTTTTTTACCCACGTTTGTGTTCTTCAATAGTTTTAATATTCAGCTCTTAATCTTTGATTAAAGACATTGACGATTGTGTTAACCATACCTGCATAAACGGCGCTTCATGTGAGGATCATGTCAACAGCTACTCGTGTGTCTGTCCCACGGGATTTTCTGGACAACGCTGTCAAACGGGTAAGTAGGTTGTCAAATAATTTTATCAACAGCACTGGTATTGCGTAATTTTATGATTTAACTTGTTGCAATATTTTACGTTTTCACATGTGGACAATTGCGTCAATCAAACCTGTGAAAACGGTGGTTCATGTGTTGATGGTGTCAATAGTTACACCTGTGTCTGTCTGCCTGGATTTACAGGCAATCGCTGTGAAACTGGTAAGAATACTTAATGCTGGTTAACAAATCAGGCCCATAGCCAGGATTTTTTTTCAGGTACGCCAAAAATGGATATTAATTGTCCGAGCAATTCGTCAGGTGATGTATAATTGTCCGGGCAATATATTCCTACAAAATTTCAGATACGCCATGGCGTATTGGCGTACAGGTAGCTACGTGCCTGCAAATGAATGATTCTCGTAATAAGAAATCGTAGGTTTGTGTTCTGTTTCCTGTTTTTGAAACACGAGTCATTCTACTATAATTGGTATCACTACAATTTGACTGAGAGTTCTCTCAATCATTTGCTTGCCTTCTGTTCATTCGTACATGCTCATGTGGAGTTCATTGTAAAAGACATCTAGTTCTGTCTCATTGGTGCTTTTTAACCGGTGCATGTCTTGTATTTTTAGATGTGGATGACTGTCTTAACGGAACATGTAACAATGGCGGTTCTTGTGTTGATGGTGTCAATAGCTACACCTGTGTCTGTCTGGATGGCTTTACGGGCGACCATTGTGAAACTGGTAAGTATTTTCTTCTCCAATCTATATCGTGGTCTTTTCTTGATAGACAAAGAAAATGGTGGGGAGGAATCAAGTTTGTTAATGATTTGTACTTTCAGACGTGGATGACTGTCTCAACAGAACCTGTAACAATGGCGGTTCATGTGTTGATGGTGTCAATAGTTACACCTGTGTCTGTCCGGCGGGACTTACAGGAAATCGCTGTGAAACTGGTAAGAATATTTAATGCTGGTTAACAAATGAATGATTCTCGTGACAGAATCGTAGTTTTGTGTTATAATATGTTTTCTTGAAACACGAGTTACCCATTATAAATGCTTTTCCAGTAATATTTAACTGAGTTTTCTCTCAATCATTTCCTTGCTTACTTTTTATCCGGCTATCATGTCCATGTGGACTAGTTTATTGTATAAGCGCAATTTGCAGTAACTGACGGCACCACTGTTATAAGGTTTGCAGTTTTATATTGTTGAGTTTTCTTAACCAGTACGTATTCTGTACTTTCAGATGTGGATGACTGTCTCAACAGAACCTGTAACAATGGCGGTTCATGTGTTGATGGTGTCAATAGTTACACCTGTGTCTGTCCGGCGGGATTTACAGGAAATCGCTGTGAAACTGGTAAGAATATTTAATGCTGGTTAACAAATGAATGATTCTCGTGACAGAATCGTAGTTTTGTGTTATAAAATGTTTTCTTAAACACGAGTTACCCATTATAAATGCTTTTCCAGTATTATTTAACTGTGTTTTCTCTCAATCATTTCCTTGCTTACTTTTTATCCGGCTATCATGTCCATGTGGACTAGTCAATTGTATAAGCGCAATTTGCAGTAACTGACGGCACCACTGTTATAAGGTTTGCAGTTTTATATTGTTGAGTTTTCTTAACCAGTACGTATTCTGTACTTTCAGATGTGGATGACTGTCTTAACAGAACCTGTAACAATGGCGGTTCTTGTGTTGATGGCGTCAATAGCTACACCTGTGTCTGTCTGGATGGCTTTACGGACGATCATTGTGAAACTGGTAAGTATTGTAGTCTCCATTCCATGCCATGCCCATTTCTTGATGTACAAAGAAAATGGTTATAAATGAATGAACAGTTTAATGTGTTACAACTTTCATTTCATCGTTTTAAACTAAAACACACTTGAAAACAGTACAAACGACAATTACAAGCTCTGTAAGCCAATACATAAATCCAGATGTCAAGAGCTGACGTTGTAAGCTGAAAACGCCTGAAAAAGGGCATCGAAATGTTGGTTTAGGACTACCCCTTGTAACTGTGTCGAGATCATGCTTGACCAACTGGTGGCCAGAACAAAACCCTAAAACGTGAAATGCTTGTAAAAAAGGCAGCGCTTCGTAAATTGGAAATGGTGTTTTTTTTACCCACGTTTGTGTTCTTCAATAGTTTTAATATTCAGCTCTTAATCTTTGATTAAAGACATTGACGATTGTGTTAACCATACCTGCATAAACGGCGCTTCATGTGAGGATCATGTCAACAGCTACTCGTGTGTCTGTCCCACGGGATTTTCTGGACAACGCTGTCAAACGGGTAAGTAGTTTGTGAAATAATTTATCAACAGCACTGGTATTGCGCAATTTTATGATTTAACTTGTTGCAATATTTTACGTTTTCAGATGTGGACAATTGCGTCAATCAAACCTGTGAAAACGGTGGTTCATGTGTTGATGGTGTCAATAGTTACACCTGTGTCTGTCTGCCTGGATTTACTGGCAATCGCTGTGAAACTGGTAAGAATACTTAATGCTGGTTAACAAATCAGGCCCATAGCCAGGATTTTTTTTCAGGTACGCCAAAGTTGGATATTAATTGTCCGAGCAATTCGTCAGGTGATGTATAATTGTCCGAGCAATATATTCCTACAAAATTTCAGGTACGCCATGGCGTATTGGCGTACAGGTAGCTACGTGCCTGCAAATGAATGATTCTCGTAATAAGAAATCGTAGGTTTGTGTTCTGTTTCCTGTTTTTGAAACACGAGTCATTCTACTATAATTGGTATCACTACAATTTGACTGAGAGTTCTCTCAATCATTTGCTTGCCTTCTGTTCATTCGTACATGCTCATGTGGAGTTCATTGTAAAAGACATCTAGTTCTGTCTCATTGGTGTTTTTTAACCGGTGCATGTCTTGTATTTTTAGATTTGGATGACTGTCTTAACGGAACATGTAACAATGGCGGTTCTTGTGTTGATGGTGTCAATAGCTACACCTGTGTCTGTCTGGATGGCTTTACGGGCGACCATTGTGAAACTGGTAAGTTTTGTCGTCTCCATTCCATGCCATGCCCTTTTCTTGATAGACAAATAAAATGGTGATGAAGTTATCAACGATTTGATGTATTATAAGTTCTAATTTAACGGTTTAAGCTAAAAGGTTATGACATGTCCAATACAAGGGTTTTCCCGCGCATGGCACTGACGACATGTGCCTTCATTGAGCTTTGATTGGTCTGTTAAACTAGGGTCCAAAATTAACTTTTTTATGCAGGCGCCAACTGGCGACTGGAATTTTTTTTTCAGTCGCAATATGGAAAAATGTGGTCGCCAAAAAGCGACAATAAACTTTTTCCTTTGTAGCGAAACACAAGCCACAATTTTTTGTCGCCAATTTTTCATTTAAGAATCAGATCGAAGAGAACGTGTTGGGGGCCGCAATGGCGATTTTTCCGCTAACGAATAAGATTAAATACAAACACGCTGATTATTTATACACCTACCACTGAAAAGCCACCACGAACGAATCAAATGCCGGCCAGATACGCAGTTTCGTGCGACTGCCAAATGTTTCAAGTCAACTTTATATCTTCTCTTGTCTCTACGTTTTGGAGAAGAAATGTACGCGACTGAAAAACTGCCGTTTGGTTCTTTGCTTTATGTTCAAAACGATCTTTACTTTAGCGTTCTGTCAAGGCGATCGACACATCGCTATGAAATAGTTAATCGCCCGCTGGCGACCGGTTGTGAAATTCTGGTCGCCAGTGCAAAATTTTTAGTCGCATTGGCGACTAGGAAAGCGCAATTTCGGACCCTGCAAACTGTGGTCATCTGTTGTGATTAGCTAGGTTACTTGCAATGATCACATGACTGATTTGCTTTTAGTACGGGCAGTTTAAAACTTCTTCACTATTGATGATTTTGAAAAAAAATGTTGATCAGAAGTAAAATAATTAATGGCAATTGGACTGAGTTGAGTCCAAATTGGTCTGTTATCATACGAGTGATAACAAAGTCGGACGACCGCGCAGCGGGAGTTCAATTTGTTTATCATGAGTATGATTGCAGACCGAATTGGACAACAGGAAGTCTTACTACCATCTTAAAAAAAGAAGAGAAGAGAAAAAGAAGAGCCAAATGCAAGTTATGAAAGAAAATATTGTTATTGTTCAAGGAAAAAAATCTTTATTTTAAAGAAAGCCCCAATTGAGGATTCTGTACACTGTTTCTATGGTGATTGAAACCAAGGTTGTGATTGGCTGACATCTTTGAAAGTGATTGGTTGATTTAAGCTACTACTTTGAATGTGATTGGCTTATTGAACTGTCCGATAAGAAACTATCCGATAACAAACTATCCGATAGCAACTTAAGGAAATTGTAATTTTTATGATTAATAGTGTTACCGCATGAGATACACTTAGTGGTGAGAAATCTTTCAATTTATTGCGAGTTATCACTGGTCATATAGTTTGCTTTTTCTGTTAAAAAGGGGAACACACGTGCACAATTGTGGCACTAGGACTCATTTTTTTTTTTCAAAAGTGAAAAGTCACATGCGAACAGAACGTAACAACATGAGAATATCATGTGATCTCCAAATATGGCATGAGCCAATGAAAGACAAATATGAACTGCATAGGTTATCATAATATTCTAACATTTTCAACAGTCAGTTTAAAACTGTTTTACTAGTAATAAAAATGAAAAAGTAAATAGCGTTGCTGATATATATACCGAAAGTGGTGAGAAACCCTTCTTAATGGAAAATACCTCTCTCGTTTAGACGAAACTGTGAAACCCACCGACCCCGATAACGAAGTAACCACAAGGACGACAACTTCAAAAAGGACCACAGAGGAGCAAAAGGGTAATTATGGCCTGGGTGATGTTAAGTGGCACTCTCTTTGAAGATACTTTATGAAACGAATATGTTGTTAGCAATAAAAAAAAATTTTAAAAGGTTGCTGGAGGGAACGTGTAACATCTTAAAGCCATTTCACTTAGAGAACAACAACAACAAAATGTTACGACAAATGTTCTTTCATATATTCTGGGGAAAGCAAACGTTCTTCACATTGACGGCACGACGATGAGCATAATCCTGACCTCGGTAGAGGAAAATCAGCGATTAAAAAATACGCGGAGACGACCGACTATAAAATCCATCCGAGAGACGCAGAAATTGTCGAATGCAGCATTACGGGCTGCAACAAGAGACTCTTCATAGGATCGTGGCACCCCTGCTGAGGAAACCAACGCGGTCAAGGAACGTCAGAGCGTTTTCGCGCGCTCATGCGCTTTTTTCCCTGTGCTTCATCATATGGAGGAAAGGGCAATTAAGTGCGGGTTTAACATTTCTAAGTCTTCTCCTGTTGTAATCAAACACATATTAACCGTAAAGCAGATCAGTTTAAAACTTTCGATTCCTTTGTCCCAGCAGCTGTCGTAATGGAGATTCGTATCAACATGGAGTTTAAGGAAGAGCTCCGAGATGAAAAGAGCGACTATTTCAAAAACTTTTCCTCTCTTCTGAAAAACGCGGTAAAGTAATGTCTTGCATTGACTGCATTTATTATGGTTGCCCCTGTTACAGATAACTCCGATTCTAAACTAACTTGTTCACATTACCTTTGGCAGATTTGGCAAGCATATTCTGCGGAAAACGTATTGGAAGATGTAGAACTGATATCTTTAAGGTAAAAATAATTATACCTGCATTTTCAAAGCCATCTAGGGCTAGTGTTCTAGATCATCCTGCCATCAGCCAAGAGTTGTCTGCTTTGAGCTATAATGTGGCCATGAAATATTCCACATTTAACCGAAATAAAATTGATGGCAGAAATTGTTGTTTTTCAAAATTTTTCCCCTTGATAAATGTATTTTCGAGTACTTAGTAGTCACTCATGACAGAGCCATTAACATTTTTGAGAGGAGTACTGATCTTTGAACAATTTTGCGCTACGATCAAAGCAACTTTCTATTTAGTTTTCTTTTACGTGTGTTGTATAAAACAAATAGATACATTTTGCTGTTCTGTCATAGATCGAAGAAAACGTCAAATTGTGGAACGAACATTTGTTACGCTGTTGATGTGCAATTTTTACTCGTACCATCTATTGACGACTAATTGTATTGGTTAAATAAAAATAGCTCTCGACCAACAAGAACGCAAGAAAGTCACCAAGGTTTCTATTTTTTGTATCAAATAGACCTGGTAGTATTATAGCAGATTTCAAGCTCATCTTTAACTTTGATGTGAATGAAGATGAAGGATTAGTGCCACTCAAGATGGCGGTGGCAGATGGAAAACTGGGAAGTTTGCCTGTGGATCCTAGTTCTTTGAAGCGAAAAATCAGTGATGAAGGTATCGAATTTTTCTGAAATTTTTCATTTGAAAACAACGGAGAAATCCACTAATGAAGGTATCGAATTTTTTGGAAAATTTGTTATTTTCTTTTTTTTTAAAAAAAAAAATGAAAAATATCAAATTTTCGTTGAATGGGTTTTTGATTCTAAGGGGAGGGAAATTTTCTACGATAGTTTGGTAAGGTTTTTTACAATTAAGTGGAAACAATCAGACTAAATTGTATAATTGTTTTGACATGTTTAAAATTGTTAAATAGATTGGAAAACCTACTTCTAAATCTATAAATATTCAAAAGCCTTATTACAGCAAGAGTGGGCCGTTCTTAAGATTCTATAAAACTCTTTTGAAAAACGTTAATTGATATTTTATTGCAATTAGTAATTTTGTCACTATATATATCACCTGTATTTTTGTGATGTTTATATCATGTATGATCCACATATTTGATTTTTTCGTTGAGTTTGCAGTTGTTTATTTATTAAGCTTCAGTTGTACAAACATTTTAACGGCCTTTTTGTTTTCTCGTGCTGTAGACGAGCCACCAGAGAAAAGAACCAATGTGCCGTTGATTATCGGTATTTCTTGTGGAGTTTTTTTTCTGGTTGCACTCGCTGCTGTGTGGTACGTTCGTCACCGTTTGAAAAATCCAAGCAAGAAAACAATTCCATTTTCCAGTGCAATGCCAAACGAGTACGACTCTCTAAATCCACAAAAGTACGAAATGAAGGTTGTGAAGAAAAAAGAACATATTGCTTTGATTGAAGAGAGATACTTCCCCAACAGCGCAATGGAGTAGACGTGACGCAACCTCCCCCGCCATTGGGATAGAAGTTCCTGTCTTAATTAATCATTAGTTCTTCATATCAGACTATAGAAATTATAGCAAAATAAGAGACGAGACGTAGATCTAGATACACTTAGCATGCACTTGTCGTATGAGAAATAAATGATTACGGCATATTGTCTCCGATTGCTCCACTTACGACACTTTCCTATAGTCACTCGTATAAAGGCTCAGTCGTGTACATAGGAAATACAGGCGTTCAAGCTGGTCTAAGGTGTACGACTTCGCGAATCGTTACATAGTTAGTATAGAAGCTGAAATTACTGCTCAATGTCGTGTCGTACGCTACAAATCATCTCAACTTGTTAAAGTACATATTTTGCCACCTTCGTAGTTGATTGCCTGTTCAGAAGCGGGCCTGCATTTAGAGCTTTAGCTATGGCCTTTACTGCCAGAGGCTGGTCACAGCCTTTAGGAATCATTATTCTTTTTCTTATCGACGCCGAACACATTTTACATTGGGAAGTAAACCTTTCATGAAACTGCCAGTGTCATTAAATAGAAGTAATAGTCACTTAAGTAATAGTCAACTTACAGCTATAAGCTGAATGACATGTAGGGAAATGTTATAACCACCCTCAGTTACAAAGTTACAGTTATTTTGTTATTTTTGTTATCTATACATGCTTCTTTGTGTGAGTATCAGTCATATTTTAGAAACGCTTCTAGTCCAAAACTAGGTGCAAATTTAGTTAGGTAAGAAATAAAAAGATTTTTGTCGCTTGTAGAAAGAGTACTACTGTTTTTATTTGTTGATAAAAATTTTGGTTGTATCTGATCTTAAAATCGGTAAAAAACGTATAAAACTGAATTTTCGGTAACTCTCTGTTACCTTCATCGGAGTTAAAAATTTTGGTTCAGTTTCTTGCATAATAAGTTTTTATACACCGCCGGTCTCTAGGGATGTTCCCAATGTTAAATAAACTTGCGGGAATTGCACATGCTCATTCCCACAGTTAATGTCCTGGATGGAATGTAGCGCTTCTAGGAATAGGCGTTGTTTCCTATTGTTGACATTTCTTTCTAAAATTTCTACATAATCCGGATGAATGTCATGGTCTGTTGTTTCCGCGTCAAATCTTATTGCGATTTCGTTATTTGATCTTGTGCCAGGCTTGTGCTCTGCGCCGCGCGAATTCCACGATCTTTTGCTCTCTCCCACATAGGCAAAATCACATGTTTTGCATTTGACTTTGCACACAATTCCCTTGATCTGATTTGTGGCGGGGCGGTCTTTTGGTTTCTTAAAGATACCCAATGTTTTAACAGGCTTGAAAGTGGTTCTTACGTTTTCTCTACTAAGCACACGTCGAACTCTCTCGAAACACCTTTTATGTAAGGGATTGAGGCGTAACCCTTTGGACTCTCTTGATTTTCTTGGTTTTCTGGCTGTATGGTTTCTTGAGCCGGAACAAGGCAACGATCGATGAAACTTTGGGGGTATCCGTTGACTTTAAGGTCACCGATTACTTGTTGTTTTTCGCTCTGTTTCCGTTCAGAGGTCGAGGGAAGATATTTGGCACGGTCCATTAGTGTCTTTACTACAGTTCGTTTGCTTTGCGCGGGACTATGCGACTCGAAGGCGAGATATTTGTTTGTGTGCGTGGGTTTCCTGTACACGCCCACTTGACCACTCGCAGATACCGTGTTACTTGTATCAAGGAAAGCTATGGTTTGGCCTTCCGCGACTGTAGTTGGCATTTCTATCGTGAATTGGATATGAGGGTTAATGAATTCAGGTGGCTGTGAAAAACTCTGATGCTTTCACTCTTTAGGCACGCATTAGAGTCGTCAACGTAGCGGCGCCACCAGCGCGGTTTTACTGGTGCAGAGGCTAAGGCCTTTTCCTCAATTTCTTCCATGACTAATTCGGCGATCACTGCGCTGACAGGCGATCCCATCGCACAGCCAAATACTTGGTGGTACTGAGTTCCTTCAGATGAAAAATAGCTGTTGTTAAGTACGAAGGAGAGTAGATCGAGAACTTGAGCTTGTGTCAAGCTTGTAAGGGCTTTCCATTCAGTTGTCTCACCAAGTTTCCGTTGAACAATATCTATCGCCAAATCTACTGGGATTGAAGTGAAGAGAGATACAACATCGAAGGACACAATTTGTTCGTCCTCGGCTACTACTTGGCTGCTTATAAAGTTTGTAAATTCTTTAGCGTTCTTGACAGGGAAGCCACTTTCGCTCTGGAGGGATTTTAAAATGGACGCCAAATACTTAGAAAGCTGGTATGTCGGACTGTCAATACAGCTGTTAATTGGTCTTAACGGAACTTGAGGCGTTGCTTCTTTTGGCAGAGTAGAGTGGTCTTCTTTGGGCTCCAGCTTTACCTTGTGTATCTTGGGGAGTCCGTAAAAGGCTGCTGGTGTAGACTCGGATGGCCTGAGTCTCCAGTACTCTGATTCTGTCAAATTGCCCTGCTTTTTGAGATCCAGAAGCTTCTTCTGAAGGGCTGACTCTGTTCTTGAGGTTGGATTTCGCCTTTTATCTGTGATCGGTTGGTATACATCCCTGTCTTGAAGCATTGCACGGATTTGGTTGTCATAATCCGTCTTGTTCATAACAACAGTACAGTTTCCTTTGTCGGCTTTTATAATCTTCCCTTGTTAAATTTTGTTGTCTCGGGGGGTGTGCTTGTTTTAGAGTGCTACAGATTTCACTTCGGATGATATTCTGACGTTGTTTTGGCAGGCCATCGATAGCTGATTCGACCGAAGCAAGAATTTCTTTTGTTGGTACACTACTCGGCGTAATGGCGAAATTAAGCCCTTTTCGAAGGAGTGATATTTCATTCTTGTCCAGTTCTCTGTTGGAAATGTTTACAACCCACTTTTTCTTAATTGTCTCTTCCTTTCGGTTTGATGGATTTGCTAGTTTCTTCTGATGTCTCCTCTCAACGTCCGCTTTAACGTCTTTGCAACGTTGCGCGACGACTTGAGTTAGAGTGTCGTAGAGCGTTTTCTCGATGCGATCTTCGATCTTCTGCCGAAGTGATTCCTGAGCTTTGTCCAGAACTATAAGTTTGTGATGACACTGGCTTATGAGCAGGCGTAGGTATTTCCAGCCGGTCTTGCGGGCTGTGTCCCAAGCTTTTGGATTGTTTATCGGTGGCTTTGATAACAGAAAACGTGGCAGGGAATCCCTTTCTTTGCTCTTATGTAGGTACTGCAGATGTTGTTTGTGGCGGACTTGTGCAAGTGAATTCTGTTCCAATTTTCTTACTAGAAGTTGCGTTTCAACGCCGTAGATGTTCTTGATTTCCTTGTAGATGCTATTAGGGCGATCAGTGTTTGACATAATAAACATTTTGGTTGTATCTTCGGTAAAAAACGTATAAAACTGAATTTTCGGTAACTCTCTGTTACCTTGATCAGAGTTAAAAATTTTTGGTTTTTTTTTTATTTGGTTCAATTCTTCGGCGTGAAAAAGCATTCATAATGTCTAGTATTGTATGAGAACGTCAAAGAGGTTAAGGTGGCTAACAGCGGCAGTTGCCATTATTTTCTTCAACATATTCTGTAAAAAGTTCCGAATGCAATTTCCCCCCGAAAGTAGTGACCTCAAAAGTAATTTCCGTCTTAAGCACGAAGTAATGGTTATGATAGATATGACAAGCGATACCACACTGATCCGAGGCTAGAGAAAATGAGTTGAGAACGTATCTTCCATACTGGGTTCTGTTACTATGATAAGGGAACAGAATCTATTTTTAGATCCGGAAACTTTTAACTGACCAGTGGCTGATGTCCTTGTCATCACGTCGTTGTAATTTCAATTCGCCATGTGTAAACCACGCAGCCATGGAACGAGATATAAATAGATTCTGGGCTAAAAGTAGATTCCGTTCCCTTATCATACCTGACGGGGTTATGTTCTCTTTCCTCATTTCCTCTTGTCCGAGGTTTATTTTAATGATTCTAATGATCTTTGACTATTCAGAGGACCATACATAACTCTTAAAGTAGATTATATTTGTTTTCAAAAAGTTTCCCCTTCGTCTCTGAATATCCGTTACATACGTAATAGGGATCATCAAACCTTTTTCTCTAGTAACAAACTTACCATCCGAAACTTCCAACCAGTTCTTTTCATATGCGTATTCACTCACATTTAAAAACGTAGGAACTCAAAAGCTAACTCGTGGAATGTGGTATTTGCGGTCAAGTGTGGTAGGGGCATGGGCGTGGTTAATAATGCAGGATACAAGGGACCGTTCATTTTTTACTAGGGAGGGGGGGGCTGGTGGGATTGGGGGTGTCATGCGAAAAAATTAGGGGAAAGGGGAGTCACGTGAAATATTTTAGCAATACTTTTATGTCATAATGTTTTAATCCGAAATTGACTTCTCTTTCTTTTGATTGGGAGGGGGGGAGTCATGTGAAAAAACTGGCAAGCTGAGGGGGGTCATGCAATTTTTAAATGGTGCTTTCCGAATCACACCAGCCCCCTCCCCCTCCCTCATAAAAAATGAACGCTCCCCAAGCTGGAAAAATAACCGAGGATCCAAAGCATCGGCGTTTGTTTATTGATTTCCGGCCCAGGTTACCAAGAATACCGCAAAGTTTCCTATGGATTGACGTCAGTTTTGAACAATGACTGGAGGCATTACGATGACGATGAAGAGTGTGTCATGTCTTGTGTCATGTTCCTACTTCTTCGACTGACTCTAAAATATTAAAAATGCACCGGAGTGTCTAGAAACATTTACAAAACCGTTCAGACTTGTTATTTGTTAGATGGTTGTATTCGAGTGGATGCGGAGAGAAATTAAATAGAAAACTGCATTTTGAAAACTTTATTTTTGCACTGTTTCCTGGTGAGAGAGCAGAAGAATGACACGCTCCAGTTCTCAGTTAAAAAACTGATTTACTCTACAACTTTTAACGAAATCACGGAACAGCACTTGGAACATAAATGAGGACATTACATGTCTCAACACAGCCGACAAAACGTTCAATAAGTATGATTTACAACAAATGAATACAAAATGGAACTGAACTGATTGTGCATGTATACAACCCTCTCAAACAATCACTGTGTCTTGCTTTGTACACTGAAATCTGGGTCGAAAAACGACAGTTAAGGGATACTGTTTAGCACCGGTGAAACCAATAATAATCAAAACGAAAAATACAAAGTCTGTTAACGATATCACAACAGTTAATAGCGATATTTGACTCATAATTCACTGGGCCATCCCTCAGTTCCAGAGACCAATTTCTTCAAAATGAGCTTGACTTTCGAGTTCCCGCTGTACTTTGTTGACTGAATAGCTAGTCAAGTCAGATGGGTTAACTTTACGAGGCATTTTACCTGGGCTTCCCTTCTTTCAATAGCGTATAACGCAAATTATAGTAATTGGTAGAACGAAAAGCACACCACACGAAACTCCTTTCACCAATGGAAGACTAAGCTGTTTATCCTCTTCATCTATAAAACGTTAAATATTTAAATATTAACGAATCTAATTTCCAACTTATCGCGGTAATAGATCTAATTTTCAGTGCTCCTAATTCCGTTTGTAAGGGGAAAATTACTTCAGATTCTTTCAATTACTCTCTCTTTTCTTCTTCTTTTATTTTAAGGGAAGTCCGATCAACGCTCAGGTTGCCCAGTTTCCCACTTCGAAATTCTTTTCTAAATGGTTCCAATGCTTCTTCTTCTTCCAAATTTGATTTGAATAATAGCTGGAATTTCTGCGATAATGCTGCCAGGTCTGAAAGATTCAAAAATTGAAAACAATTTTTTTCCTTCATAGCGGGGCTCCCGCGCGCGAAGCGCGCGTGGAGCAGAGCCCCATACTCATGGAATACGGTCAACCTCTTTTCGTTTGGTTGTCACGTGACTGACCGAGCGTACGTACGTACGTCCGTACGCGTCTACAGATTGTACGGGTAGGGTAGGGGAGACTATCAAAAGGAAGGGAGGGGTATCTCAGGCTTGTCTTGGCAAATCCACATCTTTTATATTGGACATTCACAATATGGTCAATTGACAGCTGTCAAAACGGGATAGCCACTGACCAGCATCACATGACCATATTGTGGGCTCATGTGTCAACTCATCGAGGTGACGTGATTTATTTGGAAGCTGTTCTGGTAGCCCGCATATTTTTGGCGGGAAATTGCGTTGACGACTGAAAAAGAAATTTTAAGTTCATTGTCTTTTTGAGACACAATATTACTACTCTACACTGTTAAAGTTTTACTAAAGGATAAACGAAACAATTTCTATTGCTATGTCAACAAACAATAGCAGAGAAAATATAATTTGCAGAACACAGGGTTCAGGTGAAGAGCAACGGGAAAGAGAGCAAGAATTAACTGAGGAAGAATGAGCGAAGTAGATCGCCAAAGAAGGCGCGCTCGGGAAAGAGAAAGGAGACGAAATTATAGCGAAGAACGCCGACAAGCAGAAAGAGTCCGTGCTCGAGAAAATAGACAAAATGTTAACGAAGAACGCCGAGAAGCGGAAAGATTCCGTGCTGTGGAAAACAGACAAAATTGTAGCGAAGAATGCCGAGAAGCGGAAAGACTTCGTGCTGTGGAAAACAGACAAAATTGTAGCGAAGAAAGCCGAGAAGTGGAAAGACTCCGTGCTGTGGAAAACAGACAAAATTGTAGCGAAGAAAGCCGAGAAGTGGAAAGACTCCGTGCCATGGACCACAAATTTGCATAAGTTTTGTCTGCATAATATTTGCTCACTGATGCGTGACTCAGCACTCGCACTTTCCACTTTCCCTTAAACTTGACACTTGACTTGGAAAACCGACTTCTAAACAAACCTTCTTCACAAAAATGATCTTCTGAATGCACTACTTTTGAATGAGAAGCAAACTGATGAAAGATTTCAAATTTTTATGTCCTTTAATCATATAAACATCTCCCCTGTCGACGGCTAAGAAATACTCCCGCGGGAATTTTCTCTTGGCGGCAAATTGCAGAATGTAGCGCTTTCACTGGCAGCTTTTCGCGTTGTCGACGTTGTCATTTAGTGTGTCGATTGAGAACTTTGGTTTCAACGCCGTTGTTTTCGTAAAAAATGTTCTTTTAAATTGTGAAATGTCTCAAATGTATGTTAGTCATTCACGTGTTGCGTTGGACCAGGTCTACTTATAGTTCACACAGTAGTAGAAAAAAGCGGATTCTGGGACAAAATCAAAAAAAAATAATAAAAAGTGGTTTCCGGGACAAAAAAAAAAAAAAAAAAAAAAAAAAAAGTTTCTGGAAAAAAAAAAGTTTCTGGAAAAAAAAAAGTTTCCGGAAAAAAAAGTTTACGGAAAAAAATATGATTTAAAAGAAAGAATAATAGTATACAATACAAAATGGAACAATTGAAAGATGTTGAATTAAAACAAATTGTGAGAGAATTGCATATACAGGGTAGAACTGGTATGCGAAAAGCGGAAAAAATAGCAGCATTAAGAGAAATGGGTATCAATACAATTGAGGATTTGGAAAATTACAGGCAAAGACAAATACAAAGATTTAATGAAGAACCACAAATGCTTGGTACACCGCCCGGTTCTCCTACACAAAGCCTAAGAAAAAATTATTTTTATTACTGTATTCATGGAAGGTATAAATATTACTGTAAAAAATGTGGTGGGTCTCAAATATGCGAACATGAACTATATAAACCAAACTGTAAAAAATGTGGAGGGTCTCAAATATGTGAACACAATAAGCAAAGATGTTTTTGTAAAAGGTGTGGGGGGTCTCAAATATGCAAACATAATAAACAAAAACAACAATGTAAAGAGTGTCATGGTTCTAAAATATGCAAACACAAAAGATTTAAGGATTATTGTAAAGAGTGTGACGGTAACCAGATATGCAAACATAAAAAAAATAAGGTGTTTTGTAAAGAGTGTGGGGGGTCTCAAATATGTGAACACGATAAAATTAAGTATGCTTGCAAAGAATGTGGTGGATCACAAATATGTGAGCATGATAGAATTAAGTATGTTTGTAAAGAATGTGGTGGATCACAAATATGTAAACACAATAAATATAAGTATAGATGTAAAGAATGCGGTGGATCGCAAATATGCGAACATAATAAACAAAAACAACAATGTAAAGAATGCGGTGGATCGCAAATATGCGAACATAATAAACAAAAAGCTTCTTGTAAGAAATGTAGAATAAAATTAAAAATGACTTATGATTGAAAGATTTAAAATATAAAATAAAAATGTGTGAAATTAAGTTTAAATATATCAACTACAATCGAAATTGGTATACTGATTTTATTGAATTAATTAAGAAAAATTTAACAAAAAAAATCGCAATGAATCGCGATTTATTGGATGAAGGCTTCATTTTGTTTGAATTTGGTTTTACTAATTTTTATGAATATAGTGAGCTTTGTTTTTTAGTTGATGTTGATAAAAGTTTACCAGATGATGAATTTGTTTCAGCGCTATTAAGTAAAGCTATTGATGATTTTGATGATAGTTTGGAAGAAAAGTATGGTGATTTTGTTCTTAATTCAATTCTTGTAAAAATGGCTATAAAAGTATAATTTTAAAACTCTAGCATTCACAACTAAGCTGTATTATGTTATATAACGCCTGTATGTGTTATATAACAAAAATTTATCTAAATCTTAAACTAAAAGTTATTGGAGAACCCTTAAGATCAAGTTTTTCCCATTCATTATCTAATATGGTTAAATCAAAGTGGTTTATTAGTTCATCATATTTTCGAACTGGAATTGTTGGATAATCCTTTGAGGGTATGTTTGCAAGTAGGTGTGATGGTGAGAGTTTCACAAGCTCTCCATATTTGGTTTTATTAATATATGAAGACTTATTATCCACTATACTACACATAAGTCTCAGCGGCTCCCTAATCTGTATATTTATGGGGTATAATTTACCAGGATTTATAACTTCAGCAACCCCTAAACCAATCGACAATCCTCTAGTAAGTCTAATTTTGAAGTTCTTATTTGAATATAGATAGTCAAAAGTATCAGTCTCAATTATTGTTATCTTTTCCGTATCAGGATCATTAAGAAAGACTGATTGAATATTACGAAGAGAATATGTGCCGGGTTGAATTATTATGAAGCCCTGATTCTTATCATTGTATAATATCTGTTTATCCTTGAAATTAATTAATCTTTTAGTTTTTATATTGCAATCCAGAAGCTGTATCTCACGAAGATTTTTCAGCGGAGGATCTAAATAAATCCTACTTTCTGATTCATACATGGTAATACTTAACATTTTGTTTTGATTACATCATATTAATCTTTAGATTGAGCTTTGCTCGGGCGGCTACGCCGTAATTTCTATAATCAAAACATTAACGAAATAAAAACCAAGCTAATGCACCACCAAAAACCATAAATACTATAAGATTATCTTGATGTTGAGATGATTTATTATTTTCTGTTTTAATTGCATCTGTTTGTGTTGTTTCTGATGGTTTTTTAGGTTTTGGTTTTGGTTTGTTTTCGGTTTTATGAGGTAATGAAACTTTTGAAGCTACTAAATTATGACTTATTCCAACTGTTTTTGTTTCAGTATTTAATGAATTATTTACACCAAAATTCATATCTTCAGTGGCCTTCATGAGTTTATTATTATAACCAACCACACTTTCTGTATTTATAATCATATTACTAGGCATCAACCAAACACCAGGCGCGATAGCTAAATCAAGTCGTAATTTAGTTTCATACACAGATTGTTGGTAATTTTTAATAGAATTAGAAATATCATTTTCTATAACAGAACTTTCAAATAAGGCTAAGAATTCTTGTTGAGTCTCTATCGCTCCACCACCATTACCATAAATCGAATTTCTAGTGTTTACTTGTGCCCCTAATATGCAGTATACAAAAGCTTCGGCGGATCGATTCAATCTACCAAGTCCAGCTTTAGTGAGCCCATGTCCGCTTGTTGGGATAAACCAAGCATATTTGAAATCGGCAAAGTCATCGTTACGGATAAATGAAATGAGATTACCCTTTTCTTTCTTACCACCTTCATCAGCGAATTTACCGCCTTCACCGGGCCATTGATCTGCTTCAACATCATAATTTCTTACAATATGTACATTTTGATATCCACCACCTTTTCCATGATAACCAGAACCATAATCAAGGAATATATCTCCTAATCCTGAATTTCTTCCACCTTTCCATCTAAAATCAGAATTATTACTAACCCCAAATTCAGCGCACAATCGTTGATAGGCAACTTTACTATATGGATTATTGTTTATAACAAAAGGTTGCTCATCAGGTAAGGGGAGACTCAATTCATATAATATTCGCCTTATTGTGAAATATATATGAAAATTAATGAAGCTACTAATTACTTTAGGATAATTTAAACTTTCAAAAGGACTTATCCCACAACCAGATGTTGAACACCATACTGCAAAGTTAAGCTGTTGAGGCCAATAATTCATATCAGGTGAATTTAACCATTTTCTACTCTGTTTTCCAAATTTGAATGTTACAACTTGATTGGTAAAAACATTACGCATTTTTGCCGTGAATTTCTTCGTATTTGAAACGTATATATCTAGAAAGGTTAGCATTTTTGTTTAATCAGTTGTAAAGTCATCAAAGTTAATAGCTGGTATTGAGTATGTTTGATTTGTAATGGATAAACTTTTTGGAAATGAACCAACCTTAACTTTATTTTCTAACCCTAAATCTTGCCATAATAATTTTTTTAAATTAATAGGAAGATAATCAGTCCACGTTTTTCCAGTAGGATCATCATTTGACATAACTGCTGTCCCATTAACTTTCCATTTAATATATCCTCCATATGAATCATTCACAAATGTAAATTTATCAAGGTTGGCGTTTGGGTACCTATTTTTGAAATCGTATAATAACATCTTATTCTTTGTGTTTCAGATAATCTGGTCTTTAGATTAAGAATAAGATGTAAATTATTAATCTTCACTAGTATTTCTAATATCCGACGGAAGGTGGGGAGGCCCTCTGGGCCGATCGCTGAATGCCTGCAAAAAAATTACAACCCACATCAGTTCTTTCATATGAAATTTTTAATGACCTGGATCGGGCGAAGCCCTCCCCGGCTATGCCGGATTGGTTAATTCTTTTAATAGATCTGCGCGAACTTCTCTCCTTATCTGAGACATGTTTAAGTTTTTTTCTGTATCTCTCCTAAATTTTTGTCGAACTTCTAGTTTTAGTTTTTGAAACTTTTCCAACTCTGCTAAAATTATAGAAAATTCTTGATCAGATATAACATTATCTTTCAAAGCTTTTGAAACCAAGTCGTTAATAGTGTTTAATTTTGCTTTTGCTAGAGAAACTGTCTGTTCATGTTTACTAACTTTATGAGAAAGTCGTTTAGAAGCAGCACCAAATCCAACCGATATTACCCCACAAATACCCCCCACAGCTCCTAATGGTATACCAACAAAAACACCAAAACCAGTAAGGGAGGTACCCAATCCACTTGCAGATAGGATAACTGAAAACACCCCACTACTAACACTTATTTTTGTAAATATACCTCTTGCTCTATTGTATTTTTTCCTAACATCCTCATAATGTTTAATTTCCTTCTCAAGATTTTGTAGTACTTCACATGATTTTTGTAGTCTGAAATTATTAGGATCACCATTCGTTGGTAATTGTGGATAAATCGAGCTTTGCTCGGGACCGGCTACGCCGTAAATTCTATTGTAGTCATCCATATTGTATTTTACTGATCAACATGATATCTTTAAATTTGTTACTTTCTCTTCTTTTTTATACTTTCCACAAAATATAGAATCACAGCCATTATCAACAACCATGCGTTCTTCCCCAAAAATCCAATAACCTCACCCGCTGTTTTGAAAAGAAAGCTTACAATCGCTCCAACCATTCCAGGTAATATTTCACCGAGTTTCTTACCAATAGCTTTAAAACCATTACCAACGCCCCTACCTAATGTGGATAGACCTCTAGAAAGATTAGAAACTATAACACCAATAACAACACCAACAGCACTTACAACTGCAAAGATTGTAAAACCGTACTTTTTGAAGATAGCCTTCACACGTTCTCGTAATGGTAGATTTTTAAGTATTTCTTCATTTTTACTCTCCAGATCAGATATTTGTTCTTGGTTGTAAATAATACTCTTTCTTGTTATTTCCCTAAATTTATCAACTTCAGCTTTTAATCTTTCATTACTACGTTCTAAAATTGTTAAATTTGACTGCCCCTTCTTATACTTATCTATTTCATCTTTGTATACATTCATTTCATTCAAAAGTTTCTCTTTCTGTATTTTTAATTCTATATTCTGTTTAACGGTTTGATCGAAAAGACTTTTATTTTCTGCTTTTTGTACTTGTTGTTTCTCAATGAATTGGCGCAGTTCTTTTTCTCTTTCTTCATATCGACTAATCTCCATAGGATATACTTTTGTGGTTGCTTCCAATCCTTGTACTGCATTAAGTAATTCAATATTTTGTTGATTAGCTTCCTCCAGCTGTGATAAAAGATTATTATTTTTTATAAGCATGGATTCATAATCAGCACCTAACGCTTTTATGATTGTTTTACCCGCCTTATCAAGTTTTATTACTCCATCTTTATCAATCAATATATGTCCTACAGCATTTTTCTGATTACTCAATTTAACCCTCAAATTACCCTCCTTATCCCATTCTGCTGTGAATGGAGAATCCAAAGGGTTAAAATCTGGAAATATACGTTTTATATGTTGTAGTGCATCTCTCCTTTCATCATATTTCTCACTAGGTAATTTTGGTCTAGCACCCTCCCTCTCATAATCCCTACCACCAAACGATGTTTCTGCCACCGCATCAGGGCTAATTACCCTAGTGGTGGATGATATTGAACCCATTTCAATAGTTTCACCACCTTCATCATCATAATCATCATCATCATTATAATCTTGGCTCAATAGTGGATTTTTTTCTTCTTCTTCCATGATTTTTTTATTAATCAGTAAGAAATCTTTAGACCTAAAAGTTATGTTTTTCGGCTACGCCGGTCTTTAGACTTTTTCAAAAATTATAAAAATTAATTATGAGTTAAATATATAAAATATAAAATAAAAATATGAACCCAAAAACCTTAACTCTTATGTATGAAAATAAAGAAAAAAAATCCACAAAGGATTTCTTTAATGAATTAAATAAAGATTTTTCTGTATGTGTTTCAGAAAATGAATATTTAACTCTTATTTCGCCATACGAGGATTTTGTATTTTTCGGATATAATATTCATTACTTATTAGAGGGTGAAAGACTTAGTAATAAAGGAGTAAGAGTTCATTCATTTGAAGCTGATATTGATTTAAATGAAAGAGATTATTTTGAAAGATTTATTAAATCAATTAATGGAAAAGAAATAAACGGAAATTTTGAAATATCCATTATTTCATTTGAAATTAGTGCAAATGTATCTATAGCAAATAGAAATGTGTTTGATCCAAAAATAAAAAAACATATAGAAAATGGAATATCTTCACAATTTTCAATCCACCCCACCCCACTAAAAGTTTTTTGATGAAACTATGGTATTTCATGCGCAAGATAAAAATGGGAAAATAGTGGAATCTGTTTATGTTATATAACTTTATTAATTGTGGTACTAAAAGTTATATAACAAAAGTAATGTTTTTATAATTTTGAAACTACATACCCCAACGCCAACATTCCTCCTCCCACATATACCATTTCACCCATCTTTTGATTACTACTTGGTTTATAATAATCAGAGAATTTTGGTTCATGTATTTGTTCATATAATTCGAAAGCTTCATCGGTATTCGAAATATTTTTTGAAGCTTGATATTTATCATCTTTTTTTTGTAATTTCCAATCAATTAGTTTCTCTCTTTTTTCCTGATATTCAGCATAATCTTTTTGATATTTTTCTAATGCCTTATCATGTCGTATTTTTTCTGTATCGGTTTTATCTCCTGAGATATATTTTGCAAGATATGATCCACCAACAAAGGCAGTTGCATTTAATACAGCTCCTCCAACCATCATTGCTATTGTTGCCATGTTTCTTCGCTTCGCTCAGGTCTATAAATCCTTAATTTGAGGTTCCTCCCTTTAGGTTGGTAAAATCTTTTGATCCTCTAAATATGTTTTTAGGTACATACTACCTGACAGTACAGCGACCCACTTAGCATAATTTGTAATACTTGAGGATGGGTCGTTCATAAATGATTCTTTCATTGCTTTTTTAGCTACATATCCAACTCCAGCTGCTAATCCGATAAGTACTGCAGAATCAGTAACAGTTTTCACAAGTTTGTTTTCGTTTGACATAATTTTTTACTGTATCAGTAAGAAACCTTTAGACCCCTTTAGGTTTTAAAATAAAATCAAATCATTCCAATTTTCGGAGCTGGAGGAGTAGAGATATTTGATTGTTGCTGGGTGAGTGGTTGTAGTATTTGAGGAACTTGCGTTAAATCAGGTATTCTGTTTTTATTATCCTCCTTTTCAGAGGAGCTGGTCCTGCGGATTTGTCGGTATCTCATAAACATATCAAATGCTGTAAAGCCTATTCCAACAATGGATAATACGGTTGTAAAAGATAGTTCTGGAAGCCATGCTTTCGCTGCGCGGGAGGGCTTTGCCCGATTTGATTCACTCTCTACATTTTCATTTTGCTCTTCTTCACGTTTCATTTGCTCAGCAGCTCGCATGGTCTCTCTAGCTAATGCTTCTTTTGCTTTTTTATTATATTCAGCTAATTTCTTACCTGCTGCTACTTTTTTAGGATCTTTCTCCCTCTTTTTAGAAGCATTACCTTCAGTTTTTTCTTTTGGTTGGTCTCTAGTAATTTGTTCAACAACTTCTTCAGACATTATTTTACATATCATTAAGAAATCTTTAGACCACTTGGGAATGATATGTAAATAAAATAATAGTATGCTTAGTAAACAGTATCATATCCGTTAGCATCTTTCTTAGTAGTCTGCTCAGTTTTGTTGGAATCCTCTTGTATTTTATGCTCAGTCGTACTTACAACTTGTTGATTTTTGTTGAATTTAACGTGTTTAGCAACCTGGAATAGTCCGCTAGCAAGTGCTGCCAATCTTCCTGCTTTCAATGCTAAGAGCCCTAAAATGTTTGTTAGTTCACGATTAACCAAATCATCATTCTTCAAATCATCACAAAGAGCTTCTATATCATCCACAGGAACCATGTAAGAAATAACTTTAGAAACTAATTGAAGAGATGAATCTACTAATCCACCACTAATTTTCTTACCTAATACTGCTTGGTATCGATTATAATATTTTTCTACATCTTTTACTGATAATTTTTTTACATCTCCCAAACTCATATCAACTCCTAAATATTCTTTTGTAGTGCCCAGGGATGCGAGAATAGCTAGTGATTCTTGTTTGATTTCAAGATCCTCACTTTGATCGATATCATTTTTTAACTCAGTTTTTTCTTCAATGTAATCTTCAATTTTTGACATTTTTAATACAACATTGATTCTTTTAGACCACTTCAGGGATCTCTAAATAACATTGAAATGGAAATCTTAAACATAAACATAGTCTAGAATATTTTTCTTTTTTCAACATTTCCACAAATTTTTTACATGTTTCAGAGTCTAAATCTGCTCCATAATCTTCGAAAAGCATCTTAATACCTTTCTGAGATGGATTATGGAATGAAACAACGCAGGCAACATTTTCACGGAATGGTTTTGCTATCGATGTTAATTGCTGAGTGAGAACCCACATTGATAATCCATGATGTCTTCCAGAAAATGCTAAATCTATAAACTTATTTGATCGCTTCTTAAGATCATTCGAAACAGCACAATCATCCAAAATTATCAGTGTATTTGTTCCGGAGAATAAAGTTTGACAATCAGTTAACAATTCATTAATCTCATCTATATTACTTGCATCAGGTGATAATACAAAGAAACGTTTATCTCCTCTAGCAAAATTATGATAGGTTTTATTTTTAGCATAAGTTGGACATATTAAAACAATGAATTCAAACAATTTTCGGAATGGCCCTCGGAGTTGATCTATGATGTACTTTGTTTTTCCACAATTTGTTGGGCCTGTTATAATACAATGAAAAGGAATTTTATCTCGTAATTCTTCCATCTTTTTAACTAATACATGATTGATCTTAAGTTTGAATTCATAACCTCCATTAACGCATCAGCCACAACAAACATGTAACAAGTCATAATACCAGAACCAATAGATATTCTTTTAATTTCTATTTTTATGCCGTCTTGTGCGTTGTTTAATGCCAGACCTCCTCCATGAATGCTATTATCTGGGTGAGTTCTCAAATCAATCCACAGAGCAAACTTATTACCATAAAAATCCTTTTCCTTTACTGACCATCGGGAGGAATCACTGAAACGTTTCTTTATTGACTCCCAAAGATCTGACGGTACCATTCCCTTTGAGTAGAAACGATTTGGCACGCCATTAACATCGATATTGATTGAGGTGATACCTGGATTGAAAAAATTCTCAGAGTCTCTGGCTCCTCCAACGTATGGTATCATAAACAAACATAATATCCCTGTAATTGACCTTCTAGGTAGATTAATATGCTGGTTTATAACACTATCAGTAGGTCTGGATATGGTGAAAGTTTTGTGTAGAGTAACATTCTCATAAAAGAATCCTTTACCAACCTGATAAGCTGCTTGTGCCTCACGAGCTAAGTATTCGCTTAATATACAAGAATATTCCAACTCAAGGTTTGTGATTTTGTAAGTTGGAGTCTTTGTTGTATCTGAATAAACAACAATATCGTGAACTGGGGCTAGCGTAATCTCAAATATTAGTTGATGATCTAACGCTTTTGGGTAGAAAACCCCATGATCATTGAGAATAGGATGATTTAGTGCGATGTGGTACTTGGTGTTATGTACTACTGCAAGTGCTACTTCTTTTGCGTCTGTGTCTACCTTATCACCCGCATTTGACCTTAGCTTCCTCATGTTTACAGAAGAAATACCTTGCCTTAATCTATCCTCACGTTCTTCATCTGATAAGAATAAGTCATGGTATGTTTGAAATACATCGTATCTTTGAGTATCCTGTAATGTTTCACCTCCAAAAAGAACCTTAAGTCTGGATACAAGGTTACTACCTACATTATTCACTAGGGTGTTATTTTCATGCCCCTCAACAGTCAATTTAAATACCAGATATACGCTTCCTGGTACAATCACTAAATTTTCAGAAAGTTTAGGAATATTTATGTATAGAGTTTCTCCAGGATTGGCTGATGATGGGTTAAGTGTAATTCTATTCAATGTAGATTCCGCTTTCAAACCTAGTGGTACTCTCGGAATCCTGTTTGGATTAATTTTTTCAGACGTCATATTGATTTATAAGATACTTTGGTTAATCTTTAAATGAGTTCAGACTTATCGAAAATATATTATTCAACTGAAGGATATTGGAAAGGATATTCTGCAATTACTAAATTAGCTAGTAAAGCGAAAGTAAGTGAAAATGTAGCAAAACAATGGTTAGAGAAACAAGCAATTTGGCAAATATATCTACCAGCTCCAAAGTATATTCCTAAACCGCACTGGAATGTGGATAAACCTAATCAGATTCACCAAGCAGATTTATTATTTTTACCGCATGATAGAGTTGGGAGAAAAACATATAAATATGCATTAGTTTTGGTTGATGTTGCCTCTAGATACAAAGATGCTGAACCATTAACCTCAAAAGAAAGTCGTGAGATATCTAAAGCTTTTGAAAAAATATATTCTAGAAAAATGAGATACCCTAAAACATTAATGGTTGATCCAGGAAAAGAATTTATGGGCGAAGTTTCCAAACTTATGAATTATCATAATGTAAAAATACAAAGAAGTGAAGCTGGAAATCATAGAGCCCAAGCATTTGTTGAAAGAGCAAACAGAATATTAGGAGAACGATTATTTAGTCATCAATATGCGCAAGAAATGATTAGTGATGAAAGGTCTAGAGTATGGGTAAAAAGATTACCAGATATTTTGAAAACTTTGAATAATACACCAACGAGAATAACAGGTAAAGAACCTGATAAGGCTATAAAACTTAAAGAGGTTGATATTGAACCTAAAAATTACCAACGCGAGGTGGGGTTTGATGAGATTAGATTACCTCCTAGTGTTAAAGTTAGATATTTATTATCTCCTGGGGAACTTGAAGGTGGTGAAAAAAGGCGAGCCACAGATCCTATTTGGAGTATAAAAATTTATTATCTTTCTAGGAGTGTGGTTTCATACAATCAACCAATTTTATATTATTTAGTAGATGGGCCTAGTAGGGGGTTTGTAAGGGAAGAATTACAGGTTATACCTTATGATACTGAGTTACCACCTAATTCTGTGTTGCAACGATAATGCCCGTATGCAAAAGTATTTATTCCATCTTCACAAATTATTCTCTTGTCATCATCGGCGGATAGTGCAATTTTATTAACAGTTTCGGTGTAAACATCATGCAAATGACTTCTGAATACATTCATCTGTCTCATTTGCGGCTTTTTATTGAATAAACAATTCTTGTAATTATCAAAGCTTATTGTCTTTTTTACTACTACCTTCTTCATTCCCTTACATTTCTTTTCTTCTTCACCTTCATCCATCCTGTATGAGTAAAGCTTAGCTCGCAGGCCCACAAATTCGGCTATCTGCTTACCGCCAGCCTCATCTTTAAACATATTGATAACTTTTTTATTCACACCAGTCTCGATTCCAGATGGATGATCTTTTGGGTAATTGCTGGTATCAAACATTTCTCTCACATCTGAACTAATATCTTTATAGAAATCTTCTGTTTCTATTTCATATGCAAGACTATCCGTATCTGTAAAAAGCAATTTAGCCATTTCACCGTATTTAGGTTTGATATAATTATAGTGAAATTTAAACATTGTTGTTTTACTTAGATCCAGAATGCACATGCCTAAATAAACAGGTTTATTGAATACTAACTTTGTTTTCTTCATGTGGATAGCTACAAGATTTTCACAAAAGATAGTACGATGATGATAGTTAGGTTTTGTTATTAATTTTTTCGCATCTTTTTGATTTGTAACTAATCTAATGTCAACCCTATTTCTAATGTTTTCCATGGTTTTACCACATACACAGTTATTCATTAACTTGAAGAAATCTTTTTCAAAGTCGTTATTCGCTTTTGATCTTAGATTGGTATTCAAGTCAATGTAGGGTTTTAACCAAGCAGACTCTTCAAATGAAATTCCCCTATGAATCTTTGTTATTTTTAATCCCAAACTTTCATAAAGTTTTAGTGTTTCATGATGAACAACATACTTTACCTTATTGTTTAGGTTTGGGATTAATTTCTCCACTTTATTAACTACAAGCCTTTCTGGAGCTAGAGGATAATCATTATGTAAATCATGTAGGTGATTTGGGTATTCCAAATCAACCTCTAATATACATGGTATATTTTTCCAGTCTGAAAGATCTTTATCAGACATCCATCTAAAATCATGAGTAGGTAGTGGGTTACTCATTCCTCCACCATATAAATTATTAGCGTCAAGATATTGTATATACTTTATTGGTAGTTTTGGATCATATTCACCCATGTATGGGTTGTTTGCTTTACCATATCTAGTAGATATCATAGATACACCACCCCTAATACCTTTCTCAATCATAAGCAACATGTCAACGTCGGTTAGCAACTCCAAATTCACTTTCGTTAACTTTAATACTGCATCCCAAGCTAGTCCCGGTGCTGTATAATACCAAGCAGGATCTAAACCATAATTCTTTTGGCAAACATCTCTAAAGTTCTCGAATACATCCGCTAAAAGTAGTACATCCGACTTTAGATATAGATCATGATATTCTCTCATTGTTTTCATATTGAAGGTTTTCCATACATTTTTAGCGTGTTTATAGTTATCTTCTGATATATCTTCATCGTTTAGTTTTGAGTAGAATTCATCCTTTGGTGGAAGTTTTGTTTCATTGAGTTTATCCAATCCATCGAACCAATCATAAGGAAATTCACCCTTTCTCAACAATAACTTTAATTCTTCACCTTTATAGAAATTATTTAAGTTTTTGAAAGATTCTTTTGGTAGATTAGTTACTAATTTTTCTAGACTTGTTGCCATAAATTTAAATGAATCAATGAATCTAATATCTCGCTTCACCTCAACCCGCTTACCTTCTTTATTTGTAAATGTATCAACCACAATATTTTTTGTGAAAGAAATATACTTTTCTTCATTATTTGGTATGCAGTTTATTTTACCTTTTGTTGATCCAAGATTTTTGATAAAAATATGCGCATCATATCCAGATAGGTTGTGAAATATTACTGGGAAGAACTTTGTAATCTTATAATTTATGTTACATTCATTATGAGCCGCTCCTCTATACTTTCCTGTGAGATGACAGTGATCTAATACCTTATCTTCTCCCAATTCATATTCACATATATGGCAGTGTGTAGCATTTTCATATTCTTTTTTATCCATTTCTGACATATTCTCCGCTTTTTTATGGTATTTTGTTTTATTATAAATTTTCTTAATATCTTGCTCTAAATTATCTACAAATATCTGGGGGATATCATCATCTAAGGATTTGGCAGTATATTTTACAAGCTTGGGCGGAAATAATTTATCATCAAAAGACTTTATGAGATAGCAAAATCCTGATGGTTTATGTTTCTGGTATTGTTTGGTAAAGCTTTTAGTTTCGTCTGGAGAGCAGGTATGTATTTTCTCTGTAAAGCTCTCAAAGTCTGCATATACAACAAATGGAACGCGCATTTTTCTATTAAAGTTATTAAATTTAATATACTTAGGATTTCCATCTTCATCTTTAGGCATATCAATCTTGACTTCTTCATTTGTTGCGCAATATTCAAGATGTTTTTCCAATGATTTTTCAGCCTGGAATGTGTTTAAACATCTATGGCAAAAATACATCTTAGATTTATGTTTACTAACTTTTGATGCTAACAATCTACTCATATCCTTTATCCAACAGTAGTGATTATTTTCACCTTCTGATATTAGAAGTAGGTTGATTATATAACCTTTTTGTTTTTTACTTATTCTTAGGGGGTATACATCACCTTTTTCATATCCGTATACATTAATAGTGTAGTAGGGGTTTTGTTTTTCAAACTTGTTAATTTGTTTTAGTGAGGTAGGGAATTCTATTCCCGACCAATCAAACTTTTCAGAATTTTCTCTCATTTGTTTGTTTAATCTTTCTGGATGAATTTTTTGTATGTAAGCGGCAGAGGTTACAGCCCACTTAAAACACTCATGATCATTCTCATTCTTGACATTAATAATTGCCTTCTTTTTTGCTAATATTGGTGGTAATTCAATATATGAACTTCCAACAAAAGGTTCGAAAGGGTCAATGTTGATATCAAAGTATTCAACTTGATCGAATTGCCATCCAGAACCTTTATTTTGAAATCTATCAATCAGTTCAAGTTGGTAATTTGTCATCATATTGAATAATTCAGATAAATCAGTTGATAAAGTAATCGTTTCTACTTTTGAATGAAAATAACCAAAGTTTTGATCAATCTTTCTTGTGGCGGGATTCTCTTTTTTAAACTTACACGTAAATATAAATTCCACCTTGATCGGTTTCTTTTTCTTTTTAATTAGATCAATAACTTTTGGTTTAATATGATTTAAAAACGCTTTAGGCCCATAACCTTTCTTTCCATTTATCCTATAAGTTTTCAAATAACCTCTTAATGCTGTTTGTTGTTCTTCTATATTGAATTGTTCATCCAATTCATCTCTAACACTATCAGATATATTTACATTTTTTCTAGGCTTGGGTTTTATTTGTTTGTTATTAGTAAGTTTTATAATATTTTCATTGGTTAAATCTGCAAGCTTTTTAGAAAACTCATCTTTATCCATAACCTTAAATGAATAATTTCCCCAATTAAAAGTTTTGTTTGATGACTTTTGTGGTGCTAGTTTCCTTTTTGTAATATTTTTTCTAGGGGTGGGTTTTAGCTTTATTGAATTTGGAGTAGAACCGGGTGGTGTGCCAGGTTGCGTTCTTGTTGGAGGAGAACCGGGTGGTGTGCCAGGTATTGGACTTTGTGTAGGAGAACCGGGCGGTGTACCAAGCATTTGTGGTTCTTCATTAAATCTTTGTATTTGTCTTTGCCTGTAATTTTCCAAATCCTCAATTGTATTGATACCCATTTCTCTTAATGCTGCTATTTTTTCCGCTTTTCGCATACCAGTTCTACCCTGTATATGCAATTCTCTCACAATTTGTTTTAATTCAACATCTTTCAATTGTTCCATTTTGTATTGTATACTATTATTCTTTCTTTTAAATCATATTTTTTTCCGTAAACTTTTTTTTCCGGAAACTTTTTTTTTTCCAGAAACTTTTTTTTTTCCAGAAACTTAATTTTTTTTTTTTTTTTTTTTTTTTTTGTCCCGGAAACCACTTTTTATTATTTTTTTTTGATTTTGTCCCAGAATCCGCTTTTTTCTACTACTCACACTTTTACGGTTATTTATTTCTTTTGTTAAGTAACGACAGCTGATTGTAGTGAATAAATGAAGGCAGTAATTTTTGTGGCTAGTGCCTCTAAGAGGCTCAAGCCACTATGCTATCGCCCTTGAAAGTGCGTGCGTGTGTGCGTAACTCGGTTTTTTTCGCTATAGTTCGCTTTCTACCGTTGGCCACCCGATCACTTTTCTCGGTATCTTTCGGATATATTCGCCGTATTACGTAATAACTGGATTCCTGTGTCGTAACGTCATGAACGAAGCCTCGTTACTCCTCCCCGCTGGCATAGCCCACCAATGTACTAACCCACCCCTCCTGGATGATCTCTTGCACACCCCTAACGCTTCCGGTAAAATACACTTCCGCTGAAATATATATTTTCAAAGCACTACAATTTATACCACCAAAAGGAAGTCTACTAGTACATGTGGGATGCAATTGCACTTGCCCCGACATGCGCAACATCTTCATTCCGAAGCATCCGTAGCAACGTTTGTTCGGATATTATTCGGAAAGACGTATGCTTCGACCAGTCCCCGTAAAGACTACGATCTTGCCATGCGGTCTTGTCCTGACTTCGCGTTCAAACAAAGCTTCCTTGAAGGTGAGTGCTATATTTTTAGTCATGACTACAGTATTTTACATCGAGAACCGGGCTCAACTTTCGATGCGTTTATGAAGTATTTGCTTTTAAAGGTTTTTGCAGGTTTTTTGAGAATTTAGGATGTTTGCGTGCAAAGAAAACAAATCAATTGTCGAAGCGTATTTTGTTCACTGCTCGTGTGGTTTATCCTACCAAATCCTGTCACTGTGTCCACGAAATGGCGGTCTGCAACTACCACCAAGGATTGTATTCCCTTTCAGGAACAATTAATCTCTTTGCTGAGAGCCAATGTTCCCACCAGGGATCTGTAATGCCCGTTCGCGGGTGCCAAACGACATCCTTTCGGGGAGCCATAATGATGCCCGTTCGCGGTTGCCAAAGAAATTCCCTTTGGGGAGCTATGAATTCCCTTCGGGGAGCGATAACTGAACTCTCTCGGGAGTGCCAAAACGAATGCTTCACTACATGTTTAACAAAACTCTTGGAGTGTTTGATGATTCAAAGCGTAAACCACTGTATAATTTCTTTATCAGAGACAATGGTTATAGGCAATTAGTTTCATGTCGTACAACAGATAGCAATTTAACAAATTGACGTCAGTTTTTTATGCGTCTGTCCTCTTATTGATGATAAATTGCGTCATAACATTGTCAAAGTGTTGTAGATCCACGAGCCGATAGGCGAGTGGATCTACAACAAACTTTGACAATGTTATGACGCAATTTATCATCAATAAGAGGACAGACGCATAAAAAACTGACGTCAATTTGTTTTTTACAATAACAAAACGTGAAAAAGGTCAAATGAAGACTTAAATGAAAAGAAAACGCAAGTAAACAGCAAGTAAACTCGAAAAATGCTGAATTTTATTTAAATTGACGCAATCAGGGCGCAACTATTCTCAATAACTTTTCTCGCCTTCTCATTGGCTTGTGACAACACGTAATACAATTTGATTGGGTAAAAATCTGACTGTTTGACAGCTCACTTATCACGCGAAATACCTTGCATAAATTAACATTTTATGTGTCTGTACTCTTATTGATGATAAAAATTAGCCAATCAGCGCGCGAGAATTCGCTCAGTTATTGTAAAAACTTGTATTGATCATATATAGACCAACTTACCAGAATCACAAGCAACATCTCAAGTTTTCGAGACATATTTTTCAGACCATAAAGCAATATGTGCTTTGTTGAACTGCTTTTGGTAAAATGTAGTTGATAAAGATTTCATGATAATGTTTGTTTTTGTTTTTTGAAATTGCACTTAATTCTCATTAAATTATGAAACACTTTATGACTGATACTTACTGTTACTCTTTTACATTTTTGTTTCAGAGGTAAACATCCATGGCTACATCCATTCTCTAAGTCCAGTTAAGACTTCACATAAGTCTAAAACACCATACTTTGACTGCCTAGTTCAAACCCGTGAAGATGACAAAGTACATGCAGTCTAGCTGTTATGATTTACAGAAAAGAGCAAACATGCAACAGGCCTTTCATAATAGATCACCAGTTAAAATCTCAGCTGCGAAAAGACTACCAAAAACAAGTTTCTCCTCTGACAACGAAGATTGATACAAGATAACCAAGAAATCAAAAGTGATACCATCATCATCCACAGATTATGACTGCAATGACCAATTCACATCAACACTCCTTACAGTCAGTGAAGCCCTGCAAGCAGACCTTTATAAAGCTATTGATGTTCTTGCTAAAGTCATGACCAAAGATGAAAAAAATTAAGTGATAATGAAACAGGGAAAGGGACTCATTTAAAGCACTTGCATCATTGCTGACACTAAGGATAGTATAGAGCTAGTTCTATGGGAAGACCATATCTCCAATGTTGATTGTGGAAAAACATGCCTATTCAAAGCAGTAAGAGTAAGAGTGTTTAATGATACAATATACGTAGGCACCAACGAGAGAACTGTTATTGAACCAAATCTATCATCATACATCATTAAAGATAACATACTTGAGGGACAATGCATTGCAGCACTTATCAAAAAGTCCACTTCATGCTTTGTATGTAACGCATCTATAGAATTAGAGCCAGATGAAAAGACTGATACAGTAACATGCCAATCGTGTCAAATGACAATACTATCATCACATCTAAATGTCTGCATGTTAATTGTCAAAACTGCAAATGGAAAAAAAAGAAACCTACACCTGTTTTAACAACACAATCCAGAGTTTTTTGGCTTCCATTGGTAGACTAGAAGCTGTAGATGATATACCGATTAAAGATCTTCAGAACCTTATCGTACACTCGGGGCCAAAACACATGATTGTTGACAATGCCAACAAAAAGATTGACCAATTTCTTCTGTAGGCCACTCGTGTTATATTACACTTACTGTAAATACAAAACAAAATAATCTTTGATAATGCCAGCATTGGACTGCAAACACCAAAACCATGAAATAATACTAACCAAATAGGGTGGATGCACTAAATCTGTGGAACAAATATTGCTAGTTACTACTCTAAATAGTGTCGATTAAACAATAGAACACAAAGGAATTAGTATAATTTAGTGCTATCTTGTAGTATTTTTGTTTCACTGATTAAGTGTATTCCCTCTAGTGTAAAATACCATTGAATAGTGTTGATTATCAAATAGAATATCAAATAGATTATCAAATAGTTCACCAGCACTAAGTATTATTTAATTAGTTAAATGTTTCATGCTTTTAGAATGCCATCACTAAAGCATCATATAGTCAATTTTAATTAAAAATAGTACTAAGTACTTCTGAATTATGCTAATTCCTTTGTTTTCTATTTTCTAATGAATGCTATTTAGCACTCTTCAGTAAATTCTTTTTCATGCTTTTAGTGTTTGTGCTTTAGTGTTTGCAATCTATTAGACAGCACGTTGTTAATAGTTTCTCCTGTTTGTATTTTATTTTGTATGTTTACATTCTTATCGTTTGAAATTTTCTATAGTACTGATGAAAAAGTTACATGGTTGCGTTTAAATCTTTAGGATTGAAATGTTTACCTAACTGACAAAATAAAGTTATTCATCATAACAAAAGATTGCATTGATGTTAGACTTTGATGTTTGATGTGATCTGTCAAACATAAATAGCATGAAAAATTGCTTAATTATGCTTATTATTTTTTATATGGTCTAATTGATACTATATAGTACTAATTACACAATAGAGTAGTTGAATGGAGGGCATTATAGTTGCCTGCGGAAACTGGATGTTCTGAAAAACAAATAGTCGCCCAAGAACACATTGTAGTTTTGAGAAACATCCAGTTTCCAAGGACAACTATCACAGCTTATAATTCAACAACAAATTTTCCTCCGCTCTCATAATGTGAGAATCGACCGCATGATGCAGTGATAGTAACCTCTGCACCTGGCATTTTCGGGTCATGTGGTCAACTCTCGACCAATGAAGGCGGAGGAAACTTTGTTGTTGAATTATCACTAGTGAATTTTGTTTAAAATTATTACCTGTATGACAGTGTTTCAGTTACCAAACTGTCTGCACTAATAATTATGGTTTGCTCAATGAGAACTTGAATGATGTTCATGTTCACGCAAATATTGGTCAAATGTCTGAGTACCCAAAATTCCCTTCAGTCTTAGGTCTAATGATGTAGCCATTTTCAACCTGAAGTTTTTCAATTACGGTAGCTGTATTGTCAATATAACAACAATAAGCATATTGAAGCTATTTCAAATGCATATACAATTGTGCTCCAATAAATCAAATATTGGCTTTGTCCTTGCAAGCACTAGCCACATGCAGTCATTGACTGCGTATTTTTTAAACTTACAATGTAATTAAGAAAAGAATAATAATTATTTTTTCATTCTCGTGAAAAATGTTTTTCGGGCTGGTAGATGTTGGTTACAGCTTGCCCGAAGGGCAATCTGTAAAATTAATTTTCTTTGCACCCTGCTTAGAGTAAACATTTATTTTACCGAGGTGTTCGTTTTAACACGAAAATGACAAGAGTTGTGTCCTGCATTTCCCAGTAGCGTGCACAAATCTTTTAAATACATTTACGCAAATAGAATGGTTAATTTCATCAGGAATAGAATACAGTACATTGATAATTTGTGTTTTTTGTAGAATATACTCCATGACTTTGTAGGTAGAAAGACCGTACTAATGGCAGACGAAAGTTTAGACAAAAATCATAGCAAGCTAACCGACCTCGACACTTAACTATAGTTAAAAACGTTTGTGAATTCCTTCGCAATATTTTAGAATGCTTTTACCGTTTAAAGTGAAATGAAAGTACTAACGGGAGCCCCGCTTTTAGGCTTGGCTAAATCTATATATTATATATGAATGAATGCTTGAAAAAATTCGAACAGTACGTCGAGGCGACTGTGCGAACAAAACGGCGAAATAAACTTAATTTCATTGTGGTAATTACCATCATATCGGCATCATCGTCATCGACGTCGTTGCTATCAACATCTTCATTATCATCATTACAAAAATCATCATTATCATCATCATCATCATTATCACTAAGAATTCGCTGCGTTTACTCGTGAGATCCTTAATACTCGATAGGAATTTTTCTCTCTTCGCGCGGCCATATAAGAATTTCTCGCCCAAAAAACTATTATTTAAGTCATCAAAATACCAAGCCATATTACATTAATCTTTACCGAATAAACCTTAATTATACTTCGCGTATTTTACTAGTAATATCTGTAGCTTTCAGCACCTTCTTTATTCAATGAAACAAGCAACTAATTAAGTGCTGCAAAATCAACAGAAGAATTTACTTTTCAAGCGTTTCCAGTTTTTAGCGATCATTTCCTTCTTACCTGAATGACAGAATTTACACTTCTTTCAACTTATCGCTTTCGAAGTATTTTTTCCAGATCTTAAACATAAAAGGGATGCAAAGGTTTAGCACGTTTACGTAAAGAAAAAAAACTGCGAATGATTTGAGCTTTAATTTTTCTTGTTAAGTTCATAGAAATCCTACCAATTGACTTGAACGAAACGAGGTATTTTCAACATTTGGTTTGCTAATACCGAGGACGATTTTTAAATGATTTTCGTCATAAGCCCATATTCGCGAGCGTGCAAGATGAACCAAATCCCAAGCTGCCATTGGCTACTCGTGTGGGCAAGATGAACCAAATCTCAAGCTGCCATTGGCTACTCGTGTGGGCAAGATGAACCAAATCCCATGCTGCCATTGGCTACTCGTGTGGGCAAGATGAACCAAATCCCAAGCTGCCATTGGCTACTCGTGTGGGCTAGATGAACCAAATCCTATCTTGCTAGCACGTTCCCACGAGAAACGTTTTTGTTATTTTGGGTCACGTGGTGTCAAATAGCTGGACGGGTATCAGGCGATATACCCCTGCCGCGTGCATATTTGCCTTGAAATTTTTCAGTTGCAACAAAACATTAAGTCAGTCTCTGTTAAGTTTTTTTTCAATAAACTCGTTTTGTACAATCCAGTGACACTGTAATTAAGTAGCTAGTCGCAATTGTAGCACAGATAATCAACAAAATAAGCTGCTGGTGTTTTTGGCCTGGAGGTGAGCAACAGTTACGAACTCTTGGACAATCAAATTCTTGAAAATCTCCCCAATGAAATGTGTCAATATACAGTTTGTACTCACACTGACCGACGACCATAAACTCATAATTTAATGCAGTTGTGAGGGATCTCCTATATTATTAATTGGAGGACGAAAATTTTGGATGTCGATTTCTTGGTTATCTATTTCTCTTTTTTTCAATTTTTTCATTCTAATTTTTCTTGTTTCCGAACGTTCCCTTTCTCTTAGCCGCCGCGGTTTCGTGAAGAAGGCGTAGCTCTGTTTGTCAGCTCTCGATCATAAAGTAAAACATTACATTTTTTTATAACAAGTAAAATGCTCCAATTGTCTGAAGATGTGTGAGCTGTACGGAAAGACAAACGCGCAAAGCATCATGGAAGATAGGGAGCCGTCAAAAAAATAGAGAAGTAACATATGACAAAATAATGAACGAAAATCTGCTAGAGAAGAAACGTTGTCGCTTATTTTATTTATTTATTTTTTTTTTTTTTTGGAAAAATCATCATTTTGACAAATCCTCTGCAACTCAAGAAGTTTGTATGTTATAACAGCCTCGTACTCCCTCCTTGATTGCCTCTGCCCAAATAGATAAAAGCGATTATAAAATTATCATTCTTAGGCTTCATTCACTTAGCTAGTTTTTGGTTTGCTCTCTATCTTTATCAGCAGAGCGAGCGAATTTTGCATCTTTAAAATTTTATTTTTAATAGTTTTATTTTCTTAAGTCTTGTTTCATTTGCATCGGCAAATTATGGTCGCATTATTTGATGCGGCGTTTGCAACTTTGTTAGTCAATGTTATGAGCCGATTTGAATATGCAGCAACACAAGGAATAAAATAAATAAAATTTAATTTCACTGCGTAAAATGCTCTTTGATGGTTCTTGTATTCCTTTAATCTTGTTTAGGAGGCAGGTGAATTTATTTCACCACTGACAATAATTTAACAGTGTCAGCGCCTTTTGCACAACATCGGTTTACCACAGCGCCTGACAACAATAGTAACTTCCCCATGGCTGAAAACATTTCTCTTGCTCGGAATATCATTGGCTACTCAACGATAACATGAAGATCATTATAAATGCAAGGCCCAGTAATTGTTATTTCATCTTTTCGTATAATCCTCGCGCGCGATCTGTTATTCCCTCTTCGTTTATTTTCCTCCGTTTACAAAATGGTGTTTAAGCTGCAAATATGGTGTTTCGAGTGAGCATGAGTTATGGCTCAATCTGAAACGGTTCCTTCATTTTCTTCACTTCAAAAATACACACGAAAACGTCAGATTTACGCGAAGAATGGTTTTTATCTGGCGATCGATTCGAACGGAGAAGTCATGAGCTCAAAGGATGGAAGCTGTTTGTTGGGTAAGCATAGCTTCAAATTTTTATCTTTTTTGATTAGTGTCTTATTCAAACCTGTAGTTTCATAGCCGTTCTTACCAAAATAAGCAGAACTTATTCTGGAAGAAGCTCTTCACAATGTGAATCTGCGTTGAGCTTCTGCTTGTAAAAGCAAAGTTTACGATTGGATTCAGCTAACGCTTGGTGCTGACAAATCGTTGCTAAGAATATTCTTTTCGAAATGTTCCGTCGACAAGCATTTGAAGAGGAAGAAAAATTTTGTTGAGGTTCTTGATCATACTCTACATGAATATGGTTTTCATCTTCCCGGTTACGGGAAATATTCTTTTCATGTCAGTCACTATCAATTAAGTTGCTTGCAGGCTTAACCAAAACTGCTGCGTTTTGGAAAATATAAAACGTTTTACCTGCGGCCTCGGGAAGCATTCTAAAGACCTCTGTCATAGTTCTTTACCTTACGGACCTCCTAGCTGCAAATAACATTTATCTGCTTCCAAACGAATGATGCCAGCTACTTATTTACTCAGTGATCCTTAATTTATCAACACGGGTTTATTTAGCTGCGAGATATGCTATTATACGTTATGCTCGTTGCCAAGAAATTTAAGACGACTACAGGGTAAAGAATAATTGATAAAAGCTTGAAATTCTTATAAGAAGTTATTTGGAAAAGCTATAGACAATTGACAAGGTGTAATTTCCTGCATTTTTGCTGTATAATAATTTACGTTATGCGGTGAACACTAAAGAAGCTTTGAGTAATTTTTTGTAGTGCTTAGATTCAGTTTATTTCACGTTGCACGCTTATCATGGGTTTTCGTTAACATTCAGAGTACTTTAAAATACTGTGTATAGTAATTAACGTATGAGTGAGTCAAATATACAGTCGAACCTCGCTATCTTGAACTATCAAGGGAAACGAAAAGTGGATCGAGTTAGCTGGAGTTCGAGATAACCGATGTTAAATGACTGAAAGAACAATCCAAGTTAAATGCGTTTGAGTTAGAGATAGCGTCGAGTTCGAGATAACTGAGTTCGAGATAGTGAGGTTCGACTGTAATTGCACCCTATTGTCACTTTATGTCAGCGGTTCTACAGTTCCTGTCAATTGGACCGGATCTCATAGCCATTTGGGGTCTCAAAGCTAAGAAGTATTTAGCAGTGGATGAAGAAGGCAACATTTTTACCACGGTACGTTTCGTGTGGCAGAGTCTGTTTCTTCTGTGTCAGTATTCCTCGTATAAGCTACTGAGCAGTCCTGTACTGTGTGTTTTACTGTACAGTCGGTGGTTCTAACTTTTGCATCAGTCTGTGGATCAAACCATGCAGTGTGACCATTCTTTGGAAAGCTAATGAACAGTACTGTACTGTGGTACTGTTTGTTTTACGATACAGTGTGGTTCTAACTTTTTCATCTGTGAATCAAGCTATGCCGTGTGACCATTCTTTGGAAAGCTACTGAACAGTACTGTACTGTGGTACTGTTTGTTTTACTATACAGTGTGGTTCTAACTTTTTCATCAGTTCTGTGGATCAAACCATGCAGTGTGACCATTGTTTGTAATCTGTTGAAGAGCAGTAGCTTTCTTGGGGCATGTGTTAAACTAAAACTGACTGCTATTAGGTCGCCATCCTTTTTACTCATTCATTTGACAAGCACATCTTTCCTACTTCTTTTTTCCAAGGAAGTTGAGAGAAAAGAATGCGTCTTTCGAGAATTTTTTGGCAAAAACTTTTTCAACCTGTTTCGCACTTGCCACTCGGACACAGACGGCAAAGGATGGTATCTCTCAGTAGACGATAAAGGAAAAGTGAGCGCGGAAAAAGTAAATTACAGCGATGAACCGCGACTTCACTTCATCGTTAAGATCATCAAAGACGATGAATGCAATGACGAGAAAGAAACCGAAGCGACGGGAAACCGTGATTCAGATAACCCAAAAATCAGTGCGAGACGTGATAAGAGAACAAGAAAAGACTTCGGACTCCCCACATCTGAAATTGTTTGGTTAACCCACCACTTTGACTATGAAGGATTCTACTCAGACAGCACACCCAGTCCTCCAAGCTCCTCGTGCATTTCGGGCAGTTCGGCATCAACAGGAGAGTGGACTGGATCGGGTGATAATTCTACCGTGGTTTAGCCTAGTACTTCTTACGCTGGGATTTCAGATGAATTTAACAACCTCTTCCCACTTAAGCTTCAGTTTACCGCCGTCCCTAAGTTACGTTATGTTTGTCCACCTTCTGGCCAAACTATCGGCTGTGTTATTATCCTATGAAAAGCAAGTGAATAGTACTTTCAAGAGAAGACGTTAATGTATGATACACGTGTAGAGAACTGGGGCAAGAAGCGGGCATAACGTCACGCGGGCAAACTCTTTTCTAAGATAGCGGATTTCTAAGCGAGATGTCTTAAGTTAAAATAGTTATGGTGTGGCAGAATGCGCACAAATTGAACATCTAACACAAGCAAGATTCATGTTCCTTTATTGATTTCTTAAATTGTTCTGTTTTTAGTGTCTGTCTTCGGTAGAAAGACTTGAGCCCAGAATGGAGCGGGCAGTAACGTTTTGTTACTCCTGCAATCACGAAAAGGAGAGCTCAGTTAAATCAAAAAGTATATATATATATATATATGTGTGTGTGTGTGTGTGTGTGTGTGTACTTCGCTCTACGTTCACGTATTGAGCACTGTTTTACGATTAATCAACTTTTATAATTACAATTTATGTGTGTGTGTATGTACATATACATACATATACATACATATATACATATATCTGTACATTAAATTCCATAACGAGTGGGCAACCACGAAACAGGCTTGTAGGGATAAACGTGTAGTTTGTTTGTGTGTTTTTTTCTCCCGCAACAACTATATCTGTATGTATGTATGTACGTACGTACGTACGTATGTAGGTATGTGTGTATGTGTGTGTGTATGTGTGTATGTGTGTGTGTATGTGTGTATGTATGTATGTATATATATAATTCAAAAGTGTCAATACTTGGTGTAGGACGAATTCGAATTAACCTTAACATATAATTAACAATTAATAAATACGCTGGCTGGAAATTAGCCAAATTAATCGTCTTTCATAACAATACTGATGTCGTGAAAAGTTCTGATTTTCCATTAAAGCCAGTATATAATGACAGCGCTGTCACACTATGCCGGCATAGTTTAATTTGACTTGTTGCGTTTAGAAAACTCGCTGCAGCGTTACTAAAAGTAATGCCATAGGCAATGAGTAAGCAAAGAATTTCCTTCTGCAAGGTATGTTACTCTTTGCAATTTTTCACAGAACCTATAACGGAAAAACTGTAACACCAGCTTCATGCCCTCTAAAAGGAACTTAAATAGCGTTTATCCAAGTTTGAAAAGAAAAGCTTAAGATCGTGGGGCTTATTCTGAGCTAAACTGAGTCTCAGGGCCTTTAAAATAACGAATAGTCGCTACCCTACGATACAGTCAAACGTGAGAGATTTGTGTTGCTTACCTGATACAATATCCACGACTTTTCTCCACTTTGGCGTAAAAAACGCTGTACCATGATCGTCCAGTTTCATAGTCACCTTGCTTTTTCCAGGACAGCTCGGCATTACACCACGCGTCATCAGAATCACATTCTCTTTCGCTTCTTATTCTGAATCAGAGAAATTTCAAAACAAAGTAATGTCTATCTTGTTTGGTTTTTGCAATGTCAAAAAGCGAGGCGATTGGTTAAGGAATCCCGTGCTGCCTTTCTCAGCCAATCAGGAGTAAAACGTTTAGTGCTGACGACATTTATTTGTGTCGAATTTTGCTTCGCTCATTTTTTAGTGCAAATTTGTTGTGATTGGATAGAGAAATAACTTTGATTTTGGTTTTATAATAGTGAACTGCAGAATACTCTACATGCTCGTATGACGTATCCCTTAGTATATGTATATTACATGTCGCGCGAAGATATAGATTTAGTGTAACAGCTACAACCCTTGGATATGAGCAAACGCACGCTCTGATTGGTTCCCTACTCACAGGCTATCAGCTCGTATACCAAGAGTAGGGAAAAAGACCATGGCTGGAAGATTTGATGATTTAGATGAGGAGAATTTAGATGAGATAATGTATATAATGGTTAAAAAAACTTAATCTTGTGTTGGATGTCCTGTGCATGTATTGGGTGCCCTGTGTAATACAGGCGAAGTGATTTGAGTTTAATGTTTCTCTGTGGTTGATGCACCTTCAGCCTCCCCATCCCCCATTCCAGGCGGCATCGCTTTTATTACATCGGTCTCACTTTATCGCACTCAACGCCTTAAGTCCCAGTAGTGACCAGTATCCAGTTTCTCATTACAATATTCACTGTTCATCAGCCACTCATGTTATGAGAATAACGAAAATGATTACCAAGGAAGACTTGTATTGATATCTAAACAAGGTCTCCTCACTAGTACCATTAAAAATATATGAGAACAGTTAGGAATAAATGAATATTGATATTTGAGCTTAAAGGGTTAAAAGGTGGTTAAGAAAGGGCTTCATAAAGAGGGTACGTTCTGGGGGTCCACATTTTGTACTGTCACAATCCAGGAAAACTACCTTCTACCTACGTACCAACGTTCTATCTAATCCTTTGCTACAAATCCACAAAGGCTTTTTAGTGCAATGTCAGAACTATTATTCAATGCTTTTTTCTAAACGATTCGAGGTCCACGTATCGTTCGTCAGGCCATCAACAACTATATTATAATTATATTGTAGTACTGACGATATTCACTACAGACTCAGAAAGCATTATAGCTTTATGAAGCGATCTGTCCACCCGACAACCAACCATCAAAAAGAGCTACACACTGTTAGGAGGCGATGGGAACAAATCTTACTGAATTATCTTAGCGTGTCAATTTTTTTCCTCGCAACCGCTGTAAACAGTCATTGAAGCATTCATTCTATCAAAAACTTTTAGGACTTTTCTGTTATCGAGCTTTGATTTATATATTTTTAACTGGCTGGCCAGTACCAACTACTTTATTTATGATCTTTTAAAATTTACTTGACTTGTAAGCGAGTTTAAGTTCATGATCTGAAGCTATAGCTTTTCTATTGAACAATGAGCAGCAAATATTTAAAGGTGTATCGCTAAATTCCTTTCAAGCTACTTCTTTGATTCCAGGCTTACCAGCGTTCACTTACTCGTGGGACATATTTTGATGGTTCACTTTATGAAACAATGATTATTTGATACAAATCGCAATGTTTGTACAGATATCGCCTGAATCTTTTTAAATTCAATAATCCATTCAGTCATAACTTAATTATAAAGATATACACATTTTTCTGCAGAATTGAGTTATATACAATACTTGACGTCATGGGTTGTCCAATTAAATGCATTCTCTTAAGACTGGTTGGACCAATCGTTTCTTCCTTTTCAGCTTTTGCTTTGTGGTTTTCTCAATGAACTGGCTGCTACAAAATTTATTACTTGAAACCCTTTTGTTCCAAATGTGGATGTACGAAACGAAATCATGATATACGTGATAAGAGCCAGTTCGCGAAAGACAATTTTATATTCTTAACAATTCGGCTACCACTGAACTCGATTTGTTTTTAAGTATATAGACCATTTAACTCAGAAAACAAGGTCGAGTGGTGTACTTGTCTAAGTACAAACCATCTAGCATACAACTTTCAATTTTATACGAACATCAATTGATTTTTAGTTTAAAGCGTATTGTTTGCTTCCGCAAGCGCAGGCGTTTTCGCTACTTGCTATATATATCTATCACAGAATAGACACTGAGCACGTTAGCCAATCAGATTTTCAGGATTCGTGATAGAATACGGGTTGGTGTTTACTAATAATCTTTATATATGTGTTTAGATGTAAGTCTGAGAATCATTCTGAATCAAAACTTTAGCAGTTTTATTGCCATTATTGTTGTTTGGGACTCAAGGGTCGTACAGATAAGCTGTTTCTAGAGTCTTTTCCATCATTTTCCAAATGATTTCTCCAGTTGTACGATCGCACCGCTGAACCAGTGTAGAATGAGAGTAGAAAACAGCCCGACAGTAGTGGTTACAGCTCTGGAATTCAGCCTTTACCAGGTAGCGAGGAATGCGATTCACATCTTCGTCTATAGCCCATGTCCACGGACAGAATGAAGTTCCTTCCCTAGTCCCAGCGAGCAGTCTTACATGGGCGTTGATTTGCGTAAGGTTAAACTGGTTTACAGCCTGTTTGATCTTGACAAACAAGTAATGTTGGTGAAAGTGGTCGTATTTTTGCGCAGGCGTCATCTGCTGACCAGGTCTCGAGGTACAGCCGTGATAACTTAGGACTGATATTGTAGCAACAAATAGGATCACCAATATCAACAGAAACTGAAAAAAATAGTAAAATAAAATAATAAATAAAATAAAGCGTGAAAAGAAAAAGAAAAGAAAAAACGTTTCTTAAAAAATATACATTGAGATTTTTTGAACATGACCCAGTATCGTTAAAAAATCAGTCGACCCCATCGCCTGAAGAAGACTAGCAGTATAAGCAGTCGAAAAGTCGCGATCAACATCCAGTGACTACATTGTGTGACAAAAGAAGAATTCATATTATCATCAAATTTTCCACGATGAACAACAACCCATTCGTTAACATTGACCTTATCGTTTCTCTAAGATTTGTATAACCACTGTTTTTAAGTTATCTCCTACATCAATGTGAGCCAATTAATTTATTCATGACCTAACACAAGGGAGCCTTTGATTACGATGATACTGTGTTACTGTTCATAGTTCATAAATAAGCCCCCAGCTTCTATATAGGCTTCCTTGTCATTACCAATTTAAACATTGGTAGTCGTTTGCCTTAAAGTTGTTATAAATTTCTAGTGTATTGTGTCATTATTATTTTTTCTTTTCTTTTGTAGTTAATGGCAAAAATAAATGAATACTGTTTCACTGTACAGTGTATTTGTGCCCGGTCAATTCGATGCTCCTGTGAATTAAGCCATGTGGTGAGTATTCATTGCAAAGCTACAGAACCCAGCAGCAGTCATGTCATGGCTACCATGGAAAACTTTGTTTGGGTAGTTCTACTTTTTCGTTCAGATCGGATTATGTTCTGCCATGAAGCGTAACTAAACAGCACTTTTCCCTTTAATTTCTTCATATACACGTTTCAATATTTTTCAGCCGCATCAGGCTTCCGTACAAAACTGATGGTACTCTAACTACCAGTTTTGAGCCTAAGTGAGAGACTTTTTATCGATAATCACAGCTTACCTTCATCGTGTCTACAGTTTACGCCTCTCTAGACTGTGAAAGTCTATTGCCTCCTCTAGATCTTCTTGCTGGTAATTGTACTTTTGTCTTGGCTGTTCTTCTTGCTAATTTATGTACATTTTGCTGCTCATATTTATAGAGGTCACTTCATAAAAATTTTTGGGTTGTGCCCAACTCATTTTCAATGTCCCTTATGCGTCTTTTTTGTACAAAAATTAAGATCCACAATCTTAAAAAGTGACATAATACGCTAAAATTCGCTATAAAAGAAATCACAGTACCATTCGATAGCTGGTGTTTTCGTTTCCCCATTCTTTTCATTCCAATAATTTTTCTGCTCTTATATTCGAGTTGCATCCGGATTTAAGACACCAGGTGTTCAACCAACGTGCTGCATTTCTCAGTTTTTGAACAGTTCCTTTTTCTGAAGCAATGGGAGTGGAACCACTCCTTCCCTGGACTTAATGAATCCTTACAATATCCTCATTCATAGGAAAATCACAAAACACGACATTGATTGTTTTAATTATTCGTAATGTTACAAATTAATGATGCATTTTTCCACCTTTGAGAAATTTATTCTGGTTGTCAATAGCACTTATAGGCTGTGGCTACTAATAAAGGAAAAATAAAAAGGAAGTTTGGAAAGGTATTGCTTCTCCCACGCAATGCCACTGTCACTGAACCGAACAAGGAACTTGAGAATCCTTCCGTGGGAGTAAATATTTTCAACATTAACTATTCGTTAAATTAGTGAATAAAAAATTATTTCCCGTTCATTTCGTCCCAATGCTCTTGGCATTCTTTGTGAGTCAGAGCTCGAAATTATTTTTTGAGGGGGGTTAATAGGGGTATGTAAATCCGCAGATCCGCCTTAATTTAATAACCAAATCCGTAGGTCCGTTAAAAAAAATTGTTAAATCATATCCGAATCCGTTTGCTACTTGACACGGGGATTTGAGAAAAACGTACCTTGAGCTTTTGTGTGTTAGCGAAACAAGTTTTAAAAAAATCGTTATCGCGCTTTTTATAGGATCTTAACTAAAAGAGAACTAAAAGATCTGCCTTTACTTGGCAGCGAAATTTATTTTATTGGATGAAATCGTCGCCTTTGGTGCCTTCATTGTAAAATAATGTAACGCATTCTATTATATTGTTGACAATTCCATTACCGATCATAACCTATTGAACACGAACAGATAACTGAGTGAAACCCGCGTACCGTCTAACAGCATGGTTGGCATGTACCACGCGGCTCGTTCAAAGATCTGCGAAAAGTGCCTTATAAACGTACTTACAATGGGCTTGGTCAAAGATCAAATTCAGAGGTAATCCTTCAGATCACTTGCCACTCGGTGAATAGACCACTTTCATAAATGGCGGCCGATTTAATATTCTATTGTATGTATGCTAATTAGACGTACTAGCCTCATTTTGGAACAAAAATTGTATTGAATTTTGCACATCCGAGCGAGGCCAGTAAGGCTCATTACCATGAAAACAAATGAATTTTTTTGTTTCACCGCCATTATGAAAGAGGTCAATAACTGAACAAGGACAGCACCAAGGAAGGCAAAGAAGACGTATGACCCATTAGTGGGGTTGGTGGGGGGGGGGGGGTGTTATACTCTCATAAATTTCGGAAAGGTGTGTGCAGCAAAGGGTCTCAAACCCTGACCCTATTTAAGGATGAAGCAAACGAAAACTGATGCCCTATTTAAGGCCCAAACCCGAAAAATGACACCCTATTCAAGGGTATTCAAACAAAAACCAAAAATAGCTTGAACGGGTCAACTTTATTTCGTTTCTGTAAGATTACTGGAAGTTAGCATCAAGCATAGTATAGTAGACTAGATGATACAGTTTAGGCACCCTATCCTGCTAAAGATCCGGGCCGGGAACACTATGCCAACATGGGCAAATAGATACCCTATTTAAGGATTGAGAACCTCAAAAACCATACCCTATCCCGCGGCACATACCTATATAGACTATATAGCCTTAACGAAAAGAAAAAAAAACAACATTAACGTACACACACACAAAAAAAAAAACAAAGAAAACATTTCTGACGATCGCTGAGATCCATGATCCGAACTTTATCACAAGCAAAATCCAAAATCCGTGCCCAAAAAATCGATGAAACCCGCAAACCGCTGCAATTGCAGGATCCGCAAATCCGTTAATATTTTGCTCTGAATCCGAAATATGGGATACAAATACAATTATACTGTCAGGATCCGCTGGTCCATTGGTCTATTCACCCCCCACTTTTTTGACTTGAGAACTTGATTTACCCACGAACAGGCACTTTTTTATTGGTTTGAACACCACGCGCGAGACACGAAGACGAGAGACATGGTGGGGCGCCTCCTCGCATGTCTGAGGTTCGATTTTTGGGCAAAATGGGCTTCCAGGAAAATTGAGTTAGATTTAAGAAACCATTTGTCTTTAAGAAGGAAATGCTTTTGATATGAATTGAAGACTACCCTATTTGTACTGGGAAATTCTATTGAAATATCTCTCTAAGGTGCCAAGTGTTTTTTTTTTCTTTCGCTAGCTGTTGTCAGTTGGTCTTTACAGGAGATAATACATCCAGTCGGCCCAGCAAAGGAGAATTCATTTTAAGTTACACAGGGCTGGTTTGAATTGAACCCTGACTTAGTTTAGACATCCTTCTATAATGGAGGACAAAGACAATTTTAAGGCGACATTGTAGCATTACTAAACAGACTCTGAAGAGGCCCAGGAAATGGATAACCAAACATTTCAAAGCTACTCCGATAAATCTGTCCCAACTGCACTATCCAGTCAAGCGGAACCTGGGAATAGTACTGCAACAGCTCAGTCTTTGTTTTAGAATAGCGAATACGCGGGAATTTCACCAAGTTGTGAACGTCTGCTTTCTTTAATATAACTTCTGCATCTTCGGCGAGATTCTCGTAGCGTCCTATATAGTTGTACTGTACGCTGCACGGTCGGCATTGATCGTCATATGTGTTCCAGTGCCAGTTCAATCCTTCTTGGACGCCATCTTTGATGAGGTACTCTATGAATTCTGGGAAGCTGACGTCATCTCCGGTCTTCAGCGCTCGCTGTGTAGCGTTTGGACGAAACCTTCTTATGATGTTTCTACCGTATGTGTCGAGCATATGCCGATCGATAGCTCGAGTTAAGACGAACTTATCCTTGTAGGCCGACAGCAGTCGTTCAAACGGCTCACGAACGAACATAAACTTGAAGGATTTTCTTAGATGGTCGCATATATTTTCTGCCCTGTAGTGTTCTAAGTTCGTCCGCAGCTGTCTCTTTTGCAGACGGATATTTTGCAGCAAACTGCGCCACTGCCGACTTGCAACTTTCGGGACCATGCAAAACACGATCTTCGGTGACTCGATCACTTGGAAGCGGTAAAGTCGTGGGAGTCCGAGTCTATGATCGTTTGTTCGGCAGTACCCAGTTAACCTCGCCTGCGTCTGGTTTTGCATCGCTTCTGTGTCAGCTCCTAAATTTCTCGCCTGAAATGAATTTCCAGCAGAGTCACTTGAAGGGAATGATCGTACGCTATTATAAGAAGTGAACAAAAATTGGGAAGGTGACGTTATCTGTGGAACACATAAAAATAACTCTTTCTTTACCATGGTTTCACTTGCCGTTATGCCTTCAGGTCTCCATGATGGGCTGCTCACAGGTCTTTTTTGTGGTAGAACTAAATGACAAGAAACAAACATATACCTCACCCCTAAGCAAAAGGATGCCAGATGAAATTTAGTTCTACGATAACACAGCAGGGAATTTTCTAATTAAGGCTCGCGCCACTTCTACCTCAGTCGATGTAACCTCGTCGTAAGTCATGTGATGAGCTGAGCCAATCTCGTTCTCAGAGCCTGCTTCCACATTCCCAATCGCTGATCAAAGGGAACAGACTCCTGGGAACGAGGTTGTCTATGAGTCCTGGGATGCGCAGAGGTTGATGCGCACAGTACTCTTGCTAATTTCGTATTCCTATTTGTTCGCCATCACTCTAATCTTTGTTACACAATAAAGCTGTTCTCAAGTTCAATTTATATATAACAAAACGTGCGATGGTGGCATTTCTCCAACCTAAGCACTCCATACCGTTTTAAGAGATCATGGCGGATGAAATGTGTATTTCATCAGAAATATGAGGACGTTTAAACGTTCTTGATGACCATTTGCCCACCTCTTAAGACTACGCTTGTAAAGCACTAGAAATCGGTATATTGCGTTTATATGTGAAGACATTATTTCTCATATTTTCCTCTAGAATGGTGCATTAAAATATTTCAAACTTTTACTTCATGCAACTTTCAGGTCGTCAACGCCTTCAGGAATTGAATGAACTCAAACAAATAAAAATAAGAATAATGAAAATGGAAATTTAAAGATAAAACGCAAGTTTAGGAATATTAGACGCGCTTAAGATATTTGAACGGAAACGTACCCAGCTCGATCTTTGACATCGCTCTCTTACACTGTGTATTTCCCTACCTCTTTTTTCTACCTTTTATTGGCTATGTCGCATTTAAATGCGAACAGATACGAATCAGAAGCAAAAATTAGACAAATATAATACCTTGTTGAGCCCGTTTGCCGCCGTGAAATATGGCCGCCGTTTTAGGCAAAGTGAATGCGTTCGGTAAAAAGCAAAAGACGACAACTCGTAGAGGAAACCAGCGGATTGCCGTCATGGTTCGGCAGGGGACAAATTGATCTCACTGAGGCGCCAGGAGATAAAATAATTACAAGGCATGCAACGTAATGAAAATCAACTGTGGAAAAGAAATTTACGTGGAAAATATTCCTTAACGTAAAACAAGATGATTTGCAAATAAAAGAGCTTGAGTCAGAATTAAAATAGCGACAGCGGTTTTTTTGCGTCTTACAGAAATAATTGGTTTGAGACCACTAACTCTAATTCCACAGGTAAATGGTAACGAAGGGAAAACACAAACAACTATTTCGTTCCTGAAGAGAAAAGTCATAAGCTTTAAGTTTTGTTTAAGTCTTTCGTTTACAGCTTTCGCTTCGATTCTCTCTCTCAGATGAATTTTCGAAATTTTTGGGAGAAAGTCCTTTCTTCGAGAACTCTTGATCATTTCGTACAAAAATACTTTTCAACTTGATTTTCAACTTTACTAGACGTTTCTAGTACATACAGTGTATGTATTTCCAAAGTTGTGTTCTGTTTATGACGTGTGGTGTATAAATTTACTATTACTAATCTTAGATGATGTGATATATATGTGGCGAAACCACGAAAACCCAGTAAAAGTAAGCTAATATTACTTAAAACCTTGATTATAATTGTTTTTCGGAAACTGATAGCTGCAATTGTATCCGTGTGGATGAAGGTCACAAAAATCCTCGGCAACACTTTGCTAGTTATTTTTGAGTTAGATTTAATTTATTAAAACATTGGTTTTGTAGCAAAATGCATTTTCTTTGCCACGATATTCGAAAGGGATTCCGCAATCTACCATTACGATATGGTTAATCCTATAGATAGAAAGAATTTTAGTTTGGACAGTTCAGTAGTTGATTATAAAACATTCCTGTCAGACAGAACGCCGAAATTGAGCAAAGCGTAAACCCTGGGCATTGCTGTCGTTGGGTTTGACTATCGAGTCGTTAAAACCCAGCTTTCAATTTGACAAACCTATATATTGGTATTCTTGAGCCGGCTACTAGTGTTGTTGGTCAAGTTCTAATGTGCAAGGGAACTTGGCGGAGTAAAGACAATTAACCCATAGAACCTCAAACGACAGAAGCACTTAAATATAGAACAATTTAATCGAGTTACAAGGTCTACAAAATTAAACTAAGGATCAGTATATTTCTAAGATCGATAGTTGTTTAATGGTCCTTGATTTCAGTTGAACTTGTGCTTGCGTTGTCACAAAACGGGGCGTAAATTCTGGGAAGTACTTTTGACATTGCATAAAATTTGGAATACCACGAGATTAGGTCTCTTACGTTTGCAATAAATAAATTGCGGTCGTCTTGATATTAATTAAGTCGTTTTGATACAAGTTGTTTCGAAATATGTCAAATTTGCTACAATACTTTCGATAGACACGAAACCAGTTTCGATACAACTAAGAGCAGTCCTTGCAGTGGCGGAGAATGAAAAACCCGAAACCTTGTGATACTGCAAGGTACTACACTTGTTTGAAAATCCCAGACTGTGCCGAGGTTTTTAACATCGAGGCTTTCCGGTCTTTTTAAGAGAGCTTTCTTGCGGTACTCTTCAGTACCTTAAGCTTTACCGTCAAAGAATGGTCACACTACCTGTTTTAATCCACAGATGAAAAAATTAGAACCGCACTGTAAAGTACAGTAGAACAAACAGTACCACAGTGCAGTGCTGTTCAGTAGCTTTACAAAGAATGGTCTCACTGCATGGTTTGATCCACAGATGAAAAAGTTAGGACCACGCTGTATGGTAAAACAAACAGTACCACAGTACAGTACTGTTCAGTAGCTTTACAAAGAATGGTCACACTGCATGGTTTGATCCACACATGAAAAAGTTAGAACCACACTGTATAGCAAAACAAACAGTACCACAGTACAGTACTGTTCAGTAGCTTTACAAAGAATGGTCACACTGCATGGTTTGATCCACAGATAAAATAGTTACGTTATCATACTGTGTGGTAAAACAAAGAGTACCCGAGTACATGCAGTATGTTAAGTCACTTTTCAAAGAATTGTCACACTGCATGGTTTGATTCACAATCAGATAAAGCGTTTTGGTTCTTCTCTAAAAATTCTAGATACCGTCTAAATTTTGTGACGATGCCTGTAGAGTACAAACTGGACCAAGTTTGCGACATTAAAATCCAAAAATTAAAGACTCTTAATATTAGATCGAACAGTTTTAGAATAACATTTCTTCTTTAGCTTACCCTTGAAGTACTTCTTGCAGACGAAGGCATAAAGAATTTCTCGTACCAAATAAACGCTCCAGAATATCACAATAGGAGTTATAAGGAAGCGGTACAGGCGAGTCATGACGAAAAACGCGCGAGTTATGACGCCAAGACTTCCTCACCGTTTTTTCCCGGCTTTGGGTTAGCTTACGGTGAAATAGCAATCAGTGAACACCGCAATTTCATATTCTTTTTCACTTTTAACTGTTAAATGTCCGCCTGTAATTAGTTCAGGCCAAAGATAATTATTTACATTCAAGGATCACATCGCGATGTCGATAGGCTTATATCAGAGTTTTCAAATTAGGGATTTTTAGATGTTTGAACTATTGCACTACCGTTTTCTCTAACATTTTCAGAACCGTTCGATTTTCAAGGAGGACAAAATTTTGTTTTTCTGTCCTGTTACAACCCAGGTTTAATTGTCTTCCCAAATTCTGGGTAAAAATTGCTCATTGCTGTTAAATAATAAATGCTGAACTAGTAAAACAAAAAGCGCACATTACTAAATTTTGCAAAAAATATGGTACGAGGGTTGTGGTTCAAATGACTTTCCCAAAATGAAGTCTACCATGTGGTCTTTGAAGTAGAACCATGTCACATCTCACATGTTCTGGAATGAGCTCGGATCAAAGCCGTATCTCTGGGTTTATCAAAGAACAAAGAAGTAAGCACGTAAACATTGTTCTATCGTTTGTAGCTACTGGATAGCATAAAACTTGGGCCATCTTAATAAAATCACATTCAAACTTCTTCTCTTTAAACACTGTTTTGTTGAATGCCACTCAGTATTACGTTTCTGATAGCGCTCTTATTGTATCTTCTTCTGGCAGTTTCCTGAAACAATTTTGATTCCGTTGTGCCGCGGTTTACACCGCAGGTCTTTGCGTCACTGTATGTGTAATTAAGAAACTCGTTTCAAATCATAAAAAAAAGAGAGAAATTGAGATAGAAAATTGTCAACCAGCATTCTCATGCAATGATGATTTTCATTTCTCGGTCAAAAAACAAAGTCTTTCTGACAAATATAAGAACTGACACCGGAAAAAAAGAAAATCACAGAAGTAATATAATTCTCTCTGTTCCCTATTAGTTTCTTGGTACGCAAAACCCCCCAAAATCCCGAATAAACCACAGTTTCTACCTTCTTCGAGCCTAGCAAATACCGCGTTGTTCATATAGGTGCGCATTTCTCGAAATTATAGTTTTCTGTCTTTGACTATTGTCACCTTGTTAGGTTGGCAGATTTATAAGTGGAATCATACAGCGTTCATCCTTACAATCCAACGCACCCGCTTGCAACAGCACAAGGCCCTTGGCTTCGAGAAAGAGCCAAATTAAACTTTATATCAATAACTAAATTTATTTACAGCGCTTATACTTTGTACAAAACTTCTCCTAACAAGAGCCATTTACAATTCAACATTCCAAAAACCCGGTTTTGATACTGTAAAAGTGTAATCTGTTTTCCTTGTTTCATAGGTACAGGTTTACACCGCCATTAATCAGGCTTTTAGCGACGCTGTTCTTGGACCATCGTTGTTAAGTCCTCGAGCATGGCCTGAAATCTTCTTTTTCATGTGTTTGGCCATTCCTGGTAGGCGTGAAAAGTAGTTTCTTGCTAGGACATGCTTGTGAAGGATCTTGCCGATAAACATTCGACCATAAGCCTGAAAACAACGACGAGAACACGTAAAAATTTGCACTGAAATTGGGACTAAAAAACTCCGAACAACCCACAAACTCACACCACCTATATGAAACGGAATTCGAGTTCCGAAATGATTCAAACTGATGAGCGTCGAGCACTAGTACAACTGAACCATCCCTGCTATCTTAAATTCAGGTTTCATTAATGGAGAACAGTTCGCTTATCAGTTTATCCATAAATGAAAATACCTCTGTGACGTTTTCAAGTTTGGTGTGGGCGAAGGCTTCCTCTTTAGTCAACAAAATACAGTTCCAAGGTGACCACTCATCGTATTTATTCCACCGAACCAACACCAAGTCAAACAGATCCTCATGAGCACTGAGCACGCTCTGACCGTTCCAAATATTCTCCACTAGATAACGAAGGTCAGGCTCCTAAGCATGGGAAAAAAATCACAACCATTCGGTGGCGTAAGCTATTTACAAGTTGTAGTCTCTACCCTTCAGTTTATATTGCAGGTACAAAGCAGCGATCTCATACAATGTTAGGACTAGACTACAGAACGGGCTCCACTTCGGAAGTTCAGGCGGTTTTTTTGGGCCTCGTATACCATAGTTCGCCCGAGCGCTTTGACGAAGGGCTAACGTTTGACTGAATTAAATCTTCTGGTGTATTAACTGAGAGTGAGGTCATTACAGGGAAATCTCGGACTGAGGCCTTCATCGCTCGGTCAATACATCAATACGTCTGACCGAACAGAGGAGATTAAGTAATGGTCCGCGTAAGAACTAGGCAAAAGAACAATAGGCTAGTGCAATAGCTCTAACTTTTGATTGGCGCATAGAACAATGCTAATATTTGACCGTGAGGTAGACAGGAGGGACCTGGGGAAAACTAAGGAGAAAAATGTTGTTTATGTCGGGTTTTTCATCGTTTTTTCGGCGATTTTTGGCCGTCCACCAATCAGATTCGACGATTTAATTGATATTAACAATTAAGAGTTCACACTTTTTAATCGATTTTGCGTTTGACCTGCCTAGTTCTTACGCGGACCATTACTTAATAAGTTATTTATTATATGGCCTTTTTAACACTGGAAAAAGAAGAAAGGAAGGGTTTTTCAATATCCACTTGCGCGCTTAAGTGGTCAGACGAGGTCATGTTCACTGTACCGAAACAGTTTCTTTGAAAACGAGACAACTGTTGTCTATATTAACGGAAAAAAAATTTTTTTAGAAAAATTTTCATAAAGCCCGGTCATTACAAGAAAATCTTGCCCGCTCAGCAGCCAATCAGAGCGCGCGTACTATTAGCCATATAATAAAAGTACTTTATCAACAAGCGTGTTTGAATTTCCCACCGATTCCGCATCAGTTTCTTTGCAAACTAAGGCCCGGTTCAAACGTCGAACTTTTCATGTACCGAATCTAAAGCAAATGAGGGAAAACGATAGATTTTTCTTAATTGCATTAGATTCGACACGTGTGAAGTTCGACGTTTGAACCGAGCTCATCTTTAATCTTTACTTGAGTTAATTGCAAATAGTACCTTTATTAATCATGAAATGGGGGGGCTGGTGGTTCGATCTTATTTATAAGCGCTTATTTTATTCTTGAATGTCACTAAAGAGTCAGCTTCGACTTTAATTGTTTGCGTTGTTTGTCCAAGTGTGACATATTCCATTCGTGATAAACAGTATGGAACATGCCGAGAGCTGCGTGCTAGTATCTAAGAAGGCCTTTATACTTCCTCAGCCCCTTAGCCTTAATCACCCCTGTCTACATGTATATGTAAGAAGTGTGAGAAACAACTGCTGTGTGACCTGTATTACGTGCAGTGAAGGTTGTTGAGCTCTAATAATTCCTTACCTGCAGCAAGTAAGCTATGTTGGTGCCATCTTCAAAGCTCTCGTCGGATCGTCTCAGCTCTTTCAACATGGCTCTGTACTGAGAGAAGTCGTGCCGCAACCTTGCATCGTTATCTAACTTCAGGCACTTCCGACACCTTCCGACAACCCTGCGCGAAGGAGTATCGATTAGTCCGACTAATAATCGACCCTTTGATTGGCTATACCAACACAGTAACGTCCAGAAGTATCGAAGCACCCACTCGCTTGTAGACTGGCTGTCAATTTTCCAATTGACGCGAAAGTTCAGCGAGAGAAAAGCGCGAGTGAATTTTGCTGCGCGTAAAACGACGATAACCTTTTGCGCAATCGACTTTTGTACACTGTCATATTATTAAGGGCATTGTATCTCCAAGTACAGTGTAGGAGTTTTTTTACACACGAAAGTACAGTTCTTTGTTACTGAGTTCAAACACGTCTTATTTCTTTGACAAACGGAGCAGAATCAGTCAAGAATTACAAGTTCTACTGTGCTTGGTGATGCAGTTTAGCGTACTTACCGAGAATTGGAAGAAAGATGAAACTCCGTTGATGGTAAGTACGCGTTGCAGCTTGGACAGAAGTAAATATTTTTTCTTAGCACAGTGGGGTCCTGTGGCACCTGAACAGATATATGAAGTGAAGTCAGAACACATTGTAATGAAACAACCTGTTCCGCAGATAGCATTGTTGCAAATAAGCAATTCCCTGGGCCCCCTCCTAGTAGGAGTTTTGCACGCATGATCAGTAAGACCTGTTGTTCGACCACGAGGTTTTATGTCTGCCATGTTGAAAACTGTGCATGTTTGTTTTTTCTCCTCGGAGATTAAAATGTTGTATGTTCTAAAGACTGAACCTTTTTGCTGACCTTCGAACCTGGGACATACGGAACACAACCGCAAACACACCTCACTCCTATGTGTCCCAGAATTCCCGCTACAAAAGGGAGTATTACATCCGCCCACTATCAAATTCACCACAAATGCTAAGACGGTTTGATGACTTTTCTTACCGAACTTAGCTCTGTCAAATTTGATGTTCACATGCAAGTTGAACAAAACAAAGCTATTGTAAGATTAAGATTCTCAGTGTTAGGTATAAAACTTATTCTTATCCCTAAACTGTTCCACGTCAGCAGCGAGTTGGATGAGACCTGGGTGACAGCTGTGACCCCGACACTTCATAGAACGATATAGCCAATAGCAAGAGGGGTTCTATTTCAGCGCATAGGCTGTGATAGTCTGTACATAACAGCGCTTACTGGTGGCCAATCATATTCACAATGTAATAGGTCTTTCCTCTCATAGAGGTCACAAATATCACGCTACACACGTAAGAAAGATACAAGTTGTAGGGTTACCTTGATCAGACGCGCAGCCTCAGGGTTGAAGAGCGGCGTTTTGCAGTACTGAAGAAACAGCGTTAAAATCCTTTGCCTTAAGCCTGCGGAAAAGATTTCCAGCATGAGTGATTCGATCATAAAAGCGAGCGCTTCGTTTACTGTTGGCTTTGAGCTCCTTGTAGGACAGTTTGGTGCGGCACAAATCCGAGGTTTTAGATTGTTTTTGTTTGTAGTGAAAAAAGGAGCTCCACAACCCGTTAACTCAATCTCCCCTGAAGAATGCACTAGACAGGAGTGTCGATACGTCATGTCGGTGAATTGTAATGTGAGGATAGTTTCTAAAGAAACTGATGCTGCGTGGGTGGGGAATTGAAACACAAGAAATTGGGTAAATCAAACTAATTGATTAAGTACGTCGGACGAAGGGCTAACGCTCGAAACGTCAGCACCTCCTTTTTACCTTACGGTGTTATAACTTACTTAATCAATTAGTTTGATCTAACAAACTTCGCTGAATTGTAAGTTTTTAAGTACCTCATTCATTATTTTAAACCAGCGTAGCATCAAGATATGTCTGATCTATCCAGTTCTAACCTTCCAAATTCGATTCCTTGACTCCTCTCATTAACAGATCAGCCTCTCTGTCAATCAACTCAATAATCTCCTGCGTCAGCTTGCAGTCATGTTCCTTGACCGTGTGTTTTAAGGTCAGCAGTATATCCAGTCTCTCGTCCTGTGTCAGGTACTTCATGCTGAGTGTACTGTAAATGTCACGCAATTCCTGGGCACGAATCGTGTATGGCGTGTCCATTTCTGTCACTTTGCCGTCAAAGGCTTTCCACTGTTTAGGTGCAGCAGCCTTCAGAAAATAAAAACACAAAGTATGATTTGATGTACGTCTACACTATGTAAATACAATCAAAATCATTTTGGATAAAGTTCTTATTCTTAAATAGCTTTTACATGTTTTTTAAACGACGTTACACTGCAGGCAACTTGCACTGACAGGGGAGCAGGGTTGGCGCAGTGAGGGGAGCAGGGTTGGTGCAGTGAGGGGAGCAGGATTGGCGCAGTGAGGGGAGCAGGATTGGCGCAGTGAGGGGAGCAGGATTGGCGCAGTGGTGAGAGCGCTCCCATCAATGTGGCCCGGGTTCGATACCCAGCACCGGCGTCATATGTGGGCTGAGTTTGTTGGTTCTCTGCTCGGCTCCGAGAGGTTTTTCTTCGGGTACTCCGGTTTTCCCCTCTCCACAAAAACCAACATTTGATTCGATTAGATTTAACTTAATAAGATTTGATACGCGTGACGTCATAATCATATGCATGCTCCACTTTCCCGCGCGCGGAATCGTCCAAGTATAGCCTAATAACAAAAACGCATTTTTAGATCTCTGATTTCAGTATCTAGTGTAGACGGCTGAATACGATGTGAAAACGCTGGTGTGGACGTAGATATTTTATCCGTTTTCAGAAAAAAAAAGAATCTTTCGACAACACATTAGTGTGGAGGGGGGCTTAGTTCTGATTGGTTCACTGGACTGAGTGCATCATCTGTAGCTATTGGCCAGAGTATTTGCTTCAGATTTGGTTTACCAATGGCCATTTGTAAGCTGCTGAGTGATCCACTATACTTAACCTTATTCAAAAATTTCTTGACTCTTTTCTGTCTGTTTTTATCATCTGATGCCAGTTTGTGCCTATCAATAGATGCTATAAGGTAGGCTTCCTGTTCCATTAGCCCTACAAGGGCTGCTTTCCTCTCAGGGCCTGAGTGCAGCTCATCAATCAATGCCATCTCATCTTTGCGCCACTCTAAAGAGGCACAATAACATTCAGTTTAAATGGAACATGCATGTCAAATGCAACATGCATATTAAATGCACATGCATATCAAATGCAACATGCACATCAAAAGCAACATGCACATCAAATGCAACATGCACATGAAATGCAACATGTATGTCAAATGCAACGCACATATTAAATGCAACATGAACATCAAACGCAACATGCACATCAAATGCAACATACTAAATGCAACATCCAAATCAAATGCAACATACATATCAAATGCAACATGCAAATGAAATGTAACATGCATACCAAATGCACAAGCATATTTCATGCAACATGCATATCAAGTGAGCTTACTTTCCAGATGAGCATACAGCAAATCAAAGTCTTCCTTAGTCTTGGGGTTTAACCTCCTTTCCCACTCTTTCTTTATCCTCTCAGCTCTCTCCCGCTGTTTACGAAGTTCCTCTTGCATTTCCCACTCTATGCGACGATTGCGGTCTTCTCTGAGTTTCTGGACATAAACTTTAGCGAGCCATCTTCTCCAGTAGGTTTGAAGGATAAGAACCTGTACCATATACCAAATCATTATACTGTATTATCAATCGTAACTGAAGCAGTATAATAGAGTAAATAATGGATGTAACATTCAGGTTACAGAATACGCTGTAATTATTGTTGGTGTACCTTTGCCAATATCTTTTTGTGATGTTCATCAGCTGTAACATATCTCCCAGGGATCAAGACTTTGTCAGTGACATTTGACACATAGCAGCCATCCTTGGTCTGAAATAGAAAAACAAACAAACCTCTCACTCAGTACATTGAAAAACCTTATATTTGGTTACCTTGTACCAATGGCCAAGGTTATAAAAGAACCCTTATGTTTACTATACATATTATGGAAAAGGGCTGGAAAATTCAAGTAGGGTTAAATGTTTCTTTTACCCTTATTTTCAACTCACCATTTGCGTTGAGGTTGTATTTGTTGTCTGCTGGACTCTGTTTTTCAACTTATATGTTTGTGCATCACGGTGAAACTTTTCAGTGGATGAGGGAGCTCGGATCTTTGGCAGTGTCTGAGCACAAGCGTTGTGGAACTCAGCACCTGTTAGTCTGTGCTTGTAACCACCCAAAAATGGTTTCTTCCTTTTCTCCTGAACTATGTGAACCACAACCTCCATCTGTTTACCATCTAAGTGGACAAGGAGCAGATAGGATTAGAAATCTCAATTTGAGAGTGCTTCTTTTTCTAGTATTTTACTGTTCAGCTGTACTCGTGACCTTTTTTTTTTCTTGTATCCCTTTGAATACCGAACTGCGATGGTTGGTATAGACATAAAATTTCCCAAGATCCATTCAACTAGATTTCTGATTCTTCTAACTAGATCTTTATAGTAAGTAACTTAAAAGTTTAAATTACCAATTTCCACTTTGACATTGAGTTTTTCTGGGAGCTGATATGAGGGTGAAGGCACACTGTACTTCAGAGGTCTGTTGACTGGATCTGCTGACTGCACTTCTACTTCTACCGTCTGCCCAGCAAGGACACCCAGCTCTGACAACACTGTCTGATCCTCTACAACGTTTCCTGCAAATTGTAGAATTTAGGTTTAATGGATTGATCTGTAATAAAGAGATGCATTCCAAACCATTTCATAAATGAGTCCAGAATAGTATAGCTAGTAAAAATTCCTAGGAATAGGAGGCATAATTTTTATACAATGGACACTAGCTAGATCTATCTGTATACACTTGTTGCGGGTCAAACTCATTATCACACATTATTATACATTACCATACCAAAAGACAAAGGAAAATAAAATTAAACCAAGGAAAAAACTGAATTCAACATATTAATTTTGTGATACCAACAGTACAAGTAATCATGTGACAGATTGAGTCCTACTGGAGCGAGTTAATTCAGTCTGGTTTCTATACAGGAGTGAAAGTCTTGTTCTGATATGAAATTTTACATTAGCTTATGTATAATGTAAACAAAAAAGGCTCACTTGATTCAATTTGTGGTAAAATTGGCATTTCAGCGTACTGAAACTGTCAGTCATTTAAGACAATTCAATTCTCAGTCATTTATATAGTCATCATGCAAACACAAAATGAAAAAAGAATTGTCAACCTGGTATGAAACTTAATGGTTCTCATTTAAACACCCCCTCCCCTCCCCTCCCCTAACACTTTTAAGTACCATGTACACAACTGCTGACTTACCATCATACAACATGAGCACCATATTAGGTGAATGATTCAATTCTGATGCAAAATGAGCCCTCAACTCTGAAAACGTCTGTTTCAGGGAGCAGGTCATGCTCTCAACATGCCCATCTGGCATTATGATGAATTTGACTGCAAAAAGAAATTAATCTTACAATTTAGTGATACATCATACTAGGTATGATAAGAGCATACGTAAAAAGAAGGGAGTGTTCCTTTGGTACAATCTAGATCAAATGGAGCGTGGTGAATGATCAGAGCAACTTCAGAATTCCCATCCACTTCATTTACATGTGTCGGAGGCTTTTGAAGAATGAGGCATATCACAATGGGCTCTTTTGTTATTTATCAGTATGTAAATAAGTGGACGGCTATTCTCAAGTCTAGCCGTACGAATGATCAAAGAAACTGAGTTATCTCCGGGCACAAATCCAGATTCAGATCATACCAAAGGAATGCACCTTGATGAAACTAAAATGAAGCACAGGGTAAACAGTAGTTTAAAATAACAAGTGTGCATTTTCAAAAGGGTTATAGGGATGTAATAGATGTCCTATAAATTCCTATTGTGTCAAAAGCATTCGTTGATTCAGTTTGGTCAAAGAAAATTTAAAGAAAAATCCCATCACATTCTTTTTGAACCATGACGGAGTTCCTAATCAACAGTTTGAGTATATGAAATAAATCACATAATTATTTGCAAAGTGGGTATAAACGTACTTGAGGATTTAAACTTAATTATCTCGTTCAAATAATTATATCCTGGCCAGATCTACAGTAATGTTCGAATTAGTAAAGTACTTTGTATCTTAAATGCCGAACAAGATCATTATTTTTAGACTAACCATTGGCTGAAAAGCCATCCTTGGCTATTCCTTCAGAATCCGTTTGCTCTCTCTTACTCTTTGCGGGTGTTTCACTGTCGAACGATCTCTCTGCTTTGGATGTCGGTGGAGCAACCAACGGAGGCTCACTTCCTGATATAGACTGCGATTCCTCTACAGATGGTTGGTTGGCTTCATCTTTTTCAGAACCAGCAACAGGTCTTTCAGACTGTTTAGCGGGTGAATCTCTACCTTCTGTCTGTGCATTCGCCTCTTGTGTGGTAACGTTTTTATCAGGCTCTAAAACAACAACAGACTCCGTGGTTTCTCCGTTGTCAATATCCTTTTCTCGGGAGACAGTTGGTTGCTGCTCTTCGCTCTGATTTTCGTTTTGTGGAATACGTTCATTTGGTTTGTCAGCATCTTCTGCCTTTTCGGAAACTTTTTCATCTGTTTCTTTTACAGAAGCGTTGCCATTTTCGTCGGTTTTAACTACAACTTCCAGGTTACTCGGCGAGCTCTCCTCTTCATTGTTAACGCCATTGGCGCCATCTTTTTCGGCGGTAGGTTCGCTTTCCTCAACTTGGCCTTGTGGATGACTATCTTCGACATTTTCTTCTTCTTTTGTGGCTTCTCCAGCCTCCTGGGTATCCCCTGCCTCTTCAGCAGCTGACATTTTCGCGAAAAGAATATCCAAAACAGAAGGAGTACAGTCTTTCAGATATGCTGCACGGTACCAATGAATCTGTTTCGTAGCCCAGTTTCTATGGAAACAGCTGACATGTATGATCGCGGATTCTGTTACACTTTCCCGCCGGCGATCCCGCGAACTTTGCTTGTACATGACCCGAAAAGATCCCCATTTTTTCCATGCTGGCCCCGAAATGATCCCCAGGTAATTCTTGAAACTGCGGTTTATTGCTTTTATAAACTAACTTTAAATAAAACAGAAAAAGTTTATCTTTCCTGAGTTTACCGGAACAATAATCCATAGTTTTTCGGCCAATCAGCGCGCGCGTAGTATCTGGGCTATTTTATAAATTTGACTTAGGATTAACAGATTTATCTCCATTTCCCGAGTTGATACTTGTCGAAAAGCAGAGAAATAAGAAAATAAACACCCATGTGGTCTGCGACGTATTATCTGACTGGGTTAATGATTACAAGTTCGTGACGGTCTTTTGTTTATTCATATTTCCGAAGATGGTGTTTTCGCTTACGATTTCACAGACACTCACTTTTTAAACTATTCAGTACAATGATGATTTACGAGTTTAACATTTTTTAATTGGTAAAATTTAAGTGATATCAGCCAGTTAATTGAGACGAATAAATTTAAGAATTTCATTATCTTGCACATTCTACAAACTCCGGTTCCAGATCTCATTCCTGAAATTACTTGGGGATCATTTCGGGTACTGTACGGCCCTCTGAGTCACTTCTAATTCTCATAACTACAGACTTGCGCCCATTTCTTGCATTCCTTAGTGGAAATTCTATGATATTAGCAATTAGTAAAAATACTCAGGTGATTATAGAAAATCGCGTGCTCTGATTGGTTCGCTATCTCGGATTATCAGCCGATAATCACTTCGACGAACAAAATGGCTGCCAGTCGTTCGCGCGCTTTTGATGAAATAAAATTTTTTCGTGTTGTAAAATGCTTTTCTTTTCTTTTTTTTTTTGTAATAATCACCTGCGTATTTATACTAAAACAATTATTCGCCTCAGACTCAGTGATTCTCGGTGAATATTCACCTCGACTTCGTCTCGGTGAATATTCACCGAGAATCACTTCGCCTTCGGCGAATAATTGTTAAATAACATTGGTATCCGGTTTGGACAAAAATTGCAAAATTTCCGATTTAACGATTTCTAGGCCTGGTCACACAGCTCTTGCGGCCTGGTCACCTAAGCTTTTCCTTTTCCTTTTCACTGCGGACGAGTCACGCTGAACAGCTTCCTTTCCCCGTTTTATTTCCCTAGCATTCATCTCTTGTTAGGTTTCTTTGCAATTATCTGTACATTAACGGAGTTAAAAGAAGTAGAAAACTATAATTCTAGTTTGATGTGTGCAGTAGATGTATTCTGAGGAGTCTGGTTTAGCGCCTCCAGCAAAACGACTGAAGACTTCAAATTCGGAGCCGGAGAGTTTTTCAAATTCCGTATCCCACAAAAACCACACAACAGATCAGGTAAATTAATGGCCAGGGTCGATATTGTTTTTTTTTTGCCTTTTGTGTGATCGTTTGGCTAATTTTGCATCATTCCTTAGGCCACGATGTCTGACGAAGGGATGGATAGTCAGTTGCAAATCGACGAGGGCCTGTACTCACGCCAACTGTATGCCAACGTTTCACTTCTTTTGCTGTAGCAGTAAACTTTTCCTTACAAAAATACTTGACTTTGGCTCTTTTTTAGTGTGTGGAGAATTAGAAGTGATCGGTGCATTTTATGCAAGAGAAGATAGACGGAACCTCCCGATGTACATTTTTGCAGAAATTGAAACATTAATTCGATGACAAAGCATTTTCTACTCATAGTTACGCGTTATCTTGCTATGGCGCCATAGTTTTCCAGTTTGGATTCAAACTGTTGGATTCCTGTAGTCACTTAAACTTTTGCTATCTAATCAGAAATAGTAGTATTGTCAGTGAGTTGGCGTAAATTTTCAGTGATTGACGAGTACCCCCTTGGAAGACAGTAATCGATCGTGAAAAAATAATTTTGTGAAATTTCCACTTTCACCGGGAAAGAGTTAAAGTTTAAATAAGCTAGGCACTCTGTCTGTAATTGCCAAGCTAAATTTATTCAGGTTTTCTTACAGGTTACAGCTAGTTCCAATGTAATTTGTTTTTCTTTTTTGGTCAGCAAATTTTCCTTCTGATGTATATTCTTTTTATTTTTGAAATCATCATCATGATCTGAGAGAAAAAAGGAGAACAACAATGTCTTTCTCTGGAACTATGGAAACTATGAATTACGATACCATGCAAGTGCTTATGCATTTCATATAGATTTGATTTACTTTTGTCTTCTAGCTATGTGCTTGGCCATGAAGCCATGAAAAAAATGGCAGTTTCTAATGTCCTTGTTTCTGGGCTAAAAGGACTTGGTGTTGAAATAGGTGGGTAAAAAATATTCTCATAGCTATAGATCAATTACTGAGACAATGTTTGTCTTGTGGTGTAAGGAACGTTATTGTTTTACATGTAACTTATTATTTATTTATTAAAAGCAGTCAAGTAACTTATTACTAAACAAAGATACATAATTGATATATATGTTGTAGTTCAATTCTTTCCTTGGTTTAAATTTTATTTTCCTTTGTTTCAAACTAATTATCATACATTACCATACCAAAAAACCAAGGAAAATAAAATTTAAACCATGGAAAAAACTGAACTACAACATATACATGAAAAAATTACTCGATTGTGATTGGTTGAGAGCAGTGCAGTTCAAGTGTAACACCAATGCAAACAGTGTAATACCAGTGCAAAAAGTGTAACACCAGTGCAAAAAGTGTAACACCAGTGCAAATTGCAAATCAGAATTTTTTTATGTATAATTAGTAACAAGAAGTCATGTGGTTTTCTCAATCAATTTTGTGATTTATTCGCACTCATGATTTCCCAAAAACTTCAGATTACGCTTGTTGAGTGTGGCTTGTGCAATTTGAGCTTTTTGAAAAAACTCACATGTGCCATTAAATCACAAATTGAACTCAAAATAGATTATTTATTACTTATTACTTATTTATTATTTATTAGCCCAAACTCTTATGCATAAATTGGAACCCACTTTTCTGAAAGAAGTTAGGTACATGCAGCATTAGCACGTACTTCTTGTTTTGGTAGTAAGCAACTTAAAGGCAAGTCATTAACTATGGTGTTTGCAAATCAGATGTTTTAGCTCCAGAATCTGAAGGGGCTGCTTAATATCTTTTGTATCAATATCTATCAAAAGCAACTTTAAATAAAGCAGTTGGTACTAAAAGGTTTTAAGGCACCCATAGTTGTATAAAAACTCTCCTGCACATGTTCTGTTTAGTGATCATGAAGCACAGTATACTGTTCATAATACTCAGGGTGCGACGAAAGTGCCGTCCGATAGCCCGGGGCTAGTGGAATGACTTGTCGGGCTAGCGTTTTCTTATCGTAGCTTGCCCGACGGGCAAGCACTGTTGGTTCCTCTTTTCTGACGATAAATTGAGCCTTAATACCAAAAAGTGTCTAGCAGAAAGCTCCTGAGAGAAAATGATAACATTTTGAGACCAAATTATAGTAGCGTGACAACGTTTTGCGCCACATTTTAGTTGCCGCAATAGAGTTTGTCACCTTGACAAGCTTTGAAGAGAATTTACTTCATCGAATGTCAACAGACTTCGGATTACAGTGCTAGTTTCATTGACCGATTGCAACATTCATGACATTCACAAAAATAACTATGTTGTGATTTCTGTAAATTTATAATATTTTTGACCGTCAACGGGGGTAAAATGTAAAATACTATGAAGAATTAGTTTATATCTATGCCTGGTATTGGTACTTGTATTTTGCGTAATTAAAGCTGATTATTCTTTATAAACAATTTAATTTCGGGCTAGCTCCTCAGAGCTTCGGGCTAGTAACCTCAAGTAACAGCTTGCCTGAAGAGCAACCTGATCTTTTCATTTTCGTCTCACCCTGATACTGTAGTAATAATATTAATTAAAGAATTTTAAATTTTCATTTCAACTTAATATATTTTTATGAAACTATATTTAATTTACTGGAATAATATGATTCATATCTCTTTTTCTGCTTTTATTGTTAGCTAAGAATGTTGTATTGGGAGGAGTGAAGTCAGTAACTCTCCATGATACAGAGAATGTGAAAATCACAGACTTGTCATCACAGGTATTGTTATACAATCGGCTATAACCAGTAATTAGTATTTTATATTTCCTCTTTTAAAATGAAACGGGTATAACACACACTTTCATTGGTTAAGCTGATTGCATTTTATACTACTTATTAACTGAGAGTGAGGTCTTTGCAGGGAAATATCTGAAGCCCTGATGTATTGACCAAGCGATAGCGAAGTCAATACATCAGTGCTGAGGTCTGAGATTTCCTTGTAATGACTGAATGCCGAGGTTAATTAGTTGTTTATTACTGTATATGGCCTTTTCAGAACTAGTAAAAAAAGGAAAGCTTAACTTATGTGAAGAGCACTGCTGTACATGATATGCCAGTAATTAGGTTTAATGTTGATAAGAATGCTAAGTTCTTTTGGGTCTGAAAGTATTCAATATTCAATGAAAAGTGTAACAAGATTTGAGGTTTTTTCATTGACTTACATGAAGCAAGAGGTAGGTTGTGAACAAAGAGGCAAATTAAAAAACTCTTTTGATTACTTGCATTTGCAGTTCTTTCTTCAAGCTGAAGATATAGGGAAAAACAGAGCAGAGGTTTCATTGCCCAGAATATCTGAACTCAACAGTTATGTTCCCACATCTGTATATACTGGAAAGCTAACAGAAGAATTTCTAGGGCAGTTCCAGGTTTGTTTCACCATTGTTCTACAGTAGTAGTTCTTTCCCGCACTCAAGGAAGTCACAATATACATCACAAACTTGGTACTCTTTTCACTGCATGTGAGATAACATTATTGTGGTACAATGTTGTCCTAAATATGTATATTTGTATCAAGTTTGTATCATGTTTATCTGGAATTAATAATAGTTTGTCCCAACAACATGTTTTAATGAAGCCATTTCAATGGTGTTAGATCTTGTCTCAGAATCAAATTAATTTTAGTTAATAAGGATTAGGACTAAGATGTCTACAAAATTTGTTTTTAGGCACATTTACAGTAACTCTAATGTTAATATTTTCCTTTCAGGTTGTAGTGCTGACATATTCTAACTTGGATGAGCAGCTCTCAGTTGGTGAATTTTGCCACAAAAGAGGGATAAAATTGATCATTGCTGACACAAGAGGATTGTTTGGGTGAGTGTTAAAACGTGTCTTGGTCTTTTGCTTGGTTGTTTCTTACAGGTTCTTGTTAATATTATTCATTTTTAAACCACAGGCAAATATTTTGCGACTTTGGTGAGAACTTCACTGTAGTGGATACAAATGGGGAGCAACCGATTAGCAATATGATTTCTTCTGTTACAAAGGTACACAACTGTGCTTTTAATACTTTGCTTTCATGTGTTTTTATGATTATCAGTGAGATATTTTGGCTCCTACTCTGTGTACTGACACAGATGGCGTAAAACAAGTTCAGACAATAAAAAAGGTTTTACTGAAAATAACTAACATACTTAGGTGAAACAAGGTGCTGCGTCACCTGTTCCAGTACATGGAGTTGGAGCCAACATTTTTTCTTGAAATTCTCAGCCAGTTAGGCTGAGTTATTCCTCCTTCTTGAAGTGAATGGTTAATCTGGTTTAATGATAATTATAAACTTACATGTTCTCAGAATAATGATTATTCTATGTAAAATAACTTTTCTTTGGCTACTGCTTCCTTCAAGTTTGTTTTTGCTTTGTTTGTATATAAAATTTAGCTTTTAAATGAAATGGACAATCAAGCTGTAACTGTAGTGAGACCAATATTCATGCATAACCACATGTGTATGCCCTTTATTCTTCAGGATAAGGAAGGTGTGGTGACTTGCCTTGATGAACAACGGCATGGATATGAATCAGGGGACTATGTCACATTTTCTGAAGTGCAGGTATGTTAAGCATTTATTACATGCTCTTACAGCTGATTTTGTGTTGGCTATTCAGTGAGCTATAGCAAGGAAGCTACATTGTAGCTAAAAAGTTAAGGTACATTATTATTTATAACATAGCTTAGGGAAAGGACCCGCTATGATTGGCTAGTACACACAACCATTTGCTCATGGGTTGCATGCTGACATCACATTGGGAAGTTGTGAAGCCTTACATGTAAGTTATAAAAGAAATGGTAAACGCAGCAGTTGTGCAACCATCAAGTTATGGATACGCTTGGGAGGTTTGCTAAGCACTCAAGAAGCTAGAGATACTCTCGACTGCACCTCAAGCATCTCATTTGCTTCTTGTGTGCTTGGCAACCTCCTGCATGCGTCCATAACTTGATGGTTGCAGGTTGCATGTTTACCATTTCTTCAATGGATACAATAGTATGCACACTCTGATTAGCTGTTGAGTCGGCAAGATTTTCTTGTAATGACCAGGCGTTATGAAAATTTTAATATAGACACAAGTTGTCTCATTTTGAAAGAAACTGTTTCTTCTGTTACTCCTGGTTTCAATCACATGGTCAAGCGTGTTTAGCTCAGTGAATAGGACTTCGAATGACCTTGCATGTGCAAGTGGATATTGAAAAATCTTTTTGTTTTTTCCTCCAGTGCTAAAAAGGCCATTCAAAAAATAACTTATTAACCTTGTCTGTTCAGTCATTACAAGGAAATCTCAGACCTTGGCATTGACGTATTGACCATTGAAGCAATAGCAATAATGAAATGTGGGTAAAGCCTGAAACTTGCTTTATTGTTGCAAACCAGCTTGAGTTCATAACAATAAATTGAAGTCTTTCTTAGTTAGGAAACATACTGTAGTAACTGGGCATCTTTTTCCCTCTCAGGGAATGACTGAATTGAATCAATGCGAGCCCCGCAAGATAAAAATTCTAGGTATGTACAAGTCAATTACCAAGAATTTGGGCCTTGAAAGCTGACGGATTAATTGAGCAAGAAATTTATTATGAAAAATCGTATAAAACATTTCCTGTGTTGTTTTTGTGCAATTGTAAATTTATTTGTTCTCTACAGAATTATGTCATTGAGTCTCTTTTGTGTGTGATAGGTCCATACACCTTTAGCATTGGTGACACAAGTGGTTTGTCAGATTATGTGTGTGGCGGCATTGCCACTCAAGTAAAAATGCCAAAAATAGTTAAATTTGTAAGTAAAATAACTGCTTTTGAAAGTACAGTAATACATTCATATCTCTTCTTAACTCACTTCAATGTCTGGACAATTTATCTACATTAGTCAAAGACCAAGTTTTTTCCACTTGGATTTATAAGGTTGCGGAAAACATAGAGCTTTGAGAATCATGGGTATCCAAGAATAATCATCTGTTCATTTTTGTGAGCCTAGTAATGAAAGGTCAAATCATCTTTGTTGTCCTTTAGTTGCTTTATACATGCAACTGATGGTAGCATACATGTTAAAGTTTGCCATTTTTGAGCAGACTGAAAATACAGTACATTGGTGTCGATAATGATATGTTGGTTTGCCCTGCATGATTGGTATAATTATAACTGTTAGTACTTACAGTCCTGGGCATTTTTTCAGGATTTGAAGCTCATTTTCTTTTTCTTCAATTGCTAGAAATCTTTCAAGGAATCTCTCTTGCACCCTGAGTTTGTCTTAACAGACTTTGGAAAAATGGACAGACCAAGTCAGCTTCATCTAGGATATGTTGTGAGTTAACCAGACAATTCTATGCTGTTTTTTTTGTTACAAGCAATTATTTTTTTTTGCATGTGAATATCACAATGTTCTTTGTATGTACGGTAAAAGGTCAACAAATGTTTTTTCCTTCTTCTAAATAGACACTTCATCAGTTTGTTAAAGACAATGGTGCTCTTCCAAAACCAAGAAATAAGGTTAGTTTTGTAACTGTAGTGTTCAGCGATTTTGTCTTCTCAAATTAAACATAAGTAAATAACAATTCTCATTGAAATTTGTTGAGGTATTTGGCAATCTTAGTTCAAATCCTGTACTGTAGGAAGTGGCATTTATCTTTTCATCTCAGATGCTTTTTTTTCATTATCTTATTAAAGGAGGATGCCAAGAAGTTTGTTGACCTGGCTAAACAAGTTAATTCACAAAACATATGTGCCCAGGTAAATAATTTAAGTGCTTTCCATTGGTCACTTTTTAAAGGAAAAATATTGTAACTTTGTAATTCAATTCTTCAATGCTAGAAAGTATTGGTCAAAGACAATTGCTACTGTTTGTCAATCACTGCATCTACAGCCGAACTCATAGACGTTAACATGACTGCATGCTCCATGTTTTAGTTTAGTACTGTACCTGTGTCTGGACAACCCATTCCAGCTGGATGCTTGACATTCTGCTGACCTCTGCCATATTCAAATGGTCATACCAAATCTCTGGCCTTCTTACTCTTTGCTGTCCAAAGCTGTCAAAATCCTGTGCTTTTCCTCTGATGTTATCAGCTATTTTAACAATGCAGGGTGTGCCTAATCTATCCCTCATTTCACTTTTGTTGTGTCAAAATCTGAAGACCTGACAAGCTTGATCTCACAGGATGGGAATGAAGGTCTCCTTAGGGTGACTTTCACATGGATATGAGGATGATAATAATTGCTATACATTTATATACATTTGTACATTGGTAGTAGTAAAGGCTAATACATTTTTTGGTAGTTTTGGTTAGTATATTCAATTTTACTGGTGGTTGATTAATAGGTAGATGAAGTGGATGAGAAACTGTTAACACAGTTGTCATACAATGCAAGAGGTGATATCTGTCCCATGCAGGGAGTCATTGGTGGAATTACTGCACAGGAAGTCATGAAGGTTTGTTTGTCAGAGCATAACTCATCGGCAACTTCATCAAGAGCACAGTAGGATATTAATGATAATTTTAATTTTTAGTGTATATGTTGTAGTTTAATTTTTTTCTGTGGTTTAAATTTTATTTTCCTTTTGTTTTGTTTTTTCGGTATGGTTATTTATGATAATGAGTTTGAAACAAAGGAAAATAAAATTTAAACCAAGGATAAAATTGAACCGCCACATATACGGTAGCTAAATTTATATTATTAATTTTGTATTGTTGTATTGTGCTTTCTTGGTAATAATGCACACAATTTTATTGTATACCTAACTGTAATTTTCTTGTAAAAATTTACTGGCAAAATTTGGTATACCAGTACCTGCCTTAGGGACCGTTCATTTTTTACGAGGATTTGGGCGGGGGGGGGGTGGTGGTGTGGGTGAAAAAAAATCAGCTTTCAAGGGGGGCCATCCAAAAAATAATAGAGAAAAGGGGGGATCACTTAAATATCTTTGCAATACTTTGAAATGACATAAGGTTTTACCAGAAGCCCATCAATGAAATCGCTGCTTCCAGGGGGGGGGTGAGGGGTGGGGGACATGTAAAAAAATTGGAAAGCCGAGGAAGGGTCATGCAGTTTTTAAATTGTTCTTCCCTAATCACACCAGCCCCCCTCCCTCGTAAAAACGGTCTCTTAGGTGAGTTAATTTTTAGCAAAGAAAGGATTAATGCTCCGTCTGATTATTGATATTATATTTTGCAGAAATAGTAAAGTTAGCTCAGAACAATTAGCTCAAATCATTCAGTTGCACAACCTTAATAATGTCATGCTCTTGTGAAAGTTAGTCGGCACTCTCTTCAATTTGCCATCTCTTCTAAAAAGAAGTGTGACAGTAAAGAAGCACTTGACTTCCCTAGATCAAAAGTGTCCAAATTTAACTGGCATATTACCAGTTGTTTGTCTGAATGTTGTGGCATTTTGTTATTCCACATGCTAGGCTTGCAGTGGCAAGTTTCATCCAATCTACCAGTACCTGTACTTTGACAGTTTGGAATGTCTGCCAGAGGAAGGAGATATCACTGAATCTTCATGTCAACCGGTAGGATCAGTTGCAGTGGTCGCTTAAATTGGTAGTTACGTTGGTTTTGAATTTGGAACTTTAAAGCCTGGTTTTCACTGCGATGTAAGCATAAGGATTAGCAGAAAACAAAGGGGAACACAAAGGAATGAAGTCAAGCGTATGACAGAAGACATCGCCAGGAGCATAAGACATCGACATAAGACCAAGCATAGGCAAAGTAAAGACAAAGGAACAAACAAAGAAAAAAACAGTGTCCTTTTGTCTTCTTAAGTCCCACAGGACACGTTTTTCTTTGTTTCTATTTGCTTATGCTTGCGTCGTAGTGAAAACTGGGCTTAAAGCAACAAAAAGTGTCCAGAAATTCCTAACTTTCAGAAAACAAAAAGAACATTTAAAGGAGAATATTTGTTTCATATGTTCCTTAGGAAGCGTCCCAGTATCAGCCGCTCGGTTTGGATCTTTGATCTTCTGATCTGACGTCCAGTTAGCTATTAGGGAGCTTAAGTAAGAACGACGACGATGCCGAGGACGGCACGTTCGAAAAAAAATGATTTGTTTTTTTCCTGTACTAATGGTGGCAGACTTGTTTCATTTTCTTTCCATAACTCGTCAAACCGCCGACAGTTCATCACAGATTTCTCCAGGCAATTTTGTTGTTGTGCATTCGCGTCTTCCAGGAAACCTGAAAAATGGTCATTTCACGTTGTTGTTTTGTAGAGGACGGCAAAGAAAGGTACCCACTGTATTTTGCACGTGGACTTTCATTGTTTCGTTCATCAACGCTATTGTTTGGTGCCTTTGTAGTCGATGTCGTTGTTTTGTTTTACTTAAGGTCCCTACTGACACCTTTGCTATTATGCATTTCTGTACTTAAGGCCTTTTTTTGCTCACAGTCTGGTGATTATAATTTTATGTTCTTGTCATGTCTGTTATCATCTCAGATTGGATCACGATATGATGCGCAAATCGCAGTCTTTGGAAGTGAGTTCCAGAAGAAGCTGTCTGAACAAAAGTATTTTATCGTAAGTGGAATTCTCCCCTGCTTTTGTCCTTAGACATTTATGGAATTCTCCTCTGCTTTTGTCCTTAGACATTTATTTTAGGTTGTGTTACTAAGGTCAATACTGCTCATTTCTCAATATCCAGTCTTTTTATCAACTCAGACAACTTGATTCTCATTATTCAGGTTGGTGCAGGAGCAATTGGCTGTGAACATCTTAAAAACTTTGCAATGATGGGCCTGGCTTCCAGTGATGCTGGGCATGTTTACGTCACAGATATGGACACCATTGAAAAGTCAAACCTCAATCGACAGTTTTTATTTAGACCAGCAGATGTACAGGTGAGGGTTCCAGTTGAATATCTACAGTGATGCAGCAACTGTGCAACCGATGGCAACAGTGACAAAGCCCAATGAACCAATCAGAGCGAAAAGCAAACAGATATCCTTAGCTGAGCTCAAGCGCAGGAAAACGCGTGCGCAATCGTCGCGCTTGTTTAAGTCTTACTTCTAATTGGTTGATTAATTGTCGTGAGATTCCTTAGCCAATCATCTATCGTATCAGTGCAAAGCCAAAGACGTCGCATGGTTACTTTTGGCAGTTGAGAATTGTCTTGAGATCAGTCGTTCCTAGGGGAAATAGTATGTTGGTCTAATTAAAGATTAAACAGCTTAATTACAGCATTATTTGACAGTCTAGTGTACACTTTTTAAACTTAAATTTAGAGCTGTTGTCCGAAATGTTTCACTTACGGTGGGGTTCAAATGACTTTTCCCTGACGCATTCCGAAGTTTGCGCGCTCGTTGTTTTCGAAGTTTGCGGCGAACTTAACTATCGGGTTGCATCTTTGTTTTTGTAGCAAATGAAGTCGGAAGTTGCTGCAAGAGCGGTGAAAGCCATGAATCCAGAGATAAACATCACAGCACATCAGAACCGTGTTGGACCAGATACAGAAAGTATCCTTTTAACAAGAACATGACCAGCTCCCAGTTGGCTTGATAGCTCAGTTGGTAGAGCACTGCTCCGGTATCTGACGAATCGCTCTGACGAATGGCCAACGCTCGAAATGTCAGCACCCCTGTCTTTTTCTTTACGGTGGTACAAATTACTTGATCATCCCAATTTCTGGTGTTTCAATTCCCCACCGACTCAGCGCCAGTTTCTTTAGAAACTACGCCCACAACATATTTATAAATGATACTCGCTCTGAAAAACTTGGGTCTTCATTAAAAGGTTTCTTTAAATAACAGCGGGATTTTTTAAAATCTCGCCCTTGGTTTTAGTGTATGCGCGTCGTGTATTATTTCTAAAGGGATACTAGAACCGTGTATCAGTATTTAAGGGTGTTGCATTTATTGTTGATTTTTTCCTTTATTGAGAAAAGGAATATACAATGATGACTTCTTTGAAGCATTAGATGGTATTACCAATGCACTGGATAATATTGACGCTAGTAAGTACATATGTGTTAATATTGACCAAGCGTGAAGTCAATATGGCTGCATATTGACTGAGTTCGTGTTTGCGTTTTTATTGACTGAGACCTACTAGAGGTCAATAAAAACGCAACAAAGAACAAGCCCAATATCCTGCCATCTTGACCGAACAATCTTGGTGAATAAAAGATTTATTATGTAGCCATTTTGTTTTGTTTTGTTACGATAAACACAGGGTTTCCAGTAAGAATTGTAGCAGCAGGAGAATTGTGTAAAGTAACAGGAGAATTGTGTAAAGTAACAGGAGAATATTCTGAAAGCGCTCCATGTCTGAATTTAAAACTAGCTCAGGCCATCTAAATTTGACCAGAGAATTCTCCGTAGTAGCCGGAGAAATCTTCGTAGTAGCCGGAGAATTCTCCGATCTCCGATGACTAATGAACACTCTCAAACAACGCGAGAAATCCAAGATAGGAGGCCATCTTGCTTGCTCAGGTAGCCTATCAGAACTCAAGGTTCGCCTCATCTTGTCTGCTCGCTGGACCATCCATTAGTATGTACAAAAACAGTGGAGAGCCTTCAAGGTGCGCTCTGATTGGTTAGTCAAACTCCGAATATCCTTTGCTATTTTTTTTCTGAGCAACTCGAGAGTTTCGCGCTCCCTCGCGTGAATTTCGAAAAATATGGCATCCCAGTTTGCATCCGTGACACGCGAAGAAATCATCCAAATTGACAACGAAGCAGTCCCTGAAAACGCAAAGAAAGCGACTAAATTTGGATCATCACTTGAGAAGTCCTCAAGTCATTTTCGTTTTATGGTGTACATTATCTGACTGTTAAAGTATATACTAAAACAGTTATTCATCTCAGTGTCGGTGGCTGACGGTGGATATTTAACTAGCCACCTCCACCTCGTGTATAGTTGTTAATTGTGCAAACTTGTCTGTGGCCACTCAAAGCGTTGTCTTCGAGTTATTCCTTTGTGATGGCTTAGTCCTTATCTTTCGTCGGTCCACTGACCCGTCTCCGCCATAGCTTAGTTAACTCGTGTAATTCACAGTATTGGTGGATTTTGTTTAGGGATGTACATGGACAGAAGATGTGTTTATTACCACAAACCACTGCTTGAGTCAGGCACACTAGGGACAAAAGGAAATGTGCAGGTAAGCATTTAAAATACCACTGAATATAAGTAACTTTACTTATCTCATGAAACCTGTAAAGATGCGCTGTTATGTTTTTCCCGCCAAAACGACGCTAGGTCTAGTGCGTGGGCGCTCTTGCGCCATTGGTCATTTGCGCTCGGACTTCAGTGTTACCGTTTTTGATGCCCGTTTTGTAGATTTGCTTGCCCTCCAACTCGTAGTTGATTACTTTGATCAAATTGTTCATCTTCAGTTACAAACCGGTTCCTTTTTGCTTTCAAGGTTGTGCTGCCATTTTTGACAGAATCGTATAGCTCTTCGCAGGATCCACCAGAGAAGTCAATTCCAATTTGTACACTCAAGAATTTTCCCAACGCAATTGAACACACTTTGCAGGTACGAGTTAAATCAGAGACTGTCGGTTTATTAAGAGAGATTTTCCCAGCGCAGTGCTAAGGTTTCGTTAGTCTGGCATTGAAAATAAGAACGCTGTCTTTGCTGTGTATTTGTTATCAGATTATTGTCTATGTTGTTCTTCCATTCGAGTTTATATTGGATTCCATGACCAAAAAGAGCCTTTTACTGGGGCAATTCATGACGCGACGAGGGTAGCGATTTGCTTGCAACTTAGAAATCCCTGTGTATTGAGGACAACGTCAGCGCAAATTGCCCAGAGGCGAATCGTAGCCCGTTTACATGCACAGTCTTATCTTTATTGTAAGTTGGCCGCCAGTGTAAAAGGTAATAAGATGGAAACTGGTCTCTCCATAGTGGGCCAGAGATGCGTTTGAAGGACTCTTTTCTATCCCTGCTGAGAATGTAAATCAGTACATCAGGTAAGACAAAGTTACTACATTGTTGAAGAAATGGCGAACATGCAGTGTGCAACCATCGAGTTATAGACGCACGCGGAAGGTTGCTAAGCACGAAGGAAGCGTAAGAGATGCTCGAGGTGCAGTCGAGAGCATCTCTATCTTCTTGAGTGTTAAGCAAACCTCCCAAGTGTGTCCATAGCTTGATTATTGCACAGCTGCTGCGTTTACCAAACGCGTTTACTGCGTTTATCACGACTTCCCAACTTCACAATCTGATGTTAGCATGCAGCCCATAGGTAAATGGATCGCGCGTATTAGCCAATCATAGCGCGCACTTCCCCAAATTTGTGTTATAATGTATTTTGGCACCTGAAGCTTTTTGTGTGGAGGTGCTGCACCACCTAGCGATAGGTAATCGGAGTAGTGAATATTTCAGGAGAACTCCTGAATTTCTCCTGAGAAATAAGCATTTTGTTCTGTTTGTGATTAAAAATGATCTCTTCGTTGCCTTTGAGGTCTTTTGCTTTTGTTTTTCAGTGACCCCAAGTTTTCAGAAAGAACAGATAAACTCCCTGGGATGCAGGCAGTAAGTAGCTTCATCATAAAAGTAATGTCATTGCAAAAGTCCTTGTTTTGCAGGCTTTCTGAGTTTTCGCCAGGACTTCGTTTTGGAAAGAGCCGCAAAAATAGGGTAGCGCGCACAGAAATATGAAACGTACCGCGTTATAAGGCTATTTAAGAGAAAAAATCCATGTCTTTCAATAGAAAGTTCTCTCTTTCCAAACTGCATTTTACTGTTGCGCCCGAAATCAACCCGACACGTTTTGTGTCTTCCAAGAAAAGCTCGCCTGGCCCGACAAATTCCGAGAACTTGTCAAGTCAGGACATTAATACAAGTCGTTTTGTTGTTGGTTAGGCCGAGATTTACGACAGCATCAGGAAATGCCTCGTCATCGACAGACCCAAGGACTTTGGTCACTGTGTGAAATGGGCCAGAATACAGTTCCAAGAAAATTACCACAACACAATCAAACAGCTGCTGTTCAACTTTCCGCCGAATCAGGTGCGTAAATACCGTTCTGGACTTCTCGGTAACATGTATAACAAACAGTACCACAGTGTAGTACTGTGCAATAGCTTTCCAAAGAATGGTCACACTGCATGGTTTGATCCACAGATGAAAACGTTAGAACCACACTGTATAGTTAAACAAACAGTACCACAGTACAGTACTGTTCAGTAGCTTTACCAAGAATGGTCACACTGCATGGTTTGATCCACAGATGAAAACGTTAGAACCACACTGTATAGTTAAACAAACAGTACCACAGTACAGTACTGTTCAGTAGCTTTACCAAGAATGGTCACACTGCATGGTTTGATCCACAGATGAAAAAGTTAGAACCACACTGTATAGTAAAACAAAAAGTACCACAGTACAGTACTGTTCAGTAGCTTTGCCAAAAGACACATGACACTGTTTTCTTTACAGATCAAGGGCCGGTTGTTCGAAAACCGATTAGCGCTAATCCAAGGTCAAATCTCCTCTTGTTAAAAAGCATTTTCTCCGATAACTTTCTCTATTTTATTCAGAGCCTACAATAATCATATTGAATTAAAAAAGAATTATACTGAATATGCTTTTTAAGCTCTCGTATCTGCATTTAAAATTCGCACTAACCCTAGGTTACCTTAACCCTGCTTCGAACAACCCAGCCCAAAACGTTAGAACTTGAGCACTGGACCCGGAGTTATGACGCTTCGTAGTAAGCTCTCATGTAATTATTTTCACCGGGATTTGACGTTCATTTTCTGTTTTCTCGTAGCTCACAAGTTCAGGACAGCCATTTTGGTCTGGTCCGAAACGTTGTCCTCATGCCCTGGTATTTGATCCGCGAGACGTAAGTTTCATAACGGCTAAAATAATCCTTAATACTTTGTGTCTTTCTGCGATTGTTCTTCTTCATTAACCCTCAGCAGTGGTTTATTGCACCTTTTCCGCTATCGTTCCAATGTCTAAATGCTGCTTTTACAAGGCTGTAAATTTAATTCTGTTTTTGGTGGTTATGCCTATTTTTTCTTGTGCAGTCTTTACACATGGATTACGTCATAGCAGGAGCTAACTTGAGAGCATTCATGTTCGGGATCAAGGGTAAGCAGTAAACTTCTGACTATTCACTGGTATAAAAGGTAAAGAAGCTCACGAGCCTTACTTGAAAGCCCACACGATTTCTGTAGCATGAAGCACCTGGGAGTATTGTTACTCCGCCCTGGATGGGATGCTAGTCAATCAGAGTCACGTGTGCACCACATGAGAAGTGCCACAGGAGGCCCAGCTTATCCTGGGTTCAGTAACGTGAAGCACCTGGGAGTATTGTTACTCCCCCCTGGATGGGACCCTAGTCAATCACACAGTCACCCGTGCACCACATGGGAGGTACCACAGGAGGCCCACTGGTGCCACAGTAGGCCCAGCTCATCATGATTTCTGTAGCGTGAGCACCTGGGAGTATTGTTACTCCCCCCCCCCCCTAGATGGGATGCTAGTACAACGCAGGGTCACCCCCAGCATTTTTTTGCTAGTACCCATTTATACGCCTGGGAGGAGAGAGACAGGAGCTATGTTTCTTGACTAAGGAAACAACACAGTGCCATCAACCCCCGGTTCTCGTACTCTGAAGTCCGTCACGCTTACCACTACACTACCGTGTCTTCCAAGTGTACGATGTTTTAAACCACGCTCTGATTCCATAGCTTAAACGACCTTAATACCAGCACAGCTGAACATCATTTATTGCGCGTTTCTTCAGAACTGTTGAACGATGCTGTCTTAACGATTGGCTAACTCCATACTGTTGGCAAGGGACAAATGTTTGCCTAATCCAAGAATGAATTATTTTGCTTGTTAACATCATTGCAACATTGCAATACATGCGTATTATTTCTTCAGCAGCAAAGTTGCCGTGTCTTTGATATATCGTTCACTTGGTTATTTCCATTGTTTGCTCCATACGGAGTAGACTCCAATGCAGACCTTCTTGAACTTTGTCACGCGTTCCTCCCCAACGGATGTTTGTAAACGCGTGACAAAGCCCAAACAACGCCTGCGTTAGCTTCATTTTCGGCGGGCTTAGTAACAGTTGTGGCGTTGTTTAATCATAGGTTCTAGAGATCAGAGCTTAATCTTGGATATCTTGAAAACTGTTAAAGTACCTGAGTTTGTACCCAAGTCAGGTTAGTTGGACAAGTTGTGTCCTTTACTTTTTTTTCGCATGCTGTCTGCAAGAGGCGAAGTAGTCGTTATAGTTGTACGGCTTAATAGTTCAATGACTTCAACTATAGCGGCGTCGTTGTTCAGTCTACTGCGACTCTATAAAATGTATACACGTCTTGGTTGGGATGAGTTCTGACAGTAGAACTCCCGTCTCTCTTAGGTTACCATAAGTGGTGGTTACCTCAATTAAACTTTCTTGCCGTTCTCGTTTTCTATCGCAGGAGTGAAAATTTCAGTTACTGATGAAGAAGCTGCTCAAGAAGGTTCAGGAAATGTTGGTATGTTCTTTTTATTTGCGCGCGTCAGTTCCATAGTCGACTTGCGTATTAGATTCGGATTCAGATTTATCAATTGATTTGTTCACAAATTAATTTATCTTATAACTGAGTTAGTAAGGGAGTGATTGATTTAATGTTGTTTTGACAGACTGATTAGGTTAAGTGAATTAGTGACTATGATTGGCATGGGGAATGATTAAGTAACAAATTTCGTCTGTGGCTGACAAATTGTTAAAGCGAGTATTAAAGTGAATGACTGATTCTGGGTGACGAGAGGTCTGTTGACTGACTGAGTGACTGACTTAGCAGCTGAATTGATTGAGCCACTTGATGAGACCATTATCAGCTGGTCAACTGACTGATTAATCTATTGTACCGTTAACTAACTGAATTTGACCAAGTAACTGACTGAGTCATGCAGTGATTAAGTATCTGATTGCCCAGTTATCTGACCTTTGGTGACTAATTCCTTGAACTGAGTCTATCTTATTACTCAAACGATGAACTGATACCTTTCGATTGATTATGCTATTCCAAGCCTCTTGTAACTTGGTAAGTATGTGCTTGGTTTGTTCGTATTGCTTAATATGTATATGCATATGCATGTCCATGTACATATGCATAGGCATAGGCATAGGCATAGGCATATGTATATGTATATGTATATGTATTTAGAAAACAGTCCTAAGAAAGTACGCGCGCTGATTGGTTAGAAATCGTGTTTCTATAACTCGATAGAAACACAGAACTAGCACGAGCTGTTGACGTAATGATGACGCGAGCAAAGAGAATTTACATTTTGATATTCAAAGTTAACAAGTTGCTTTTCTTTTTTTCGTCGCGGTGTTTTCTAAAAGAAATAGAAAACATGTTCTTCGTGTTTCTATCGAGTTATAGAAACACTCGTGAAAGTTTGGGAGAACTCGAAAAAGCTGTGGAAACACTCGCCTGCGGCTCGTGTTCCCACAGCATTTCTCGTTCTCCCAAACTTCCACTCGTGTTTCTATAACTCGATAGAAACACGGTACATGTTTTCTATTTCTTAAATGTATATGTATGTATAGATTTTTTTTCCCTTGGCAGATCAGGACGATTTGCAGCAAATTAAAACATCATTACACTCCCCAGACAAGTTCGGCAACTTCAGAATGGCGCCTGTAGAGTTTGAGAAGGTGAGATGGCTGGCTTTATCGTACATAAGAATCAAAGTGGATCTCTTCCGTTTTAAGTTCTTGGGTAAATTGCGTAAGCCGATCCAAGAAAGACTGATTTTTTTAGAAATGACCAGTTCCCACTTCTGTAATCGTTTCTCCTATTGTCCTTTGATAAGCAGGATCGCGTTTCATTTTCTGAACAGTTTCTACACAACTGCAAGGCAAGGAGGTTATATTCAACACACTTTCCCCGCCCCTCGTCCTTCCATATTCCTCCTTCGCGAACTGGTTTTCTCGCGTTCTTACTTTCCTTTACTCTCGTGCTGAGGAGAGACTTGCTCTGTGCAATTGTCAAGAAAATCAAAACAGACAAGAAGCAGGGCTAAAAATTGGCGGTCGCACGGTCGCCAGTGGCGAGTTAAAACTGACCAGGGCTAGCAAAAGTTAAGGTTTGAACGCCCGATGTGCGACTATCCTCTAGAATTTCGAAAAGTTGCAATATAAATTATTCGAAGTACAAAGTTAAAAATAAAACTCAACATGTAGTTAATTGGACTACTTTTCTCTTCGTTTCTTTACCTGGACGCTAAGATCATCAATTTTAGTGAATTTTTAGTTCTGAAGTGGAAGTTCTGAGCCGTTTTAACGGTGATTTCACGAGCGATCCACATTCACAACATACAGACGCCATTTTAATTTTGATTACCACGTGACCCTGAATAAAAAAAAATTGAGGGCTACTTTATTACCTCCGTCAAGGAGGTTATGTTTTCACGCCTGTCTGTTTGTTCGTTTGCCTGTCTGTTAATCGTTTTACGCAAAAACTAATCAACGGATTTGGTGGAAAGGTCGCAAATATACCCAGGATCAATCGATTAAAATTTGGGATTTATCCGGATTAAACTCCGGATCTCAGATCCAGATGAGTGTAATATCAGGTGTTAATATGTGGCGGGGCGGAGGTATGCGCTCTACCGAGTGCCCTTCTAGTTTTGGGATGGGCCACTAAGAATTCAAGGAAACTGGCCCGACTGGCCACCAAGCACTGGAGTTAATTTTTAGCCCTGAAGAAGCGTTGAGAGGTTTACTCCCAGCATTATACAGAATGATTAAGGTGGCTCTGGTCAGGACGCAGTGCTCTTACTGTCGTAATTTTTCTATTAGGACGATGACACGAACTTCCACATGGATTTCATCGTAGCTGCGTCTAATCTCAGGGCTTCTAACTACGACATTCCCCCAGCTGACAGACACAAGGTACGTTCTCTTGATTGTCTTGTTCACAGGCAGATCTTTTCTTGTTTTAACTGAGTTCATTTTGCCTCATTAGCATACACGCCGGGTTGTCAAAAAGATTTCGAGTAGAAGGAGAATAAAAGAAATTAGTATATACTAAAACAGTGGATAGCGTTGAAGGTGCGCTCTGATTGGCTAGTCAAACTCCGAATATCCTGTGCTATTTACCTCCGAGCAACTTGCGAATTTTTCGCTCCGCCGCACGAATATAGCGGCCCGGTTTGTATGCATAACAAGCGAAGAAATCATCCAAATTAACAACGAAGCAGTCCCTGAAAACTCCAAGAAAGCGACTAAATTTGGCTTGGCCGTGTTCAGAGGTAATGGCTTATGTTTTTAACCCGGAGTTTAGCGGTAAAAAGCAACGAGAAAGGTTTTGTTTACAAATGCAAATTAATCTTGCATAACCAAATTTGATGTCGCTTGTTTCCTTGAGAACCAAAGTTGAATTATATTTTTTACAGATTGGTTTCAAATACAGAAAGGGTTTGCAACTCCATTTGATGAAATGTCACCAGTAGAACTAAACAAATTTTTTTCTGTCAGCGAGAAAACGAGACGTACGGCAGTAATTACAACAAAAAATCCCTAATGGCGATCGGCGCTGCGTTGGATTGTCATTTGAGAATTCCTCCATTTTCCAAGCCCTTTTCTTTTTTTTTGTGTACACTTATCTCACTGTTTTAGTATATACTAAAACAACTATTCACCTCAGTGGAGGTGGCTAGTGGTGGATATTTACCTCGCCGCTTCGCGGCTCGGTAAATATCCACCACTAGCCACCTCCACTGAGGTGAATAGTTGTTAAGTAGACGGCACTGGGGCCTGAAGGCCCCCCCCCGTCCAAAGGCAAGGGCTCTGGGGGCTGCCCAGGCCCCCAGCGGGGTACAGGGGCAAAGCCCCTGTTGGGGGTTTTAGGATGTTTATTCAGTACCTTGTGAAATTGCCTGTGCATAGGCCCATTTTTACAAGTTTAACCAATTTTTATGAATGAAAAATAATTCAATGAGTTACCTGCTTGAGAAATTTTCCAAATACACCAAGGTTTGTTTAAGGCTGTGCAAAGAGTAACGGTATATGAGTTACACCTGTCGAAAACAGCTGTAAAGCGAGAATTGACGGTAGCAACAATTCCTCTTGTATTTCGACTCTATTATTATTCATTAACTTTTTGTTGTAGAGCAAATTGATCGCTGGTAAGATCATCCCAGCCATTGCGACCACGACAGCTTTAGTGAGCGGACTTGTTGCCTTGGAATTATACAAGGTAGGTATAGTGCGTAACAGGGGACCTTCTAGTTATTAATAATTATCTTTTCAAGAAGCCAGTTGTTTCTGTTTCAGATCATTCAGGGTAACAAGAAACTAGAAACGTTCAAAAACGGCTTCATCAATCTGGCTTTACCGTTCTTTGGATTCTCGGAGCCAATATCCGCGCCCAAAAATAAGGTAAGAGGTCAGCGTCTATACACTGCGTAACATGCGCGTAGATATCAAAGATGCATTATGAAGACGCCCCAAAAAGGTTAAAAGCGAGCGACTGAATTGCAGTGTTCGTGAACAGTGCGTTGCAAGTTAAGTACCCCTCAGATTCAACCATGCACCATTAGTCTGACGGTGCGTTTTGTGTGATCTGGATGTGCATTGTTAACCTGAGATCACTCATATCATGTCGCATCAAAGGAATCGATCAATCCTTGTCCAGTGTGGACTCATCGTTTCTTTAAAGCGTCATGCCCCATGTGATCTCCGTTGACAGGCCAAAGTCCGGATCACCGCACCCTGACTGGAAAAACCAACAACGATTTTCATCACTACTGTTCCTCCGTCTTCTAATCGGGTCTGCAGCGGTTCAGAGAAAGATTTGTTTCTATCCCTGTTATGATATATTTATGAACTTGTTTGCTATGTTTGCGTTACCTTTTACCTTTACAGTACTATGATAAGGAGTTCACACTTTGGGACCGTTTTGAAATTAACGGGATCAAGGAAAGTGGCGAGGAGATGACTTTGCAAGATCTGTTTGACTACTTCCAGGTGAGTGAACCAAAGATGTGTTCTAACTAGCTCCACATCGTTCGCTCTCGAACACATGTTTGCATTCCGGATGGAAAAGGAACAGTTCAGCCAGCGTACAATACGGAGATCGAGTGGCACGTTTTATCAGGGGGGCAGATTCAGGATTTTTTAGGAAGGGGTACACTTCTAAGGAATGACGTAACTGTTGGGTGACGTAAGAAAATTATAAAAGCGAACAACTCCAACTACAGGTCATCTCGGTTGGGAGTTGGGGGGTGGGGTGAGGATGAGTGCGCACCCCTTGCACCCCCTCCCCCGCCCTAATAGATCCTCCCCTGCTTATTACTGCTATAGCAGTAAGGTTATTGGCTCAGATGTAGACCTATGTTAAAGAGTAGAAAAGTTATAGACGCTGAGGATTTCATTTTGTAGTAGGTTTGTTAGTCTCGTACGCATGCGTTCTTTGTGTTTTGTCAGGCTTTCCTGAGGCGTGCAAAGCCCAAAGCACGCCTGCGAAGGAGGCTGCAGATTTGTTTAAAGGTGTTTAGAAAAAAGCGCGAGCGATTACGTGAGGAATGATATTTTGGTAGGGAAGGGTTTTGGCCTCGGTTCACGTCCTCTTGTGTTTAACTGTCATGAGTTAGCGGGGACTTTTGTCCTCACTCTTTTTTCTCTCATTTTTGTTTCCTAAAGGGAAGTCATCGAAGCTGTGTTTATGATTTGAGTCACTGTCAACATACTTCGTCTGTTTTCTCTGCAGAATGAGCACGAACTCGAAGTGACCATGCTTTCTCAAGGCGTTTGTATGTTGTACTCATTCTTTATGCCTCCCGCCAAGATGAAAAAAAGACTGGAAGCCAAGTATGCATCTCATTTGTTTGTTTTTCTGTTTTCTTTTTCTTTGTGTGTTTTTTTTGTTGTTGTTGAAAGTGGTGGGATCAGTAATGACACACCTTGAACAAAATATTAATTTTAATCCTTTAAGCCCCAACATCAATATCAATATCAATATCAATATCAAATTATATGTGCTTGTGGCTTCGTAAACCATTACAACTGACTTGCTTTTCTAGTCTTTCAATTTTTTTGACTTAAGTAAAATGTAAATAAATCGATTACTGTCACTAACTGTCAACTTTGTAATATTTTTGCCAGTTTGTCAGTTATTTTTATTTGGTGTAAATGACACTTGTTCATATTACCTGCCTCGGTTAGCTTTGCTAAATGCAGGTAGTCTGCATTTTGTAACTTTGTTTTTTGAATAGCAATTAAAGAGTTGATTTCTCCTAACTGTTCTCATATATTTGCTATGGTACTAGTGAGGAGAATTTGTTTAAATATCAACACAACTCTTTTTTAGTGATCATTTTCGTTATTCTCATAACATGAATTGTTGATGAAGTGTGAATTTTGCAATGAGAAATTGGATGCTAGTCACTACTGAGACTTCAAGCGTTAAACCTGTACAACCCCTCTCCTGAAAAGGAACTATTTCTTTTTCAACTAGTTTGTTTTCTTTTATCAGGGTTTCAGAGGCTGTCGAGGGGGTTTCCAAGAAGAAAATTAAGTCTTACGTCAAAGCTCTGGTACTGGAGCTCTGCTGCAACGATAAAGAGGGAGAAGACGTGGAAGTCCCGTATGTGCGCTATGTTTTCCGCTAAATCAGCGGTCAAAGGTGCGCATGCTCAGTCACCTGGTATACGTAGCTATGTCGTAGTCTGATCCATTAGGTTTTTTTGTAGTAATTGGCTAATTGCTGGCGAAATACAGCTGAAGTATCCGGACCAATTATGTTTCATTACCATAAACTATGTGCTTTTCCCTCGAGTGGTCTTCTGTCTTAAGTTTGCTTGTAGTTACTTCACAAATGTAGCTTGTTTAATTAAATCAATAAAAATTGTCTTGAATTTATCTTTCTTTGCGTTAGACCTTTCTCTTTGTGTCTGTCTGTCTGTCAGTGTATCTATCAGTCTCTCAGTTTGACTTACTGTCTGTCTTTATCTATTTGTCCGTCCATCTATCTTTTCACATGACTAACTCTATCTATCGGTCTGTCTGTCTAGCTATCTGTCTTTTTGTTTGCCAATCCATGTGTTTGTTTTTCGCTCTATTTGTCTCTGTCTGGAATTTGGAATAAATGAGCACAAGTACATTTTTCAAAGACTGAAAAAATTGCACGAGCCTGTAGGGCTGAAATCATTTTATCACTTGTCAGGAATATAGATGAAAAAAATCAATTTTAATTTGCTGCATTGTTTGGGATTAAGTGACAAGCTCTCAGGCACCCAGCGCGTTGACATTTTTGCATGTACATGTATATTATTGCTCGAGAAACTGATTTTGTGTCGGTAAAGAATTGACTCATCCTTGATGTAAAACCTGTCAGGTTTACGAGTGACGTAGAACAAAGAAAACAAAAGACACAAAACAATAGAGACAGTGAAAGTAATAGTGAAAAAGCAAAGAAAAACTTCACAGGTTTTCTTACCAAGGTAACCCCAAGAATTTACTAAAATGACTAGGGTTATCAAACTTGTCAATAAAGAAAGTTTTACTACCGTTAAGTATGTAAAGGGTCGACACTTCGAGTGTAAACCGGTTGGCAATAGCAAATACTGAAACTACGGCATACTGCGAAGCAGGCCAATGAACTTCACACGGTACATGACCACTGAGCTGGTCACTTGAGGTTGATCACAATGATTCCACCGCTTTTTGCTTGTTTTCACTTCCGGATGATTTCCCACGATGAAAAATAACATGTTCACCTGCTGTTGGTTTGGTGAAAGATACTTAGAAATGGAAGAACGTCCATTGCTGACGCAGAGATTCTGTAATGTTTCTTTACTGTCCGTGAACTTTGTCTTTTTCTCTTTTTAGGTGCCGTTCCAGCAGTTTCTCTGATCCCAGGGCTACTGCCCATTCATTTTGCACTGGCTTGCTCTTGAAATAAGTCTTTTGTCATCGCATTTCTGGTTCTTTAATTTTTAATTGTCACAATTGCCTTTAGTACACTGTCATTGTTTCGTATAGTGTGATCGTCCAGGTGAGGGTAGTTCTGAAAAGAACTGTTGTTGGTGACTGACATTTCGACAACCTGAGTGGAAGTCATCTGCAGAGCGAAGTGAGTAGTGTTTGTCAGACGATGATGTTTTAAGTCTGGGCTGTTAAACGTGATTGGTCAGTTTAGCAATGATGGTATTGGCTGAAAGACTCGTGTAAAGTTTGTTATCAGTCATTGGTCGGTTTCGATCCGTCTATTGTTTGTCAAATAGGTCGGTTTTAGGTCCGTCTATAGTTAGTCAAATTATGTCGGTCTGTTAGAAGTCCGTTTGTCGGTTTTGTTTCCGTCATGGATAAGTCGTTTGTAAGGCGCCGGTAGTTGTTGACATCTGTTAAGAGGTGTTTGTTCTAGGTTAGTGTACCAACTGAAATGATTTCCGCACAGGTCCCTACTTCATTATGCATACTGTAGCCGTATGGTTTCTTTTTCAAAAAACAAGAAATGTTTGCACGCGCACTTCCCAAGACAATTCAACTACAGCATGCATAATGAAGTAGGGACCTGTGCGGAAATCATTCCTACCAACTTTCCAGAGTCAGTCGTTGAAAATAGTTTGTACCGTAGGTTAGGCAATGAGCAGAGTCCTGGCAGTCAAAGTTGTAGTTTGTCAGTTGATGATGTACACGGCAATGTGATTGTTGGCATCACCGTTTCTCGTGGCTCGTTTGTGTTCGATCAGTCAGTCTCGTGTTAAGGTTTCTGCCAGTCTCACCAATAAAGGAAGCCTGGCAGTCGGACCCTGCCTTCAACGTTGGTCAGTAAGTGTCATAACGTAGTTGTAGGTTTGAGGGCTACACGGATGTTGTAGGGCTGTAGGATCCGTGAGATGGTCTCCTTAATGTAAGGTATAGTCACTGTGGTAACAGGTGTTGGGTTCCTGTTCGTTGCGTCAGCTTCAGTAGGTAAATCTTTCGTTTAAAAAAAGTCAGCATGGCAAGATTTCCGCACCGGTCCCTACTTCATTATGCATGCACCAAATGAATTGTTCACATGTAAACATTTTTTGTTATTGCAGAATGAAACAATATGGCTACAGCTTGCATAATAAAGTAGGGACCTGTGCGGAAATCATTCCTCGCGCTCGTCTCGTCAAAGTCTTTATAGTCGTGGCCATAACTATGTCGTGGCTTTGTGTGAAGTCGAGGATGATTCGTCAAGTAATCTGTCGGTATGCGTCGGTTTTCTGTACACTGCCGTAATAAGTATGTAAGTATTGTCGTAATAAGTATGTTCTATGTTCTAAAATAATACTTCTGACCAGTATTTAGTGTCAGTGTCATTAACAACTTAACCAGTCTATGCTCTGGCTTCAACGGTTCATGGAATTACTCAGTATAGAAGTCGTATACATTGTAGGAATTAAAATCGGTTTTAAAAGTAAATGCGGCTCTTTAATGATATAATTTTTATAAAATTCTTTCCGAAATTCCCCTTAACTCTTTAAGCCCCAAGGGGTCTCCCGTGACGAGTAAAGTCGTCTGGCGTTAATCAGAGTAAAATCTGTAAAGTCACTCTTGCGGCTTTTAAAGGGTTTATATTATAACTAGTCATATTTGTCACTAAATCTGCCCCCGACCTTGTAAAAACTGAATGAAGACTGCATGTGGTTGTCCATGTATTTGTTATGAACCTTTGAAATGTAGTTTTCGTTTGAGAGTTTGTGAGTGCAAATTCCTTGTTGTGTTTGTGTTTTGTCAATTATCACACTTTGTTTCTTGGGTTAATGGAAATCCTCATACATATCGTGTTTAGGATGGGCAATGGTATTTTGACATGTCATACTGAGTTCAATCAACAAGGCAAATATAATAGAACGCGTTTTAAACAACAAAACGATCTTTAATATTTATTTCTAACGAACAATAGAAAGGTAGTATAACTATGAAAAATGTCGTTATAACGATGAAAAGTTATGAAAGCATTTGTTAATATTGCATATAACAGTATTCAAAATGTAATATTCTGTAAAAAGAACATGAACTTGTTAAATATAAGGCAATACAAAATGTCCTTACAGTAAAAGGGAACAATAATTAAAGGGCTCTTCCAAAGACAACATGAATTGGTTAATAATGTAAGGCAACGCAAAATGTCTTTGGAATAAAACGGAACAATAACTGAAGGACGCGGTTAAAACACCTGGCGAAAAAAGAATTGAACGGCTATAGTCACAAGTCAAATTCAGTATGTTTGGAAGACGTTCAAAATTGATGAAAAAGGAACAGGGTGTTTCTGCATGGAGGTTTTCAGATTGTTTCGATGCAGTGAAATTGAAGTCAACTGTTTGAAGAACAATCCTTTTTGTCCTTTGATGTTAAAAAGGTTGAAGTGTCTTTTAGCTGCAAATGACTGAGATGTATTGGTCAAAGTATCAGAAAAAACTGCATTAACAACAACAACAACAACAACTTTATTTAAATATATATATGATTGCCTCCTCTTGACAAAGGGTGGCCACTTCTTAAAGGTTTGAAACTTCAGCTCTTCTCGCATGAGCTCTTAAATGGCTCAGCAGGCCGGATTTAGAAAGAAAAAGACGCGAGCAAATGTCACACTTTAGGCCTTCCAGAATATCGGCTGGTACAGCACTATAGTCCTGCTTCCTGAGTGCCCTTTTCAACGCTGCATGTTCAACTCTCTTTTGTTCGAACAGACGACAGCCGGTGTTTATGGCTTGCCTCCAGGAAAGGCGGTTGGCTGCCAAGTTCTCCCAGGAGCTTACATCAATCTCGATGGCTTTGAGATTGGACTTAACGACGTCCTTGAAACGTTTCCTTGGTTTGTGCTGCGGCCTTTTACCAACCAGAAGCTCTCCGTAGAACAGTTGTTTGGGGATTCGAGCATCATCCATTCTCACCACGTGTCCAGTCCATCGCAACTGGTTAAGAATGATCCTCTTTTCGATGCTAAACGTGCCAGCTCTTTCCAGCACAGCAGTATCCGGCGTAAATAAATATATAACAAAAGATACATTGGGACTGGCCTGCAGTTAGCAAGGCTATTCGAGGCAGGCCAGGCTACATAATTTACATACAAACTAGACAAATACCAGAAAAGAAAGAAATTGGATGTGATATAAGTATATATATTTGACATTAAATAAATACTATTCAACTTAAGTTCAAGGACAATTAAAGTGAAATTTTAAAAATAAAATGAAATGAAAATAACAGAAAAGAGAATTACTTCTTCATTTTCACGATGATCGCATCCACATCAATATAATAGGAGTCTTCAGTTACAAGGATATCAAGTAGCATTTCTTTTAGTGATCTTTTAAAAGCTTTTTTCGGTCTTTCTTTAAGAATTTGAGGTATCCCATTCCAAATTTTGACCCCAACACGTGAAAAAGCATTTCGTTTGACATTGAGTCGAGATTCTTTAGTATAAAAATGTTCAGAAGTTGAGGCACGTGTGTTGTAAGTATGAACACTAGAAATTCGAGAAAAGAGTTTCAAAATATTATCCGGAGCAGTGTTTTTATTTATATCATACATAAGACTACAAACGGATTCATAATATAGAGACTGTAAAGGTAGAATTTTTGCATTTACAAAATAAGGTATTGCATGGTCGTTTGTTTCAGCAAAATATGTTAAACGCAGTGCACGTCAACGCATTATTGGTTGGATCACCTTTTCCATCCGGAAATAAAGTTGGAAAAGCCATTGATGCTAAGAATTGGCAACTAAATTCATTCAATGGCTCATCACCAATATCCCAATTGAATGATTGTGGAACATGAAGAAATTGTTCATTAATCATTTCTTTTTCCTTTTTGAAGTCAATGTTGGTTGGAACAAAGCTATTCATTTCAGTTTCTGCATTATAAACTTTTTCATCATCTTCAAAATAAACTGGTCGAGTGTCAATACCCACATCTTCATTTTCATCTGATTTTTCTTCACCCTCTACTCTCATAACATCTGAAAGGATGTCATTTTCTGGCAAATTAGCAAGAGTTTCCCTATCTATCTTCACATTTTTGTACAAAGGATTGTTTGGTTCCCCATTTGCATTTTTACCAGTTAACCAATAAAGTGCCTCTTCCACTTTTTTGCGCCTCACTACAAAATCCAATGAAAAATTGTTATCTTTACCATTAACAGTAAAAATAATCACAGGCAAATCTTTTGGACACCTAGGAAGTATTTCTGCAAGTTGTTGTACATCCTGAGGCAAAGTAAGCACATGGCCTTTATATGCTCTTTGACCACCCCTTGGTTTTGTGTACACATGCATAACAGGAAATGCTCTTGCTATGAGCATTTCTTCAAATTGTGTCAAGCCTTGTAACTCCTTGGGAACTGGAGAAGGTATCATAGGGTCAGTGAAAACCAAGTTCATAAAGTGTCGTCTACGAAACGCAACGAACGACTGCCTTGGCGTCGAGTGTGACATTCTTGAACTTAAGATAGAACAAAACCCGGTTATTTCACGTTAGCACCTTTCTCGTTTTTGACTGGGTTTTGAAATATTTGAGCTATTCCTGATGTGGTTTGAATCGAGTCTGTCGATCCACGTTGCTGATTTGTGTCTGACAAGTCAAGTTCAAAGTTCTGTCGATCGACGTTGCTGATTTGTGCCTGACAAATCGAGTTCTTTAAAACTAAAGAATTCCAGTACTGCTGAATAGCTTTTTGTTAATGATGTGATACTCAATGATAAAAATACTCATCTTATAGCTTGGAATGAAATAAGAAAGCTTGGAATGAAATCGTGACGACTCGCTGCCAAACTTGCCAAACCCAGTTTGCGCGGTTGCTGAGCCAGGCGCACATGCTGAAAATTAACCGGGACCACCGTGCGCGCCTAGTTTCGTCAAATCGAGAAAATTTTCGCATACTAACACTACGACCATACGATACTTCTTAATTACGCGGGGAACATTAGGGTGCCTCCTCGGGTTCTGGCCTCTGGGCCGGAACCCTGCGGGGGCAAATAGGCAGTCAGATAACCACCATAACAGACCCTATATTTACTAATTAAGCGTGGACAGGCCTAATTAGGTCTGTTACGCGCTGTAGATGTGTAAGGTGGAAAGTCGCAACTTTCGGGAGTGCTTTAATCATAGTCCCCTCTGTTATAAACTGCTATGCCGTGCAACTCTGGAACTTTCTATGTTTAACCGCTGTATTTTGCAAGCAGAGGCCTGGGTGCATAGATAATGGTAAGGCGTTTCGTGTAGCTTATATGGGTTCATATTGATCCTCTTGAGCTGACGCGTTCTGATCTTAATGAATAATTAGGCTGTGGTATTTTCTTCCAGTATCGCTTTCGAGATGTAATTCTGATCTACACGACGTCCTACGGCACTGTCGAACAAGAAGGGATATGTCAGTTTTTAAGAAACTCACAAAAGAAGAGCAGGAAAGGTGAGAAGAAAAATGATGGCTCGTGCAAAAACAATATATTGCTCATAACATGTCAACCCATTTCCTCTTAGAATTCTCGAGTACCAAATAATGTACTGTTTCAAAAGCAAGCGGGTTTTCCTTTACTCATGCTTTTCTTCAAAATTATCGCAGCCTTCGTCATTTTTTCGCCGCCCTTTTTTGATTATTCTAAATTGATAGGAGACTTAAAATATTGCGAAACTCTTGGTTTGAAGCCATCTGGTTGACAAGTGAGGGTTACATGAATGAAATAAATTTCTGAGCACCTTTGTTTTGATTTTGTTGCATTAGAGCAATGTAGTGTCCTTGATCTAAAAATTATGTCCACAATTCCCTTGTTTTTGCTACCATGTATGAAAATAAATTGTAAGTGGACTTCTCACATTGGTCAATTATCAGAATTATGTTTTCAGTTTTCAGTTTAGGTGGAACAGTTTTGAAGCATAATTACTTTCCTCTGACAGTGAGAAAACATTAATGAAAATCGGTAGCTGGTACTGATCACATAAATTTATTCATTTAATGTTTCTATGTTGCATGGATTTATTATTTATGTTTTAAACTGTTTTCCTGATAATTTTTTGATAAATGTTTTGTTTGCTTTTTGCAGAAATGGAGACTGTCATTTATATGTCGAAGTTAAAGCAAACCAGTGGCCCATAGTTTACTCATCAAAGTATAACATTGGATTCCTGGGCTTGGAAGCGCTTCATCCATTCGACTCAGGCAAATGGGGGAAGGTGTTTCAGTATCTGAAAGGTACTTACAGAAGAGACTTTATACATATTTTTCCATATTTTCCAATGTTTCTATGCTTGTACATTATATTAGCTTTTACTAGACGCCTGATTTTGCAAGCAGGTGAGACAAGGCAAATATTTCCTAACTTGAATGGCCTACCCAAGAAGGCAGGATGGTCCTATCTTGTCCATTTGGGATTGCCATCTTGTCCTGAGATACAAAGCCAAACAAAATGGCCACATAACAAATTCTTTTATTTATTGCAAATCCTTTATTCGCTCTGGTGAAGGGCTAATACTTGAAACGTCAGCACCCCTTCTTTTACCCTACGGTGGTACAAAATTACTTTTATATCAGCTGTTTGATTATCCCAATTTCTCGTGTTTCAATTCCCCACCAACACAGCACCATTTACTTTAGATACTATGCCACAATACCTTTATTTCAGACTTGTTCAGTCAAGATAGCTGGATATTGGCCTCGTTTATCATTGCAAAAAGAAAAACTTGACCAATATTCAGTCATCTTTATCTTGCACTACCGGTCATTGGCACATGACTATTGAACAATTATTTGCCGAAGGCGACGTGATTATCAGTGAATATTCACCGAGACAAAGTCAAGGTAAATATTCACCAATAATCACTGAGCCTGAGGTGAATAGTTGTTTCAGTATAAATACACAGGTGATTATTTCAAAAAAAGAAAAGAAAAAGCATTGTACAACATGAAAAAAATTATTTCATCAAAAGCATGTGAACGACTGGCAGCCATTTTGTTCATCAAGATGATTAGTGGCTGATAATCCGAGATAGCAAACCAATGAGAGCGTGCGATTTTGTATAATCACCTGAGTATTTATACTAAAAATATATAGTATGCGTGTAAATGACTTACTGTTTTCTATTTATCTTAATCATGAGTATATTACTGCCACAGAAGCAAAGATGGTTGAAGATAGCACTGTTGTGGAGCCCAAGGAACCAACTACTGAAGACTTGTTGGTTGTACATACTCTAGGCTATCTGGATAGCTTGAAGGTATTAAATTTCTGTTGATATGCATAATAATGAATAATCCAGTTAGTGGATTTAAAGTGACAGATTGTGTGTTATTTTCTTACCCCTAAATTGTACAAGGTTCATTTTTTAACTGGTAACTTTTACAGTATTTGCCAGTTTGTTCAAGCATTTTAAGGGTAGTTTTTCCTATGGAACACACATTGCTTAAGGAAAAAACAAAAGCTGTCATTTTTATTAATATTATTTTGTAGGGTAACATCACGTAGGGGTGAATTTTAAAGTTTCTTTTTCCTTTGTAGTGGAGTGTTAATGTGGCAATGATATGTGAAGTACCTCCACTGGCCTTTCTACCGAACTTTATTGTTCAACGAAAAGTTCTACGGCCTTTGAGACTGCAGACTGGTGGAACAATACTGGTAATTATGTACCTGAGTAATTTAAATAGCTATAAAACATCTGTGAATAAAACATTAATGCCTCAAGTTACATGTAGCATTTTCCTACATTGTACATGCCTTTTAAGAAGAGGAAGGCTTAAGCTTCACCATCAGAATTTTATTTTAAACCTGATAAAAGTAGAAACTTGGCTGACATGAAGTAGTTTATACTTTGTATGAAGTCATTCGTCTGTTTGTTGTGCTTAACAGGCAGCAAGGCTTGCAATAGAAAGAGGATGGGCAATCAATATTGGTAGGGTATTCAAGTGATATGTATTTATTTTGATTATACCCTTTCATTAAAAATGGTTTGGAACTAGGAGTTGTTCTAAAAGGAACAGCACTGTTGCTGTTGAGGAGGGTTTTAGCAATCTGAGTAAATTTTGTGATTACCATGAAGTCAAGAAAGTTGAAGACATCTTCACAGTCAATTCACTGTTATGACAACTTCTGTGAAGGGTGTTTGGCATATCATTCTCAAACTCATTAATAATGCATGAGGGAAAGACACAGTAAATCAGACCCCTTGATGTGCTTGGGTATCTGATGAAACACAGCATATTTTTGCATTGTTGATTTGTCCTTCTAAATAATTTCATTTGAGAAGACACGCGATACATGTTTTTCATCACATATCAAACACCTCAGATTTTGCTAAGAATTCTCTGCTGTGCATCATATTTTCAGGTCTCCTCTCAGTGTTTGATATGTGGTGAAAAACATGTATTGAGTGTCTTCTCAAATGAACATCAACAACTACTTATTAAACAGCAACCAACAGTTCTTCCAAGAACTGCTGTACATGCACTAGTGTATGTTCTTGCAGTGTGGACATGCACAGTACTTGATTTGTGTATCTCTCACACAGGAGGTGGATTTCACCACTGCTCAGCATCCAAAGGTGGAGGTTTCTGTGCTTATGCAGATATCACACTGGCAATCAAGGTAGAAAAGGCAGCTTGGACTCTTATACTTTTTTAGATTCCAATGTAGCAGATGTGATAATCAAGGGGGATTGTTTCTTAACCCAAGTATCTTCTGGAATCCTTGCCTAGACTCATTGTTTAATTCCAATGGACTGACAAAAGATCAGTTAGTATTTGAAACAAAATATTCTCAAAAAATTTGCCCTTTTGCCAACTGAGGATAATTATTTTTGGTAAAGGTCAACAAGTATCCAAAAGATTCAAAGTGGGTAATTGAAAAGTTCTTTGTAGGGCTGTTTGTTTGTGTTCATTTTAGACTATAAGTTATTATGTATGAGATTGACAACTAACTCAGTCATGTATTGACAAGTAGTACATGTTTGACCTTTACTTTACCATGTTGTGATTTCCTATATTTTCTGCAGTTTATTTTCAAGCATATGGGTAGTGTATCTAAAGTTATGATTATCGACCTGGATGCTCATCAGGTAAGGCGTGGTCTGGTGTACATTTCTTGAATATTATTGGGAACAACATTGGAGCAAGGAACATCTCCCCACAAATATTTTTGCCTGCAAAACTCTGAAAGAGAGCAATATATTCGTTCCTAAAGACCTGTTAGAGAATGGACTTGCAGAACAAAAACATCACACTTATATTATTACACTGTAGCATCATGGGCCCAGAAGGTTCCAACTGAAGGGGAGCTCTCAGGAAAGAAACCCATGCAATTAAACTGTTTCACAAGCCTTAGCCATGAATGATATCAATAATATTATCTTTGGAGTCAATTGTCGTTCCTTCAAAAAGATCATGATTTGTATTTTAAAAAGTAGTTTGTAAGTTTCCCTCATAGTGCACTGTATATTGACTGAACATTGTACATTACTGATGTTTCTATCACTTACAGGGAAATGGCCATGAGGCTGACTTTAACGGTGATGAAAGAGTGTATATAATTGATGTCTACAATGCGTATATTTATCCAAGGGCAATGGAGGTCAAAAGTAAGCCAGTCTCTAATTAGTTCTAAATTAAGCTTCCTTCCTATACTAGCTGTAGCTGAGAGCTTGTGACACCACGTCAACAATTCCTGTGTGTGTACTTTCCCCTTCAGCAAGGATTTTCATTGACTTAGTGACTTTTAGATTCTGCTGTACGTGTGCATGTGATTAGGTGATTTAGTAGATAAACTCATCATTTATATTCAGCTATGTATAATTAATTATTTTATTAGTGGTTCCTTTCTCACTTGTAGGTGCAATAAAGAGAAATATTGAATTAAACCATTTTACAGGAGATGACAAGTATATTCCTTTGCTGAAAAAGTAAGCTTTTGACATACTAGTTACAATGATAGTATATGTATATACATGTAGTATTTATATTGATTTTGGAAAACATTTGAGCTCTTTTGAAGACAAATACAGTAATTTGATGATTTGCACTTTTTCTTTGGATGGATAGAAACATCTACATTTGTTGGCCAATTTTCTTCTAGATAACAAGAATAAACATTGCATAAAACTCTTTTCATTCTCAACCAGACTTTGACTATAATGTAAGCGTTTAATTCAAGATCTTTTTAGTCAGGTGAACAAAGTGCTGTTTGAAAAAAAAATGCTGTGTTTATCTGTACATGTAGTTGTAGCTCAAGGTTTGCTGTTGGTTTCACTTCTGTTGTATATATATTTTCTAGGCACATTCCAGAAGCTCTGAATGAGTTCCAACCAGATCTGGTAGTGTATAATGCCGGTAAGCAGAGGGTGTTTTATAATAACTTTCCAAAGTGGTAAATTAAGGTCTGTGTAATAGTTTACAAACAAAACCGCAGTGGAACTGGAAGGAGGAGTGAACTTATCCTGTATCTGATTCAGATTCAGCTGCATATCTGCTGATCCTGACGTCTGAAGGGTCAACTGTCTAATGTGTTTTTTTTCTCCTTTAACTCAAAAACCTAAGTTAGATCAAATAAACTAACATACGTGTAGGCTACAACAATTTTACCTAACGTAGGTTTGATCAAATTGATCTACTGGGTCAAACTGACCTGCAACATACATACATGTATGTGAGAATTTGCAGGTACTTGTGCCAGTATATATTCTGTATGTTTTTGTTTTAAATTCTAGGGACAGATATCCTGGAAGGTGATCCCCTTGGAAACTTGTCCATTACTCCCAAGGTAAGATTTATTATCATTGCTCATCTGAGCAAGTTGCAGCGCCTAGAGAATGCAGCAGCTCATCTAGTTTGTATCATGTTTAGTTATGTTTACATAACTCCAGCACTGATCAGCCTCCAAGGGCTTCCAGTGAAATAGTGAATAGAATTTAAGATAGCTATGTTAACACGTACGTGTATGTACGGCATTGTGCCACAGTACCTATGGAACCTAATTACAATCAGGGAAACATCACGCTATCGTTTGAGATCAAATCAGGGCATGCTTATTATGGACAATACTTTACAAATAAAAAAGAACTTAGGTGACTGGGCTTTTGTTAATGCAGCACCCAAGGTATGGAACAGACTTCCCATAGAAATAAGACAGCAAATCATTCAGCAGTTTTAAGAGTTTACTAACGACACACTTTTTGAAATTAGCTTACTTTTAAGTGTTTTTAATGCTGATGTCAGATTTTTGTAGACATAATTTATATGTTGATCTTAGAATAGTTCTTATTTTTTTTTAGTGTTTGCATATTTTATTTATTTGTTTATTGTTCATATTATTCATTGTAAGTTTATATTATAGATTCCACTATAAAGAATCATTAGTACTGTACCATCTAAATTATCTTTTCTCTTACTAAATTGTAATGCTCAGTTGATCATATATTAGAATGTTAGATAGCGCAATACTAAGAAATAAACATTGTTGTTATTATTAAATTATTCTTATTATTTTCATCTTTGTGAACTGGATGATCTTTTTCTGGTTTGCTTCCTAAGGGAGCGAGTAATAGCCCATGACCAAAGGTCCCTTAGAGTTTTCTCCTTACTCTACAGCTCTAATACTTTTGCTGTTCCTAGTAACATAGTTTTTTAGAGTAATGAAATACCAATTTTGACATCCAACTTTCCCAGCCACTTGTCCAAGTTTTTTGTTGCACTTCCCAATGATTCTTCAACAATTGGTACCACCTGCACAGTTCTCATGTTCCACATTCTTGTAATTTCTCTGATACTTTTCAACTTTCTCATTCTCCTTTTCACCAATTTTTTTTTTATCCGCTGGTACAGCAATATTAATAATAGTGCACTTTATCTCCTGTTTATTTACAACTACAATGTCCAGTCTTCTGGCTTCATTGTCATGATCACACTGTATGTTCACATCCCACAGTAGTTTAACCTCATTGTTTTCACTTAGACTGTCAGGTGCATGTGCGTAACACTTATTCTTCTTTTCCAGATGACATTTCTCACCCAACTTCCAATGAACTGCTTTTGGAACATTGGCATGTCTCTGCTTATATTCCCGTTGGGCCAGCTTTTTCCACTCACAGACAATATGGTTTACGCTCTCACCTTCCTTGCCTCATAACCTACATAATTATTATTATTATTATTATTATGATTATTATTATTATTAAATATTATTATTTACTCATCGTACATACACCATCAGTGTAAAATACAGTACCGCTCAAAGGTAAGTTGAAAGTCTCGACTCGATCCTCGAAACTCGATTCTCGCGTCGCGAAGGTCGAGACGTTCGAGTTTCGAGACGCGAGAATCGAGGATCGAGAATCGAGAATCGAGTATCGAGTATCGAGAATCGAGATATCTGGAATATTCATAAATTCTAATTGGTGATTAATCTCTCGAAGGAAGAACAATAACCATTCGCACGCAAGTATTCAGTTGTTTGTACTTGTTGATGTCCACTCAAAGTTATAGTATGGTGTCTTGGTTCGCGACGAGAAAAAAAAAATACCTTGAATATCTTACCAGAATTGAGACGTCACGAGTTACTCCGTCATATGAAATACGAATTATCATCTCACAATTACATTTGCTTGTATTGTATTCAACAAGGAAACAAGACTTGTCGTATAAAATTGGAAGAAAGGACCCCGCGGACGATATAGTAATTATTATTTAGCCAAACTCCATTCAAAACACGACCGATATGAGAATCTTTATTCGCATGTTGTTTTTTCATGTGCATGTCTATAATATATGTATGCATGAAATATCACCAATTGGCTACCATTTATTTATCACAAGACGTTGAACAAGTCGTTCAAGAAGCGAAAATCAACCGCCTAACTAGCGCGTGCATTTTCACGTGCACAAATCTGCATGCGTCAAAAATTAAGCCAAAGTCGAATTGTTTAATATTCGCGTAACGCAACTCACGGCCTTTACAACCGCTAATACAACACAACCTTACAAAACAACAACTGATGTTGAAAACAACCTCACTTTATTTAAAACAACAAGTCGTAATTAACTATAACGCGTATGCAAAATTCGTGAGTGTTTTGATTTCATGACGGCGTAATGGAAAATTGCTCCCCACTTGTAAGCTTTTGCATCAACAAACAATAAATGAGGTGCAAGTGTTTTAGTAGAGTCTTTTTAAGATTCGGAATTGCTGAATTTTTACTCGAAGATTTCTTTACCCGAATTTGTTCTCAGTCAGTAAACGAAACGCGCTTCTCCTAATTGATACATTTGTAAATTTTGCCGTGCCTTGGAATGATATATTGATACGACTTGCAGCGAAATGACTTTGTAGCAAAACTACCGCACTACTTTTTGTGGAACGATCTGACTTTTATTTTGGAACGATCTGACCATGGAGCGAACTGACCGGATACCGGCGTTGAGAAAGATGACTAATTAAGACACATCCAAACCGGTCGCACAGCGTTTTAATCTCCCTAACCATTCTAAAAAACACTTGACACTTTAAAATCGGTACGCTTAATCCCCACGGCATCAACGAACGCTTTTCATTCAGTTAATTAAGTTATTCCAGCAAGCTCATTATTTTTCTCGACTCGAAACTCGAAAGACTTAACTCGCGAGTCGGCAAACTCGACTCGAGACTCGATTCTCGAAATTTTCGAGGATCGAGAATCGAGTCTCGAGTCGAGTTTCGCAACTCGCGAGTGACTGTCAACTTACCTTTGAGCGGTACTGTAGTGGTGAAAGAGAATTTCTTCAACTGACACTTACTGGCCATATATTTTTCACTTTTAAAGGGAATCATCGAAAGAGACCAGATTGTTTTTCAAGAAGTCAGACAAAGAGAAATAGCCATATTTATGGTGACATCTGGAGGATATCAAGTAATGTCTATTTTTACTTCATTTATTTCTCAAATTAAAAGTTCATGGCTGTATTGTGGCAAAAAATACTGCTTTGTTTTTCCAGAGGCAGACAGCAAGGATTATTGCAGACTCCATTCTTAATCTTCAAGAGCAAGGACTGATCAGTTGTAATTATTCAGATTCTGGTAAATACCAAATGTAACTTGATTTTGATACAGATTTTTTTGAAACAAGATTAGTAAAGGTAATCATACGGTTACAAGTTCAATTTGGGATTAATTTGCACGAGTGAGTGCTATTTCAGCTTTTTGAAAAACTCACAAGTGCAAATTAATTCCAAATTGAACAAGAAAAATCGTATGATTACTTATTAATAATATAAACATGAAAAAATTCGCCTGGAGGAAGTGCCGGAAGATCTCATTGCGGACAGGAAGTGAGCATTTGACGCGGATTTGACACTTTATTTACTGATTGGCTGATGAAGATCAGCTGATAACGCTTGGAACTCAAAGTGGTTCATTTCAAAATAAAGAATATCATAATCCAGGATATCGATGTGTAATTTGCACTGGTGTTACACTTTTTGCACTGGTGTTACACTTGAACTGCACTGCTCTCAGCCAATCAGAATCGAGTAATTTTTTCATGTATATTATTATTTTGAAAACTGCACTTTTAGGTTTTAAATAGAACATTGTGCACTGTACTCTGCTTCTTCTCTGCATCATGCATTTTACTATCTGATAGTTTTTAATAGTTTGTCAATCACCAAGTATAAATTAATGCATTCATTTCTTTTATTTCCCAGGACCAAGAGGAGGCAAAGGCAGGATGGACAGCCACACAAAATATAAAACTTTCCAGCACTCGCTGTGAAGCTCAAATCTACAAGGCAATCATTGTTGCTTTGATTGACTATCAAATTTTTAGTCCAACTTCAAGTATGTAAATTTGTAGACCAAATAATTATTACAATACTTGGGTACCCTCCTGTACAATTTATTACTCATTAAAGATCCTCTAAGGAGATTCCTTCAATGCGATACTGTAAGTTTTAAAGTTTATGAAGACAAAATTTGGAGGAGTGTTCCCTTGAATGTAAAATGTACAAATTATAAGTCTGGAAATCCAACTTTCTATTAGCTTTGCAAACATTATTCAAAATATAGCTTCTCTTGGAATGTAATACTGTACTTAATTAGTAGAAATAATATTAAGTTGACACCTTTAAGACAAAATTATCCTTTAAATAATAACCTGTCTTGCTGCACTGTGAAACATACATGCATTTTATTTTGCCTGGTCACCAACTTACATCAAGTTGTAAATTTTCTTGCGTTTGGAAGGAAGCAAATTTTGTATTTTTTCTAAGTGAGGGCCTTCATTGCACTATAGGCAATTCCTCAGAGCCTTTCTTAAGTTATTGCTACACTTGCACACAATATTACATTTTTCCCAGATCTCTCTATTATTAGTAAAAATCTACTTGTAGACCAATGAAAGTACTGCAATCTGATTGGCTGAGCTATCGTAGACTATCAGCCATTAGACAGCACTTGGTTGAAGATTGTTTTCAAAATGGCTATGTCTTTTCTCGCTTTAGCAAAGTTTTGCATGAAGATTTAGTATTTCGGTATTGTATCACGGACACATGATTCGTTTATTATGATTTTTACTAAAACAATTAGATTATTCACTCTCAATTTCTCTGAGGTGATAGTTGATGAGGTATCACCCCATAGAAATCTCGAGCTCATAATCTAATTTTTAACTATATCTTTTAACAATATTACTAATGTATGGTCACCCACAAGCTTTTATTACAACATTGCCTTGCTACAGTTTACATCAATAACTGGCAAGCTAGTAGCTTTCAGTTAATAAAATTCATTCAACTTAAAATGTACAAAAGGTCCATTCAAAAGCCTAAAGGTCAACAAACAATAAATTTCAAAGTGTCTTTAAGAACCCCAGCTCTGTTTCATCTGCTTGTTGTGTTGAATTGCATAAAGTAGGCTGCTGTTGGAGGATTTGTGTACACTTCATTGTCCAGATAATCAAGTCTGTAAAGAGCAAGTTTTTCTTCATCAGAATTGAGTAAATATGAAAACAAATGTTTGAAATACCCCTTAACTTCTAGATGATGTTCAAAATATTCATCATAAGCTCAAAAACTATGTAATGCACTTGTTTACTGTAACACCAAATTCACTTACCGGTAATTAACATTACTATTGCAACTCTTTTGATTGCATGTGTTGTGGTTCAATTTTATCCTTAGTTTAAAATTTTTCTCACTTTGTCTTAAACTAATTATCATAGCCAAAAACAAAGGGAGAAAAATTTTTAAACCAAAGAGGAAATTGTACCACAACACGTATACCTAGACTTTGACTCAACAAAACGAGCACTGTGATTGGTTCATTTTTGGTTATGTGCCCCTGATCATATTCAAATGTATCCAGACCAGGATACAATTACACAGTTGTTTCCCACGCACAAGTTGAACCATCTTTCTTCCTTTGTTTTTGCTAAGGGAAAGTCTAAATATATAACGAAGCACTTAATTTACATTCCCTCGAGTCCTGATGTTTCCCAAGACAAAGTCAAGGGAAACATCAGGACTCTTAAGAAAACAAAACTGTTTCCCTCGGGACCATACATTAAGTGTATAACACTGGGCTCTGTCACCTTTACCGCTACAGAACCCTACATATATTTTCTCCCAACTGGCCATCACTATGAAGCTGTACTGTTGTCTCAAAATTGAACTTTGTTAATGTTGCTTTCTTAAACAAGCAAAACTATTTTTTATACTACATTCCTTGGGTTTGCATGGAGTTGTACACATGCAAGTGCCCATGTCACTTGCCACTAGATGGCTTTATGTTGGTTCAAGATCTCTCACAATACAGGGAAACAATTGTCTGTGGGCGGGGGGATGTACATACATATAACTACCAGAGTGCAATCCTTGGCTTGTATGCAATCTTTGCAGAATAAATGCACAATGTGTGGATAATAATGGACTGACTTACTTTGCATACTGTTCCATAGCCAGTCGTTGGTTTTCACCAGCTTGGTCTTTTTCAATCTCTTTTCTTTTCCTTTCAATGCTCCTCTCTGCCAGTATAGCTGCCTTGGCTTGTGTCAGCCGTAATCTGTTGTACTCCTTTTCCTGTTCTTCCTCTTGCTGTCTCAGTCGCTACAAAAACAATATTTAAAATTCGTAGATTCAAGTTTTCCTGCACACATTAAATAATAACAAATACTATACGGACATGTATAACCAAACCAAGTTTAGCCACAGATCAGTACAAAAGTGTGTGCAGTCTCCTTTAAGTAACACCGTCTTCCAATAGGGTGCTGACAAAGATGGAGATGTGAATGTTTGCGGCAATGCGATTTTGCTTTATATGTATGTTTCAGTGTGATTCATGCATGTAATTTACATTTGAAAGTATGGTGTGCTTTTGCAAGACTATAAGCAGTGTGCCATTTTTGAAATATTAGGTCACAATAATTGGTGAAAATTTGCATGCCTTGCGGTGGTTCCACCATTCTCAACTGGACCCTGCTGCTGCTGGTTGTCTTGTTAAAGTACAGTTTTAATACATGTTTACAGTGTTTTACTTTTGTCCACGCAGTTTTGCAATATTTGGACCCCCTCACATGCCCCCGACCAATCTTCTACCTTTCTTTGAGTGAAAGATTATTTGCTCATTAATACTAACCTCCTTTTCTTCTATCTGCTCCTGTTGAATCCTCCTTATCTCAGCCAGCTGTGCAGGGCTCATTCCCTTCCACCTGTCTGTAATAACCCTGTGAGGCCCAAATGCACTTTGTGCTACATCTGGGTTCTCTGTTAGCATGTCGCCAAACACATGATTGGAAATTTCTGTAAAATTATCATCTAGTTCTTGTTGCTGCTCCAAGTCATCCTTAGCTTGTCTTTCCCGAGCCAGGGCAAGATTCATATCCTTTGTTGCCATGTTGATTGCACGGCGGCAGTCTGCTTCAGCTCTTGACAACTCACACGCTCGTTGATCCGTTTCCCGTGCCTTCAGATCATACAGGTGATCTGCATATTTTTGATTGGCCATTGCCTGGTTTTTCTCATCCATCTGTTGTTTCATCCACTCCCTGGGAACAAGAAAAATAGTGCAGCAAATTAGAATGGTCTCTTTATTTCTGTGGATCAATAGCTAAAATAGCAGGATCCAGCACAAGGTAAGGGGTACTGTATCCCTGCAACACCTCCCACCCAAAATTCTCAAAGTACCCCCCTCCCAGATATATTTCCTCTGCAATGACCAAGTGCATTTCCATGGTATAAAAGGGAGAGGATGGATCTTGATACCATAAGGTTACATATTCTCACCTAGTCTGTTCCTCTTGTAGCTTCTTCCGGGCTTTGCTATTAAGATCTTCCCCCACAAATTTCTGTAGCGAGGCCACTCCACACCTTGGGTCATCATCAGACACTCTCGCTGGTTTATCTTTCTTCAATGCATCAGGGTCATTCAAGTCAAACTCGCGTCTATCGTTCGGTTGTTGATGTGATTGCCGAAACTCGTTCACTGCTTTGTTGAGCTCGCGAATGTCATGTTCTTGGCGCTTTTGAAGCAATACACTTATTTTGTCATTCCTGGTCATATCAGCAGCTGTAAGGAACGAAAAAATTGTGAATGGTAGAATATTCAGATAAAAGCTTGCAATATAGTAACTTGGGTGGACGTATACAAAACATGGACCCGGGTCCACAGGGGTGGTCCATGGACCCGAGTCCATGTTTTGTATACGTCCTAACTTGGGTCGTTAGTCAAAAACCACTGAGCAAACAATGCTTTCGAATGTAGTTTCTCTTGCAGCAAGAACAAAGTTAGGTTCTAAGTGTAATTGCGAATGTTTTTATCTTCATAAGTTTCTCTATAATTAGATGATCAAGACGAAATCGAACGAGAAAATAGAGAAACATCGTAATTAAGTCGCTTCATATACTCACCAAAAGCGTTGTGTCGTCTCTCTTCTTCGACCTCGCGTCGTTTGCGATCGGAAACTTGCTCACTTAAAGCGTTTAAGTCAATCTACAAAGAAATTGGTAAAATTAGAGACTATTGAAGATTTCAGGGTAAAGATTCAAACACAAAAACCATGTACACTAACCTACAGGTAGTTTTCATAGAGGAAAAATACTCCCGAATATTATTTTCAGGCGGCGTATAATGAAATCGATATTAAAAGTTGGGGTACACACGAACACTTGACCAGCAATTTAAAAAAAAAATTAAGACAAAAGGAGAGACATTAAAGAAATCAGAAAAATCATCCCAAAATCCTGAATGAAAAATAGGGAAGCGACGGAAGACTTACCCCGATGGTTCGTACTCGGGCGTTGAATATTCGACTCTGCCTTTGCATTTCTCTATTACGCCGCCTTTCAATGGCTGCAGTTTCCTTCATATCCACGGGAAGATCAAGTTTATACATTTCTTTATCTTGCAAGGGCTTTATCGGTGGACAAAAATGATATTACACTGTACAATTGAAGCCTGTATCTACGGAACAAGGTATGTTGTCTGTCCCTTTTATGATGATCGACTTTCTTTTGCTTGCACGGTTGCTAAGGAACAAGGTGCGCCTAACTACAGCCCGTCAGGCACTGCGAGAGAACTCGCCTCAATCCCCGACGGTTTCGGCTGGGGTTTATTGCCAACGAGCCAGACGAGCGAAGAGGCGAAGCGAGGCTGCGAAAGTACTGTGCAGGCGGAAAAAATCTCGAGTGATCGAGAGACATGTTTGTAAGGTAAGATTCCTGAGATTCCAATGACGTAATTGCAAAGAGGTCGATTGTCTTGCAACGGACCGAGGATGTCGAAGTATATCTGATGTCTCTAGAAGATGTTTCAGTTTGGTTTACAATGTCCAAACAACAAACATAACAAGGGTCGTTTCCTTTAAACGTCCAAAAGAAAAGTCTGATTAGCGGGCAAATATAAAAACACATTTCTACATTTTGTGTGAACAGTGCAATACCCTTGTGTAACTATTACAACGTAGAATTTGATTGTTCTTTCTCAGAGGACGTTATATAATTGAAATTGTTTTTAATACCGTTAACAACGGACTGCCCCATGCATCCCTAAGCAAACAGTTTGTGCATGTCCTTTGCCAGCTGTTCGACTATGAAGGTCGTTATATAATTAAAACATTTTGTTATCGTTTATGCACAGATTTGCCTAATCTATACAAAAAGCCTCGGAACGAAATGCATGTAAGTTTCTGTAAATCCTCAAACCAAGCTGTTTGTCAATGAAATGTAGACTTCTATTGTTCTTTGTCCAAGGACGTTATATAATTGAAATTGTTGCTGTTTATAGCTTAAACACATCGTTTGACACGAAAGACATGTAAGTTTGTGTAAATCTGACTTGCATAGCACCGTGTGGGTAAAATTCTTGTTCTGTATTCTCTTGTTGTTATATTATTCAATTTTCCAAATAATTTTTAAAAAGGGAAGAAAACGAGGTCAGTTATCATTACAGCCGAAACTGTTGTATCGCGATGATATAAAACCAAGAGTCTGGTTTTCGTTTTAGCGATTCAGATCTGCGCTGTCAATCAAAATATTTACATCAGAATTTTAGACATTTGACGTTCTTTTGAATACTTGACTACAAAAAAGTGACGTGCACGAAACATGACTCTGTTTTTGAAGTTGCCCATTAGTATTTGTTTTGATTGGTTGCTCGTTGGCACTTAGCGAGAGCTACATCTAGTTTATTTATTTATTTTAGGATTCGTACAAGTACAGGTGCTTAACAATAGGACATAAGTCCCCTACTTGGTTAATACACCCACACCCACCCCCTAAAAAATATCCCAACCCTTCCCTGACCCGACTAAACTACAAATCAAATAATCTAAATAACACAATTACAATCTAATTTATGATTCAAACCCGCATGCTGTGTGATTTCCTTTTCAGCTGTTAATCAAACCCCTCAACCATGCAATATCGGACATTGCACATGAATTTTTGAAGTGTTAGTTTTCCATATTAATCTTTGCATCTTATCGAACGGTTAAGCTAAGCTTACGTGGACCTATGCGCTAATTAAATTGGATTATCTGCCTTCGAAAAAGAGCAAAACGTGCTGACGAATTACAAGTTGTATTCACAGACCACTGCAACCATACTAAAACAAACAATGTTATAGGAAACCTAACGCTACAGGGTTTCCTTAATCAGATTTTGGATCAATGTCAGTATCTGGGCAGTCGTGCACCTACCCCTCCCATAACCCAACAACGTCCCAACAACTTTTAAGAGGGTCTCAATGGGGTTAACCGTTAGCCGTAAAACGGGCAAAAAAACTAGCCGTTAGGCGTAAATATTGAAAAATTTTAGCCGTTAGCCGTAAACAAATATTAACCGTTAGCCGTCAAACAGCCAAAAATATTAACCGTTAGCCGTAAAACAGTCAGTAAAAGTCATCACCCCATTGAGACCTTCTTTTAACTTATACTTATTATAACTTGTTGGTGCAAATGAATATATAAAAGACCATATATTTGAAGTGCGGAGTAATATGTAATGACATTAATTGATCATCGCAGTTATGTACACAACTTAAGCAGCTGTGAAATTAACTGAAAAAAAAAAACTCAGGCCTGAACGGGCTTCGAACCCATGACCTCTGCGATACCGGAGCAGTGCTCTACCAACTGAGTTATCAAGCCAACTGGGAGCTGGTCATATTGTGAGTTCGTAATATACTCGTAGATGAAGAAGAATGATGCAAATGAATATATGAAAGACCATATATTTGAACTGCGGAGTAATATGTAATGACATTTAACTTGTTGAGTTAAGGAAGAAGGGGTAGGTGACGGCACAGTTGCCCAAATACTTACCGCTGGTCCCAGATTTAACATGTCAGGTTGTAACCATGTAGTTTGACCATCAGAACACAGTCACTCAATACAGAGAACATAATTGCGGCTGAATCAGTCGCCGTAGAAGCTTTGCAGTTTTCACGGCCGACGGCATATGTTTTTCGCCAGTTCAGCATTTGCAGTCTGTACAATCTGGATCTTCTGACGTTTCAAAATGTTTTAATTTTTTTTAAACTATTGTTTCAAGAAACTCATTTTCTATTTTCATAATTTTCCTTCTCTTAATTTATCCCGACTTCCATTTTTTTTTGACGTTAGAGTAGTGCTTGAGAGGTTTCTTCGTATGCCGAGATTTCCTCAAAATGACAGGGTTTTATGATTGTTTTTGAAAGAAATCCGGAACTTGATCGGTTTGTAATTCTAAGCGATCAGCCAGACTTTTTTTTCTCAATTTAAAAACAATTTCGTTGACAATACCTTATTTTGCCCAATTACTGTTGGCCTTGTGTGATTTAGCGATCGCTCCACTGGCAGCTGATTCACATTGCTTCAAAACTGTGTTCATTCTCTGAGCTTTGTTAATTTACATTTGATATCACTAACAACTGTTTTAGGTTTCGAACGTGGACAAAAACGTTACACAGAATTTAACGTTTATGTGAGTCAAAAAGACGGAGAAAATTTTAAGATGTTTACCCCTCGTTTCAGGCGGTTGGATGTTTGTCTTAGCGTGAGGTGGCGAGGGAAATTTGCATATATCTTGTTTGCTCTCCTTTGAAATTCAAATGTTTTGCTATTGCTAACTGTCAGAGGTATCCAATAGAAAACAGAAACCAGAAAGCTTTTAACTAGGTGCTCGGACATCTTGAGAGCAAAGATTTTGCCTGATAAGGTGACGAAACAGGTGAACAGTGCAACGGTTCGCGTTAATTCGTCTCGTGGTTAGAACACTTGCGCCATTTTGTTAAGGATGAACGATTTCGGAACTCTTACATTTATTGTTCGTCTATGCCTCGGTTTCGCTTCGACATTGTTTGTAACCAGCCTTCCAGTGGCTCGTAAGTAGAGATCGTGTAGTTGTTTCATTATTTACATTTAATCCGCAGCGCTTTTTCCCAATGCGTAACCCTATTTCAGTTAACAATCTAGCGAAGGGATTTCTGCCTTTTTCGGAAATTGTTCCTTCCGAAAATTATCAGAAAACTCTCAGAAATTAAGAAAAACTGTTTCTTAAAAATAGAGACTGAGGAACAACACGGTAGAAAGTACAATTATATTCTGCATTGCAACATTTATAATTTGCTACTGACCGCCCCTAAACATACCGTAGTAAAATTTTGTGGTTTTCATGCAACACTCTCTTTAATGTTTTAAGTAAAAGTGCAAAACGTTATTGCTGTTTAGCTTCTTGACTTTTTCACATAACAAAGTAAAGCCGGACTCGAACACATCCTGTGTTTTAGCCGGTTAGCTTGGAAACATGGAAGCTTGATTTAATGAACTGCTAAGTTTTCTTTGTTTCAATGTACGTATTACACAAAACTACATTTTTTTTACATGTGTTTAAAACAAAGACTTAAATGAAGTACACAATCTTCTGTACGTGACAAGATTCAGGTTCTGAACAATATTTTTTTAGCATTGCAAAGCTGCCATATTAAAACTGTGCGCCGTCTGTTTTAGGGAGCAATTTTTTATAGTCAATCTTAATATTTTGTGTCCGACAAAAGAGGCTTTTAAAATCTTAAAAATATGATTACGAATTCATAGATTCTCGATACCAGAACATCTAGCTGCAAGAGGATTGTCTTTTTAAACTTTTTGTGCTTTTCTTCCTGTTTCCTTCTTCCTCGGCACAAGCTCTGTTCTCGTTATGAGTACTTGTTAAAATACATTTTAACCCCGGCTTTGAAAAAAAAACTCTTAAAAATGTTCGCCGTCGTCTGTTGTACGGTAATACAAATATCAAATCTATTATTCAAAAGGAGAAGGAACTAAAAAAAGACTAAAATAACTTTTTTTCTTTATCGTGTACCACTAACATCATTCGAAGTCGATTGTTTACTTTTATTTTTCATTTCTTGCCTGGTTCCCGAGTTTCCCTTTCTGTTTTTGCCATGGTCGTCACTTCTGGCGAACAGTTTCACTTTAAATTAAGCGTAACTGTATTTACTGAATGCGGAAACGTTTCATTGTTCGCTGAATGCATGCATTTTTCATGTGACCCGTAAGTTAATCTAATTTTCTTTAAGCCTGGCTGACTTATTTCTTAACGCGAGGTGGCGTCGAAAAGAGGTAGACGTATTTCTTTGGCTAGCTGTTTTTTTTTTTCTTTTTACTGAACGCAAAGCACGAGCAAAAGCGAGCAAAGCCAGGCTATTGCTTCTTTTCCTTTTCCCTAGTTTGAGCATAAAACAAATGCTTTTTTATAATTCTTTGGAAAGCTACAGGGCTGTAAAATTGCACAATTGTTCTGTTTGTGTTATTCAGTGTGATTTTACCATTTTCATGGACCGAACGATGCAGCGTGACCGATTCTTTGGAAAGCTACTGAACAGTACTGTACTGTGGTACTGTTTGTTTTACTATACAGTGTGGTTCTACCTTTTTCATCTGTGGATCAAACCATGTAGTGTGACCATTCTTTGGAAAGCTACTGAACAGTGCTGTACTGTGGTACTGTTTGTTGTACTAAACAGTGTGGTTCTAACTTTTTCATCTGTATATAAAACCATCTAGTGTATCGGCTGTTTCCATTTCACATGAGGTGTTCTAATGCTCTGCGGCGATAATGCTTGGGATAACCCGCTGCGATAGAGTAGAATTCTATCCAGGGACAGAGCAGTAACAATAACCTCAGTCTCTAATTTTCAATATTGATGGGACGAATTAGATTTACTGATACGTTATATTGCCATCATGGTGTGCTACCAGCATATTAGCTCTGGTTGTTGAGATAAGACATTGCCTCATTCACTCAAATATTTTTGTATTGTTTTATTCAATATAATTTATTATTTTACAATGATTAGCCGAAGGCGAAGTGAATATTGGTGAATAGTGGTGAATATTCACGAGCCTGAAGCAAATAATTTTTTTGTGTATAATTACTCAGGTGATTATAGAAATACCTAAAGTAAGGATCCAGGAAGCCAAACATGTACGCATCGCGGACCTATTATTTTCTATCGCTAAAATCGTAATAGCTGAAGATTAAGATGAAGTTGCCGTGTTGTGCGTCATACGCCATGCCACTCTACTTGGCTCTTTCCCATGCGCGTTCAATATCAGAGCGACCTCATGCAATCACCTTCCACGCGTGAACGCTCGAGTGTTCGCGAAACGACTGCCCATTATCACCAAAACAGGATTGAAGCAGGGATTGGAGCAAAGTGCTCAGCTTAGTTCACGTTAATTCCGGTACCTAGAAATCCGTTCAGTGCTAACCTAACTTATTTCGTGCTAAACTTTAGCTAAGCTTGATCACACTGACAAAATTCTCTTATTGATATTATTGTTATTATTCGCATGGTTGTCATGTAATGTGTGAACCCACAGTTATGCTGGGCAGTAGTAAATTAGAAACGTTATATGGCAACCATCTTGCCATTTGTTCTAAGTTTAATAAAGCCACTTTTATCATGATTACAACATACACCTTATTACAGATCAGCAATCAGTTTATCCCTGTGTTATCAATACACAGTCATGAATGCGGTATTGAAAACATAAGGGAATAATCACCAATAACGAACTGCTAACACATTTTCCTTGCTGGTGCCTTATTAAATCTATGGAAGCCATTAAGGAGAATTTGCATCTCAACAACAGAGATAAAGGGCTAAATGTTGAAATATTGTCCTATTCAGATGCTTCGCAGTGCCTGGATCCGTACCAACCAAATTGTGATGATCGCGGAGTTCACCATGTCGTCCGGCGCAGTGCGTCCTCGGTGAGTTGCCACAATATCTTTTTCTACTATTTGTAATAATGCATTAACAAGTGCACTTGTTTATAGTGACACTGGTTGGCCTTCAACAGCCTGGCCTTAAACGCTTTTACATGGATTGAAAGTGGTGCTGAAGTTACTCTGGGCCGCTCCTCAATTCTTCCTCCAAGCTCCAATACGTTCTTGTGTCGTTATCCACTCTTGTTTAAGCGTTGGTGTATTAATTGTCTTAGATGATGAAAAAAAATGTTAAAACTAGTTTTCTGTTTTTTTTGTCGTTGGCTTTCTTTCTGATTAGGATATCATGTGGATAGTATACGCTGAATATCTGCCATGCGTAGATGAGAGATATCGTGCGATATACGAAGAGGCAGTACAAGTTAAGAAAACGGTAACAAACAAGGAAAAAATAATTGAATGAGAAATGAAATAGAACTGAGTTCATCATCTTGCTAAAGAATTTTCTTGTTGAAGCCAACTCGGCAAACGTCTTCGTCGGTCAAGTATAAAGCCAGCATATTCTGCGTTACTTCAAAGGAAAGAGTTCTTAAATGTATGAATGTTCACACTACCAATACCAGGACATAATGGCCTTGGTATTTCGCTTTATTAGCCAAAACCTAGATCAAATCAGTGTAGAACTACAGATATGCATTGAAGTCTTGTTGTTTTGGTTGCAGAGCGTCTCGCAGTCTCTTCAAGTTGACTTTGTTCCTCGGGTGCAAAATGTCACTTACTACAACAAGGACAATGAAATCTCCTTCAGCCTCAATTTGACGCACAACCAATCAGTTTCCGCCGATATGACCACAAACCTCAAGGTGGTAATCACATCCCAGTTCCTCGAACCAAAGTCGGGCTCTCTCGTTCAAAATTCAAGTATTTCGAATGCGATTTTGAACTCAAGCGCTATTTCCTTCGATGTTACATCTCTTCCCTCAGCTCAGGTTCTTAGCGTTAGTTTCATAGGAATTGTCAAGGGTACAATTCATCCTTTGGCAAATCTGTACTTTGTTGTTCACGTGACTGGAAGTGACGGAAGTAATGATTATCATTTTGGCCCAGTTCCCTCTCTACCTACACTCTACGCTGTGTTTCCTAAGGTGTCCCTATCAAGAGACTCGTATTCACGTAAGTTTCACTTCTCTTTTCAAATGGTGAATTTGTGTCTCTCTCCATCTGCATGCGCTGATGTGTATGCTTGCCGGGATGATATCTATTTGTAAAGTTGTCTATGAGTAGTTTCTTGTCTATTTGTATGTCTATGTGTAGTTAGGGACCCTCGGGAAGTTAAGAGACGTTTCCGGAAACGTTAGAAGTGTACTCGACAAACTAAAGGGCATAAAGGCGGATCTGGTAAGAGGGCACGAAGACTGGCAGACCTGGGATTTCCCTCAACTGGTAAAGGCCTTAAAAACGTGGAAGGATATCAATCCAGTCGAAAACAACACAGAAAAGCATCCAATTCGTGTACGTGACAAGGGCTTTCAAACCAAAGATTCCACGAATTCCTCACCGTCACAACGAGCGTGTGTTTATTGTGATGCCTTGGATCACAAATCGGCGAACTGTCATAAGATCGTGACAGTGACAGAACGCCGTCATCACTTGGCAGCCAAGCAATTATGTTTTAATTGTACAGGAAGCAAACATCGCGCTTCAGAGTGCCGAAGCCGCTCTAAATGTCAAGTCTGCCAACGTAAACACCACACATCCATCTGTGACAGATCACGCGATGACAGACAAAGCAGTGACAAGTCCAGTGACCATTTGATGACCGCAGTAGGCGTGGGAAAAAAGGCTGTCACGTATCCAATCATTACAGTCGAAATAAATGGCGTGATGTGCCGTGCGTTGTTGGACACAGGGGCAGGAAGTTCTTACGTGTCATCAACTTTGATAGATAAGCTGAAACTTCAACCGATCAGAAGAGAGTTCAAGCGGATCGAAATGATGTTTGGATCAGCGAACAAGGCGGTGAACATCTACGGCCTTTCAATACACGACCTACAAGGCAACTTTCGTTTAGATGCCGAAGTTACACGAGTAGACAGAAGTGAGCTACTAACAGTTGAGAATCCAAATTATGCCGAGATGGTAACGCAATTCTCCCACCTGAAGGGCGTGACGTTAAACGATACTGACAAGAAACCTTTGCTACCTGTGCACCTAGGATAGGCCGAGAGGGGGAACCAATTGCCGAGCTGACGCGTTTCGGGTGGACAATCCTATCACCAGGAAAAGAAGTGGACCTTACGGAAATGTTTTTAACCCAGACAGCCACAGTGGACTGTGAAGAGTTGTGCAAGTTGGATGTTCTCGGGCTTAAAGACTCACCAATCGGTAACCAAGAAACTGTGTACGAAGAGTTCAAGGAGCAACTAACACGCAGTCCCGAGGGCTGGTATGAGACCAGTTTGCCTTGGAAGGGAAATCATCCACCATTGCCTGACAATCGCGAAGGAAGCCTAAAGCGTCTCAACAGCCTCGTACGAAAACTGGAGAACCAAGGGCAGCTGGAAAAGTATGACAGCATTATCCGAGATCAAGTCTCCCAAGGGATCGTGGAGTATGCGTACGACAAAGTAGAAGGCAGAGAATTCTATATTCCTCATAAGGCAGTCATTCGTGAAAATGTCGAATCAACAAAGATGCGCATTGTCTACGATGCATCAGCCAGAGCAAATAACTGCGCCCCCTCCCTAAATGAGTGCCTAGAAACCGGACCACCGCTTCAAAATCAACTTTGGAGTGTTCTTGTTCGCAACCGGTTTTATCCAGTGGCTATTGCTGGTGACCTAAAACAAGCGTTCTTGCAAATACGCATCCGTGAAGAAGACCGAGATGCAGTGCGTTTTCACTGGTTAAAGGATCTTACAACTAAGCAAGTGGAAGTTTTCCGATTCACTAGAGTGCTGTTTGGCTTAGCCCCATCCCCGTTCCTACTAGCAGCAGTAATCAAGGAGCATTTGCAAAAGTGTCGAGCAGCAAATCCAAAGGTTGTGGAAGAAATAGAACGAAGTCTGTATGTCGATGATTTAATCGGTGGCGGAGAAACAGTTAAGGAAGCCCTGGAACTGAAGAAAAGCGCAAAATCCATTTTTAAGGAAGCGACCTTCGAATTGCACAAGTGGCACTCAAGCGTACCAGCCTTAGAGGCCGAAACGCCGTTGCCAGGAGAAGAGCAAAGTTATGCCAAACAACAACTCGGAGTAAAAGAAGGAGAGTCCAAGCTCTTGGGGATGCCGTGGGAAAAGGAAAGAGACCTCATCCAGGTGAATTTCGCCGCACCAACAGGTCAAGCAACAAAGAGAGGCATACTAGGAAAGGTCGCTAGAATCTACGATCCTCTTGGGCTTGCCTCCCCGGTTACGTTGTCCGGAAAGGTTCTCTACAGAGACGCTTGCGACGCTCGTATCGCCTGGGACGCACCTCTGCCGCGCGATCTGAGAGATAAATGGTCAAAATGGGAGAAGAACTTACCAGTGCAAGTGAACGCACCGAGAAGCTTAGCTCAGTATCATGAAAAGGTCTTGTCTATTGACCTCCACGGATTTGGAGACGCAAGCGCAAAGGGAGTGGCTGCAGCAGTTTACGCGGTGGTGACACAACCCAGTGGTATCAGCAAAGGTCTAGTAACCGCAAAGTCACGCCTTGCGAAAAGGGGACTAACCACCCCTCGACTAGAACTGGTATCAGGCCACATGGCAACAAATCTGGTGCATAACGTCAAAGAAACCTTACAGGGTTTTCCAGTGCAAAGTACTCACTGTTGGCTTGACAGCACAGTCGCTCTCCACTGGATCCGTGGAAACGGAGAGTATAAGCAGTTCGTGGGCAATAGAGTAGCGAAGATACAAGAGAAACAATACATAAAGTGGCGACATGTCGGTACAGCGGAAAATCCCGCCGACTTGGGGAGTCGTGGCAGTAGCGCCGATAACCTCGCAGCTCTCTGGTGGCAAGGGCCAGACTGGTTATCAGAACCGGAAAACTGGCCACCCGACATCCTGACTACACCGACAAAGGAATCAGAAGCAGAAGTGAAAACAACACGTGAGCTGTTAGCTGTGGCCGTAGAAAACAAACAAGATGCCTGTGATGAACTGCTGCAAAAACACGAATTGTGGCGTGTGTTACGCGTGGGCGCGTGGATCACGAGGTTCCTTCAAAACACGCGAGCCAAACGACAGCATCGACTCATCGGCCCTCTAACGACTGAGGAGATACAGCGACAAAAGACCTTTTGGACCAAGCGGGCTCAAGAACAAGGGAAATCCAGTGAAAAGTTTGAAGAAGATCGCTTGCAGCTCAACATTCAAAACGAACAAGATGACGTGTTAGTATGCAAGGGGAGAATTCAAGGCCATTATCCCATTTACCTCCCAGATACAGCACCCTACACTCGTAAGTTGGTTCAACGATCGCACGTCGACACCCTGCATGGAGGCGTAGGCCTGACGATGACTAAGATTCGTGAACAGCATTGGGTACCACGTCTCAGGAAGCTCGTTAAACAAGTGATAAAGTCGTGTGCGGGATGTAAACGGTTTCAAGCCATTGCACTGGCTACTCCACCCCCGGACCCTTACCCACCGACCGCACTGAAGGCAGTACTCCATTTGAAGTGATCGGAGTTGATTTTGCCGGCCCCCTCAAGTATCGCCGCAAGTCCAAGATAGCAGGCAAAGCCTACCTTGCATTGTTCTCGTGTAGCCTGACAAGAGGACTCTACATTGAAGTGATAGAAAACCTGGAGACCGGCGAATTCCTAAGAAGTTTAAAACGCCTTATCGCGCACCGTGGCCGTCCGGCAAAGATTTATTCCGACAATGGGAAGACATTTGTAGGAGCAGCGAAATGGCTCAAACAAGTGACTAGCGACGAGAAGGTACAAGACTACTTGGCTCATCAAGATATAAGGTGGCAATTCAATCTGAGCCGCGCCCCCTGGTGGGGAGGTCAGTTCGAGCGTCTCATCGCACTAGTCAAGTCTTCACTCTACAAGACAATCGGTAACGGCATGCTTTCTTGGACAGAGCTATGCGAAGTTGTTCTTGACGTGGAAATCGCTCTGAACAATCGTCCATTAAGCTATGTCGAGGATGATATCCAACTTCCGACACTGACGCCTGCTTCGTTACTTTTCCTCAGACCAAACCAATTGCCAGAGCTTGAACCGTTTCACCTTAAAGATGCGGAACTCCGCCGACGGGCAAAGTATCTGCGAAAATGCAAACAAGCATTGTGGAAACGGTGGACAACCGAGTACCTGCGAGGGCTGAGGGAGCGACATCGTCTGAAGCAGAAGGCGAGACAGATTGGCCAGTTAACCAGAGGGGACGTGGTGATCATAAAGGACGAAGATCGAAACCGGAACAAGTGGAAACTTGGAATTGTGGAGGACTTGATCGCAGGAAGGGACGGGATCGTGCGAGCTGCAAAGTTGAGAGCAGGGAAGACGATCCTAGAAAGGGCAGTGCAACAACTTTATCCGTTAGAGTTATCGTGTGACAGACAAACCGTGGCAACGCAAGCACAGCTGAATCCGAATGCCCCCACATTCAGACCAACACGAGATGCGGCTGTTGCGGCACGATATCGCATTCAGGAAGTGCAGAGCGCAGAGACAAGTTGAACTGAACAGTTTATTTCGTTTCAGAACTCTGAGCTATTTCTTAGTAGTAAGGTTTAGTTATTAGTTGCGAAGTTTTCTTGAGTTCATTTAGCACTTGCACGATACTAGTGTTTGTTTAAGACAAACAGGGGAGTGTGTCGGAAATCGTGCACCAATAATTGAGATGATTGATAGATGATTGATAGCCGCACAAGACAATTATAACAGATAACAGTAAGAAGCCAGGAGAGATCGAGAGCGAGCGAGCGAGAAGCAAGAGCTAACTGTATGACTAAAAAATAAACGTGAAGTGTTGAAAATCCGCGGACTTCTTTGGTCTCCTTTTCGACACGGACCATTAGAAAGTGATGGGGGGTGTGGGGAATTTTCAGCTTGCACGAATTTTTTTTTCGCTCACTGCTTGTGCAGGAATTTTTTTTTCAGGTGAACCCCTCTGCACGAATTTTTTTTACTACGTGTGAAAAAGTCACAATTGGACCTTCCTTCTGCATGAATTTTTTTTTTAACTTCTTCTTTGCATGAATTTTTTTCTTGGCATTTTCCCTTGCATGAATTTTCTTTCCCACCCCCCCCCCCCCCCCATCACTTTTCTAATGGTCCGTCCCGTAGTTATAGTATCACCCAACCAGTGGACTAATGCGAATCCTGCAAGATCAATCAATCAATATCAATATCAATCAATCAATACTTTATTTATACACGTAACGCCTAGGAGCTATATAAGCTCGTTCATAATACGTACGTGTTTGAAATTACATTCACAAATGCCATACCACAACACCGGGAACTACGTCCCCTACTCTTTGCGAACAGTGTGTGGGTTCTTTAACGTCCCACAAAGTTATTACAACCAGGGGTTGTGAGACGAGACCTACGGTTTATCGTCCTTATCCGAGAAGACTAGGAAGTCTAACCATTTGCAGATGTCATTACAAAGGCAGCACATTCTCCTCAAATAATTTAAAGACCCTGAGTGATGGTCCGGCCGAGTTTCGAACCCACGACCTCCCGCACGATAGTCCAGTGCTCAACCAACTGAGCTAACTGGTCGGCGGCAAGATTCTATGCCGAAGATTCTATTGGCTGTCTAGTGAGATGCCGGTGGAAAGCGGGAGATAGTCATGTAATTTTGTTTGTGTACTGGTCCCTAATTCGTTGTTCTCTTTTTCTGCGAGTCTCTCTCAACCGTTAACAAGTCATATATTACCCTTGATATTCACTTGCAGACTTATGGGTGAGCAACACGACTTGTTATACCATGACCATCACTATGCCAAAGCTGAATTTCTCTTTGCTGGTTGAAATAAGCACCGCCATAAACGATTTCTCATTCATGGAATTGACAAATGTTCTTGTCGCTTCTGTGGGTACGAATATAAACATTGGCTCAGGAGGAGGAACCAAATTCCCGAGCCCGCAGTACGATGCTAGTGAAGGCGTTTCTTTCAGTGATCGAACAGTCTTAGACTTTGGAAATTTGACGGTAAGTGAAGTTTGATTCATTTTTCGGCAACCGAAAAAGATGATTGCGCATGGTTTTATCATTGTGCGTAAATTATCATGAGAGCCGTATCTTTTATTGTATTGTTTTGTTTCTGTCTGAAAGCCATGAAACAGCAGAGTATAACAGCATTCTCCTTTAAAGACATTCATCGGTAATAAAATGTATGAGTTCCAAAATCTTGATAGTCAAGTATCAAGCAGTTTGTCGTTAAGTTTAGCTACCTCTTTACCTCTTTAGGTGGCAGGTCACGAGGCAATCAATAACAGAATCGTCATAAAATACAACGTGACCATACGGGATCATCCTATGTTGGCAAATAACTCGAAGCATTGGGTTGGAGCTGGCATGCGCAGTGGTTATCAGATGCTATGGGTGGGACAAGAAGCTCTTTATGTGTACAAAGTAAGTGAGATGAAATCATGTCATTTGTCAAGTTTACGTAGATTTTTGTGTGCATGGTTTTAAATTTTTCACCAATGGAACAAACAATGCAGTGTGACCACTCTTTGGAAAGCTACTGAGCAGTTCTGTTCTGTGGTACTGTTTGTTTTACTACACAGTGTGGTTCTAACGTTTTCATCTATGGATCAAACCATGCAGTGTGACCATTCTTTGGAAAGCTACTGAACAGTACTGTACTGTGGTACTGTTTGTTTTACTATACAGTGTAGTTGTAACTTTTTCATCTGTGGATCAGACAATGCAGTGTGACCATTCTTTGGAAAAGCGGTAAACCGGACTGTACTGTGGTACTCTTTGTTTTACTGCACAGTGTGGTTCTAACTCTTTTTTACGTGGTTCAAACCATGCAGTGAAAGCTATTGAACAGTACTGTACCGTGGTGCTGTTTGTTTTACTATACAGTGTGATTCTAACTTTTTTTATCTGGGGATCAAACCGTGCTTTCTGACTATTCTTTGGAAATTAAATTAAAGCTAGTGAACAATACCGTCATACCGAGCCACAGAAACGCCGGCCTTTATAGAGTTAGAGTTTCGCAATATTTCGAGTCCGGACTAATATGAAGAGCTATTTTTCAATAACAATCTCTACTTCGAGTGGAGAATCATCGAAGAGAATCGCGGGTGCTGAAACTTCGCAGAAATTCAACATTTGACCCAATCTCAAAAAAGTTAATAATGTTACCTGGATGAACCAGAAAAGGGCGTACAATATTTACCTAGGTTTTCATATGTGGCTCAAAATATCTAGCATGTAAAAACTCACAGAAGCACTCACGCTTATAGAATAACCATGATAATATATATGGTTAATATATGTCCATAATTTGGGTATAGAATAACCATAATATAGTACGGTTAAAAGATTCCCATAATTTGTGTATAGAATAATCATGGAATAGCACGGTTAAAATATGCCCATTATTTGGGCAGGGACGGCGGAGCCGGGAGGGCTGGGGAGGGCTTTATCCACCCCCCCCCCCCACCCCCCCCCACCCCCCCATTTTTTACGACGGTGACATTTTTTTGTCATTTTACACTTATCCAATATAATATCTCATGGAGAATGTTTAAAATACCATTTCCAGAGCCCCCTACAAACTCGCTCGTTTTCAAGCCCCTCCACTTTAAATTACGCTCCGCCGTCCCTGTTGGGTGTGCAATAACCATGATATAGCATGGTAAAAATAGGTCCATAATTCGGGTATAAAATAACCACGATTTGGCATGGTTAAAATGTGCCCTTATTATTCAGTGTGGTACTGCAACATGTTTTCATACACAGCAATTAATTCAAACCTTTTAGTTGTCTTTTTTGTTATCCCGATCTCGGCGAGTCTTTATAAATAGCAGTGGTTTTCTCTGATCTTAACCAGAACGAACCATCAATAACGGGTGAAGTTGAAGCAATGAACGACACGACAAACAAACGATACTTGATTGGCGACCGTCTTTACGTGAACTGGACCGTCAGCCACACGTACAACACGTCTTACGAAGACGCCCAAGATGTCTCAGTAACATTTTACTCCAACACGTTAAAACTGATATCAGGGACATACGAGGAATCAGCTGATGCCGGAACGCCAAAAGAGCTCCTAAGGAGAGATATGTTCCGTTCTGGTACAATAAACATTACAGCATTAGCAAAAGGCGAGTAAACAAGTGTAACTCGATCAGTTTTGCTTAGTTAGTCGCTGAAATTCTGATCTATGAAGACTGTAAGTCTTCGAGGGTTGTCCAATATACACGGCTAGACGTCACAGTTTTTGTGAACGTGAGAATCTTAAATTGCGTGTGTAGCATGCTTTTCTCAGGTCATGGCTTAAAGGACAAGGTATATTACATGTGTAGGGTGCTTGTCTCTGGTCACTGCTTAAAGAACGAGGTATATTACATGACTGTGCAGCATGTTTGCCTTTGGACATGTCTTAGAAACGAGGAATATTACAAGGGTAGCGTTCTTGTTTCTAGTCATGGCTTAAAAAAACGAGGCATATTACATGTGTAGGGTTCTTTTCTCTGGTCGCGGCTCAAAGAACGAGGTATATGTGCAGCATGCTTGCCTTTGATCATGTCTTAGAAAAAAGGTATATTACAAAGGTAGCGTTCTTGTTTCTAGTCATGGCTTATAAAAGCGAGGCATATTACATGTGTAGCGTGCTTTTCTCGGGCCATCACTTCTAGGAAGAGGTATCTTACGACTTAGTGCCTCTCCGGTAAGATTCCGATCGGCTCCACTGGAATCTAGTGTATTATTTTGGACATGGATAACCTTTGCATCCTGGCCCTGTAGACTACTGATCGAGCGACCTATCCAATGAATCTGCTTTGTTTTCCAGGAAATACCATTCATGGAACGTTGGAGCTTGAAGTCAGTGAACTTATCTCTCCCCTTGAATCGCTTGATGTGTTTATGGAACTGCGCTACAAAAACATAAGAGGAGAAGAGAAGATGAATACAACGCACAAGGTCTCCCCACCCTATGTAGCTGGGGTACCTGTGTTCTCACTCAAACTCAACAGCTCCACCAGTCAGATTCGCATTGGTGGCCGTGCCAAGTTCTACTTCTCAGTCGTGATGAGGAACATGATTTCAACGATCAAAGTAGAGGTAGATTTTGTCAAATTTTTCTCTTGCATTTTGGTTTTCACTATGAAATCTTTGTCGTTCCTAATAAAATGATAATCATTAAAAGTTTTGGTAATCTCTTGTGCGCGTTTGTTTAAGATTGAGTTGTCTGAGAAGTCCATTGCAATACATTTGTGAGAAGATTAGGGTTATTGAAGATCAAGGAGTGGGATAAATTACAATTTATACTGATCTGTAGGTACCTTGACTAATTGAGGCAGGCCAGTATATTATAATCAGGAGTTAGAATTTATTACCATATAGTTTCTTCAATTATTCAAAGAAAATATTGTATTCAGTTCCTCAAGCTAAAATTTGTTGTAGCCAGCACGTTGACGTCAAACATTGTTGGATTTTAAAATTATTGTGTGATGTTTCTCAAAATGTCCATGAACCTGAGCAAACGTGTGATGGTTGCATGGTAGTGACTTTCTACTACAATTGCAAATGTCTTAATATCATGGACAGAGAACACCTTATTTTGGCTGGTATTCATGAGTTGTAATGAAAAAGACCACAGTTTGATTTGTATCGCATTGTTTTCTGCTTCAGGTTATCTTACCTGTAAATGATTCATCATCAATCATGTCCCTCACCTATGGTCGAGTTCTCTCGGTTGGTTCCAAGATTGAAAACCACACTACCCATATCCAAACACAGCCACAGTTCGCATCCACTGTCGGAGACCCGAAGTTGTACGACCGCGCCACCGTAGACTTTGGCACTGTCAAAAGCGTCACTACCGAGGGAAACGCGGCTGATCACGAGATCTTGATCGAGTTCGAAGTCATTGTAAACGATCACACAAACGTGACAAATGGTTCCAAGCACTGGGTAGGGGTAGGGGTACGTGGTGGTGAAACGATGATGTGGATAGGTGAAGTAGCGCTTATAGCGGATGTTCCCGCGGACAGAAGACCGGTTTTGCAGGTTCAAGGTTCCTGTGAGGTACCTGGCTCTCAGTTGTCTTGCAAGGACGCTACCATGCTGGAGCGAAAGTAATTTTTCAGTCTTTATTTCGGGTTCATAATTTCAGGCTAGAAGATTAAAAAGCAGAAATTTGTTTGTTTGTTTGTTTTTTTTTTTAAGCTGGTTTTACGCTAAAACGTAACTGATTAAATTTTCGATATAGCAGGAATTAAATATGGTGTTGTTCATGTGGGTCTATAAAGTGATGGGGACTTTCGAGAAAAATACGAGAGCAGTGCGCAAGAACACGCGCACGTAATAGCTACTTTTTAGTTTAAGGTCATTACGCTAATATCTTTTCTTATTCTTTCTGCATTTATACCTCCAGAAAACCTGTTAAACAGGAATTTTAGCAATGCACAAAGTACCCAATTAAATGAAATATCGTATAATGTCTTGAACGTTTTGCTTCCCGAGATCAAACGTACGGTTCGTAGTCGCGAGCTAGCGCTGCATTCGCTTTGTTTCTATTTTGTTTCACCTGAGGTTTGCCCTTTTGATGTCACCCAATAATCGAAATGTTTCTATCTCTGTGTTTAGCTCCAAAGTTTACTTCAATGGAACAGTTTTTCACGACGAAAGGTCGCAGCAATACGCTGACAACGTTAAAATATTGTGGATGATACCTCCTTACGTCACGTTTGATAAACTCCATAACGACCCTGGAATGTCGTACGAAACGACAAACGGAGGACCAAGATTTACTGTGAGTATGAAGCTAACCCCCTCCCTGGATATCGAAGTCCTGACCCCACCCCATCCTCGTGCTCAAGGATAATAACTTAAGGAAAGAATACCTGGCCCTGTTTAATGTGATTGATAATCAGGTTGATAAATGTCCCTTGCTGGACGAGGACTCTTTCTGTTACTGTAAAAGAAGGAGCATTTCGTTTCTTCTTTCCGGATTTACAGCCCAAGCGCAAAGCCCAGGCTATACATCCGAGACGAAGACTCAACGGTTCCGTAACTTCAGAAGTGACCGAGAAAACGAGACTTTTAGCCTCCGTTAACACGTTAGAACAAATAGCAAGATTTTGAGGTTTATATCAGTTGTTCTAAAATCTCTATAAAACACGAGAACTGCAGTCCTCGTGTTCACTTGTCATCTTACATTGGTATGATTCATCTACCATAAAGAAGATGAAGAAACAGTTACGGTCCTATATGCTTTCAACGGTAATTTAGTTTACGTCTGATTCGCTTACTCTTCCTCTTTTCCATCTTTGTCTTCTTAGTTTGACCAAAAGCTGCACTTCCTGGACCGTCTTACGTTCTCGGGCGAGGGAAGCCTCGACCCCAAGGGGATAATGCCGCCGGGAGACACGTACGCGGTCTCACCAATACAACTGACATACAGTCCGTACAGTATGTCAGCAGTGTTTGGAGCTCCACTTGCACCGATCTCCTTCAAGTTTAGGTCACCAGGTAAGAGATCTTCAATGTCAATATAAAAATTCTGCCCAATGGACTCAATAAATATAGAGAAAGAGAATTTGTTAAAATCGCACTGAAAAGTGAGTATGAGACCGATGTCGGAAGTGCGGAGCCGAGCGTTTGAGCAAATTGACCGATGTTTGATTTCGGTTTTTTAGGTGAAGGTGAACCAACAGAAACGCTGGGACATCTTCAAGGTAACATTACAACACAATATCCTAGCTCTTTTATCGTTGCTTAAGTTCACACTCGACGTTTTGGTGCATACGCGAGATACATTACTACAACGTAATTTTGAAACGACTAAAGTCTTCTTATTCTTTCAATTCTTTCAGCTCAATTTGTAATATTTTAAACCGTCAAAGTAGCTTTAACGTGGGACAAACCCTTGACGTGCTTGTGTTTTGTTTCGTGCAGAAGAGTATAACCGAGGATTTTTGTTCGACACAACAGGAAACACTGTTTACATCTGCCAGAAATCAAACGACAGGTAAACTTGGTGGAAACGATAAGTGCTTATCAAAGACGCGGGGGATGGGAAAGCAGTGAGAATGATTTGGGGTAAGGTTGGGTAGGGTGAGGTTGAGTGGGGTGGGGTGAGGTGAGGTTAGGTAGGGTGAGGTGGGGTCAGGTTGGGTAGGGTGAGGTTGAGTGGGGTGGGGTGAGGTTGGGTAGGGTGAGGTGGAGTGAGGTAGGGTGGGTTAGGGTCAGGTTTGGTAAGGTGAGGTGGGGTCAGGTAGGGTGGGGTGGGGTCAGGTTGCTTAGGGTGAGGTTGGGTAGGGTGAGGTGGTGTCAGGTTGGGTAGGGTGAGGTGGTGTCAGGTTGGGTAGGGTGAGGTTGAGTGGAGTGTGGTGGAGTGGGGTGAGTTTGAATAGGGTGGTAATAGATCGCGCGGTCACTAAGTGCAAAAACCGGTTTCAACCGGTAGGCAGAGAACTGGTGAGATTCAGGAACACGTTGTAGATACGTTGTTGTTATTTATTAAAGAAAACATGATAATACGAAGTGATTCCACGTTCCATCCCGGTTGCTAATACCATCGATTACACAGTTGGTGGAGAATCCAGGTTTCATGGCTAGCACTAAAGAACTCCAAGGAATCGTAGCGGTCTCGTAAGTGTAGCAAATGACCTTACGCAGAACGTCAATCATATTTGCGCATGCACAAATCGGCCAACTTGCCACGACATCACAACCAGCTCCTTCGGCCGCTCTGACCGCTTCAACAGCTCAACCGCCGCAGTCCTTACGACTTCCTACCCTTCAGCTCCCGACTTTCCACTGTGATGGATCGACTCGAGACGACATAGCTGATTTCCTCGAACGCTTCCAGCAACCGAAACCCGTCATCTTCCTGTCGGTTTGACCGTAACGCTTCTTGAGCAACAATGTGTTGGAGAATGGCCTCGTTCAGTCCTTTCTATCTCAAAAACCACAGCGGACTTCGGGGAAAAACCAGCCACCGTCCAGCTTAACATGTTCATCGAACATCGTAAGCGTGAATTGGAAGAACCCACAACAAGAAAACGCCGCTGATGACACAAAACGCAGGTGATAACATAAATCTATTTACATTGCGATTCCGAAACGTTTTACATCACATGGAACGCTTGACCGAAAATGTTGCTTAAGACTGCCCTACTTACGTCGTTTCACAATTTCTAGCCTAGGTCAAACCGGAGATTGCTCAACAATTTATCTTGAAAGCCGAGGAATTTACAACTTTGGAGCAAGCCCCCGCATCAGCCCGTCTGATCGAGTTGCAAACACGTGATGACGTTTCCCGATCGGAAAACCTCAATGCATGGAAATAGTGAAATGCTCTGTTTACTTCCTCGAGTGAAAACAACCCCACTTCGCTTCAAAAACGCGGAAAAAAACGTAGCTTCTGGAATTGCGGTTGAGGGAGGTGGGGTGAGGTGAGGTGGGGTGGAGTGAGGTTGAGTGGGGTGGGTTGGGGTAGGGTTAGATGAGGTGGGTGTTGTGGCGACAAGCATCTCACGAGTATACCCGTCATACATTGCCCTCACTTTCCATATTTTTTGATACCCCACTTACTATTCGTCATCTCTTTTAGGTTGAAGTCCAGCTGTTTCTCTACCTCAGACGGTTCATCGTGGATGGGTAAAAATTTTTCTCTTCAAACATAACAATAGTTGTTTTGGGCTTTTTAAGATGCATAATGATGTCGCAAAGAAAAATCAAGCTTTGAAGGGTCTGAGGCAAAAAGACAGACTTGCTCACAGTCTATCTTATTTAATGTATATAAAAAGACTCCCTACAACTTTTTACATGATTTCCAGACAGCAATTATGTCCAGATGTTCCTCCAATTTATTGTAAAGATATGTCGTGTTATATTGACCATTCTGTTTTGGACAGCACCGACTTCCATAATGAGACTTTTATTTGCGACTTATCATAGCCATGGACCAACAAGTGTGCAGTATCATTGGCCAATATGGCAGCTTCTTGTATGCCATCGCTTGTAACGGACGAGCATACATGGAACGAAAAGGAATGAACGGCGCTTGGTATGGAATCAGTCAACAGAAATGGAAAAATGAGAGAACACAAAACCCCAACATCCAACAAAACTTACGCACTATCCCGGACGATTATGCTAGCGACGAGATTACCCCTTCTGACGACAAAACCGTTGGATCTGCTATACAGTGGGGAGGTAATGAAACTCTGTTGCTACCAGGTTTTAATAGGAGCCTATTATCAGGAGCGCTTCTATGCGTTGTGTGGCGTTTCTAGCTCAGTAGCAATGGGGCTATTTTAAGAACTCATATTTCCGGCAAGATATCTCTTGTAGACAAGACGAAGTTGAAACCAAGGAGAAAACTTCACCAAAAGCTCTCGCTAAAACTAAGCCCCAAAGTAATATGCTTAGTAAGGATGATATATGTTGCAATTTGATCGGTCGGTGTAATAGCTCTTTTGTTTTATTGCCGCGAAACGGGAGCTGAAAATAGCGCCATCTGTTACTGTGCTGGGGTAAAGGCCTAATAGTACAGAGGAACAAGTAGCACCATCTGCTACTGTGCTGGGGTAAAGACCTAATAGTACAGAGAAGCAAATATCACCATCTGCTACTGTGCTGGGGTAAAGGCCTAATAGTACAGAGGAACAAGTAGCACCATCTGCTACTGTGCTGGGGTAAAGACCTAATAGTACAGAGAAGCAAATATCACCATCTGCTACTGTGCTGGGGTAAAGGCCTAATAGTACAGAGGAACAAGTAGCACCATCTGCTACTGTGCTGGGGTAAAGACCTTATAGTACAGAGAAGCAAATATCACCATTTGCTACTGTGCAGGGGTAAAGACCTAATAGTGAAGAGGAACAAATAGCACCATCTGCTACTGTGCTGGGGTAAAGGCCTAATAGTACAGAGGAACAAGTAGCACCATTTGCTACTGTGCTGGGGTAAAGACCTAATAGTATAGAGAAGCAAATATCACCATTTGCTACTGTGCAGGGGTAAAGGCCTAATAGTACAGAGGAACAAGTAACACCATTTGCTACTGTGCTGGGGTAAAGGCCTAATAGTACAGAGAAACAAATAGCACCATCTGCTACTATGCTGGGGTAAAAGAGTAATAGTACAGAGGAACAAATAGCACCATTTGCTACTGTGCTGGGATAAAGACCTAATAGTACAGAGGAACAAATAGCACCATCTGCTACTGTGCTGGGGTAAAGACCTAATAGTACAGAGAAACAAATAGCACCATCTGCTACTGTGCTGGGGTAAAGGCCTAATTGGGAGGAGGAAAGCTCCTGATTTTGGGCTCCTGGTTTTGACGAATGTTCCTAGCTATGGAGGCCTTGGAACTGTTTAAAAGCAAGTGTTCTGCAGCTTACAGTTCGCCGAGATCAAACGCTTAACTATTAGTATACAACAGTAGCTCATCGATCAAATTTGATTTTTAGTCTTCTTTCGATGGCGGAGAAAATACAGGTGCCATACAACGTTGACTGTAAAAATTTTGGGCTCTTAGGGAAAAGTCCAGCGGGGACTGAACTCTCTGTATAGCTCTTTTACTTCCGCGTATGGCGTCAACCGGAAGTCAGTAAGCCTGATGCATGCGCATGTTCTGAATTACCTAATTTTCAACCTTGGTTGTTCTTAATATAATTTTGGTCTTACATTTGCAGCAACTATGAAAGGAGTATCGATGAAAGACTCTGGAATATGGCAATTGAAAGCTCAGTGGAAATGTTGCGGAAGCTAAGCAAAAGTTTTATTACCATGAACCTTTTCACCGCCCTAAGTTCTCATGAAAGAAATTCTGCGTAGCAAGTTACGCATATGGATTTTCCTCTAAAGTAGCTGAGAGAATCGGTCTTCGATCCTGACCCAGTATCATTAAGTGATAATTTTCACCATTTGTTTGCTTGACAATATGTTTATATGCTGTCGAAAATTATTCTTTTTTTGAAGTTGAATGGGTAACTCAAATTCCTCAGTTTAAGATAAGAATGAGCTTCTTTTCCCTTGTAACAATTTTTTGGCGTTACTTCTGAATTGTTTTGCTTAATTAATTTTGAAAACTTCGTTTATGTTTCCGATCTATTTATTCTCGACATCATGATAGTGGTAATTTAGCTGATCTATACATAACAAATGATTTGATGCTCACACTCTGGGATTATAGGGTTGTAAATCACATGTACATCAGAAAATACTGAGGACTTTTGTTGGCACACTATTGCAACAGTTAGACGTCAATTAAAATCCTCAGCCATCGCGCCCTTAATGTAGAGTTTCTATGTAGAGATATTTACCAATAAACAATTATTATTGTTATTATCATCGTCATCATCATTATTGTCATCGTCATCATTATCGTCGTTATCATCATCATCATCATTTGCATTATCATTAGTATTTTTGCTTGCCGTTCGTACAGTTCACTTATTTTGTTTCTTCAGGCAACGTAAAACCAGTTAAACCAGCTTTGAGTTGTTCTGTTTGTGTCGTGTTCAAGTTGGAAACGATTTTATCCGTCTTAATTGCGATTGTGGTGTGCTCATTGTAATGGTTGAATCTTTACCCAGTTGTTCGAAAGCATCGGACTTCTTACCCAGACATTTAAAATGCGTTGATCGGTCGTTCCTATCAAGTATTGATGTACGTAGTTACCGTTTGACCCTAGGCAAGGGCTAATCAGCTTTTGAATAAGGTTTTCATGATAAAAGTGAGCAACAGTACAGTAAAATAGCCGAGCGTTAGCTCTGCATTCTGATGCCCTGTGCTTTATTTCTTTGCGCTGGCACAACTTGCTTTATTAGAGACCTTGCGCAACAGAACGGCTGGAAGACTCAGGACGGCAAAATGACGAAAAAATGTCACGTAAGAATGGGAATGCAAAGTCTCGCGCGACATTTTTTCGTCATTCTGCCGTCTTGAGTCTTTCAGCCGTCCTGTTGCGTAAGGCCTCTATTAACTCGTTTTTTCGAGCTGTCCATTTAACAGCCTGATTTAGAAGAATAAAACTAAATATGACTGTCATTTGAAAATGAACTGTGATGAAAGCCGCGTAATTTGATGTCCGTCTATTCTCCGTCCAATCTTCTCTTGTAGTCTGGGCGACCGTGGGGGCACCCGTAAAGTCTGGATAACAGCTGTCTCCACTCCCCACGGTTCTCGCATTTCCTTTCTCGCGTTTCTCTCGCATTTTCCAAGCCCAGCTTGAAGCCCCTGCACTCTCTATCAGTGCCTATTCTCTTTTTTCTTTTTTGATGTAAAAGAAAAGCTTACTAAATAGTTTATTACGAAAAAACCAGAATTGAGACCTCTGGCCCCTTCCACACCACCTGAGCCGGGTTGTTCGAAGCAACGTTAAGGTAGAATTTCGCACTAATGCAGGGTTAGCGCGAAATTTGAATGCAGATATAAGAGCTTAAAAAGCACATTCAGTATAATTCTTTTTGACTACAATATGATGATTGTATGTTGTAAAAAAAAAAGAGAAAGTTATCGGAGAAAATGCTTTTTAACCGAGGAAAAGAAACCCGGGTTAAAATTTAACCTTGGATTAGCGCTAATCGGCCTTCGAACAACCGGCCCCTGGGGATTAAGTGGCCGACTTAACTGCAGCTACATTAGCCTCGATTACGTACTCAGATCCACGATTTTACAGTAAGAGCCCATGACTGTGATAGTGATGGTCCTGATACCAGGCATTGAGGTTTGTTGAATCAGAAATAAATGTTTTTAGTGCGATCTTATTCATGATCACAACGGGAGCCCATCACTGCCTGATCAGGACAATTCGTGATGGCTACCTTGGTATCGATGCATCCATATTTAAGCGAGGGACTGGTTATGAAACCCTGGAAATTTCATAACCAGTCCAAAGCAAATTTCAAAAGCAAGAGCAGTGCAGTCCCAATTAGATGCTGAATCGACCGTGACCCTGCACAAAATCTCTTGTTTTTGTTTCGCGCGCATGTTACTTGGACTACTTGGGAACATATTAGTCGAAACTTTTGAAAACAAAATGTGTTTTTGTGCAGGTTCAAGGCCAAAAAAAAAACGAACAAAACACATCTACACATATAAACTATGATGCATCTAATAAGACTCTAACCACCATTCGCTGTACATATGAATTTTTTTCCCTCTGTGGGTTCTTTCAGCAACAGATGAAACTTCAGAGTTTAAATTCCTGAAGAGTGCCTTGTCCTCCCTTTCCCAGATAGCATGCAAGTCTAACATTTTCCTCTCAATGGGTTCGTTCTTCAACAGATTTAACTACAAAGACAATATAGACTTCATAAGAGTGACTTTCCTCCCCACCCCAATAGCATGCAAGTCTAAAATTTTCCGCCTCAAGTACATTTACCCACAGTCTGCAATCCGCTCATTCTTGTGACGGGTTCAAGGCTTGAAAAAATCAAATAACTAATTTTAACGGGACTCGCTGAGAAAAACAACAGGGCAAAAAATGCGGCATCGACTTTTATTATGTCTTTCACTTCATCCCACCCATATCGAATAATAAGCTTTGGGACAAGTATAATAGGGCCCCTTTGTAACTGCGAAACTCTCTTTCCACTGGGAAAAAGCAGAAAATTTAGTTGTTTACTTGCATTATTGTCATATACATAGTTAATAGCTGAAAGTGTCAGATTTCTCAGGCGTTGTTATTGGCGCTTCAGCGGGCAGATGATTAGCTGTATAACGTCGTCCTCGGATTTCAGAGCACTTAGATTGGCACGCAATAATCTTCGATTCGTTTGAATCTTCGTGGGAATTTGCTCGAATGGCTCGCTGGTTGAGCATCTGTTTGCTTCTCTCTGGGGCTTCATTGTGTTTTTTCTCAGCCCAAGGTAAGCATTCGAACGGCTTAACCCACCAACGCCAACAAAATCCATTACTGCACGCGTAATTACCGTTTGATTGTCTGTAAAAACAGTATGGAGCAATCGCTATATTTCATTCCCCGTTTTTCAGCTCAAGATATTAACACACACTTTAGGAAAAGGCGAGAAGCTTTTTTTTTTCCGAGGGAAAAGGAAAGGAACTGAAGGTGCATTTGTTGGAATTTGAACATCAGTAATTGTACTCTGTCTACACTCTACATAAACTGCTCCGAGTGATTGTACAATGGCACTAATTGTGTGACCCTCTTGTGAACAATAAGGCATTATCTTGATGCATCGCACGTGCAAGTCATACACCCATATGACGTTTTATGTATTAGTTAAATCCAAGTATTTTTAATCTTGTGCAGTTTGTTAAGTGATTTGTATTGTTGCCTAGCTCCTGATTAGTCAAATATCTGCATTGCTCCCCGCTTGGAAATGGACATGGGGTGAGATAAATACTCGTATTTCCTGTGAAACTGAGCCCTTGCATTTCTGTGGTCACTACACATTCGATTCGTGCCATAAGTTGCTTCTGTACTTTCGAAAATAAAATTCTTTGCAACAGTGTCATCTCAGCAATTCCAAAATTCTATGATTCCAATTCACTCCTTTAAATTCGCAGTCTACACTTAGCTCAGTTTTGTCTGCAGGCATGGATGTCCTCGAATCGTTGATTCTAATCTCCAGCTTTCAGACCTCCCTTATCCTGATCTTGAAAGGGTATTTCTATTCAAAATCTTGCGCTTTTTTCGAGGTTTTTTTTCCAAACATGAATGGTTTAGACAAGGATTAGCGAAGATATCTTCTCTTAGGCGATTAATCACGGTAAAACGTTGGCTGGAGAACACAACAGATAAAATTACAGAGCGACCTTTTAATTTTTAAAGATATCCTTTACAGTTGTTTGATAACGCTTCCCTCAGCGAGATCTCGGTCGCGATCTCCTGCCACTTGGTTGCACTCTCAACAATATTTGTGTATCTAAGAGTTCAACTAAACTTCGTCTTCGATTATTGGTTATTTCTAAGTGCGTAGCATGTTTTGCGCCCTTATACAAAGATACCAAGATAGGTGGGTCACACAAGCCCTATAGTATATATTTTTCTTTCGCCAGTCACAACCATGGGCTACGCACTTGCTCAAAATTAGCAAGTAAAAAAAGTTTAATTATTCTCTGAAGTCGAGGTGGACAGTGAGCAGAATATTCGCAGCGAGTTGAATAATTCTGAATCATTATTCACCAAGATCGAAGACAATAATATACACTTAATGTATGGGCCCCAGGGAAACAGTTAGTTTTCTTTTCCCGAGAGTCCTAGTCCAACTAGTTTCCCGAGGGACCATACATTAAGTGCTTTGGTATATATTTAGACTTTCCCTTAAACAAAATACAGCAAAAACAAACAAACAAAGACGGTACAACTGGCGCGCGGGCAACAACTGCGCAATATCTATCCCGGTCGGGATACATTTGAATTTGGTCGGGTGCACGTAACCAAGAATCAACCAATCACAGTGCTCGTTTTGTTGAGTGAAGGTCTTGGTACATAGCAATTGTAATTATCGCACACCAGTTACATACTAATTGTTTTAGCGCATACCGAGGGAGAAACAGTCACACCAAAGTGTCGACGGTGAAATTTTATATTACAAATAAAAAGTCGCACCTTAGCAAAATTCACTTGTACAAGGATTTCCCTGAATCCCTCGCTGTATTCTCTTCGTAGGAGGTAAATAATGTTGAATCTCTGGAGATAATGAGCCAACCATATTGTTCAAAATGCCAAGGTTGCTCTACTTTGTTATATAAAATGTCTACTTTTTTTTGAGCGAGCTACATGAGCTGGGTAAAACGATGCTGTACGAAGGGACAAAGAAAAGCCGATGGTTCTGCGAGCCCAAATGTGTGTAACAAAGATGATTTGGACCGGCGAAGATTCAACAACCCCAGTAACCGCATAATCTGTCGACACGCTGAGAGAGTCTGTTGTGTTAAAGCCATGCAAAAGAGGAGCTGTGACCTGGGAAAATACGAGGCATTGTAAGATAGCGATCGTTAGCAAATACATAGATTGTTTACGCATGCTAGCTTGCAGAATTGGTGGTTACACCAATCAACGATCCGTTCTCAGTTCTCAGTAAGAAGAAGTTGTAGCCTGATAACCTTTTGGCAGGAAGGGGCCAAACTTTCACCGTTGGAAAGGAGGGGCTAATTTGAAAGTGGCGCTGATAATGATGGTAGACTTAACGACAACGACAACGATAACGATAACTGTAACAATAACGATAACGGTAACAATAACGATAACGGTAACAAGAACGATAACGGTAATAATAAGATAACGATAACGGTAACCTTGACGATAACGGTGACGATAATGACAACAACAACAATAACGATCACTTTAGCGATAACGATGATGGTAACGACAACGGTAACAGTAACGATAACGGTGACGATGACAACAAAGGCTGCTTGCGATGTGCAGTCGTAAAAGACCGTTTGTGATGTGGTTTTGCCGCCAATATATTGTCTTCAATGTTTTCTCTCAGTCAAGGCCGCTCATGTTCCAGCTTCAAACCCTATGTTGGTGGTGATGATTTCCGTGAGTGCTGTGACTGTTGTCAACTGGGTATCAATGCGCGGTCGGATAACAGAGTGTCTTGCACTGATGTCACTTTGAGTTTCCCTTGTGTCAAAGTGTTTCAGGATTGCTGTAATGGTGGGTATAAGCCTCTTAACTCATTTCTGTCACGCAAGTAAAATTTGGGTACATATATACCCAAGGAAGAAAAAAATTCGCAAAAAATTGCGTTACATCCGATTCCCTCCATATTTGGAGAACAGGGAGGTTATAGACTTAGCCAATCACCGAGCGATTTTGGGCTAAAACACTTAAATGTGCCATACACGACGAATTTTTCATTTTTCACTTTCCGATCGTGAGTATGGCGTCCGTGTCGAAGAGAGCGCGAGTCGAGTATGTCGATCCAAATGACGTTCTAGAGATGATTTTGGATGGCGATGAAGATCCTGGTGGTATGTCTAGTGGCGAGGAAAGCGATTTAGATCGCCAGCTCGAAAATCAGAGCGAAGAATCAAGGTAAGCGATCAATAAACTTTCGAACACGAGGCTTCCCCAAAGTGACGCAGTTGCCCAGAGGTTTTTGAAATGCGAGGATATGCTCTTTAGCATGCCTTTTTTGCGTCTGAATTCTTGCCTATGTCATAAAAGATATCTATGAATTCATATACGGGAGTACACAGCTCAATAATTTTGGAGGAAAGCTTCTTTTTGAGCGATATTTTGGTCTAACAAAAGGGGACGCGAAATACGAGCCGACGCTAAAGTGATGTTGTGTTTCCATGGAGAGATGCGATCGGGTCGTGTTGCTTGATTTTGTTGTGTACGCGTTTGTGAATTGGCATTTGTTTTCTTATTTTTTGTGTGATTAAATTTTAAATAAAGCTAAGTAAAAACAAAGTGTGTTTGTAATCATCTTAGTGCTGAAGAAGAAGAAGAACATGAAGAAGGAGAGCGTGTAGTAATTGAAGAAGATGAAGAAGGAACGCAGGAGGATGCCCGTGATACAGATGTTCCTGGTGTGTCAACTATTTTTCAATTGGCATAAATTTAGCCTAAATAGTAGAAATTTGAAATTATTATATAAAATTCTTACTTTCATTTGCACATTTGCACATGATTCCAGCATATTTATTTATTTACATGGTGATAAAAATATTTCAATAATTATTTTTATGTTTCCATGTAGTCCCCCATGGCTTTGCTACTCCTGCTCCTGCTGGTCGTGGTCCTGCTAACCCTGCTGTTCCTCCAGGTCAGTATTTGAACTGTATAAGTACTATTTATGCAAGAGAAAGTTTATTTTTTGGCCCATATCAGCATATCTGTGGATTATACACACATCCAATTATAATATTATTTTATATTTGTATAGTACCCCACGCCCCTGCTTCGTTTTATGGTGATCCCCGTCCCCGTAAATCTAAGACTGCTGGTGTGTGGAGCACTAAAGTGGTACCACAGCCCAAAACTATTAGTAATTATAATAAATATATGAATGCAGTCGACAGATCTGATCAGATTTTAGCTACCAATAATGTCTTACGTAAGTGTATGAGGTGGTGGAAAACTTTGTTTTTCCACCTCATTGATATAGCTGTAGTTAACAGTTTTATTCTTTTCAAAGAGCACCAGGCTAAGTTTCCTGACAATGAAGCCCTTCGTAGGTCACCTGATTATTCACTGGCTCAATTCAGGGAAGAGCTTGTAAGACAATTGTGTGATTTCCCTGAATATGATGTACCACCTGTACATGGCACAGCGAAACCAGCTCCTCCTCCTCCGGGGGAGTTCGAAACTGTGCATATTCCAGTTTTCTCCAAGGAGAAGAAACGCTGTGTCGTGTGCTACAAGAAAACCAAGGCTGACAATAGGGTGTATTCTTTTTGCAGAGCACCACAATGCAACAAGAGCTACATGCATGTGACGGGGGATAAGAACTGCTTTGCGGAGTTTCACACCAGGGAGTATCACAACACTTAAATTCATAGTTTATTATCTCTATTATGCATTGTTCTTGATATATAAAAATAATTAATAAAAAAATAATAAAATAAAGAAATACCAAAAAAAATACTGTAGTTTATATGACTTAGGTTAGTACCAAATTAACGTTATTGTGAGTTAGGTGCAGCATTAGCAGTGGGGCCTGCCAATGATTGGCAGGGGTGGAGGAGGGTCCCTCGGGGGGAGGGGGGGCCCTTTTTCCTTTTTCAATGCTTTCAGACCCAGCCCTAAACAGATACACCTGCAAACAACATTTTCCAAAAAAAAAAAATTTTTGCCGATTTTCATGTACTAACATGGTTGTATATAAAAAATCATATCTAATTCTAGATTTTATCTTTTTCAGCCAGATTTTCAGGACACTCTCCTGATATGATGAGGAACATTTTTCTTTTTAACAGTTCTGTACAATAACCTATCATTCTGGAAAAATTTCATTTTTTCCACAAATCTCATGAATAATTATGCAAATGTATGCTAATTAGGATTTTTTTACTGAAATATTATTGGATGTCATGATGAGATTCTTTTTTTTATAAGAAGCCCATTTTATCCCCTTTCAATTGAGATATAGTAGTCCACATTGCTGTAAATACCTGTTGAGATATTAAATAAAATGTCCATTGTGGTCAATTTTGTGCTTTTTGTGCCTGACAAAAATGAGTTAAAACAAGATATACTTTTTCATCTGTGAATCAAACCATGCCGTGTGACCATTCTTTGCAAAGTACATACTGTACTGAAGTATTGTTTGTTTTACTATACAGTGTGGTTCTAACTTTTTCATCTGTGGATCAAACCATGCAGTGTCACCATTCTTTAGTAATCTAAAGAAACGTTACTGAACTGTGGTACTGTTTACCATTCATTAATTATTGATCTACCTGGAATTTACCCAAGATCATTCCCTGGAAATTGCGCTGTTTTAGAGTGCTCTTAAGTGAAATTGATGAGTAAGGAGTCAACTGTCCCTCCATAGGCACCGTACCTACTCCTATAATTCCCACAGTTAATCAAACGAGGAAGAGAAAGTGTTCAGAAAACTTCTGTGAGCATTTGTGCCGTGACTCACCAACAGAAGGAGCAACGTGTTTTTGTCGTAGCGGCTATCTCCTTCAGGAAGACAAGATTTCTTGTCGTGGTAAGTCCCAGAAAAGTAATGTAGAGAGAAAATGCGAAGGGGGAGGGGAGAAGATAGGAGGTGGGGAGGGGGGAAGGAGAAAGGGAAGGGAAGGAGGGAAGAAGAGGGAAGAAGAGGAGGAAGAAGAGGGGAAGAGGTAGGGAGAGGGGGTGGAGAGGGGAGAGGAGAGGATAGGGGGTGGGGAGGGGGAAGGAGAGAGGGAAGGGAAGGAGGGAAGGAGAGGGGAGAAGAGGAGGAAGAAGAGGTAAAGGGAGGGGGTGGAGAGGGGAGAGGAGAGGACAGGGGGGTGGGGAGGGGGGAAGGAGAAAGGGAAGGGAAGGAGGGAAGGAGAGGGGAGAAGAGGAGGAAGAAGAGGTAAAGGGAGGGGGTGGAGAGGGGAGAGGAGAGGACAGGGGGGTGGGGAGGGGGAAGGAGAGAGGGAAGGGAAGGAGGGAAGGAGAGGGGAGAAGAGGAGGAAGAAGAGGTAAAGGGAGGGAATGGAGAGGGGAGAGGAGAGGACAGGGGGGTGGGGAGGGGGGAAGGAGAGAGGGAAGGGAAGGAGGGAAGGAGAGGGGAGAAGAGGAGGAAGAAGAGGTAAAGGGAGGGGGTGGAGAGGGGAGAGGAGAGGACAGGGGGGTGGGGAGGGGGGAAGGAGAGAGGGAAGGGAAGGAGGGAAGGAGAGGGGAGAAGAGGAGGAAGAAGAGGTAAAGGGAGGGGGTGGAGAGGGGAGAGGAGAGGACAGGGGGGTGGGGAGGGGGGAAGGAGAAAGGGAAGGGAAGGAGGGAAGGAGAGGGGAGAAGAGGAGGAAGAAGAGGGGGAGAAGTAGGGGGAGGGGGTGGAGAGGGGCAAAGGAGAGGAGGAAGGGAAGGAGGGAAGGAGAGGGGAGAAGAGGAGGAAGAAGAGGGGAAGAAGTAGGGGGAGGGGGTGGAGAGGGTGAAGGAGACGGGGAAGAAGAAGCTGGAGGGACTCAGAAAAACGTAAGCAGGTATATGACCTAAATTCATCGGCTGTTAGTGTAAGTGGTGATATACTGCTGACAACACAGCGATTTGTTTTCATTAAGCCTTTTTTAGAACTATCCATAAATTTCACGTAAAGATTTGTTTTCCGTAATGTCGTTTTAGACATAGACGAATGTCAGTATGGAGTTGGCAGCATATGTGGACCTTTGGAAGTTTGCGAGAATCTACCAGGCCGCTTTCGGTGCATCAACAAAACCGAAGCCGCTTGCAAGCTGGGCCAGGAAAGACAGAACGGCCGTTGTATTGGTATGGTTGTTTTTGCGATGTTTTTGCGAGTGATATCGACCTTAAGCTAAAACCTCAGTTGCAACCAAAGTTAAAAAATATCGCTTTATTTCCATATCACCCCATACTTGGCCAGAATTTCTGGAGTGAAGGAATGGACGATACGTTTTCCAAGAGTCAGCTGGGTTTTGAGATCCTTCTGCTTTGTCGTGAAAATATTTCTTTATTGCTTTACGTCGAAGTGATGTCCAGAAATTTCCTTGCGCCAAATACAGATCATAATTTGGATTAGTCCGCTCTTTTACAAAAACGTGAGACTATTCTTTTCCGTATTGCTTAACGCCATTGGTTGTTCATGTACGGAACATAATGTCCACGTGCATATTTGAGTAGCGACTTTGAAGAGCTCTTCTTTTGTTGTTAGTCAAGATAAAATCAACAAGTGTTTGTCACCCGTGTTTCGTTCTTCGAAAACCAGACATTGTTGTACTTTCATTATCCTACTTTGTAGACTCTGCAGATACAGCATGCATAATTAACTATGGGTTATACAAAATCTAGATAGAAACATCGCTGCAACATCTTATTTTCACCTGTGTGTCGTCAGAGAACGAAACCATGGCTTGCATGTCACCGTCTGTTTTTTACTTTTTAATCCGTGGAATTTTGTTAGATCAGCAAGTAATAGCAAAGGAGCTCTTTATCAGAACCTTAGGGACGGACCATTAGAAAAGTGATGGGGGGGGGGGGGAAACAAAAAAAAATTCATGCAAGGGAAAATGCCAAGAAAAAAAATCATGCAAAGAAGAAGGTGCACAAGCAGTGAGCGAAAAAAAAAATTCGTGCAAGCTGAAAATTCCCCACCCCCCCCCATCACTTTTCTAATGGTCCGTCCCTTAGCGTTAATAAATTTCAAACCTACAAATAGAGTTAGTTATAATAATTAATTATTATAAACTTTTACCTCGTGGCGTGAAAGGATTAATTGTTTGCCATTGACCTGTTTTTTTGATTGGCAGATGTGGATGAATGTGCCCGCCGTACTTACAGATGCGGCAGCGAACAGATGTGTGAGAATACTGACGGCTCGTACAGATGTGAATGCCGGAAGGGTTACCAAGCATCCGGTCTAAACTGCTTCGGTAAGTAACACTGCAATAAGCTGAGAATAATTCATATACACAACTGTAGGCAAATATTGTACGTTAGATAATGTCACACACGTTTACTGTATCCGCAAGAAAAGACAACTGTACTTTTACTACGAGCTCCACTAATTTATTTGTAGTTGATACTTCAATCAATCAATCAATCTTTATTTAAAGAGGGTGACACATAATAGTTATAAAACTAATTAACTTGTGGCCCCCCATAAACATTGTGACAATTTACAGTGTTACGAACTCAACCGGGGCCACCCGACGTTTTTCTGCCAATCACAAGGCGAATTAAGAACAAAAAAATCGGAGTTCGTTCCTTTTCGGACCAATAAGTGTTAAATTAAAGAATGGGAATTATCCCTAAGTCGACTTAAGTTAAATTGTTTATACAAAGCATTCTTCAAAGTATTTACAATTGGGAGGTGCGTACCTTAAGGGGAAGGTGATTCCAACACCGTGAAGTTGTTACAGAAAACGTGCGGCCTCCCTCTTCCTCTCTAACGTATCTCCTAGGTAAAATGGTTAAATTAGCACCTCGTGTATTTCTGCTGTGCTGGCTGTTGTTTAGTTCTAACAGTTCGTTAATATAGGAAAGGCAACTACCCATAATCCTCTTGTAAGCCATTAAGGGACGGACCATTAGAAAAGTGATGGGGGGGGGGGGGGGAGAGTGGGAAATAAAAAACAAAAAAAATCCATGTAAGGGAAAATGCCAAGAAAAATAATTCATACAAAGAAGAAGGTAAAAAAAAAATTCATGCAAAGAAGAAGGTAAAAAAAAATTCATGCAGAAGGAAGGTCCAATTGTGACTTTTTCACACGTACTAAAAAAATTCGTGCAGAGGGGTTCACCTAGAAAAAAAATTCCTGCTCAAGCAGTGAGCGAAAAAAAAAATTCGTGCAATCTGAAACTTCCTCACCCCCCCCCCCCTCCCCCATCACTTTTCTAATGGTCCGTCCCTAAGCATCTTTTGATGTCAGACCCAATGATATGTGGCACCCACCCTAAAATATTGAATAGATCCACAGTGCTTTGGCGTTGCTTGACGTCAAGGATGATTCGAGCATAGCGTTTCTGCAACTTAAATATATTATTTATATTATCATAGCTGCAGCAGCTTGTCCATGTGACACTACAATATAATATCAGTGGCTTTATTAAAGAATTATAAAATATTCGCTCTGTTCTTGGTGAGTGAGCCTTAATTCTGTTAAGTATGGCGATATGCTTTCGATCTTGCGAGCTTGCGATCTTCATTACTTAAACGTTTTGGTTTTTTCAAATGCTATAACGTGAGTAGTCTACAAGGGAGCAATTGCTTGATTTAAACTTGCATTAATAACCTCTGTTAACTTAGACTAAGTAAACTTCAGTCACCAATGACACTGCAACTCAAAAGCTCCTTGAAAATATCCACTTGAGGGAAACAATCCCTGTTACTCTTTGTGTTAACTTCTCCACATAACTTCACTGCAAACGTGATCTCCAGACCTCAACTCTAAACTACTTTAGGCTACTACTAAAACTGTGTGGTAGCATCCCTTATATATACTTACAAAGATTTCTAGAACATTCCGGAAGTAGAAAATAACTATTTATAGTAAAATTACTTCATACAGCTTTCATCATCTTACAGTGTTGAACTCTCCAGAAAGAATATTGCGTGACTGAGTAGCTATTTGCATGTTAATGATCCTAGAAAGTTCTCCTTGTAACAACAAGTTCATTACCCCAGACAAAGATGTTTGTCACGTCCACGTATCTTAAAATAAATACCTTTAATTTGACTACGACGACATCTGTGTCTCGTTAAAAAACTGTTTCATCCTTATGTTTCTGTTTATTTGTTAAGATGTTTTAGTAGCTTAAAATGAAGAAATGGTAAACGTGCAGCGTGCAACAATCGAGGTATGGACGCACGCGTGAGGTTGCTAAGCACGAACGAAACGTAAGAGATACTCGAGGCGCAGCCGAGAACATCTCTAGCTTCTTGAGTGCTTAGCAAACCTCCCAAGTGCGTCCATAACTCGATGGTTGCACAGATGCCAATCATAGCGCGCTCTTTCCCAAAACTATGTTATAATAGGTGTTATAATATAGCTACGTTCTTACGCGCGCTCTGATTGGTCAAAAACCTATGTTTTATCAGAGTATAAAACATAGAAAAAGCGTGTTTTATTGTTTTTCGCCACATTACCTCCACTCGACAATTCTCTAAAGGTGGCGAAAAACATTTTTCTTTGAAGAAATTCATGATGGAATTCTCTGCGAAGCAGCAGAAAGTTTTGAAGCTGAGAATAATAAAACAAATAAAGAAGAAGAAGCGAAAAAAGTCGAGAATTTGGTATTAAATGGCGTCGGTTTGTCGATCTGTGTGCTTTGTTGTTTCTACTTGCGGCATGTAAAATCTATATCATAAAGCGAATAAAGAAGCCTAAGCCGTGTATTACACTGTGATTAAAACACTCCGGGCATTTGAGAACACTCGAGAAATGTAGAAAACACTCGCCTGCGGCTCGTGTTTCTACATTTCACTCGTGTTCTCAAATGCCCGTCGTGTTTTATCACAGTGTAATACACGGCTTAGGCTTCTTTATTTGTTAATTATATTGCAAACAGCAGGAACGTCAGCTTTTTTTCACAAGACCAAAAACAGAAACACTAACAGTACGGCTTAGTGATAATTAAGATAAATAATTGTGTGAATGAGAAGGTAGTCAAGCAGTTTCGTGATTGGTTGGCTATTGTGCATGTGCAGATATCGATGAGTGTACTTCTGGGAAGTTTTCCTGTCCCAAAGACGCGCAGTGCAAAAACTCACCGGGTTCATACAGATGCGTGTGCCAAACGGGGACCAGGTACAAGGTTGACAAATGTGAAGGTAAGGGCTGACACAATTAAGTATTGCGTTATTAAACAGGAAACCAAAGCTGCTACTTAAACTTAACAAAACGATATACACAGGCAAATTGCACTTTCAAATGTCAGCCCCGCGCGGGAAAACGCGAGCGGCCTTGTGGCAATTGGTTTTACAAGTTTAATTTTGGTTGGACGAGAGAAAGTGTTGCCATATTATTTAACCAATCACGTATCGTAGCGTTGTAAAGCCAATGCAGCCGCGTTCTTACTTTCGAAAGTGAAATGAGAAACGCTCTGAATAGCACTGATTTACATGTTTGCATCACGTTGTTATTCTTTGCAAAGGTAATCAAACGGTTTTTCTCGTTCAATTTGGAATTAATTTGCACGAGTGAGTTTTTCAAAAAGCTGAAATTGCACGAGCCGCTTACTGATTGGCTGATGAAGATCAGCTGATAACGTTACGAACATAAAGCGGTTCGTTTAAAAATATTTGCACATGGAATCGTCGAAAAACAAAAACGTCGATGCCGGTGTAATTTGCACTGGTGTTACACTTTTTGCGCTGGTGTTACACTTCAACTGCACTGCTCTCAGCCAATCAGAATCGAGTAATTTTTTCATGTATATCATTAGCACTGTAAACAGCTGCTCGAACAATGCTTTTCGTCGTAACGCCTTGCTTTTTGCAGACATAAACGAATGTGAAGGAAATCCAGACATTTGCAGCGCCGGCTTGGTATGCAGCAATACCATTGGTTCATACAGGTGTCTTCGGAGGCCACCATGCCCCCCCGGTCAAGAATTCGTTAACGGGAGGTGCCAAGGTAAGAGAAGCAAAAATACTCTACGTACTCTTTTTCCCACAGTTGATGCACTAAAACACGCTCGCTCTTATTTACTTAAGAGTAGTGTTGGTTCCAACGGGCAAAATAGGTCCATCTTGCCCATTCTAGTAGCCAATTAGAACTCAGCATTCGCCTCAGGTGATCAGCTGATTCGCCTCACTTTGCCTACTCGTGGAACAAGCCAAATAACAAAGCTAGACTAATTAAGGACAGGTGTTTGCATAGAGGGATGATGCAAAAAGCGTCTAGTTTAACCTGTTGATGAGCTTTGAAACAGTCAAGAATAGTTAAACAGGTGACAAAACTATTGGTTGTAACAACACGTTGAACGCTCATGAATGGGTCCTTTATTGAACAAAGTTAATCTCAATACTTTTGGTCCCTCATATTCATTCGTTTATATCTAACTTGTTTTAAACAGTAACGACTGGACGATGAAAAAACATTCCAGTGCTGTAATGTTCCCAGTATTATTATAATGCGCTATTCTTTTTATCCTGGTCGTTTGAGTGCTCCACCCTTGACGGACTAACATAGATCTTCCATATATGAAGCTCATTGTGACTACGTATCGACACCCTCTCTTAAATGACCTTTCTTCTCGATTTTATAGTGTTCCCAGCAAAGAACCTTGTTGTTGTAGAAATGAAATGTCTCTCCCACTTTAAATCTTTGCCGGCAGATTTGACACGAGAAGCACTCTATGTGATACGCGTTCGCGGCAGCTCGCATCACGAACTCGAATGCTGCGATGGGTTTGCTACACGCCGCGCAAACCCCAGGAATTCCAAACAACCTGAAAAGAAAGGGAAAAAGGGCTTGATAGCAGTAGCAACAAAGTCATTCTCTAATTCTTATCGGGCAATGCAGTGATTTTACTACCGGAACACGAGCCGGGGAACCAGGAACATCCCACCGGAAAGGAAATTCCCTCTTTTTCCCTCAATGGGTTTACACCTGTTGTTTGTCCTCGTTACTTGCATTAGAGGATAAATCCCTGCACGCGACACTAGCCCATTATATACTTTACAAGCTGACAATAACTGAGGTAACAGCGCAAACGAACTCCGTTGAACTTACACGTGGAAGTGTATTCACCTACTGGTGGTTAATGCTTTGTTTGTTGTCGATAACTGAACTATGATACAACATGACGATAGTCTGGTTATGTGAGCAAAGCGAGCAACTAGGCTCCTAAGCCAGACTGAGATGTGACTCTGTATTTGCACTGGCAAAGCATTTTGAATTTTACAGCGACTTTGCTAAGAAAGGAACGGTTAAATGGCCAAGTTCATTCCTGAACGGACGCCGTCAAAATCTTTCGACTTAAACTAGCACAATTAAGTCTGGTGACGACTCTATCCCATTACAGACGGTTTGCGGTAAACTCTTATTCTCTGTAGATCGTCGAATTTTAGGAATGGCGAACATCGCTTACGAAAGGGGAAATTGCGACGCCATCTTCGAAATGCCGTGTTTGTTTTATCTACGAACTGTAACAAGAGACAGAAAACAGGGAATAAGAGGTGTTGTATAGGTCATTCTCTTCCACACGAAATGAACTAATGTAATCGATACGACTTACCAGCTTACGTATTTTATACCATTTAAAAGATTCTCTCTACTGCTCATCAAGTTTCAATACGTTCTAGCGCAGACCAGCTGTTCGATAAGAAACGTTTTTTTTTTCTTTGGTAGCCGGTGGCAGAATTAAACCCGAAATAATTTTCTTGGCATCTAATTGGTTTGGGAAAACAGAGGTGGGTCGACTGTGGCTTGAGAAGTTGCAGTTCGGTTGAGCATATTCCTGGCACTGACATAAATACCTTCGTGGCAATTTTTGCGACTGTAAGATTGTGGATCTTAAGAAGCCCATTCTCAGATTGGCGTAGTATCACAAAGGAGGCGAGATCAGAGATGGATGGGGTTTAGTTTGAGGAAGGTGCTGCCCATTTGAGCTTGTTCTGAACACAGATAACTTCGTTACTATTTTTTGTTTCTGTACGATTGTGGATTTCGTGATGACGAGTCTCAGACTGAAGCCGTGTCTCAAAGAGGTCGATTATCAGTGGCAGTAACTGACCGGTCAATAGATTCCGCTCTATAGGAGAATTTATCCTTCCTTTCACGGGTTCTCCGTAACCGACATTGCGCGATACATTTGCCGGCATTTTTTTTTCTTTTGATATTCCCTTTGTGTTCAAATCCGTTGTCTCGTCTGCAGTTGGTAAGATATCAAACGTGCGTGTAAGATCAAAATTTTGTCGGAGACAGCCATGGCAGCTAAAATTGACTTTTGGAATTTAGAAATTTATTTTCTTGCCTTTCCTCGCACAATACCAAAATAAATTTAATTTGTTTTGTCTGCTTTGACACGAGTAATATTTTTTTTGGATAGGTAACCATTTAGTCGCCTCTAACACTTAACGTAAAACTACTCGGCTTTTTGGACCCAAGTGGAAGCAACGGAAGTGTGTTTTATGCGCAGAGAAGAATAAATTTCGTATTGCCTGGAGATATCTAGTTAAATCTGACGTTAAATGTTGTATTGCCTGGAGATCTATGATTGACCATTCAACACTGCTATATGTAAATTGCGTGGTAATTTTACCTCGCTAACCTGTTCTAATGAAACAATAACACAGCGTAAGGTTAACTTGAATATCTCTTTCCAACGTAAAAATAGCTTTAATATATACCAACCTTAAGTAGTCTCTTTTGCAAAGAATTAGGTTTGCCTTGTTGTACAACGTCGAGCCAATGTCGCCCAATTTGCACTCGCAACAATTACATTTCAAGCATCCCTCATGCCAGTAGCTATCTAGAGCCTTCAGCAAGTAACGATCCTTTATAGGCGAATTACATCCACTGCACAGATGAACTTCACGAATTTCCTTCCCCTCTTTGTTAGTTGTAGCTGTAAGGATAATATAATAAACCCTAGGTTAGTATAACAGCGTTTACAACTGACCATTTGGATTCGAGGTAGGTCTTGCTTACTGAAGTGCATGTAATACATGTACTATTGCTGGTGTTAAAATAAGTGCACGCGACCTTTGCCTGATTACAGTCTTGTCCCCTTTGTATCACATTCGAAAGGATTTGTTTTCGAACGCGCTTTGCGCTGCTTCTTAACCAAACTGTAGTGAACACAGTTTGTAGAGATAGCGTTCGCCAAACTTTGTATGGTCCATTTTAACCTCTTTATCTCTGTTTCATCGGAAACTGATTACTATGGACAAATACTGGATATTTCTATAAACGTGTCTTAAGGAACTGTAACGTCGTTAGATATAAAACCGCATTTACCCATGTCTTGACTGATATCGTTTGATATCAGTTTCTTCTTGTCCGCGCCAGGGTCGCCTCGCACACGGTTTCAAACCAACAGTTCAGGGATGATTATTCTTTGTCTTCCGGTATTCTATCGTGTTGTTCATTAATGATTTCTGACGGTGGACTGGCAAACAAACTATCATTGCGCGAAGTAATTACTACTAATGATGTACGAATTTCTATTGGCCAACCTCGGCAATATAACGCAGGTAGTCATGTGCAGATGCGACCGTAGAAATGCTCGCAGCTATCAAAATTGGTGATTAGCTGGTACTGGAAAGAGGAAGTCTTATCAAGCGAACATTTAGGTCATGCGTCACCTCTTCAAACTGATTTAGAAATTTAGGAGACCGTTTCCAGTAACCAAGAAGTGGTTCAGACAGCAGTTTCTTCGAGGCTCCCAAAAGGCAGCTTAAATTTTTTTCGGTTTTACAAATCGCTTTATTTTTTATTTCTATATAAAAGACATACGACCCTTGTCTGGCAGTGAAGAATACTTGCTAATTGGCCACTGCTTGCAGCTGGCATGCAAATTCTTTCGGCTAATTACTTCTACCATTCAATTTTGTTTCACCTCGCTAATGGGTCTCTCGAGAAGAAAGACAAATACACCTTAATACTAATCAAATTGCCGTTTTCATCCGTAAACATGAAACTAGAATTTGAATGTTAAGGAACGGGTTGTTGAATGTTTGAATGTTTTTACTGAGTAAATATCTAAAACGGGTTAGGCTTTCTGAGTATATCGTTATATGAAATAGCGTTGTTGCTTTGCCAAAGTAATTAATTCTCAAAATGCCAGAGGCAGAGGCTTTTCTATTTTTATGTTCTAATTTGAGAAAAATAAACATTGTTTCGCATTATTAATAATATTATATTGTAGTTACCAACCACAAGCAGTGATGTTCTGGTACCAAACTACCGAATGGAAGTGAATTAAAATACGTTTGTAGTAGCGTTGAAAATTCCAAAAACCGTTGTTATATTTCCTTTAATGTTTTCTTCGTAATATCCGATTTGAGGGAATTAAGACGTTTGCCTGTCAATTTTTTTTTTTAATTTCATGCCCGTCTGTATCCGATCCCTGGCCTTTTTCTGAGAATACAAACACGTGTTTTGAGTGACTGGTAGTTTTTTGCTTGATGTTTTCTTCGCTCAAGTAGTTTCTTTCTGCCCTCAGTACTTCAGATGTTTGAAAGGATGTTTGCGCCGGCGGATAACTGTTTTTTTACCTTCATATCCAACTTTGTGTTGTTACACTGGTGAGGCGAAAGAAACAAATTAAATTGAACCACAGAATATTTTGTTGAACAAAATGAAATCTCTAAGAATCGTCTAAGAGATATGGCACCCAGAAATAAAGAATTCACTCGTAATAGCCATATCGAGATTTCCTAATGGGAAGATTGTCACCTAAAACTTGCACGGTGCGGATCGTGGAATATCTGTTAACTTGCCTCGTTACTTAATCGAGCGTAACAAGGGAAAAGTTTTAGTTTCATCTGTAGCTGGCTAAAGTTTAGTTCTAATGAAGTTAAGAGGGAATCCATCACGAAGTTGAGTTTTCAGTGGACAAAAAACTTGTGCCAGAATAATTTAAACAATCTCGCATTCATTGTCAAATTTCGCAAAATGGCATCTTCCACATGAAATTTTCAGAATTTTACATGTGTTTTCACAGTTCTAGTGAAATTTGACATTTATTTTCTAGTACTCTCATGAGAAATTGTCTTTGGTGTTATTACAGATAACTCATCATATCTATGGCCCTTGAAAAGTATAAAAAAGAAGTCGATATTGTTTAAATTATTCTAGTACAAGGTTTTCGTCCACAGAAAATTCAAATTACTCAATTTCCTGATGGATTCCCTCTTAAAATTCCATTTGACTCTCACCTATTTCAGCAAAAAAGGATGACATTTGCGCCAGGGTCAACTGTGGCACAGGATTTATATGTAATCCTGCTCGGCCAAACACGCCATGTGAAGGTGAGTGATGTTGGTAACAACGCTTTGACTTAATAAACAGTCGTGTCTCATCTCTTCACTGTGGCGCAGACTAAAGAGTTAAAACAACGTGTCATAGTGGAAAAGTAAGACAGTTTCATTTTTATTACTTCTTGGGAAGGGGGAATACAGTTTGAATTGTGGGCTCGCACATGACCAGGTCTTGCGCGGTTAAAGGGCACCGAAGTGACTCGAGAAATACGTCATTGAACTCTTCATATTCTAGATTCTAGCTTGGAGTTCTCTAGTACACAGAAATATCGTTTCCCTTAAAGAAAGTTTAAGTGAGCGAGGCCTCACACCTTTTGACAATTGTGATTAAGCCTGAGAAAAGGACAGGCTGAAACGGGATTCGAACTCTCGGTGCGATTCTCTACCAGCCGAGCTCAACCCTTGGTAGGAATAGTGTCAACAATTTCACTTTGAAGGTACCCTGATAGTCTTGTTGGGATGACAACATTACTTGTTACCTTATATGGCGGCAAGTGGGCAAGGGAAGGAAATCCTCAGTTCTGATTGGCTACACGAGCGGGCAAGTTGGGCCAACCTTGCCTGCTCGGGATTTCCTGCGTTGTCCCTCGGAAAAATGTCAATAAAAACGACTCAAAATAAAATGGCCATATAATGTATCCTTTATTAACCAAGCTTGTTTCCAAGGACAAAATGGCTGCATATCGTTCGAATTCTTTTTTTTACCACAATTGCTACTAATCTCGCAAACTGATTGGCTAATTTGACGTTGTCGATAAGAGTCTAGACAACGCTGCCCGCGTCAATGTGTCACGCAAAGTAATAGCCAATCAGAAATGCTCATTTTGGTGAACAAACCAATCAGATTGCGAGAAAGTTATAGCTTTGTGTCACGATCTTGGTCACGCTCTGAATAAAAACATTTTCTTTGACGGTCTTTAACGTTACTATTGTGGTAAAAAACAAATCGAATGTGGTTTAGCGTTGTCTCTACTCTTATCGACAACGAGTACCCGTCATCACAGTGGTCAAAATTTGTCGTGGACTCACGAGGCGAAACCGAGTGAGTCCACAGCATTTTGACCACTGTGATGACGCGTACGTTGTCGATAAGAGTACAGACAACGCTAAACCACATTCGATTTGTTAACTTTACGTTTTTATTGACCTCACACTAGGTCAATAACGTACATATATTAAGGACTGTCTCTCGCTTAGTAGCCTGTGTTTGATATCATCCTGCATTTAATCTCCTTACACAGATATAGACGAATGTGCTCAGTCTCGTTCCAGATGCAAACCTGGCGAAACCTGTCGGAACTTCCCCGGAGGCTATGACTGTCTAGGTATGAAAAACTTTCCAGCAATTCGCGACAAAAGTCTCACTTATAGTCATGGTCCTACAAGTGATTTGGGAATTCCATATCACTTCATATAGGAGAGATACTAGAGAGAGATTAGAACAGTCAAGACACATTGTGGTGTCTAATATGAGGAGTATGAATCTCATTAACGTGCCGGGTTCCTGGACATATCTCATGATTTGAGGATGATTCAATGGTTAAGGTGACTTTTAAGCAATAGTTATTCTATGGCTGGTTCCGCGATCGGGCAATTTGAAGCAAATCCTGAATTCTCATTGGCTGCTCGAGCAGGCAAGTTGGGCCTATCCTCCCTGCTCGGAATTTCCAGGTATGGCCCCCGAAAAAAAAAAAAAACAAAAAAAAAAAAAAACAAAATGACCACAGAATAAATCGTTTCTTGACAAATCTGCAAGGTGGTTTTCTTTCTCGTCTCGAATTCCCTAGGCCACTCGTTCTCGGACTTCGGAAGGGGCGCAGGCGCAAACCCGAACAGCGGCTCGGGATCGAGGCTGCTGTCGTTCGGGACAGCGGAATAACTTACTTGTCGTATTACGAGCAACCACTGTTGGTAAACTTAATAAGCGTGATACAACTTGTTTCAATTACTCTTTTCTTTGTTTGTTTATTTTTCTTAAGATCCTTGTGAAGGAGTGGATTGCGGCTCTGGACTGGCATGCAAAAGATTTGGAACTTCGTACAGATGCCAAGGTGGGTAGACCCTGTGTTTGCCACAGGCTTCCCATTCCGGCTCAAGAGCGACCAATACTTAACTTTCTCTTACAATATCAGTTCAAACAAGGAAAATTTACATAAAAATTACTTATCGAACTACTACCTAAATCAATGAAGTGAACCTGGGGCTACTGCGTGATTGTCAAAATAGATCCAACATAAACTTCTCCTAACTGATAAACAAGGCAGTGTATGCTACTCATTAAGGGGAATTACGACTTTGATCGTGGCATTGAACCCGGGGGCTATTGCGTGATTGTCAGCGACATTTATATCAAACATCGTGGCGTGCTTCCATTTCTAGTTTCACTTTTACGTTTCAAGATCAGGTCTTCCTGCAGCTGTTAGAACGGGTTTGCGAACTCTGCAGCAGTGTTATAGGATTATGCTTTTATAGTATTATATTTTTATAGTATTGTAGTATTCTAGTGTTATAACGTTACAGTATTGTAGTATTACTAGCTTGATACTTCAACTTCTCTCGGATGGCGAACCGAAGTATTTCCTGTCCAATGCTTTATGCTGTTTTTAGATATCAATGAGTGCTTATTGCCTCCGAGGAAGTGCACGGGAGCTCACGAAGTTTGCATTAACCAACGAGGAAGTTTCGAATGCCAGTGTAGGCAACAATTTAGCAGAAATTCCAGGACAGGAAGATGTGAACGTAAGTTAGTCAAACTTCAAGCGCGCGTGTATCGTAAGCTCCGAAACTTTTTTGGGCTACTAAAGTCTATCGTAAAAATTTAAACAGTGAAAAGTCAAAAGCCAGCAGCCATGGACAGCTGTTTCGGCTGTCCATCGTTTTATCCCTTCTACCACTGTCGCCTTAGTGCGCATATGTGTGGCTTCAACATACCCTTACTACATTTTTCTTTGTCATTTCAAGCCACATCCCACAACCCTACCATTTTCTCACCTTTACATTCATAATGTGGGAACCCAGAGCCCACCTGCTAGCTGTGCCATGCTGATGAGGCCTAACAGAGCCGAAACAGCTGTCCATGGCTGCTGGCTTTTGAGCTCAATTTTTTGATCTTTTCTTTTTGGTAGCAACAGGGTTTAATCCCTTCTACCACTGTCGCCTCAGTGCGCATATGTGTGGCTTAAACATACCCTTACTAGATTTTGACGTTGTCATTACAAGCCACTTCCCACAACCCTACCATTTTCTCACCTTATTCAGATGGGTATCACGGCTTAGGGGTTCTAGACATGTCTGGCGCATATCCTCTCGCAGCAGTTCCAGGAAAAAAAGTTCCAGGACGTTGGCGAAATGACTTCTTCGCCAGGCCTTGTACTTTTTGCTATCAACCACCACACACTGTTTTCTCTCCTTTCCTAATATTGTTAGCATGCGAAGAGAAAGTCTTCTGCAAAGGCAGCTGCATCAGAACCAGTACCACCAGACTGTCTGTGGAGTCTGGCCGTGTCTGTCGTTCAAGGATTGGGCTCGTTAGTCACTGTATTAGAAATGTTCGCATCCTTCGTGCTGAGTCATGGACCATGTGCGAAGACTGCCTACTACTACCAGTATGCACGGACATAACATCTGATCCACCTACTTAACACCATTTGATATTTTCATGGACAAAGTGTATAATCTGTCGCCCCTATTTTTGCTTCTTGATATTTTCAGGTACAAACATTTGCACAAGAGAGAAATGTCCTCGAGGCTACAAATGTGTTATCGTAGACAGCAACAATTTTCGGTGTGAAGGTAGTTACCCGTTGAGCTCAATTTCTGAGCGATATTTCTTTGTTTTATTATTATTATTATTATTGCTCGATTGCTTCAAAATAATAAAGCGTTTTGCTTCAGTAGAGCTGTTTTTGACCCTTTTACTCCCAGAAGTGATCAGCATTGACCGCTTCCGTAAAGAATAATGCAATGTATGGCTTAATGATTCGGTGGATTCTACATGGCTGATATTAGTAGAAACCAACTCGCATTTTATTACGAATCCTACAATCTGATTGGCTAACGTACTCCGCGTTATCCTTGTGGTAGATAGCGAGTAGCAAAAACGCTCGTTCTTGGATAAAGAAAATTTACTTAAGTATATACCAACTCGGCAACCTTGGCCTTTAGAGCAATCTGATTGGTTCTCCATCTCGGGATATTCAACAAGATCCACGTCCTAGGAGGTGACTATAGCCGGGGCGTCTGGGTAATCCTTGTGACTGTGAGTTTTTGTAAGGAGAAAAAACAAAATGGCGTCCAATCTACCGAAATATGGCCGTCTTCGATTCTCGCTTTAGAGCTTTTTCGAAGAGGTTGCACTAGGGAAATTAAGCAGAACACTACCACAATGAAACGTTGACCAGGGCAGGACCAAACAATAGCGCAAATGAACGACACAATAAAACCGCATGTGCAAAATAAAGTCCGATAAGTTTGTTTGTCGCACGAATTAATTACGCTTCAGCAATAATTTTTTTCAGCGGTTGTGTTATCCTCGGCGTCGTCATCGTGTTTGGTTAAGCTCCCTACTAAAGTTGCTTCACTGGTATACACTAAAACAATTATTCTCTTGAATCTTGGAGAATAGTGGCCTCGATTTCTGAGAATAATTGTTAATTATAAATTTAAAAATCAGTAAATATTGGAAGAATCGACGGTAACATGTTAGTTGGTTTCTACCAAACCATAGGGCTATTTGATCACTTTTCCTATGAGTTTATAGTCGCCACGGCGTTAGGCGCCTTGTCGACTATTGGCAAGGCTTGGAAAACAAGTATTACTTTTCGGGAAAACTTCTGTTTGACTACCTTTGTGATTTTTGGTGTTGCCTCATCTCCTTCCCCATTTTTATACATCTGAATTGACGTGCATGTCTGTTTTCTCGCAATCTACGTCTGTAGAAATTGATGAGTGCTCCGAGCGACCATCCACTTGCCGATCAGACCAAAAGTGTGTCAACTACGCTGGAGGTTACTACTGCACATGCAAAGATGGCTACAGACTGGACAGAGATACTAACAGTTGTAAAGGTATGGACAACAGAATAGTAACTGAGAGCAGAACGTTCAAAAACAAGACCTAAGTTGAGTGTCTGTAGCTGCACGAGAATTGTCCCAAACACGCCGAGATTTGTGTAATTCTGCGCAAACACTGTACAAGAGTTCGACTACTTTTATAAAATAAAGTGCTTACGCTTGGAAGTTTAGCTACTTCAATCATCCTCGGTGGTACAACTCACTTTCTCAACTCATTTGTAAAGCCATCTTTGCTTGTAAGTGTTTTTTATAATGTTCAAGACTTACCAACCAATACGAAATGGAGGTTTTAGTCCTCATAGGTCAAGAAGTGTCACAAACATTTATCACTCACGTACTCGTGTCTCTTTTTCAGATATCGACGAATGTAACGAAAGAAGGTCGGGATGCAGTCAGCTTTGTCATAACACTCCAGGGTCTTATGTTTGCCGCTGTAACAAAGGCTACATAATGAGTTCAAATGGTCGGATATGCGTAGGTGCGCGGACATGCTATATCAATGCATCATGTGCCACATCCATTCTGTTTATGTATGTAAAATTCCACTAAAATCGACTCGCGTCATATTCTTGTGACCATGATTTTGAGAAATTAATGTTATTTGGAGATGGATTGAGGCGTAGTAAGGAACAACAACCCATTCCTTAACACGTAGTCTATAGTTTGGAGAGAGATCGTTTGAAACTTGTTGTTGCAGATGTGAATGAGTGTGCAAATGGCCGATCAGGCTGCTCCCACTTCTGCGAAAACACTGGAGGATCATACCTTTGCAGATGCCGAAGAGGCTACGAGCTTGGAGAAGACAGACGGACCTGCAGAGGTATGCTGTAACGTCTGTCTTGAATCACTATTCACGTTGCAGTAGACAGACAGACAGATACATAGAAGCTAGATAGGTGGACAGAAAGAAAGACGGACAGACAGATAGATAGCTAAATAGGTAGACAAATAGAAAGAGATAGATAGATAGAAAGATAGATAGATAGATAGATAGATAGATAGATAGATAGATAGATAGACAGATAGATAGATAGATAGACAGACAGATAGATAGACAGACAGATAGATAGACAGACAGACAGACAGACAGATAGACAGACAGAGAGATAGATAGATAGATAGATAGATAGATAGATAGATAGATAGATAGATAGACAGACAGATAGACAGATAGATATTTAGACTAACAGGTGGATTCTGGATAATAGCTCAGACGAACAGCTAGACAGACAGATACCTAAAGTGCCTACACTTTATATCAATCCCATTTTTCTTGCATTTTTACAGACAGGGACGAATGTAAATTGGTCAATTGTGCTTATCGGTGTGTAAACACTGGTGGAAGTTACCGCTGTGTTTGTCCTCGTGGTTACAACACGACGAATTTCTACTGCAGAGGTCTGTGGTATTGAATTGACAAGTGTTAGGCTTTAAGTGCCCATCACCCCGATATTGATTCTTAGCCATAAAAAAAATTATTTTGTCTCCGATCACATTGCTAAAAAAATCACAGTTATACGTTTTTTCCTCAATAATCCGCTCCTTTGGCTCAACGCCGAGTTATGAAGGAGATTGGGTCGAGTTTGGTTTGTGACGTCGGCGGGGGAACCGATTCTTGCGCAGAGAAGCTGCATAGGAAAGAGACGAGGAAAAGGTCGTGTGAAATATGCCTGATAGATATGTTGCTGCGAATTGCAACAACGTTGCGCATCCTTCCAATGGCACATTTGTGCACATCTGATCAAGGCTGTCCTCACTTTCTTCTCTTTTACTTGGTGTGACCGGCTTCTCTTTCAAATCACCATCTTCGTCGTCGATGTCGTACTCCGAGAGAGAACAGACATAAGAGTCCTCGGACTCGAAGGAATTTTCCGAATCTGTATTGCGTGATGACATTTTGTTTTGGTTTTAAATGATTTCTGTGCCTGAAGGTAAAATGAAAGAGATTCAAGGCCAAAAACTTAGGATGAAACGCAGCTGATCGCACGAGCATCTCAAAAGCGAAGAAATTGACTTCACCGCTGACGTCACAAGTGCATTAGCTTTCAGACCTCCTTTCACACGGCCGGGAACCAGAACATTACAACTTCAAACCTTCATAGATTCGCAAGGATTTGACGGATTTACTCAATTATTCTTTTAATCTTCACCACATTATGTATGTTTTTTGAAAATAAATCGAAAAAATTAAGGGTGATGGGGTTAGGGGCTTGGTGTTAATGTTTCAGGCAACATACTGGCCGTGCATCACTGATCTTTAATCCAGCCTTTTCTCTACAGCAAGGTTTTAGCCCTTTTAGCCTTTCAAACGCCATAACGTTTGAGAGAATGGCGATGCCAGTATGAATCTCATCGTATTGGGGACCGTTCATTTTTTATGAGGGAGGGGAGCTGGTGTGATTCAAGAAGAGCCATTTAAAAATTGCATGACTACCCCCTCAGCTTGCCCAATTTTTCACATGACCCCCCCCCTAATCAAGAAAGATAAGTCAATTTCGGATTAAAACATTATGACATAAAAGTATTGCTAAAATATTCCACTTGACCCCTCCCCCCTTTTCCCTCATTTTTTTTTCGCATGACTCCACAAATCCCACCAGCCCCTCCTCCCCCTTAAAAGATGAAATGTTCCTTGGTTTGCAAGCGAAGAGATGAACGGTTGAGAAAACAAAGCAAACAGTGCCTCTGTCGAAGACAAAATGGAGCTAACACGTATCAGTAGAGATGTAGTGAAATAAGAGGCTTGAGTAGCTGCAACCCTTCCGAAAAAGGTCATTTATCATCAATATTATTATCATCACCATCATCATCATTATTAGGGACGGACCATTAGAAAAGTGATGGGGGGGGTGGGAAATTTTTAGCTTGCACGAATTTTTTTTTTCGCTCACCCCCTCCCCCCCCCCATCACTTTTCTAATGGTCCGTCCCTTATCATCATCAGCATTATTAATATTATTGTTATTATTATCATTATTATTGTTATTATCATTATTATTATTATTATTATTATTATTATTATTATTATTGTTATTATATTTTCTATCGTGATCCTCAGACCGGGACGAGTGCCAGGATGGAACTGCGGATTGCAAGGACAGCGAATTCTGCTTCAACACTTATGGTTCCTTCCGATGTATTCCCAAGAAAATTTGCCCAGTAGACTACGAGAGGATCTCAGATGTGTTAGTATTACAATGCTGCAGAGTCTCACTGTGTGATTTGATTCACAAATGAACAACAAACAGTACCACAACACAGAACCGTTCAGGAGCTTTACAAAGAACGGTCACATTGCATGGTTTGTTTCACTGATGAAAAAGTTAGAACCACACTGTATAGTAAACCAAACAGCACCACAATACAGTAATGTTCCGTAGCTTTATAAAGAATTATGACACTAAATGGTTTGATCCACAGATGAAAAAGCTAGAACCACACTGTATAGTAAAACAAACAGTACCACAGTACAGTACTGTTCAGTAGCTTTACATAGAATGGTCACACTGCATGGTTCGCTCCACACATGAAAACGTTAGAACCACACTGTTCTGCTGCAATCTGCACTCTATAGTAAAACAAACAGTACCACAGTACAGTACTGTTCAGTAGCTTTCCAAAGAATGGTCACACTGCATGGTTTGATCTACAGATGAAAAAATTAGAACCACACTCTATAGTAAAATAAACAGTACCACAGTACAGTACTGTTCCGTAGCTGTCCAAAGAATGATCACACTACATGGTTTGATCCACACATGAAAAAGTTAGAACCACACTGTATAGTAAAACAAACAGTACCACAGTACAGTACTGTTCAGTTGTTTTCCAAAGAATTATCACACTGCATGGTTTGCTCCACACATGAAAAAGTTAGAACCACACTGTACAGTAAAACAAACAGTACCACAGTACAGTACTGTTCAGTAGCTTTCCAAAGCATGGTCACACTGTATGGTTTGATCTACAGATTAAAAAATTAGAACCACACTGTATAGTAAAACAAACAGTTCCACAGGACAGAACTGTTCAGTAGCTATCCAAAGAATGATCACACTACATGGTTTGATCCACACATGAAAAAGTTAGAACCACACTGTATAGTAAAACAAACAGTACCACAGTACAGTACTGTTCAGTAGCTTTCCAAAGAATGGTCACACTGCATGGTTTGATCCACAGATGAAAAGTTAGAACCAGAAGAAAGTAAAACAAACAGTACCACAGTACAGTACTGTTCAGTAGCTTTACAAAGAATGATCACACTACGTGGTTTGATCCACAGATGAAAAGTTGGAACCAGAAGAAAGTAAAACAATACTCCATGTTTGGTCGACCACAGCAGCCGTGCATACGTGCTATTCGTGTATCGTATAGCATCCGCACATCACAACCGACTCACACGGTCATGTTCGTTGTTGTTACGAAGTAGAAGTGATCTTATTCGTATATCATCTCCTACCTCTATCCCTTGTGACAATTTAGGCGATGCGATCGCAGTTGCCCAGAAGGTGACCAGGCCTGCTTCAACAAGAAAGTTCAGCGGTACAGCTTGTGGACGTTTAGAATGAGAAACGACGAATCTCCCAATAGAATTTTCAGCTACAGAATTGTCACTTATGGTGAGGCAATTATTTAACTTGTTGAATCAGTGTCAGTATCTGGGCAACTGTGCACGTACACCTCCCCTGACCCAACAAGTTATAATGAGTTAAAAAGTTAGCGTTAACGTTGGATTAGTGGGGAGGTGTAGGTGCACTATTGCCCAGATACTGACATTGATCCAACTCGTTTGTTGTTTTGTTTTTGAGGGATGAGTGGGTGAGTAGGGAGGGGAGGGGGTAATTCATGTGAATTTGCGTTATCATTTTCCGAGGATTGTTCAATAGGATTTAACGTATTTTGCTCGTAGTTGATGTAGCTCTATTAATTTAAAACTTCACCCAATCCTACATTGTTTCTCTAAAATATCCGCTGTGATCAGTAAAAACAGGACCGACAATCTTGAACATAACGAATGAGATAGCTTCCATGATTTCCATTTAAACATCAGCATCTCCGATTCCCTTCCCCATCCCAAACCGCAAAACTTTAAATGTCAAATTCTAATGAAAGTCTTTGAAAACGTCCAAAACAGTATGCAAATATGGCATATTTTGTGTTTCTCGTTCTTTTTTCAGGTTACGTACAGAGACCCCAAGTCAAATACTACTTCCACCGCGGTAACGAAGAAGGCAAGTTTGAAATCATCACACAAGATGAGAGCAACGGTGTGTTTGCCTACGTGAAAAACAGAGACAGGATCAAAGGTCCCAAGGTTTTTTACTTGCAGTTTAGGGGAGACGTTATAAACTCGGAAAATGGGGACCTCGAGTCGCGCTTTATTCATGACATGTATATCTTTGTCTCGCGCCATAACTTTTAGCGGCTTTTTCTGACAATGTTCGGTGCCTAGAAACATCTGTGCTTACCTATGCCCTATGCAGTGTAAATATGTCAGTTTTGAATTTGGCTCAACAGACCACGAAGTAAAGGGGACAGGATTGAAAACAAGGGGAATAGTTTGAACTTTCCAGCAGTGAGCGTGATTTTTTCGGTTGTAAAGGCGAGTAGCCACCTCAAAAAGGACTTACTCTCTCTCCTAAATGTTTCCAGAGGAATTTCAGCAATTTTTTATGTACTCGCACCTTTGTTTCTCTTTTACTTCAACTGGACGGAACACTCCATTTTGTTGAGTTCGAAAGATCGCATTGAGTTTCTGTTTGCAGGCTCTACCCGTTGTGTCAGCGGTACTTGTACCTTATGTAAACAAACTAATGAATGCCAAATCGCGAATTCACTCAGAAAAGTTCCAAAAGGGATCAATTTTGCATCCAAAATGAAGGAAACACGTTTCCGAGAGTCTAGATTTCCAAATTCTCCGGGGCACCATGCCCCCGGATGCTCCTAGATGTATCGCGCCAAAGGCATAATAAAATCATACCCGCCTATGATAGCAACATTTCCGCCTGTTAAAATATGTATCTACATAGTATACGAAAGAGTGTAATTCAAAACTAGCTCATTTTATGTGCTGACAATTCGCTTGAAAGCCTTCCGAACCTCCAAGAAATGTGCATGCTTACACTGGCCTGTTTACGTAATCTAAAATTATAGTAGTGGACGAATGGGAGCGCAGGTTATATCGTATTTCATGGATAAGAACGAATTACTGTGCGATAGGTGCATGTATTTTTTTATAAACTTTCGCGCTGTATCATTCCCTTATCTGAGTTAAAAAAGAGGCTTCATTTGATGTATTGTAGATTAAGTAAACTTTTAGAACGTGAACAACAGCCTAGATTTTTGTTGCACTTAAGCCTGGCATTATAGTAAAACGCTGAATGGCACTTTGTCAGAATTCAGCATTAACAGCAAATGTACCTTAGACAGACTTGGTTAGTGAACAAACTTGCACGGCAAATAAAAGCTGTTAAGTTCACTGTCGAGAAATGGTTGAAGTAATTGCAATCAAAATGCAAAGGGAAGGAGGGCGTGGCCAGATCGTGAGCTCCACCTGAACCCCTAAGGGCTGGTTCACACTTTGATATAAGCATAAGCATAAGCATAAACATAAGCATAAGCATAAAAATAAGCATAAGAAAAATATGTGTGAACCGGGGTTACATAAGCATAAGCATAAGCATAAGCACAAGGAATGGAACTTTTTCCATTTTCTTATGCTTCTGCTTATGCTTATGTAACCCCGGTTCACACATATTTTTCTTCTGCTTATGTTTATGCTTATGCTTATGCTTATGTCAAAGTGTGAACCAGCCCTAACACTCTTGTCACTACACACCACAAATCCACAAAGTGCTGCGTACATTGTCATCGTCACGTTCAAATGTTTACTATCAAACCGCTACTTTTAGGCTAGGGCTAACTTGCCAGAGCAGTATCACCTCTAGCCACTCTTTCTGAAAATTACAAGGGACACATGCAGAGATACCATTGTTTACGTGAAGACGATAAGTTGTTTGATTGTGCACAAAGTTTTATAGCGTTTTTATTACGACTTTTCGTCACATTTAAAAAACTCTGAAAGAGTGTGAGTAAGTGATAATAAATATTACTAGTTCTTATACTTTTTTTAAAAACTATCACAGCAGGTATAAAATATATATTTACAATTGTTCAATTTCTTTCATTTCGAAAAATGAGTTAAGATTCAGATTTTAAAAAAAACTACCGCAACTCAGTACAAACTAAGGCTTTCTTTCATGAATCAAGAGCGAGATCCCCCATTTTTATCAAGTCTGTCTTACGATTTCAAACTTTCGACTAGTCTTTTCCCGAACCATACAAAAGAGAATGGCTAAAAAGGATTTTTTTGGGGAAATGTTGATACAATCCAAAAATATGTCCTGATTTACGGTACAAACTCCATAGCGGACAGGAGAGTCATTTGAGAGGCAAATTCCCTTAGGGTGGACCTTTTTTTTTTGGGGGGGGGGGGGGTGGTTGGGATAATTTTGTCTTGTTAAGAATGTTTTTTGCCTTTGGGCTGTGCAAATATTTTTTTAGCACCTTGACATACAAATGTCCGTCATCTTTTCTTGGCCCACTGCGCATGATTTTTTTCTTCATACTATTGCTGTCCAGGAATTTTTTTGGATAGTTGCCTAACCCCCCCCCCCCCCCTTCCCCTCGGCTATTTTTTTCTGATGTTGCATAAACGAGCGAGAAAGTTAGAGCAGCACAATTAAACAACGCTAAACCTCGTTTAAATATATAACCGGCCCCAAAAGTCTTCTTTGGCAATCTTTTGTGCGGTATAGAAAAACATTGATCAATCATGCCAAAAACCAAATCACGGGTTGCTTCAATTCTCCGACCTTTGGTAGGCAAGCGAAACCTGAAACCATCACGCCTGCATGAAAAAATAATTTGATTGAGGTCCGTGCCACTGATATTAGTTGACCAAAACTAGTAAATTCGTGGAATCAGGTCATGCATTCCTAAAATGTTGCTTTCTTGTTCTTAAAACAAGATTTCGTTTACTCGCAAGACGCGAACTGTACATTTTCTCCCATTTAGGAAACGGAAATTGTTAAATAGAATTGTCGGACGGCCTCTGTGCCAATTTTGAACTAGAAAGGTCAATTCACGCTTAAAAATGGATACAAAACTGCAATGTTTTGCCTGATTCTAAACCATTAGAAAGAGGTAGCATATTAGCAATTAACATAGTAACAGTACTTTGCTTAAGAAAAATTAATCCTGAATTGAACTTGTCCAGTCATTTGGTTGTCGCAATTGTGCTTGGAAGGGCATCTATCAGACCTCGGTAGAATTTGACATATTGATGTGGAGGGCTACCTACAACCCGATATAGAGCGTTTGCACATGACGTCACCGCAGCCATATTGGTGTCCCCAAACAAAGAAAAGGCGGTCATTTTGGTGTCCCAAACTGATCCTCCAGGAATTAAATTCTATTGTTATGCAAACATATTATTTTGTTTCCGTTAAAAACATGGCCGCTGATCAAGTGAGTGAAAAAGGCTCTACAGGAAATATCTTGAAATATTTGATTTACTGATGTCAGTTTTTTGTGTGGTTACTGTCACGAACGGTCCGCGTTCAAGGCAAGGCTCATTCTTTTGGTGACAGACAAATCTGTGCATGATAAACGGGTTTCAGTTTTGGCACATTCACCTCATGCACAGCACAGATAACAGCGCAAAGTCTTTTCCAACCTCAACAGCATGCCAGTTAAATGTGACTGCTTGAACAAAGAGCGGGTACTTTGCCGAACGTTGGTCGGCTTTTCTCTCATCGCGCGTACTTAACACTTCACGCTAAAGCGTAATACTACTCACTGAAGTATAACACTTCACACGGAAGTATAACACTTCACACTGAAGTATAACACCACGCCGAGGTGTAACACTTCGCTCTGAAGTATGACACTTCACAGTGAAATGTAACACTACACACAGAAGCTTAACAGTTCACATTGAAGTATAACACTTCACACTGAAGTAAAACAAAACACTTCTCACTAAAATATAATACTTCACACTGAAGTGACCGTACAATCGAGGTCTCTACGACCCTCAATTTTCGACTGCCCCGGAACGCCCCCAATTCCATTCCTTTCCAGAAGAGAGATAAGAATTTCCATTCTGTTTTCCAGCCTTTGCATGTTCTCCGACATTTCCTGAAAGCGAGCTTCTAGATCGCTACAGGTTTGTGACTGGTCTCTTGTACTGCACTTCGAACATTGTGACTTATCAACGATTAACTTATGCTGGGGAGCTTCGTCCTGTAAATCCTCTATATACAAGTCATCTTCTTCAGAAGTCCTTGCGCTCTCCGAAGTGCGCTCCCGCTGAGACACTGAATCAGTGAATTCTGTTAAGTTGAAAAATTTACTCTCCCTTTCCGGCGCTGTATTCTCCGCGGAGTCGCTGTTACATTTATTTAAATTCCCGTTTCCAAGCCGTTCCTCTTGGAGGGAGGAGTCATCGCGATCGAGCAACCTGTTGCTACGGACCCCCAGCATAGGTTTCATTTCACAGTTCTGTTCTACAACCAAATGTTTTTTCCTGTGTGAGTAAGTGGGCTTTATTCTCGGTCCTTGTTCCTGTTCGTAACCTCTCCCGATCTTGTTCCTGTCGGTTTCAAATATGTCGCCATTTCTGGTGATAGTCTGTAAAAAAGAGATAAGAGAGGTTACACCACATGGTTTGATTTAAAATTAAATCAGCAAGAACCACACTGTGTAGTAATGCAAACGTTAGCAGAGTAAAGTACTTGGGGAAATTTATTTACCTCGTCACAATGGTCAGCGGCATCCATCATTTGTAAGAGCTGCGCATGCGAGCTGGGGTATGTCGTCATGATATCTTGCAGATCCTTCAACGATATCACGTGACAGTCCACACATGTTGAAGCTCTGAGGCTGACAACAGCCTTGGGTTTGGAGGATATTTGTCTTAAATTGGAACCAAAAGCATCTCCTTCCACTGAAACATCGATTAAAAAGGACACGAAGTTTTTGTTATAAGAGAAGACAACATTTACGTTTCGCTGTGTCATAATCCTTTCAAATGATATTTTTGTGCCACGAAAATTTAGAGACTTTTGATATCCATAAATGATAATGGGGACATTTGTGTTTCACCTCGCGCACGATAGGGTTACTTTTATCGTCACTGATTAGGCTGCTTGACCCAGCCTTTACTTGGTGGATTTTCTAAATTCTTCGTGTGTTTGCTTACATAAGAAATTGAATGTGTGAATGATAACATACAACTCTGATGCTCTGAGAATTGAATGGACTAGATGACTGGTCCACAGACAGACCGACGAACTGACTGACTGACTGACTGAATTACGGAACGATCGATCCATAGAGCACTTTCACAAACGGCGGCCGATTTATTATTCATTTGTATGTATGTTAATTATACCCACTGGCCTCATTTTGGGACACAAATTATATTGAATCGTGCACATCCTAGCGAGGCCAGTAAGGCTCATTAACATGAAAACCAAAGTTGACCACCATTATGAAAGAGGTCTATAGGACTGCCTGACTGACTGACTGATTGACTAACTCGTTGAACGATACATCGACTGACGTAATAAATCACCGACTTACTGATAAACAGACAGACCCATTGAGGTACAGATTGACTGACCAACAAACTGACAGACTGACTAGTAGACTGAATGTTTGACGGATGGACACACAGACCAACCGAAAGACAGATTAACTAACTAACTAACTTACAAATAGACAAACCAACTGACTGTCTGTTTGACTACACGACCGATTCTCCAATAAGCAAAGTCAGGAGCCCATCAATACGGGCTCCTGGCAAAGTACACTGTGTTATGATAACTGCTACTGCAAACTGACCTTCAATAACCAAAGTACACTGTGTTATGATAACTGCTACTGCAAACTGACCTTCAATAACCAAAGTACACTGTGTTATGATAACTGCTACTGCAAACCTTCAATAACCAAAGTACACTGTGTTATGATAACTGCTACTGCAAACCTTCAATAACCAAAGTACACTGTGTTATGATAACTGCTACTGCAAACTGACCTTCAATAACCAAAGTACACTGTGTTATGATAACTGCTACTGCAAACTGACCTTCAATAACCAAAGTACACTGTGTTATGATAACTGCTACTGCAAACTGACCTTCAATAACCAAAGTACACTGTGTTATGATAACTGCTACTGCAAACTGACCTTCAATAACCAAAGGACACTGTGTTATGATAACTGCTACTGCAAACTGACCTTCAATAACCAAAGTACACTGTGTTATGATAACTGCTACTGCAAACCTTCAATAAATCACGAAGCGGCGACTTACGTATTCTGCCACGCGGTTCCCCGCTGACCAGGAGATCGATTTTCCCCCGTCGTACCAGGTGCACGGAGAGAATGTCATCTCCTTCATGTAAGATTTGGTAACCAGGCAAGTGATGATGCCGATGCATTTTTGTTGACAGTGCTTTTAGGCAGGTATTTTCAAAGTTCTGGAACAAGAACGAGTGAGAAAGAACTGTGTAATGCATATGGAGGTGAATTTCGTACTGAAGACCATCTGGAAACTTTTTGAGGACCTGCAAATCGATGAAGAAAAAATTAGACAAGTATTTCAAAAATATATATTCAAATTCATCTAGGGGATACAAACTCTCACTCCCAAGATCTGAGCAGCAATTCTCATTGTATAGAACTCAAGTGAGATCTATACAATTCTCATGGTCAGTTTCCTTACATTGTAACGCTACGGAAAAGAAAAGTTCCAATTTGATCAATTCTGTGAATGAAAGGGTTCATAAAACGGAGAGAACCTGTGACTCGTAGAAGATTGCGTGATGTCGCATAATACCAACCTTAGCCATATCTGTACCCTTCGTCTGTGACCAAGTGTGACGCGAATACTCTCTAAGCCTTCTGGCTAGGGGGTTCTTGATCTTGAAGTAGCGAACAAATTCGTTGATTTGTAAGGATTCCTTCCTATACCGGAAGTTACCGGAGTACTGTCCATGTATGATAGCTGTTACGTTTCCAAATATTGCAGCGTGCATAACAGCTAGAAAAAAATAAAGATGAATAAATAAACCCTTTGTTTAAATATCAAGGATCATGGTCAATCCACGTATGGAAGCATTAGAACCATACTGTATAATAAAACAGAACAGTACTGTTCAGTAGCTTTCCATAGAATGGTCATACTGCATGGTTGGAACAAAAGATGAAAACGTTTGAACCACGCTGTACAGTAAATCAAACAGTACCACAGTACAGTACCGTTAAATAGCTTTACAAAGAATGGTCACACTGCATGGTTTGATCCTCAGTTGAAAACGTTAAAACCACACTGTGTAGTAAAACAAAAAGTACTACCGTACAGTTCTGTTCAGTAGCTTTCCAAAGAATGGTCACACTGCATGGTTTGATCCACAGTTGAAAAAGTTAGAACCACACTGCACAGTAAAACAAAAAGTACCACCGTACAGTACTGTTCAGTAGCTTTCCAAAGCATGGTCACACTGCATGGTTTAATCCACAGATGAAAAAGTTAGAACAACACTATATAGTAAAACAAACAATACCACAGTACGGTACTGTTCAGTAGCTTTACAAAGAATGGTCACACTGTGTGGTTTGATACACAGAAAAGAGGGAAATGACAGAACAGAGACTACCACACTACAGAACTAAAACAACAGCAGAGCTCACCTCCCATGAGCATACAGCAGATGGAGAAAATCCTTTCGCCGTCAGTGTTGGCTGACACATTACCAAACCCTACAGTGGTACACAATGACATGACGTAATATAATGACGTCAGGTACCGAGTCCGTAGACTAGGACCAGAAGTTGAATTTGACTTATCAATCGGTAGGTCAAGTTGATACGACAAAACACTAAGCCATGAAATGCCGTCGTATTCCTCTACCTCCTTTGCGCCGATTGCATACCAGATACAAGCCAGCCAATGAGCGAAAAGCATAAAGAACATTATCATCAAAAACAACAGTGACGTCATGTACTCGTAATTCCGGTCCAGCTTTCGCGCGGCACGAAATAGCCGAAGAAGACGAGCGGTTTTGAGAAGACTGAACAACATGGTGTTCTGAAAAACAGAGAACAGGAAATCGGATACTGGTTAGAACGTTCAATTGTTCTGGCCAATAACAACAGGTGACGTAGTCCAATGAACCAATTAGATCTCAAGGCTAACACTTGTCACGAGCAGCAAGCGCGGGAAAACGCGTCCAAACTTCTGATTAGTTACTGAAAAATGTGCTATTGTGGCAATGCAAAACCAAAACAATCCCGAAATACTTTCAACAGTAAACAGAAAACCGCTGTTGCATAATAGCGTTTTCTATTCATTTTTTTTATGATATTATTGTACCCTCATTTACACTGCGACAACTCGAACCCAGGTCACCCAAACAAATTCTCATTCAAAGTAGCCAACTACGATCGAAAATCTAAAGAATAGAATCTCTACAAATGTTTCATATTTCGCTTCAGATGTAAATAATTTGCTATATAGGTATATAAAACATATCCAGATTGAAAAAGAATCATTTTATTCGGTAAAAACTTGCTACAAATCTGTTGTTCAGCGTCAAAAACAGACATTCAAATATCTGTATGAAAATTTATTTGGAATTGGGTGGGGTTGGTTTGAGTAGTCACACTATAAACCTGAACCACTTACAGTCAATAAAACTGATCAATGTAAGTAGCTGGACAACTGTGGACCTACCCCTCCCCTAACCCAACATTAACGCTAACTTTTTAACTTATCATAACTTGTTGGGTTAGGGGAGGGGTAGGTGCATAGTTGCCCAGATACTTACATTGATCCATATACAGCACTGCTGGTTAAAAGAAGAGCTAAATAAGTGTTTTCCGCTGCAACTGCCACTGGTTTATCATATGGCTGAGTGCTGCGTGACTAGCCTTCAAAGAGCGTTCAGGATGGAGAAAACTGATATTAAGATCGTCATTATATACTAGTTATTAATCGAGACTGAGGTCATTACAGGGAAATCTTGCCCGTTCAGCAGCCAATCAGAGCACGCGTATAATATTTTTATAATTCTTATTCATTTTTGTTGAATGCTTTTAAAAATTACTTACAAACCTGCAACGATCTTTTTAAAATTGCACTCGCTGAAGCGGTTCTTGCAATTTCAGCTTTTTGAAAAACTCACTCGAGCAAAATAATTTCAAATTGAGCTCGAAACTGCATGATTATTACTAATATCAAGGGTGACAAATTGCTCCTTTACTTTGGCGCGAAATTTCAGCGTTTACACTACTACAGGAGAAATTTCTGTAATTTGATTGGCTAAGAGCAGTGGTATTTCAGCTTAATTTGAAATACCTACATGTGAAAATTACAAACCTTTTGCGAGTAGTAGTATAAACAAATAATAGCATGATTTGTACGTGATATTTCGCATAAATACCACTCGAGATATTTCAAAATTGTCTCAAATTTCACTCGCCTAACGGCTCTTGAAATTACGTACAACAATTTTGAAATATCCCTCGTGGTATTTATACCAAATATCACTACAAACCATGCTATTACCTATACTAATTTATAATTTTACATGTGAAATTACAGTGTTGTTATGGCATCTTTTCCTATGGTGCCAAAGTGGCGTCTAGGTTTGAAAATGTTAAGGAGTTAATTGTCATCCATGATATTAATAGGCTTGGGAAATTATTAGATGGACAAAACGCGCGTGAAATTACTCCCTAATTCTACTTGTCACTATTTGATTGTACATACAAAGAACAAGTTTTATTACTGACCTCCTCTGTTCCTGGGTTTACACTGGCCAAAAGATCCCAGGGAATCGCCGCAACAACGTCTACCACGAAATAGGTCTTGAGGTAATGCAGCGCGATTTTCCAAGGATTTGTTATAAGGATTTCGCCTTCTTTGACATATGTCGTACGAAAATTCATCAGAATATCAATCATGAATAGAAAGTCTATGACAAGGTCAGTGTAAAGCAGTGGATAGGTCTTGGGATAGCGGCGCTTCATACTTTCAAAAATATCCAGCGTCGATTCGCTATCTGTGGAGAAAAAGATTGAGCCATGATTATGAGCGCTTGCATGCCCGGCGTGATGATCTTGAACTGACAGCTATTCAACGAGCTTTGCTATCAGTAAGTGGAGGAAATTACATAAACGTGAGAGGAAGTACAGTGTGACAGTATCCTAGCTCGGAAAATCGGTACGAAACAGTTAATCATGCAAATTGCTTTATTATTTCGGATATTTTGTGAAATGTATATACACTCTTTCAAACGTCAAAATTAATCGAATCAAACTCGGCTTGAAATAGGAAAATGCCCCAGCTGTTTCCCAAAAATTCGGAACTCTTCGGCGACATTCGTAACACAGTTCGGCAAAAAGTCGGTGTTTGGCAACTTGCTTTGACTAGCTCTAATTGTTCTACGCTAATCGTAATTCAGTCACTTAGCTAATCTCAACAAAAACACCTGCCGCAAATGCATTATCTATCTTTAACATATTCTACTTCAAATAACCACAAATTTCATCTCAGAATCTACAAACATAAGACAGATAAAATAGGGCTTTTATGAGCGGTTCTCCAAGTTTAATTGAATGCGTACGTGCATCAAATGTTCACAAATGAAATCGTTTGACGCGACTGAGCTACTTGCATTCTAATCCGCATGCACTTTGGAGTTCAAAATCAGTTCTCGAGTGCTTGCATCGCTTTGAGAATGTTTTAGAAGTTGCCAATACCGAAAAGAAAGAAGTGATTATAATGGGCGATTTAAATTGTAATTTTTCACCTGGTGCGAGGTGTCAGGGAGAAACAAAGAAGCTCAAGAGCATTCTTCAAAGCATGAACATGACACAGGTTGTTAATGAGCCTACAAGAGTCACAAGGGAATCCCAAACTCTTATTGACATTATCTGTACTTCTCAACCACAGAATATTACCTTAGTCAAGGTGGTCAAGTCAGCACTCAGTGATCATGACATGACGGCGTTTGTTAGAAAGTTGAACTCGCTAAAGTTTAAACCACGAACGATAAAATGCAGAAACTACAGCAAGTATTGTCCTACACGTTTTAATGAAGACCTGTCATCTGTCTCCTGGGACAACCTCAGTGAGTGTCAGGACGTCGATAATGCGTGGTTGAACTTCAAAACATGTTTCTTGCACGTGGCGGATAACCATGCACCTCAAATTGACAAGAAAGTTCGCGGCAGAAACATCCCTTGGTTGTCAAACGGGATAAAGAAAGTAATGGCCGAGAGAGATCATTTTTACCGCCAAGCTCGTAGGACAAACACCGAATTACACTGGTCTAGATACAAGAGTTTGAGAAATCAGGTTACTGCCATGATTAGAAAAGCGAAATCCAGCTACAACCGCAGAATCATAGAAGAAAATTCTGATGATCCCAAGAATTTCTGGAAAGCTGTTAAGAAAGTCCTTCCCAACAAATCGGTTACATCTCAACCGTCAGCTTCTATTGAGCCTATCACAGTAGATGGAAAGACAACCACGGATGCCCTTACTATTGCAAACGGTTTCTGCACATATTTTACAAATGTTGTGGAAAAGTTGCTTTCTAGTATTCCACCTCTTAACTGGAACCAGCTGAGCACAGAAGCATTTTTGAATAATTCAAGTCAATCTTTGTTTTCTTTGAAACCAGTATCAGCTGCGTTTGTTCATCGTCAACTTAGGCTGCTTAAAACATCGAAAGGTACAGGACTTGACGGAATTCCAGCTCGTTTACTAAAGGATGCGGCTCCAAGCATCTCAGTTCCGCTAACAGTCATAATAAATCTTTCGATTTCTTCTGCAGTTTTACCGGAGGAATGGAAATATGCAAGGGTGGTTCCACTTTACAAAGATGGGGATAAGAAGTGTATGGATAACTACCGTCCCATCTCCGTTTTACCGGTGGCTTCGAAAATCCTTGAAAGAGCCGTGCAAATACAGCTCCTCCAACATTTAGATAACTCCAGTCAGCTATCTCCCTTCCAGTGTGGTTTTCGAAAAAATCATTCTACCCAGGACGCGGTTACATACTTCACGGATTGTATTAGGAAAGGCATTGACGAAGGTTGTGTTACAGCAGCGGTGTTTGTCGACTTTCGAAAAGCCTTCGACAGTGTAAATCACCAACTTCTCCTAAAGAAACTGCCTGGGTATGGTATCAACAACCATGAACTGAGGTGGTTTAAGAATTATCTTACGAGTCGATGTCAATCTGTTGTCTATGGCAGCGCACAGTCTGCACCTCAGCAGATAAAATCTGGCGTCCCACAAGGGTCCATACTTGGTCCGATTTGGTTTCGATTTACATCAATGACTTGCCCAATTGTTTACTTCAGTCAAAGATCCTACTTTATGCGGACGATGCTGTCCTTTTCTACGCTGACTCCAATATCGGAAACATAAGTACCGTTTTGAATAAAGATCTAAAACAGTTGCAGTCCTGGACCCATCTTAATAAGCTGTGCATTCACCCTGTGAAGACCGAATACGTTCTTTTCGGCACCCAACAACGAATCGCTTCGGCTACCCTTTCAGATGGGCCATTTAGCTTATTCCTCGGGGATAAGCCGATAAATCAAGCACAACATTACAAATACCTTGGCGTGCTAATAGATGCAAATCTCAATTTCAAACAGCACGTGGATAAGATATTGGTTAAGATTTCCAAGAGAATTGGTGTCCTCGGAAGAATTAGAAGCAATCTAACTGTCGATGCAGCCAATAGAGTTTATCAGTCTCTTGTTCTGCCGGTTATGGATTATTGCGATGTCGCTTGGAGCAGCATTGGGAAAATAGAACGTGATAAGTTAGATCGAGCACAAAGAAGGGCAGCTAAGATTGTTTTGAAGACCAAAGACTCAGATGCCGAGAAGAATTTAAAGTGGCTTCCCTTGGCTATGAGGCGTGATATGCATACTATTAATTTTACTTTTAAATGCTTGAAGGGTTCCCCTCCAATGTTTTTTAAAGATTATTTTAAGCTTTTTAGAACAGTTCACAACACGAGAGGAAGTGGGCACAACTTGCTGCTCCCCAAAGTCAGAACTGAAATGGCAAGGAAGTCTTTTTATTTTAATGGATCTAAACTTTTTAATAATATTGCAAGTGAAATGAAGGATACTAAGTCAGTTCTGATTTTTAAAACTCGTATTTTGGAATTATATAGATCAAAAGTTTTTTAGTTACTTGTAATTTAGGCTAGTTTTAGATATATATATATATTTTTATTTTATTAGTATTGTTATTATTTTTTTTTTCTTTTTTTCCAGGGCCCTCATTGATAGCAGCATTTTATGCTGAAGAGATAACCCTGGCTAAATAACATTTATTATTATTATTATTATTATTATTATTATTATTATTATTATTATTATTATTGTTCAAACATGACCGCCTACACAACTACACAACAACTAGTTTGAATCTATGCTACCAGCAAAATTCAGTGTTTCCTACGGCTCTGTTTGTTAGTGGCCATTAACCTGTACTCAAAGGTGACGAGCTAACGTACAAAAGCAATAACGCTAACGCTATGGCGAATCTCTCCCTTTCCCACCGCTCTGCACAAACTAAATTTGAAAAATTCTGAAACAAGCGAAGAACAAATCTCTGAAATAAAAGAGTGAGCCTCAGTAAGCAGAAGTTTTGTTTAAAAACTGGATTTCCAGCAAATGACAAAACGATTTGACTGAAAAAAAGCTCAAGGACTATCTATCAATTGAGAGTCGGAGTTCGATTATGGAAGCTTAAGCCCAGATGGAACTACAGTTAATGACACAAGTTTCAGAGGCCATTCATTTTCTTGGCAGTTCACTGGTTCTCGACTGGACTCAGGACTACCAGGTGAAGTATTGCAAGAAGAGCAAGTCTTCAGAAGCCCAGACAAGTTGTTATCGTTTTAAGAAAGAAAAAAACACACAAATACATTACGCCGGGGAATATGCAACACTAATGAAGGCAGTTTAACAAGGGACATCCCACCTTAACACAAAAGAAATATCTCTATAGCAGATATGTTACCAAGGCGAGGGATGTATGTATTATCATGAAAGATTTGATTAAATATCGGTAGGTTTTGACCTTTCTCGACTCGCACGCAGATCATAACATTTAAATGGTAAAACTTTGCGTTGCAAGCGACCTAGAGATACAATTTGCAGCAGTCGAAATTTTACACGACGTGACATTGTGTTAAGCTTATTTTGTAAGGAACGAAGTATTGAATTTCTCAGTGTGAGTGTATGTAATGACCGAACGTGGCGAGTATAGGGAAGCTGTTAAGGTGATAAAAATCTCTGTAAACACGTTAAGCGATATGTATGTTTCGTTTAATATCTGAGTAGGGTATCATTCTCTAGAACGTATGGCTAACCAGTTGTTGGAATTAAAGTCACAGCCCATAAGCAACAATCTCAAATTTTTCATCAGTACCTCAATAAACCTACAAAATAGAGGCCGATATATTATTTTAGTAAAATTTTTAGTAGCAGCACAACGACCAAGAGGATCAGTGAGATATAATTGTCCGCGCGTTCTTCTAAAACGTGAGCATCTGCGTTCCAAACCAGTAACTTACACGACAATGTAACCGCGGGATACTAGACAAATTCAACTTTGAACAAAGTCCGGCATTCGCCTTCAAAGGAAATTGTTCAAAAGAGAAAAAAATGTGTATATGATATTTGAACTAATGAGCTAGCTTGGAGCTGCAAAGGACCAAACGTCGACTACCAGTCCGAGCCCTACAAATAACGGCAGGATTAACTTATCCCACGCTAATATGAACAAGAAAACAAAACAAACATCATTGCTACGAGAAGCATATAATATTTCTCAATAAACAATCACTCACTTGTATGTTCCGTTTCGCCATCTTCGCGCGCCAAGACGAAAGCTGAAACGAATGGAACTTCAATTGCTGTATAAAGTACTAGAATTAAAATCATCCAGTCCCAGACGATTTTAAAAAGGCCATAATGCAGAATAATTCTGTTTCTCATCGCCGGGGGAATTTGCAGCTTGTATCGTTTGTATTTCGTGCGCCATCTCTTGAAAGCGGCCATAATCTGCACAAGGAAGACAACAAAATTAAACAAGGCTGGATTAATCGTAGTTATGACATCTGGTACGCAAAGACGAATTTAACATCCAACTTAACCAAATGTAAACTATATATTTTTACAATCTTTCCGCCTACTACTCATACGCAAGGCGGAGTTTTGGCGCGTACTTACCATTTCGCGACAAACAAATATTGCACTCGATCCACAGTAAGAGCTCGCTCGCGTTGTTATGACTGAGAGAATACGTCTATGGGGCAGATGAATTTTCACGTCACATCGATCGTTAAATCAACAACCCGTGAAAGCCAATTTCATGTCACCTTTGCGAAGTCTAGCACTCACAAACTTTCCTTCATAATTTTGAGCTCACTACGTCGAGCTATTGCACGAAATTTGTCACGTCAACAAACCGAATAACAGCACACCAGTCGAGGACTTGATCCCACGGCGAAAGTCTGACAAAAGGGAAAAACGTTTTGGCTGATAATTAGCTGCGTATCGATAAGGGTTTCACGCTACAGCTCTAACTTATAAAAAAGCGCCCATCTGTCTCGGGCGTCTCAATAATTAATGCTAGTCATTTTCAAAAAAAAATTCCACAATAGAGATCTCCTTGATTTTCTTAAAGCAACGCTATACTTTCTTTCAGCGCAAAAAACACACTAAACGAGATAAAAGAGATTTTCAGCCAAACACTGACGAGTGGGCTATGGCTGATTTACAAAACCTACAAAATTTTCAATATTTTATCTAAGCATTATGCTGTATTGTGCTTCCCAGTTAATTAGAACGAGAAAATACAGATGGATTTACGACTACCGTTCGCAAATTTGCAAAGAGCTTGAACTCTTATCGTATTTTATAAAGCAAAGAGCTTAAAATCTTTATCATAAGCCATGGCTAAAACATTTACCTGGATGTCATCAGCCACTGGCCGGTTTTTTCCTAAATTACAACTACATACATACGAATTCACGGCGTTATGGTCCAATTTGGCAGGAAGTCCAAAACAAAATTATCCTGTGGGTCAAGGTCTAGAAAGCTTCGCGGGTGATGTTGCTTGGACAAATAGCGTCAACATCCCGCCCGTTTTCTCACATATCCACTATGCTTTCTTAAAAATTAATCTTTAATAAAGACACGAAATAGGTACACTATTTTTGTGAGTCATTAACGCGTACATTTAACACTTTTTACTTTTTCATGAGAGCTGTGATAAACCAAGGTCGATCAAAAGAAGACGGCAAAAATAGCGCCATTTTGCACCAATTATTATTTTTTTTTTATTTTGCTACGATGCGTTCTAAAAATACAACAAGGAGCAGAACGAACTGTTCAGAAACAAAGCCGAAATTTTGTCAGCGAGTAAAGCAGCTTTTTTCCTCCCCATACGCATCTTCTCTAGCTACCTTCAAAGCCTGGGAATCAGATTTGAAGGCAGAAGGCATACACAGTCATTTTCCGCGCTCTGAATTTCGCCACTATCATGCTATATATCTACCTCTTCTGCATTGCGTTTAATTTCTGTTTGCTACAACAAAACGCTTTATTTTCCCCATACAGTTACATTACAGACATTTAGTTATATTTTTTATAAACGAAAAAGAGGATGGGCTACCTGAAGTAACCAAAGACCTAAATAGGGCAGGCAGCCAGTTGAACAAAAGAGATAATACTGGTTTAGGTCGATACAGACACACAGACAGCAGACACACACACAACACACAGCGAGCAAAAATGAAATAATACCAAGAATACTACAAGATAATAGGAGGACACTGGAGTTAAAAACAGTACACATGAAGTAAGCAATTGATATGTGATGTGATAAAAATAATGGACTATGGACTAACTAAAATAAATCTAGACAAAGAGGTCAACATAGTAGATGGGAAATTCCTTTATGATGGCTTAAAAACAAGTTGACAATTCCAGGTAACCTGCATGGTCTGGAATATTTGAAGAAAGGAAATCATTTGCAAATATTAGCCAACGAAAACTGGAGATTATGGAACTGTTTACACACGGACTGGAGTAAGCTCACCAAAAGAGCATTTAAAAGAAAAATTCATGAGTTGCTTCTGACGGTACTTGGGATTGAGGACTGTTATGTTGACGCCGATTCTTCAGTATTCAAATTCAATATTGAAGAATATTATTGAACCCTATAACTGTGGTACTTCGCTTACAGCCGAATAACACAATTATCTCCCCTCTACTTTCCAGTCGCCTGCAGTCGTAGTAGTAGTAGTAGTAGTAGTAATAGTAGTAGTAGTAGTAGTAGTAGTAGTAGTAGTAGTAGTAGTAGTAGTAGTAGTAGTAGTAGTAGTAGTAGTATTAGTAGTAGTAGTAGTAGTAGTAGTAGTAGTAGTAGTAGTAGTAGTAGTAGTAGTAGTAGTAGTACTACTACTACTACTACTACTAGTAGTAGTAGTAGTAGTAGTAGTAGTAGTAATAGTAGTAGTAATAGTAGTAGTAGTAGCAGCAGTAGCAGCAGCAGCAGCAGCAGTAGCAGCAGTAGTAGTAGTAGTAGTAGTAGTAGTAGTAGTAGTAGTAGTACTAGCAGTAGTAGTAGTAATAGTAGTAGTAATAGTAGTAGTAGTTGTAGTAGTAGTAGTAGTAGTAGTAGTAGTAGTAGTAGTAGTAGTAGTAGTAGTAGTAGTAGTAGTAGTAGTAGTAGTAGTAGTAGTAGTAGTAGTACTGAATAAAATCCCTCAGTACTAATATACCACATATTCTTGGTTAAATTTACAAAAATCTTTTAAGAAATATTTCCTCTAGTATTTTCTACTATATTTAATTGTCGCGTTTGTGTCAGCTCAAGTAGTTTTAGGGAAAAACAACGTACATGTAACAGTCAGAAAACCAGGTGCTCTGGTGGTTGAGCTTGGATTAAACTGACAAGTTATGGTTCATTCAGTGGTTGTGGTTTAGCAAGGGAATACTACATTTTTGCCAACGAGGTTACTTGCAACATGACTTTAATCGGTAAAGTGGAGGAGTTCCAGGAAAATGACAATTGGATTGAGTACACAGAACGTCAGGAGCATTATTTTACGGCAAACCGAATCACAGATGTGGAGAAGAAACGAGCGGTGTTACTCAGCTCGTGTGGAGCGAAAACGTACAATCTAATCAGTAATTTAGTATCGCCAGGGAAACCAACCGACAAAAACCTTCGCTGAGCTAGTAAACATTGTGAAGAACCATTTAAACCCGCGACAGTCGACTATTGTTTACCGCTTCAAATTCAACAGCCTCTTTCGACAACCAAGGGAATCCATCCAGCAGTGTGTTGCTGAATTGCGAAGTCTTTCTGAGCATTGCGATTTTCGTGATCAACTGGAAGGCATGATCCGAGATCGCTTGGTTTGTGGGGTGAATGACGAAAGAATACAATGTCGACTGTTGGCCGAGAGCCGATTGGATTTCACGAAAGAACTGGAATTAGCTACAGCTATGCAAATAGCCGACAAAAACACGCGCGATATACACAAAATAACAGCAAGGCAACCCGGTGGAGAAGCCCAAGGAATAACCAGTCAACCGTTTGAACAAGGGACACGAGAAGCAAACAGCCAAAGAATGTTATCGCTGCGGAGGGAAGTTTCACGAAGCTGAAAAATAGGTACAAGGATGAAAAGAGTTATAGATGCCAGAAGAAGGGCCGCAAAGCGTCTAAGTGTCGCGTAAAATTGAAAATGAACCAGCGAAACGGCAAAAAGATGGGCTACACGCATCGCATGGAAGCGACAGACTCGGAAGAAAATTAACAAGAAGACACTGAGGAATACACGAAGTTTTATGTAGCCGCAAAGAGCCATATCGAGTGGAAGTGAACCTGAACGGAATTTCAACGGGCATGGAGGTCGACAATGGAGCAGCTGTTACGATTATTAGCGAAGAAACGGTCAAGAAAATCAGCCAAGGAAACTCAGGGCAGAGAAAAGTCGAAATGAAACCGACCCAAGTAAAGCTGCGTACATACACTGGTCAATCGGTTAAAGTTCTGGGAAGAGGGGACGTTGTTGTCCTTTACGAAGGACAGGAAAAGGACCTGTCAACATAAGTCGTGAAGGGGTCTGGAGATGTGAAGCTCAACTGGAGGAAATTATTCAAGATGGAGACAGATGGAAATCAAACAGAATCTAAACTCTACATATTGATCACTCAGTACTCACAAGTGTTTGAAGAGGGCTTAGGAACTTTCACAGGACCAAAGGCCAAGATTCACGTGGAAGCAGATGCAGTGCCACAGTTCTGCAAAGCACGGCCAGTGCCATTTTCGATGAAGGAAAAGAATGAGGAAGACTTCCAGGAAGAAGGAACAGTTGAACCTGTACAATTCTCCGAATGGGCAGCCCCTATTGTGCCCATCCTGAAACCAGACAACTCAATTCGCATTTGCCGTGATTAAAAGACAACTGTCAATCAAGTTTCAAAGGTGGATAATTACCCGACTCCAAAGGTGGAGGATTTGATGGCAACCCTTGGGAGTGGAGAAAAGTTTACAAAACTGGACATGAGTCTAGCTTATCAACAGCTACAGCTGGAAGCCGAGTCCAAACAGTACACCACCATCAACACACACAGGGCTGTTTCAATATAATCGCCTTCCTTACGGAGTCTCGTCTGTCCCAGGCATTTTCCAACGCAACAAGGAAAATCTTTTGCAGAATATTCCTTACACGCCGGGCCATTTGGCACGAAAGCTGGGACAAAGTCCGTGATCTTGGTGTCGGGTGTCAATGACGATGATCATTTAAGAAACCTGGAGGAAGTCTTGAAACGTCTGGCAAAAGCAGCATTGCGATTGAAGAAAGGGAAGTGCGTGTTCATGGAATCTCAAGTAACATACCTGGGCCCAGGGTGGCACCGAGTTAGCAAGGAAGGTATTTATCCATGGAGGATAAAGTGGATGCAATCACCAATGCACCAGCTCCAAAGAATGCGTCAGAGCACAAGTCTTATCTAGGCATGATCAATTTTTACCAAAAATTCCTGGCAAACGTGTCAAGGGTGTTGGCCCCACTACACAAATTACTCAACAGTAAGAGCAGTTGGCCCTGGAAAAAAGAACAGCGGCAAGCCTTTGAACAGTCTAAGTCATTTTCAAGTATTCAAAGCTATTGGTCCACTATGAGAGCAAAAAGGAACTAATTTTGGCATGCGATGCTTCCCAGTGTGGGTTAGGAGCGGTTCTTGGCTACTTTGGCGAGCGGCGCAAATGAAAATTGGTTTCACATAAAACAGTCATGACAAATTTTTAATTGCTTTCTTGGTAATTGCTCACTCCCTCCTCTAACCCGCACCCCTCCCAAGTCACTTCAAGTGAGTATCTAATTTTATCTACGGAGGAGTCATCCGTAGATTATTGTACTTGAGAGTGGCGTATTTGTCCTTAAAATTCCAGTGTTAGTATAGTCAGCGGTAAACAAAGGTGCTCCAACTGCACGCAGATCATTCTAACCGCACCACACGAGTATTGAGGTGCTTCGAAAAAGACCGTAAAATAGTACCACACCAGTGCAACCTGTTTATAAGAGTTTTTCTCATTATCTTAATAAGGCCCTTCCGCCTTCCAAGAAATGTCTTTTTCTTTTTTTTCACTTAACGATAATGATTATTTTCCTGCAAAACGTAAGCGCCTAAAATTGGGATTTAAGTTAAAACCAGATAGGTATATTCATTTTATTGATCTTAAAACGTCTCCAAAAAAGATGGAAAATATAGAAAAACAACCACGCTGTTAACTTCGACTTCATGTTACGCCTTCGTTGTTGCGAAGAGCTTTTGATGAACGGTGATAGACAGACTGATCGTAACTTAATCGCGTCTTAACAATTCACTTTTCTGTACTGACATAGCTAGCCAGAGTTATTAATAGCTTGTTAGAAATAAAAAGAAAATGTCATTAATCGCCATTGAATGAAAAAAGTCATTTTATTTTTTCAAAAAAATGAGGTGTAAAAGCTTTAGTGTAGTCTTCGCAAACGACCGTTTTGTATCAGCTATTTCCACAACAGGAGCCTAATCTTCGTGGAGACAAACTCTGCGGAAAGCAAAACTATTGGAGCAATTGGTTTCCGCGTGATGTCTTCTCACTTAATTCAAACAGCAGTGCTCAATACTCCCTATTTTCACAATGAGCCTTAATTAAAGTTAAAATACCCGTTACCATTAATTCTTGCTGTCACATTAGCTCTTAAATAATGAAGAAATAAATTTGCAAAGCAAATAAAGAAGGCTGCAGCAAGAAAACAAAATGCGAGACAGCTGTCGGTCGACTTTGATGTGACGAACTTCCACCGTCAACAAATTTTAACGCAGAAACGAAAACCTGATGTTTAACAGTAAAAGTCCCACATTTTTTCAGACTTTTTAAGTAAATTTGTCGCTATGACCATTTTAAATGTAAACTAGATTTCAAAATACAAAGCCAACAGCGTAATTAGCAAATACGGTTAAAAATAATAAAAACTTGAGCACGAAAAAGTCCGGTTTTTCAGTTTAGTGCAAGTCATGCCTTCACTTATTCAACAGAACACAGCGCGTTTTAAATCATGACAAAGAAACAACTACAGATAACAAGACCATAAAACGTACGCACAGAACTTAATACGTCTGCGATACGTTTCAGAGCAAGGCATTTACAGATTAGCCCAAAGTGAATGACGATTCCAGCTTTAAGAGACTATTGGATAAAAACACACGCGATATGAACTAAAAAGAAAAACAAATACGAATTGAAGTTCAGGCCAAAATGTTCAAACCAATGACGAGACACGATCAAGAAATGCATAGAATCACTTACCAATAACACGATAAGGAGACGTGGATTTTTTTTGAAGACAAAAAAGCGAAGACTCCGCTTTTCTAGTAAACAATCTCGCCAGTTATAGCGACAGCTAAACTAGACAGTCGCTGCGATACATAAGCATACTTACCGCCTATTGATTCAACAGAACGTCGACGCCGGAGAGTCAAAGCAAACGACGGGGTTAACAAAACGGTATCGATGCGAATTATATTGCGGGATAATCGCACGCAATGACAGCCCAGGATTAATTCACTTGTCAATTTCCTTGCCCCTAGGAACAGGTGCTGTAGAGCCAGAAAACGCGGATATGAAAAAACATAAAATCAACACCAACAGATATTCTTGAAAAGCTTGGTTTATTCTTGAGGTGCTGAGAAGTTAAAGAAGTTCAGTGAGCTCTCAAAAAAAGGAGCGCAGCAGTCGAAATTGATGATTTTCCTCGCCTGTATGTATTTCTTTCTTAGGGGTCGTTGTTGATTAATTATTAACTATAATCACAAACAAGCTGGTGGCAGAATAGAAAAGAGATTATTGAAGAAAACATGTCAGTTATCTTTCGCGCATTCAGGGATGAAATCTTTAACAAATGACACGATTAACCGAAGTATTTTGTACCTCTCGAACTGGTTCCTTAACGAACACACGGATTCAGTGTCTCACTGTTGGGATCTTCTCTGCTTTTGATTGCATAAATTGAAATTGACCTTCTTTCGGCACTGGTGATATATCAGTTTCGCTAATCTAGTGAAGAAAAATATATTGTAAAAGATTCAGTAAATCGAAGGCTTTGCGGTCTCGCAAATTATGGAACTAAAACAGCCGTTTATAGTGACAATAAAACGATTCACTCATTACTGACTAAACATTTAAAGGTTGAGAAAATTAACTGTCGCATGGATAAGAGCTGGGACACTAAACACCTTAAGTCTTGTGACCAAAAAGTATGCGCACTGGCTTAGAGGTCCAAACAAGCACAACCCGCTTATTGTCGATGGAGTGGCATTACATCACCGGTACTCATTTACAACCATGCTCGGAGCGAAACTGTGCAAGGTTAAGTTGTTTGAGTCGAAACGCGCAACTAGGATTCCTGCTCATAAAACTTTACTTTCTCAGCTGAAGGTAGCTTGATCAGTTTACTTAAAACAAGATGAAACTAAAATACGATTGGAAGGCCAACAAAGCCTATAGACTGTTGCAAGGAGGCTAAAGACATTGTAGCAATTCAGTCCTTCAAAGACTCCCGAATAGGCCGCTTTCTTTTCTAAACTTCATTGGCTAGATCAATAGATCGGGTACATCGTACGTTTGCCGTTTACTTATGTAAGGAAAACACCATAATATGATCTGGGCTTTAATCCCGGACATCCTTCTAGAACTCTTAACACGACAATGCAGTTCCTCCCAAGAGAGGAATTTTACTCATTGTAGTTTACCCTGCTCGATTGACTGTTCTACTGCGATAACACATGTCCATTTCCTTATAGTCATGGTTTAGTAAAAAGTGTCAAAAATCTTTCAGGAGGCGAACTGATAGTAATTTTAGATAAAAAAGTAAACTTCTCAGCTCTTGAACCAAAAAACTGAACCATGTTTACAATTTACCATGAAGGTGACTCCTCATTATGCGATCACGATACGATCACGAAACCTTTATAATAGAAACTAGATGAAGTCGATGAAGAAAGTCATTATACAAAATCCCAAAATGGAGACACAGCCTCGTGAAAGAACCGTTTAGAGTTATCAAGCAGCTTTCTTAGTCTCATTGTATTGCATGTCTTGCATGGCTCGGCACTAAAACGATACAGCGACATTGGATGACAGAGATATCACTTTGATATCAGTTCACGAGTCTTAAGTTTCTTTCTGGCGTGAGTGAGCATCAGAAATGTTCGCTGGACTGATGTCCGTCTAATAATTTTTCTTTCTCTATCGCTTTACCTGCCTTGGTACATATGCATGTGTTTACTGGCTCAAATTTTGTCGAGATCGATGGGAGAATACTGATGGATTTCGATTGGTGAACAACTGGAAGGCCCAGCAGTGGTATTGGAGTTGAAAACACCAACCTCCGAGATTATGCTTCATAGGTTAGGAATGTTTATACTTACTCTTTCCATAAACTCCAGTCGCAAAATACACTTTATGCGAATAGCCTAAAATCGAAGTCAAATAGGGTAGACAATATCTGTCATCGTAGAATATTTCAGGATTTCACGTCTGCGTACTACTGTCACGCGTCCAACTGTTTTCTACTATGATTTAAGTCACACAACACCCTTTACAGACGCAACTTCAGTAACCCTCTAAACTCAGTGAACACTCGAACGCAACCCTGACGCGTTCACTACAGCACATAAACGCGTTGCAACAAAATTCCAAACAATCCAAACAATTCAAGAACGTTGTGCAAAACGTTTTATGGTTCCACATCGTCAGGAACTGCACTTACTTAGCCAGTCCACAGACATATTTAGCTTCATGGTCTTTTTCAGTTCATCTCCACCAAACCGACCCTGGTATTACAGACGTAATAAGGTAGGATATAAAAGAATTCCCAGGCAATCGTATCATCGTTGCCATGGCATTTTGCGATGCACGCGCGTTTCCACACGCTTCCCAAAAATCCGTCAATCGTGGGAAACAACCCAACCTCCAGAAGATAAACAAAACGTATCTTCCGAGCAAACTATTGCGCAATTTCGAATTGAATGGCTGGTTGCTCTATAGAGGATGCAATTTTGAAAAAGAGCATTAAAATGCAAAGCAATTGCAATAAAACGCTGATAAAGTGGCCTTGCTGACAACATTTCTAGTTAATAATTGCAGGTGCGCCATCTGGTACAGGCGGGAACTTTGTGACTCTATTCAAAGCGCAGAACAAACCTCAAACAAAAAATTTTGGTTTTATAGGCTTTCTCTCGCCGGAACCTTAAACTCCGATAAAGATTAGGGCGTAAAATCTCCTTAAAAGCATTAAGGAAACAACTATAAAGCGGTACAGGAGAATAAATAAACCGATCATCCAGACATAACAAAAGCTGCGGTTATTTGACATTAAAATATTCAGAGAAAACCTTTTGGGGCGGATAAAGATAGGCAGCATCCTAAGCGTTCACAAGAAAGGAATAACAAGGAGTGAGAAAGAACGAAACGGTGTAAAAATATACCCCACGAAACACTTCGTTGATCTCCGCAGAGCGCAAATAAACAGATCAACGATTTATGATTTTAGTTTGTGTAACTCTACAGAAAGTAGAAAGTCCTCTCACAATATCTACTTTGTTTGTTGAGCGCCCATGACATATAGTGAAAACCCTAGATTGACAACATAAGTAAACCGGTCACTCAAGACCGCCATACATCGGAAGCGTAGGTTTAAACTGTCTGAATTCGGTTTTCTCTGACGCTGTTTTCAGTGAAGCCTGCACAGCACATCAACAAGTTTTTCTCACATTCAACAGAACACTTGGGTGTTGCAAACAATATATTAGTTTATTGTTACCCTAGCTTACGTTTACAACACTAAGTCCTGTGGAGGGTGGCCGAGCAATCCCTAAAAAAAAAAAAATACGAAACGAACCTACGTACTTAAGATCTTCAACTAAAAGGAGTCAAGGAGAAGAATACGAATAAAACGCTGCTGGAGTATATTGAGTTTCTCACTGAAGGAAGCTTTGTGGAGAGAGAAGGATTTCAGTTTTAGATTGCTATTGTTAAATCGTTGGCGCACCTTATCACAAAGATGTTCGAAGCGAATCGGGTAGGTAGACAGGCAGAAGGGCTTGCAATTTCTTCTTCGCCGAAATCTCCCTGCATCCCATATGATTGCCGTTGGTTCGACGGATGTTAGAAGCAATGTCATTAACAAACAGTCCCATTCTAGAATGCTGGGCTTGTTTAAAGTAAAATAAATAGCATTCAAAGATATTTGCTCAAACATTAATACTGAGAAGTCAGAGAGCACGTTGAAAACTTACCCTTTTCGGAGCGTCAATCAAACTCCTACCCGAGGAACGGTTTATCAGTGATTCTGTCGACATAATTCAATTTAGCGCTGACGCCGTTCCCGTATCGATCAGAGCTAGGTGCTTCAACAGTTATTCAGGCTGCTAATTCGAAGAGTAAAACGGTCAAAACAGGCCGTCGAAAGCCAATATCTCCGATATCTGTAATTTACATTTTAACTTTTCGCGAACAGCGGGAGTGGGACGAGAGAATATCCGAGTGTGCCAAGCACAAAATGCCTGCCAAGCGAAGAAACGACCAAAACAACGGCAGTGCCACATTACTTCAAACACACTCCAGTAACAGCACGAGATGACGCTTTTTTAACTAAAATTAGCGACACGCCGCTGCCCAGGACAATGCAAACGACGAGAAAGAATTTGCTCTACCAGAAAACTCTTTATTCGGCTCATCCCTAGTCTCTCAGTCGTGCTCCGCATGGAACTCGTGTCCCCGTCGAGTTAGAGCGGGAAAAAAACCTGTTCTGACTTCGTGGGAGCCGGCAAATTTAATAACTTGTGAGCACTACTTCACTAAATATTCCCCTTCTGTCCCTTAAAATCCTCTGAGGGAAATGAAGCTATTTTGCTTTGTTGCGTCTGTCATGTTCCATGTTAGGTTGGTAAGTTTCTGTAGGAAATGGTCGGAATGAGGAACTACATATTTTGGCTCAAAATAACAAAACAATATAAAGCACGCAAAACATATTAAATGAATTGTCCATTCTCTGTTGGACAGCGTTTTGTCAATGCGAAATTACAAATATATTGACAACTTTTTTTCCATTATGTGGCCGCTTTCACACAAAGAAAAGAATTGGTTGCAAATCGGTGGAAAAAGCTGCCAACAACCGCTTCATTGGCGAACGAAATTAATTGCTTAGCCAAAACGACACAAGCTGCATACGAAAACAAATTAGAGAAATATTTAGAAACAACAGAACGCTGATGCCTGCTTATTAACACTGACGAAACGGCGGCGCATAACTGAGAAACATAAGAACTTGACTCTTACAATTGCGACAAGAATAATAATCAAGACTTTGCATTTATAGTTCACTGTTAGCGCAATTTAATTTGAACGCGAAATAATTCATAGAAAATGTTTGAAGAGGTTACTAAGTGAACAAAGGGGTAAAAAAAGTTGCGAGGATATAATATTTAGACTCTAGTTGTGAGTTTCATTCACTCAGCATATATAAAATCAACTAAAATGGTACACAAATGAACAAGAAAAAACAGCCAAAAAGTTATTCGCCAATCAAAAATGTTCACATTGAGTGGTTTCAAGCAGTGATACAAAAAAAGGAAAACTAAAGATAACCACAGATGCGAGGAGTGCTATCAATTTTGTCGTTGGTAGATTTTACTACTGTTAAGTAGCCTTCCAAAAAAAGGAGGCACTGGATTTTTTTTATCCATAGATGAAAAAATTAGAGCCACGCTTTACAGTAAAACAAACAGTACCACAGAACAGTACTGTTCAGTAGCTTTTTCAAAGAATGGTCACATTGCATGGTTTGATCCACAGATGAACACGTTAGCACACACTGTATAGTAATACAAACAGTACCACAGTACAGTACTGTTCAGTAGCTTTACAAAGAATGGTCACACTGCATGGTTTGATCCACAGATGAAAAAGTTAGAACCACACTGTATAGTAAAACAAACAGTACCACAGTACAGTACTGTTCAGTAGCTTTACAAAGAATGGTCACACTGCATGGTTTGATCCACAGATGAAAAGGTTAGAACCACACTGTATAGTAAAACAAACAGTACCACAGTACAGTACTGTTCAGTAGCTTTACAAAGAATGGTCACACTGCATGGTTTGATCCACAGATGAAAAAGTTAGAACCACACTGTATAGTAAAACAAACAGTACCACAGTACAGTACTGTTCAGTAGCTTTACAAAGAACGGTCAGTCACACTGCATGGTTTGATCCACAGATGAATTATTTAGCCCCACACTAGAATTTAAAACAAGCCGTACCACAGTACAGTACTGTTTGATACTAGTGACCTTTCCAAAATGTGATTAAACTGCATGGTTTTATTTTAGAACTGCAAATTTGAGAAGGATACGCAGTAAAACAATTCTACGGTTTCGTGTACGTAGAGAGAAGCATTGCAACTGTGGGAAAAAAACGAGTCCCTTCTTGTAAAGGGAAATGCGATCTTTATCCTACTTCTGATAACAAACTCATTATTTCAATTTTAGAAAAACATTCCCAAAATGAAAAATAAACGCGGAGAAGAGTGCTCGCCAGGCTAAGATTAGTTTCATCATTAAATTCGTCCAAAGAAACAGTCCATCGATCTGTGAGGTAATACAAAGCGCTACATACGCAAAATTACGTGGACACACGTTGGTGCACATGAGTGGATGCGTTTTCGTTCGTGTGAGACAGCAGAGTGGGAAAGTGTAATATCTGTATGCACTCAGGCACTTTTACTAATCCTCTACTGTTTCTATCGACCCAAATGTGAAAATGTGTATCGGCGATACAATGCCGGGGGTAACGCTGCGATAAACTGGCACCCCATCTAAGGGGTACAGATAGGGGGGGGGGGAGGGAAATTGTCCTATGGGATTCATGATACGAAAACTGGGTTAAGCCTGGGGTAGTTAAGGCGGCTCCATGCCGTTTGCGTGCACTTTGACTAAAAACATACTCAAGATTGAATTAATGAACTGATGAAGCCATACGACGACAAAAAGAGAACTGAGAAATAAAATTTGGTACCGTACAAAGTGAAACAAAGCAAAAATCTGTCTCTCAGTCAAGACAGCTGCAAGGAAGGATACTAACCGAGCCCAAAGGCTAATCTGTTGTTAAGGTAACCGTGCCCCAAGACACAACGAGAATCAAGTGATTGAATAACACATATTTAACAGAACGTTAAGACCACCTGAACTGCAAGGTGAGACTGGAAAGAAAAAAACGGGAAAACTAAAATTACAGAAGTAACAGAATCACTTGATAAACACTGTGTTACTGAATCACACGGAAATTGAAGTCCTAGGCCAGGAGCAAAAAATAATTTTCATTTTGCCCAAATCTTTCCCGCCCACAACAAACGAAAAAGCAACTGAACGGCCCTTGTTTTATCTTGAAACCTGTTCATTATGAGCACATCCACGCCTCCACGCAAACTTGTTGACCGTACTCTTCACAGCACTGAATGGAAATCCCTGTCGTGTCGGAGTGTTGTTTAACTTGATCAAACCCACTGAGCTCCTATTGAATGTGTTCTTGGACTCTCCAAATCACACAGGAGAGCAGCAAGACTAGAAATATCATCATATAACGAAATCTCTAAAGGAGATCGATGAAAAGAAGTATCTGGAACAGAAAGAGCCCGCTCTTGCAAACATATGCAAAGAATTCTCTTAGAAACCGTTTCAGCATTTGAAGCGAGCTATCATCCGATTTCTATAAAATTGTTTCCTTAGTGAAATGTTCAAGTACGACACAATCTATGAACTCAGTCGACGGAGCGAGTTTGAAGGGAAAACTGATGTTAAATCTGTACTTCCATAAAGTTACTTTTTCTCGCTGTCTCATGATCACCCATTTAGGCGGGTAAATTTTATAGATTAATATCGCTGTACATGTTTGGTTTAATAACTTAACAATGTTCTCTTTTCTATTTTGTACTCGCGGAAGTAAATCAAACTTTTCGTTTTATGTTATGCCCTTATTTGTATGAGACAATGAATGGAGAGAATGTTTTGTAAGGTTAATTGAATGGTGCACGTGGTGCCGGTTGTACTGAAAAGGAAATTGAGAGAATATCCTTTAACAGAGGTCAGGGCAAAGCCATTCGAAAAATTAGCAAAACATAGAAAATTGTCACAGCACTTGAAAAAGGGTGAGGGAATACTAAATACGGTGCCATTTGCAACGATGTAGCGATATAAAGAAACAGACAAAGTGAGAGAATTGGTCGAAGTTTCGATTGTAATTCTAAATCGTATACAATGGTGTAATAGCTTCAGATAGCGTCTCTTTCTTCAACTTCTCACCTCTACTAACTATGTTCTCACAAGCTCCGACAGATACCTGGCTGGTTCGTTCGAGCATAGTTAGCTAACTATGGTTCGAGTGTACTAAAATTTTCCCTTACATTTGCAAAATCATTCAACAATCGTGAAGAAGTGATTATTAATCATCAATTAAAGTCAAAATTAAACATGATAAATGGGGTTTACCTCAATGTAAAAACCTGTGAAGTTTTTCTTTGATTTTTTTCTATTATATTCCTTAAGTCTCTATTGTTTTGTGTCTTTTATTTTCTTTGTTCTAAGTCACTCTTGAAGGTAACAGGTTTTTACAACGAGGATGACACAATAAATGCCATGAATCAAATATTAATAAGGCGTTAAAGAAGCAATTCAGACAAAACAGTTTTTTCAACAAAACACTCCAGCAAACGAAAGCTTTCTTTCAGCAAAGAAAATTTATGTAAACTGTGCGGCAAATTTGAAGAACGTTCCCCTGGGATTCGACCAAGTGTGACTGACATGTCAGTCGATTTAGCTTATTGTCAGCACCGTCGCTCGCCGTTACTAAAATTTAAACGTTATATATGAGTTAAAGCTGATTTTTCGATACTCATTGATATAAAATCGTTTCTCTTGCTTGATACTGATTTACATGCCTTCACTGCGAGTACTATCGAAGTTTTAATGGATCGCCTTATGTGTGAGAGAGATCTCGTATTGGATCAACGGTAATCAAAATGTCAACACGGTACAAAGTTTACAAGACAGCACCCTCATACATTCTATGAAACGTGATTATTGAAAGGTTAGCAGCAACAGCCTCTTTAATCCACCGATAATTACTCAGAACCTTGTTCTCATCGGAATTTTCAACCCTATCGTACATTGAACGACATCAATATACACTACTGCTGTTACTATCAGCGTGACTATCGTCAAGTCATTTAAGGCAAAGTAAATATAAGCGAACCGCCTTTTTGGTTTCATTCCCGTTTATCGATTAAACAAGGCGTTCGGCTGTGATACTCATTTACTTTCCTACAATAACAGTACCTTTAAATCCAGCCTCCAGTTGCAGTCCATCGACTCGCTAGGATTCCTTTCACCAGACGAGTTCGTCATCTTCATACCTGACCCCTATGAGGAAACAAAGGCACTGAGCAAAATAACTTCATATTTTCACAGATAATTTGCAACCGTATGTGACCATTTTACGCACATTACCAATTCCAACTCTGCTTGTGCCCTTGCTTGTCACCTGAATAATTATTTCGATGACAACAGCATTGCCGAAGCGAAACATTCATGCCAGCCAAAAATTTCATTGTTTTCTTTTGTCTCTAATGCAATGTGACCTGACGTCACCAAATCGCATTGGGCTTGGATTCCGGAGCACAGATCTCAGCGTACTCAGCTCGAGCGGTTGGTAATTTTACATACGAAACGTTTTACGGTCTTTTTTGAGAGTGGCTCTTCATAAGACGCCTTCAAGCGAATCCTTCCCGCGTTTCTACAGCTCAGGGACTGTAGCTGATTTTCTTTCTCTTCAATTATGGCTCTATAGCTACATAAAAAACGCTGTGTCTATGTGTCCGGCAGCCGGACAGAATTTTCAAAATACTTGGTGTCCGGCAGTCGAAATTTTCTCGTGTTATGATTTTAATCGGTGATTACCTAACATAAACATCCATATTCCTTGTCTCCTAGCCCTAATCCTTAACCTAAATTGGCATAATCTACCCTGAAAGCGAAGAAAATCAGACTGTCGGACACCGAGTATTTTGAAAATCCTGTCCGGCTGCCCTCTGACTGCCTGACTAATAGAGACACTTCGTAAAAAAAATGTTTGAACTAAAACTTCAAATAGTGTCTGGAACAAGTTAACCGGCTTGCTGAACTTGACACAGTGTGAATCTGGATTCCTAGAGACAGTTAAATCAATGGAAAAAAACACTTGTTACATAATCTTACTTAGTGCTAAGCAAAATAGCGAGGTTTATTCAATTACGACGTAATTGACTAAGAATCAGTACGACGTTTTGTTCAAATTTGCTCTTCTATTCGTTGTGGCCGTCGCCGTTGTATTAAGTCCATTGCCAAGATTTTGAGCTATCTAAAAACGTTGTCAGTGTTGTATTTAACTTTGCAACTGGTTTATGACACAGTCTGAAAGCACACCACAAGTCCCACTACCTTGAATATTTCTGAGTAATCAGTACAATAAAAATATTGTTTTAACTGAGATCGAACGTACTTTACTAATCCATGAATGATGATTACTACTAGAATATTAAAGTTCACAAATGGTGCCTGTTTAAACATTATGTCGTTCTGCAAACTTCGTTGGTGTTATTTAGTGGCAAAAAGGATGTATTTAAGTATTTGTAAAGTTCAAATGAGTTTTAAATTGTTTTAATTTCTCTTTGAGAATCAATTTGAAAAGCAGAACAGGGAAACAGAGTTGTGGCAAAACAAGTAATCAAAATAGACTGACTTAATACTGGCACGATGCACTCAAAACCCTTGAAGCTGCCAGGTAGGGTCGGAGCTGTAATACCTAGTTATAGATTAAAAGATTCAGTGATTGCCTTAAATTGATATATGAACTGAAAAAAATTACATAATGCTTACATTTTGTTGCATACGGCTCTTTTTTCCTAAGCGATTCAGTGAAAAGCCTGTATCACTCGTATTGCCCGGTTGCACGTAATTATATAAGTTATCTTTACAAGTTAAAAGATTAATAAGAAAATTGACGTACCGTGCATTCTTCAAGTCAGACAGAAGTTAGCAAACAGCACAGGAGCTGATAACTTACGTTACAGTGCCGCTTTCAGAAACGAACGTGGGGTAACTCGATGCTAACTATCCTCGTTCAAATTTGGTGTTCAAAGCAGAGTTGTCGGATACTGAAACATACGTATGGTCCTATCTATGTACTACCTAATCACAGCACAGTCTTAAAAGCGGAACTATAAAACAAAACATAGAGCATAAAACAGAACATAAGTCACACATGCTTTATCTCACAAATATAAGTTCAAAATTGAAAAGATGATCTCCAAATTGCGATGTTGTTAAAACATTTAGAAAAGCTAAGACAGACAATAAAAGGGCTATTAAACAGATAATCCAGGAGTGTTTAAGCTGCCTAAATGCATGCTCCATTAAGAAGCGAAAAAGTGCGAGTCACTCGGGGCAGCTACGAGTTGCGCGTGACTCGAAGTGTGACGTGAGTAATTATAGAGCTGAGAAGTGATATAAAAGTTAATGACCTCACGAACATACATTTCCTACTGAAAGAAGAGCAACCAAAATATCTCTTCTGTTAATGCCCTCATAAAAGCATGTAAACTCTGACGCCGGGTCCCAGGCCGTATAGTCCTACTCCTACGCCATGAGCACCCATGACAATCCTGATGAGGCATGTGTATAGGCTAGATTACCAGCCGCTGTTCGGGAACCGGAGCCCGCGCTTCTCCTCGAACTCAGCCGTTCTTCTCGGTGAGGAACAAAGACCGGACGCGATAGAGCGGCGGAAATCAAGCCTAGCATGTGGACCTCTCGGAAAACAGACTTCCGTGTCCAAAAATAACTTTTCTGAAGATTTCATATCCTAAGGACTGGACCGGAAGTGTTCCTCATTGTCCCTTATGATTTCTTGGTGGTAGGGTATGGCACGGAGTGGCTGCGCATGGCATTTGATGGTATGGTATGGTGTGGTATAGTATGTCATGGTGCGGTTTGGTGTGTTATGGTATGGCATAGTGCGGTTTGGTGTGGTATGGTATGTCATGGTGCGGTTTGGTGTAGTATGGTATGTCATGGTGCGGTTTGGTGTGGTATGGTATGTCATGGTGCGGTTTGGTGTGGTATGGTATGTCATGGTGCATTTTGGTGTGGCATGGTATGTCATGGTGTTGTGTGGTATTTTATATGAGGGTCTCAAGGGAGTGGTGTCTTTTACGGCTCACGCTTAATATTTTGGGGTTTTTTTATGGTGAACGGTTAATTTATTTGCCTTAATTTCCATTCTTTTAAAAAGTTAATAGTTAGTTTTAAGTTAAAAATTTATTTTCGTGGATAGAATTTGTTTTTACGGTTAACAGTTTTTACGGCTAGCGCCCTTAAAATTTTTCAATTTTTACGCCTAACGGTTAAAGTTTTGCATGTTTTACGGCTAACGGTTATCCCCATTAAGACTCTCTGATATGGTATGGTATGATATGGTATGGTATGGCGTGATATTGTAAGGTAAAGCATGCACGATATGATATGGTATGTTATGGCACGGTTGGGATGTGCTGTGTATGGGTTAGGTTGAGATCGTATGGGATATCTATGATGACAAGCAACAAGTCAAAGATTACTGGAGCGACAGGAAGGGGGATGCCAGACATTTCTTTTGGTCACGTCTCTATCTGAACGTGGAAGAGACTTACCAATTAGAAGTCTTCGTTGCTGAGTAGCGAAGCCAAATATCAATCGAAGCAATGCCATATTTAAACGTTTACGCTGAGTCGCTTCATGCTTTCGGTTCGCTTAATCAACTGAACACAGTTTTCGCAGTTTCAAAATCAGCTGAATCCTGCAATGAAATCATTTCTGTCACAAGCTCTCACGTCTTGAAACTGAGCAGACTTTTTATGCAAATAGGATGCGTTTCAACTTTCGATGAATGAACCACCTGTTTTGTGGTTTCTCTTCATTTTCACACTTCTCTTGCCATCCTGCGTAATCCCACTGTTTTAGATAAATTCCAACTAAATGGATTTGCAGGCATATTGGAAAGGAACATGATATGGTTCTTATCGCAAAATGTTTCGATTTATCAAAGGACAAGAAGTAGGATTCATGTCATTTTTATTTATCGCCTTGAATTGCATACCAGGTGAGGATCTAATCTTCGATGTACGGCGAACAGTAAAAATACCTCTTTGCAGGTTTGAATCTCTCTTGCGTGGCCATTTAGAACATCCTTTCGCATTCTGCCTTCGAGTTCAATTACTCACAAGAATGCTGAATTGAGCTTCAAGTCCTAAATTTTGTCCCAGAGTGAATTGTGTCATAAACCAAGAAATATTTACGGTAGTCACGTCTCAACGGCATTATTTTTCAAATAACTTTTTTTTGAAAGACCGAAGCCGAAAGTTGCACATTTAATACAGAAATGTTTTTTTTCTCTATTTCACTCCAAACCATGAAAATCAGGTCTTGGTGGGTGATGAAAAGTATATAATTAATAAACAAATTATTTCATCTAATTTTACCTGTTCTTGTGAAATCCTGAACACATCACTTTTTTCGTCCTTGTTGGAAATTTCTTCCTTCATCAGCAATGAACTGCAGCAATAATATGGAGAAGAAAATGTTGTCAGTTCGCTTCGAAGAATTCGTATTGTATTGTTAGTGCTATGGTTTCTCCCTTACTATTTACCTCAAGAAGTTGAGATTATTTTCTAATTATCTCCTTGAGTAGGGATGGAATTTTTGCGATAGGTGATACAAACGGAGATTGTCTATCTAGAAAATGTCTTCTAAGGTGCCACATAACGCTCGTCTTAAAAATAGCTTATGAAACAACACTGTAGGTAACTAGTGCCTAGCGAGCATACTTTTCCAGTATTCATACCCTTCTCCCAAGATAATGTCCATGATGTTGGGTAACCCACAGGCTGTGGATTCACGTTTGTTTTAAAGTGTAAATACTTGAACAGATATTACCATCGGGTAGAATAAGAATGGGCCCTGAGTCCATAGCTTTTCGTTCTCACTGTGACTATCGGTACGTTGAGCAAACCTGAGACCATGGACGAAACTTAGGCAGCCAAGACGGATATGCCAACATTCCGACAGGAGAAATCTAACGTTTTGAAACTCGTTGAGACGAAGCTCGAATTAAGATTTATAGTCAAATACCTTGAATATTCTTCGTTCCTATGCATGATGCAATTATCAAATACAATATTAAATCTCCACTAAGATGAGTTGTTAACTTTAAACCCGTCTCTACTGATTCATTGAATAATTTCCTTAATTATAACGAGAAAGTGCTATTATTTACTTTCCTAGTTTAGACGTTTTGAGGTTTTTCAAGACTTGTCTAGATCCGAAATTGTGGTTGCTAAGCAGATAACTGTCTACTTGTTTTTTTTTGTAAGGGACCTTTGCCAGCGCTATTGAGGAGAAGCTCTTGCACAATTTACTAAAAGACTACAACAAGAAAGCCAGGCCAGTGCACAAGGAAAGCGAAGTGGTTTTTGTGTTTCTTGACATTGCGTTACCGCAACTGATGAAAGTGGTGAGTTTAGGAGTTTGTTTCTTTCAACAGTAAAACTTATTTACTTGAAAACCTGCTGTACTGCAAAACACTTCGCAAAACCTCAAATACCACACAAAGGTGACGCCAAAATTGTGGAGTTCAAATCAAACAAATATGTACATTTGTCTGTGAAGAAATCATGTCTTCAGCCATTTAGTCCACTTGAGTATGACGCGCCTAGATAAAAACAAAATATGATAAGGAATCAAGGATTGGTTGTAACGTGGCAGATAAGAAAGCCATGAGGGTCCGAAGGAAAAGTGAATTTGGTACTTTCTTGTGGGACAATTACCCATTGATAGGAGTTACGTAGTCAGCCACTTGTGTCATGACCTGATAAAATAATTTACTAATTATCGAAGAACGTGGATAAGTTGTTGTTCTTTTAAAAGCTGAATGACTGCGGTTGTTTTGTACAATGGAAACATAAATTTTGTTCCAGCTAATCATTGAAAGAAAGTTGTTTAGCAATATGCACGGTAACTACGACGAAATGGAGGCAGGACGAAAAGGACTTGGATGGGATACTTTGCAAACCAAGAGCTAATTATCGACTAGTTTGAAATCGTAATAGTGACATACAAACTGTCTTAAAAACAACGGCCAGGTGTAAGCAAAAATTACTGCATAATATGAATCATATTTATAAAACATACCATAGCACGTCATATAGTTTATGTATTTACATAGGTTTGTTTTGTATCACAGTTGGTCATATCCAATACTAGGGGACCTTAAAAACTGTGGTACAAAACAAGCCGACACGTGATGCATAAGCTACATCGTAACAAGCATTGAACTAACAAAAGAGATTTTATCTCTAATGTTGGCAAAAAAAAATAACTGAACATTACTTTTCTACTGCAACCAGGAGCTGTATTCCCTGGAAGTGTTCTAGATGAAAAATAAACTAAATAAACCAATATGGCATTCAGTCATGATTACACGATGTACGCCGTTGTTAGTGATAATTTGTAATAAAAATAATCACTTAATCATCGGCTACCTTGACCTGAAAGGGGTTGGTTTGCAAATTACCTGGTGCTGTAACGCCGGGAAATTGAAACACAGACAAAAATGGTTTAATTTATTAAACTATAGCTTGTTGATACTGTAAGGCATAGTTTGGTACAAATATTGGTTTACCTTATCAGTTAAACTAGTTGATACTGTAAGACATAGTTTGTTACAAAAATTGGTTTAATTTATCAGTTAAACTAGCTGATACTGTAAGGCATAGTTTGTTGCAAAAATTGGTTTAACTTATCAGTTAAACTAGTTGATACTGTAAGACATAGTGTGATGTTACGCTGGTTTAACATAACGAGAATTTAAAGAGTTCCAATTCACCGAACCTACGTTTCGACACTCTTGTCTCTTGTCTTCTTTAGGGGGGAGAAGACGACGCTAGGTACCGAACATACCTTTCTTCACTCCTGTCTCTTGTCTTCTTCAGGGGGGAGAAGACGACACTAGGTACCGAACCTACGTTTCTTCACTCCTGTCTCTTGTCTTCTTCAGGGGGAGAAGACGACACTAGGTACCGAACATACCTTTCTTCACTCCTGTCTCTTGTCTTCTTCAGGGGGGAGAAGACGACACTAGGTACCGAACATACCTTTCTTCACTCCTGTCTCTTGTCTTCTTCAGGGGGGAGAAGACGACGCTAGGCCGGTAGGAGCATTGAAACGTCGGGTCGGTAAATTGTAACTTTTTAAGTTACACTCGTTATTTCAAACCCAGCGTGACATCGAACTATGTCTAACTGTCCATCTGGTTGTTGGGCCTGATGATGAAAGTTATGCCACCTTCACTGAGATCTAAGGGAAGCGGAACATTAGGACATCAGAACTGATGCATATGGAATAGCCAGTTGTTTAAGTAGACTTTGGCAGCAACTTTAAACCAAAATTAACGTGGTCTTCGCCGGAAAGTGCTCACTCATGGTCTGAATAGAAAAGTTTTAATGCCTTATTGTAAACGAAATAACCCACGCTTAAATTGCTTTTTTTTCCGTTCTCCTTTATGATTTACAATTTACTCCCGTTAATAGGACGAAAAGGAAGAGGTTATAACTACCAATATTTGGATGAGGCAGGTACGAATACTGCTCTGTACATTGGCCTGACAATTTAAAACGTAACTGAGTGCTTCAGATACGAGAAAATCATAAGCAATTGGACTTTTGATAACAAAGGGCTTTTTTGGTCCTCGTAAGCCAAAAAAAAAAACCAAAACTTATTTGCTTTCAGTAGACATTATTACACTCCAAATTTCAATTGTGTTGTTAAGTGTTTTCTTTCATTTTATTGTCTTCATTTTGTACGATGCTCTGTTGTTGTAGTTGTCAGGTTTGCTACTGTTGTTGTTAATAGTTTCTTGTTAAAATGATAATTATCATCATTATCATAACCATTATCATCATTGTCATCATAATCATAGTTATCATCATCGTCATCGTTATTATCATCGTCATCGTCGTTATCATCGCTATCTCTGTTATTGTATTATTATCTTATTTTATTATTTTCTTACTTTCGCAGTACTGGAATGACCCCAGACTGTCCTGGAATCAAACAGAATACGCAGGAATCTCACAGATTATCATAAAACCGGACAAAGCTTGGCTACCAGATGTTATACTTCTAAACAAGTACGTACCAAAAGATATAAAAGGAATATTTAACAACTGTAAGTTTATAATAATAGTAGTAGTAATAATAATAATGCCAATTTATGTAGTGCTCAGATACAAACGTCCAAAGGCTCTCCACAGTAATTTTGTATGGCTTACACGAAGTGTGTAGCCACATTATGGCACGATCAGATTTATTTATTTATTTGTCCACGAGAGTCGGGCACCTGTCACGTGGTCTAGTAAGCCACTCAGGTACGCATTGCGGACCTATTTTTATAAAAGTAGCAATGAAATCTATTTACATCTGTTTACAGTGTTAGGCGAATTAAAATGATAACAAAAATATTCAAAACCAAGAAGACATCATAAACTAAACGCATACCTAAAAAGAAAGGTCCTTGAGTTGATTTCGAAAATGTTTAAAGAGATCAATGACGTTTCATAATCGTTCATTCCACATTTTGGTCGTTTTAAAGGAGAGATGTTTATCCAGTGAAAGACGGGGGACCAATTTTAAAGTTACAAACATAGCGACTAACTTTTCTTCAGTGTGTCCCATGGAATTCAAACATTTTGCTTCAAGGAAGAGTAAACGCTCGGATTGTGAGCCTCTTCAGTTCTCAATTTTGGGCAAACCTAATTTAAAATCTAGTTTTGCTAGTCGGCCATGGGTCCAGAGAATTTGGGTTTCAGGCTTTTAACATGCAAATGTGTTTCTTCTCTTGTTTGTCACCAGTGCTGAAGGCGTAACAACCGGACGCGGTGCAGCCGCCCGTCTTGTCGCTAAGCACGATGGGAACGTTTCTTGGCTAAATCCAATAATTTTCACAAGCTCGTGCGAAATTGACATCACGTATTTTCCGCTGGATGATCAGACATGCAAGCTCAAGTTTGGCTCGATTTCTTACAACAGACAGTTTCTGGATGTTTATCCAATGAGGGAAAGTGCTGATTTAAGCTCGTAAGTCAGTTGCTAGATAGCTTTCACCCTTCAAAAAAGGCGATTTCATAAAGCTCATTGTAATAGAGAAACCAAGCTACCTACAATCCTTGCTAAAAACCAGTGTTGGACCGACAGGCACTTTTTCTTATCCAGAACAAATCGCAATCATTACATCTAAGTTGTCCCCCCCCCCCTCCTCTCCCTCGGGTTTGAGCTGAGGTATTGTTTTTTGTAAGTTAATTGTCACCTGTTAAGCGCTCAGCGTTAGACTCGTTTTAAACCTATTACAATTGGTTTTGTTTATTTAATTAATTTAGTTTATTTAATTAATTTATGTTTTAGTATAAATACACAGGAGATTATTTCAAAAGAAGAAAAAAAAAGCATTTTACAACACGAAAAAATTTTATGTCATCAAAAGCGTGCGAACGACTGGCAGCCCATTTTGTTCGTGGAGGTGATTATCGGCTGAAAATCCGAGATTGCGAACCAATCAGAGCGCGCGATTTTCTATAATCACCTGAGTATTTATGCTTATAAGAAATATTGGACAAAACCTGCATCCCACGACTGACCTTAGTCGGTAGTAAAAAATTATTCAGGTGGCGCGCGCATTCCCGAGGGCTGCCTATATATGGTATGTTTGCTAACCACGTTAACATTGGCATGAAATAGTCGCTAACAACGGCCGCACTGTAAAATGCGTGTGTACTGACATGCCATGATGTATATAGGAAAATGTGTAAGACGCTCGAATAAATGGCAGAATCCTTGCCTCCTGGTGAAAAAATATCTATCTTATCAGGAATTTTCCATACTTCTGTAAAAAGAAAAAAACTAGCTTATTTTTGAAACAAATTAATGTCAAAGTGTCAGGTGTTCATTGGAATTTTAAATTTTAAATACTCATGTACATAAAGAAGAGTAAATTTGAGAGATGTGTAAATTATAAAACATCTGGTAAGATACTCGAATAAATAAACGAATGTTTTTAAACTGAAAACCATGAAGTTGACTGAAGAGAGACGGTTGCCTGAGAACGCAATGTTAATAATATGATCATATAATAAGCTAAGATGATGGGAAGATCAGACATGATGATGGAAAGGTATTGAAATATGGTCGATGTAATTGTTATTTGGTAATCCGGCGCGTATATTGTAATTTAATGGTAGATGTGAACTGAGTACAGCTTATACAGGCCTGGACAGCTGTGCTGGGCTCACTACTGTTTTCAGTCAACTCAGGGTATTTGCATGTATGAAGAAACACAAAAAGATGTTTGAATATAATAAGTCAGTGGCATGTATGTCGTCGATGCTATAACCCATTGATGCGCTTGTACAACGTATCTTCATTGGTCTTTATATTGTCAAAACAGTTAAAGAAGTGAGATGTTGATCTAACAGCAAAACTGCTCACCAAAGGAAGGTTCGCTTAACTTCTGCTAAATCAAAAGTATAATTTCGAAAAAGAGAATAGAAAACATTACAAAGATTAACTAAATACTTGGCTAGGTTTAAGCGAATACCTTACCAAAGAACAGGCCAGTTAATTGGTGGTTTTGGACGTCAAGTGTCACACATTATGCACGCCTTCGATTATACGTTTTCATTTCGTCTCTCGGATTGATTGATTATTATTAGTAGTAAGCAGAGGGCATTGGGGGTTTGGGGATCGGGAGAGAAGTGCGCTAAGAGCTTCGGGAAGGGACATTCAGTTAGGTTCTTCTCTGCAGCTCCGTTTGCGTATTCTCGAAATTTGCTATTTGTAGACCGAGCTATAATCCACTACTGAAGAACATAAACAATATTGCTTAACGAGTTGTTTTGAACATTTCTCTGGTGAGCTTTGTCCTTTTTTCAACAAAAATAGAAACCAAATGTTAACTTTAAACTTGATTTATACCCGGTTGTAATTTTTCAAATCATACAGCCGATTTATTTCGCAGAATCATGTGGGATCCAAAACAGAAAAGAACTTTAATTTGCAACGAAACAACTCGTCTGCGGCCCGTGGTGTTACTTGAGTTTTTAACATTTTATGACGTAATTTTATTGTTTAGAAATTGTTCACCAATAGAAATTGTTTGGTAAATGTGGGCTAAATTCTTTCACAGGTACGTAGAGAACGGGGAATGGATACTACAGAGCGCAAACTCCAAGCGGAACGTTTGGACTTACGACTGCTGTGAGGGCGAGTTCCCGGATGTAACATACAACATTAATCTGCGCAGGCGCACTCTGTTTTACATGATGAATTTCATTTTGCCGTGCGTGATCATTGCGGTTTTGACTTTGTTCGTCTTTCTATTACCGCCGGAGTCTGGGGAGAGAATGTCTTTCGGAGTGACAGTGTTGCTTTCATTTACTATTTTACTTCTGATGTTGATGGTAAGGGGGATTAAACTTCCTTTCCCTTTATTTAAATTTTACCTTATGACTCCATGATAGTTTTGACACAAATGACGCATAAACTGAATGATGTCACATAGCGGATTTTCCTGTTTCTGAAATCGTTCCCTCGTTTACAAGTCTATTAGAAATATTGCAAAACAACGCGACCCTTTTGTATCCCTGAAATCAGCACCAGGGGCCGGTTGTTCCAAGGCCGATTAGCGCTAATCCAGGGTTAAATTTTAACCTGGGTTTCTTTTCCTCTTGTTAAAAAGCATTTTCTCCGATAACTTTCAGAGCATGCAATCATCAAATAGTCTTAAAAAGAATTATACTGAATGTGCTTTTAAAGTTCTAATATCTGTATTTAAATTTCGCACTAACCCTGGGTTACCTTAACCCTGCTTCGAACAACCTGACCCAGAAAGGAAAGGTTGACAGACTTGCCAATTTCGGATCAATCGTAATCCCAAAAAGAAAATCGGTTTTTTGACGTGACAATAATCCGAGGGAAAGGCTTCATCGGAATGAAGTCGATTTTCATAAAAGTACTCAAGAAAAAGTTCCTTCGAACCATGTTCTTAGGAATTCGCTATTGACCGTTTAACGATGGATTTTACGATAATTTGAAGCTATAGAATTACAAATAGGAAAGAATATTTAAAGACTGTTTAAGAAAAGGGTAAATATTGGAAAGAGAGGAAACATGTCAACGCTATTTTTTCTTCGCAGGCCAAACTCCCAGTCAATTCCAAAGTAATTCCTTTGATCGCAATCTACTACGCCTGCACTATTATCGAGGTGTCAGCGGCAATGGGTATGGCCTGTCTAATGCTGCGGTTTTATCATCCTGAAAATCCTTCGGCTCAAATTCCTGGTTGGATTAGGGTGAGATCTAACGTCAATCAATCCTACAAAAACTTTATTTCTTTATGAACTCGCCTGTGCTTCATGATGTGAGAGGATATACTTGAAGTAATCATAATGGATTTAACACCATAATTCCCCTTTGAACAAGTACTCTTTTACTTATCAGTTAGCATGCTTAATTTTTAGGTCTTTGTGCTCAATTACTGCGCGAGGATAGTGCGATTAAGCAAGTCTGCTGGTCGCGTTCGGCTGGCACAGATTGTTCAAGAATTGCGGCAAGGTGAGGTTTAATGCCCATTTCTAGAGCAACATGATTTTCATGAAAAATGATAACACATGTGGTTTAATTAAGCAACGGCTGATTGTCATTTATTAGGTACTTGGACACACAAAGCTTAGAATACAACTCGACCTTGTTCTGCCAAGGCTATAAAGTAAAAGGGAGAAAAATTCAGTCAAAATCAGTTCTAATCACCTTTTAATGTATTTTTTATTCATCGAAAACAAATCAGAAATTGGAGTTTTGAAAGACATTGACTACTTTTCATGCAGAAGTTTGGACATCGGCAATGATGTTCAACAGAAAGCAGCCGTTTGCCTGTTTATTCAGCATGTTTTATGAGACGGAATAGGACCGTGATAGGGTACAAGTAAGCAACTAGACTTATCTTAGAAAAAGGAGTTAAATGTCCTTTAAAATATTTATACTTCAGTCTCTTCAATAATACTGAATCAATTACAGTAATATTCCATTCTTTAAATGTGAAAGAAATTAGTAAGTAGAGCACCGGACTATCCTGCGGGAGGTCGCGGGCTCAACCCCGGCCGGACCATCCGGCTCAGGGTCCTTAAATAACTGAGGAGAAAGTGCTGCCTTTGCAATGACATCTGTAATTGTTTAGACTTTCTAGTCTTCTCGTTCGTATAACTTGTTCGTATAACTTCGTGGGACCTTAAAGAACCCACACAGTGTTCGCAAAGAGTAGGGGAGGTAGATCTTGGTGTTGTGTTATGGCCTTTGTGAATGTAATTTCACACACGTAGATATTATGAAGGAGCTTGTACAGCTCCTAGACATTACGTGTATAAGTAAATAAATGATTGATTCATTAATTGATTGATGACCTTATTTATTTCCTTTCTACAGTCAAACATCGTGAAAGCAGGGGAAAAGAACAATCCAGCATGAAAATACTCACAGATAACATTTTTAAACAAGAGGAAGCAGATACGATGAGGGAAGAATGGCAAATGGCAGCTATGATTATCAATCGTTTGTTTGCGTGGATTTACTTCATTACGATTATTATAACTTTGCTCGCCGTTTTGTTAAAATCGCCACGGTTTAGGAACGGCGAGTTATGAGCGCATGCGTCTGTGTTTTCTTTTCTTTATATACCCTTTGGGGTGTGAAGCTTGAGCCTCAAATGCGGTTGTATTAGCAAGTTGCAATTTGCACCCACAAAACTTCTGAGGAATGAGTTCTCCCTCCCAGCACTTACATGTAGATTTGCAAAATATACTAAGCTGTGACCATGATTTGTTACAATCGAAGTTTCAAGTATGAAATAGCGACCAGTCATGAGTCAAGTTGGTTTAGTATCCGCGTATGGTCACAACCAAACGAGGCAACATGAATGCTAGAGCCCAGTCTCTGTCGTACAGAAGGCAACATGGAGGGAGGGGGGGGGAGGTGGTAGTGATGCAGGTATCGAGAGTAGATTGGAGAAAATGTCTCAATAAAGAAAATACCACATTCCGTGACTGTTGTGTAATGAGATTCTTGTAGTTCTGTAGAATAAGGAGTGAACGACAAGTCAATTGCTCTACAATGGCAAAAACGCTTTGTTAGAAATCAACAATCTACCAACTTTGCTGATGTGCTCTCATCGTTACTTAATTATAAAGCCACAATGGGCACATTCTAATCACAGCTGAATTCCGATAGACCCTAGGTTTGCAAATAGTTGTCTTATTAGGATTGTACCGAGTCCATTAAACTATTTACAGTTCTATCAATACAATTATATTTCCCTCATATTCACATTACAACGCGGTTGCTGTGGAAGTTTTGCATGATACGCTATCATGCTTATCTTATAGCCATATTGACTTTGTTTTTGTCTTGGAGGCGCCCTCTGCCATGGTCTTGCAGTGCAGTGACCGGTGCGTGCAATTGCAAAGGGACATGGTGATACTTAGTAGGGCCGGAGTGCAACGAACCTTAACTGGTACACCCCTCAGGAAGAAAAAGGCCAGGCCACAAGGCCGTTACTCAAAACCCCCAAAGTGCAATGGGATGAAACTGGCCCAACGGGGACGGTTACAGACGGTCGGTGCAATGTCTGTGTTACCATCCCTCATCAGTTATTTAAGCAATAAAACGCAGTTTCTATGGATTTACCGACGTAATAAGGCACGCGGGATGTTGGGAGAACAGGACAAAAGCTTGTAAATCACTCGCCTGCGGCTCGTGATTTACAAGCCATTCGAGTCATGATTCTCTCAATATCCCAAGTGGTTTATTACGTCGGTAAACCCATAGAAACTAATTAAGGTTTATTGCTTTTATAAACTAACTTTAAATAAAAACAGAAAATGTTACTTTTTTCTGTGGGTTTACCAGCAGAATATCCCATAGGTTTTCGACCAATCAGCGTGCGCTTAGTATCTAACTTGTTTTATAAGAATTCCATACCAAATTTGTATGGCCGTCGCCAGTATTAAGATACTGGGACCGAGGTCTGTCGCCATCCTGGAAATCAACGCCGAGAAGACCCTGGGGACTAGATTAGTTGGATCGGACAATATGGCGGCTGCTTGGCGTTCAAACCTTGCTAAGTACGCAAGAGAAATCCGTATTCATTTGTGCCAAAAATCCCAGAGCAGTCAAGGAGTAAGGTATGTAAGCTCTTGTAAGTTAAGTGTGTTCGATTTGGTGATTTATATTTGGTGCAATCGAAATTTACGTCTGCCCTGTCGATCAATCATGATCTTGGACGTGAACTGAGTGACATACATTTGCTCTTGGTGGTAATTTACACTGCCTTTTTTTAATTTAGGGACTTTCTAGAAAAGCACTACATGGAAATAAAGAAGGCGAACCCCAAATTTCCTATTCTGGTGCGAGAATGCAGCGGAATACAGCCCAAGATGTATGCACGATATGGTGAGAATCTTTTGATAACATGGTGTTTATGGATGTGTTGTTCCAAGTGTAATTTAAGTGTTAACAAACTTAAGACTACCCTCATTTACTTTTCAGATTATGGTAAGGAGACATCTGTTCAGTTGAATAACATGAACAGTGAAGGAGTTTTGCAGGCAATGGAGAAGCTTGTCACTTCTGGTTCATCATAAGAGCAAGATTTATTACTTCAGATTTCTCAAGAAATTTTGTTGTGACATTGTGAATTACGGTTTCAGACAACCTGGCTCAGTTCCTAGAAAGCTTACATTATCCCAGAGTTAACCATCAAAAATTAATGTAACTGTTTTAACCTGGACTGGGCTTAATCATCTTCCTAGGAACTAAGCAAGACCCCAATGTTTATGAGGTTTTTTAAGTTATGACCAGCAACATTGTAACATTCATTGTGTGTATATTCTAGAGCAGAGGTCATTAATAATGTATAAAAAAAAAAAATAAAAAAAATATAAATAAATAATGTATATTTTGAATTTCATAAAACTTACTGTTTCCAGTTGACAGGCTATGGTGTATCTAAATATCTGCAAGTCTTTGCAACGATAAATAAATTTTAACTTCTTTTCACTCCTTGGCATTATCATTATTATTACTGTTGTTATCCTCTGTCAAGAATATTGATGTTGCAAGGCATACAGACTGTTTGGTTCCGATGTAGCAACACTTCAGCATTTGCTTCTTATCACCCAGTCTTGGAAATGAAATATTTATTCACGTTGGTTAGCTTTTCTACAAACAGTGATACTGCATTTTATTTTTTTCTCAAGCGTCTCAGCGGGCCGGAATCCCAAATCCTCGAATCTGATTGGCTAATCGCGCGCTCGTAACCAGTCCAGCTTTTTACGATACGGACCATGGTGCGGATTTTTATCCGCGCTATTCGCGGCAAATTGAAATTGTTGCGAAAAAAAAGCAAACAAACAGAAAAAATAAATAAGTTATTTACCGGTCTAGGTCGGTCCGTATGGGAAAAAACTGTGCCATACGGATCTCCCGCCCGGTAAATAACATATATGTCTTTCCTGCAGAAAAAGGAATCTAGTTTTCCTCATAACCACCTGGTTCAGTTTTGTCAGCTTCAACCATTTCAGGTGTTTTCTTTTAACTCTTTCCAAGGGACCAAACACTGCATGTACATAGCATGCTGCTTTATCCATCAACACGAGTTTCAGCAGGGAACTGTCTAGAGCCACACACAATAATATCCCTAACAAGCTGCATATCTATCCCATATAAATTGAAGCTGCCAAGAAGTGTACCCTCTTTGTATTGTGACACTGTGGGGGATAGTCAACAATCCCTTCATTTGGAAATTGTTTGTACACTTTTATTGACATGTAACACAAAGAATATTAAGTGTGAAACACTTTTAAGGCCCTGTGTGGAAGGCTCAATGCACGCTTCATGTTGAGTCACCATGAGACTAAAAATCCCTACCCAGTTGTTGTAATGTGAAGGAGACATTCACCTTTTTAACTCAAGGCTTTAATCCGCTAATCTTGTACTACTGTATAAAACACAAACATGGCAGTCCAGTGGAAACTGAGGCGCTGATTAAAATTGCAGGCTTATAAGTAGTGACAGTTGATGTGGGTTCGAAAGCAATGATCAGCGCAGGGTCAGAGCCACAGGCCACTTTCAAGTTACCGTACCTGCGATGTTCTTGTCCAGGAAAATACACCACCTACAAATAAAACTTCATTCAAGATGGCCCTGTGGGAGCCACTCTGTTGGGAGAGCTCTGTGGTTAGCCAGTGCAAATTTATACAATGTATGAGGACATCACACCACTGGAACTTCTATTTTGGTAAAATCATGTTGTTTGGTGACTTTTTACAAGATAAATATAACTTGCTTAAACATAGGTATTATACAAATTTCTGCAGGTCATTCTTTAAAAAGATACTACTGTAACAAAGAAGATGTATACTGTATGAAAGAAGACTGCTGTTCAATCACACTAGTTGACTAAGAGAATCTACACTGAAGATAAAAAAGTGAAATGTAGTCAACTGTCACTTTGTGAACAGCTCTCCAAGTTCAAAAATGTCTACACTTCAGATGATCATTTCAATCACTTAACTTTCTAGTTGGTGAGAAGTGTGCAAAGTTACTTGGGTTTGGATTAAGAGTTTAATATAGTGCATTTGGGTAGAAAGGGGGGTCAATGAAAAGTGTCTATCCATGGTTCCCATTTTTAAGGGACACTCTTAAGGTCATGCTAACCCTTGCATCAGAGGTTATGCAATGGCATTCTTTACTGAATTGGCCACCAAGCAACACTTTCTTGGCTAAAAATAGTTGACTAAAATTGGAAACAGCGAATGAGAAGTCTTATTCTTGACAGGCAGGGTAGGGTTATTTCTTAAACTGCTGGATATTCTGGGATAGTGTGAAGCTCAGTGGCAGAAATTTTATGATTTGCCCATTGTGAATCAGTTTAGTCAGTATACCACTTCTTGTTTGTTTCCCCCTAGATTGAAATTTTATTGGTACACAGGAGCATAGCCAGGATTTCCTCAGAGGTCAACACAATTTTCCAAATCCCTCCACCTTCTACCCCCAAGTCCCAAATCTTTTATTAGGTGACTTGGTTAAAGGCGAGGTTACGTTGTAAGCCTGGCATTTTTACTTTTGCTTCAAACTCGTTCCCAGGGTCTCTCGCTCTACCTCCCTTATAAGGAAAGAGAAAGAGAGAGACCCTGGGAACGAGGTTGCTGTTACTCTTGACTTTTTTGGGTACGTACATGCGTACAGGTAGCTACACGGTGAGCCCCTGGTAAATTATTCTTCGCTGGTACAGATTTAAAGAAAGGACACACGGAGATAAAAAGCCTATGCATTGTTTTCAGTTTGTTCACCAAATGTATGGTATAAGAACCGATGTGTTTTGTCGGTACCGCTGATACTCTGTTAAATGGCCCCATTTCTTCAAACCCTGCCTCTCTAGTATAGGAATTCCACTGACTTGTGTAAGAAGATAGGCCACAAACATTGGAGAGATTACACTCCAGTACTGATAACCAGACATCACTGACGCAGCTGGGAGAAAAAGGCTCGACCAGAGAAGAATTTCACCGAGGTAATTCGGGTGACGACAAAGGCTCCACAGACCAGTAGAGATCCACTTCCCCTTGTTTGCAGGATCTGCACGGAACTGAGACTTTTGTCGATCAGCAACTGCTTCTGTTATGAAGCCGATCAGCCACAGCGCCCAGCCAAGGTAATCCTTCCACGTGAGTTTCTTATCTCGTGCAGTGGTATTCAATATTAGAGTTGGTAGAAGAGTTATCCACACCCAAACTCCCTGAACGGTCCAATAAATCCAAAATAAACGAGGATTACCACGGACTCTGTTAAATCGGCTATCTCTTCCGTTTTGGAGCACCCGATAGAAGAGGAAGAGACCCAAGCGAAGCCCCCAGATGGAAACACAGCCCGACTGTATAAGTTGACGAGCGTGCGATGTCCTACCCCAGCGAAGTGCTTGCCAGGTGAGAAAAACAAACGTGGACGAACCAGCTAGATCATAAAACTTCTCCGTTTGAAACAACGAAGCAACGACCCATAAGCTCCATTGAATACCGAAGTCTAAGGCTACAGCAGTAAGAAGTGGGCTTTTAGGAGGTGATGAAATAACATTTCCCATAATGAGAAAATTCGTGCTCCACTCAGGACGAGAAGAGGATCAACCATAATACTGAGCCTGCAGTACAACGTGAAAGCGGTGTTTACGTCGAGTATTAGTGACAACTTTGTATAATACCCTAAACCAGCAGCCCATTACCTCCTAGTCTCCTCCGCAGCCGTTATTAGGATCGTCACGCAACGCTTCTCCCTCACTAGTGGGGAGAAGCGTTGCGTGATGATCCTAATAACGGCTATGGAGGAGACTAATTACCTCCTGCCAAAATCTTTAAAATTTTTAATTTTCGTATCCCAATTTTACTTCCTCTTGAGCCACATGATGAAAGAATAGCTGCATATTTTTGAATAAATATCTTAAAGCCTAAAGCAAAAATGAACCATTTGAAAAAGGCTGCTCAAAAAGAAAACAGACTAAATATGTAAAATTTAGTAGCCTTATCCTCCCTGACTATGACAACTGCTATCTTTGTGAAAACTAGTGTGGGTTTCTTTTGTATTCTATTACCTTTTATCTGCTATCTTTTATATTTTAAAGTAATGATTAGAATTAGGATATATAGCTCCATTGATAGTCATGTAATCATTTTGCTCTATTTGATGGCAGTATTTTTATTGTGAAAGATATAACCAATTTTAATATATAGAGATAACTAGGTGTCCTCAATTAGCGTATGGTTTTCCTTAAACTAGATCTTTTGACACATTAATGAAACAACTGTTATTATTGCTATTATTATTATTATTATTATTATTATTATTATTATTATTATTATTATTATTATTATTATAAATTATTATTATTGTTATTATTATTATTATTCGTACTCTTAATGATTATCTTCAAACCAATTTATTACGCTACACTGCACGGGCACTTACATGATGTGGTCTCTGCTATATTGATTGCGTAACTTGGAGTCCTTAAACTTCACGCAATAAACACGCGAAATGGATCAAGTCTTGCAAAATGTAAGGTCAAGCCCCCTTTTTGCCGCTGCAGCGTTAGACTTTGGCATTCAGTGGGGCTTGTGGCTAGTTGCCTCGTTGCTCCAAACGGAAAAATTCTATGATTTAGCCGGTTCGTCCACGTTTATTCTTCTCACCTGGCAAGCACTTCGCTGGGGTGGATCATCGCACGTTCGACAACTTGTTCAATCGGGATGTGTTACCATCTGGGGGCTTCGCTTGGGTCTTTTTCTATTCCACCGAGTTCTTCAAGACGGAAGAGATAGTCGCTTTGACAAAGCCCGCGGAAATCCTGGCATATTTCTAATTTATTGGACCCTTCAGGGAGTTTGGGTGTGGATAACTCTTCTACCAACTCTAATATTGAATACCACTGCACGAGATGAGAAACTCACGTGGAAGGATTACCTTGGCTGGGCGCTGTGGCTGATCGGCTTCATAACAGAAGCAGTTGCTGATCGACAAAAGTCTCAGTTCCGTGCAGATCCTGCAAACAAGGGGAAGTGGATCTCTACTGGTCTGTGGAGCCTTTGTCGTCACCCGAATTACCTCGGTGAAATTCTTCTCTGGTCGAGCCTTTTTCTCCCAGCTTCGTCAGTGATGTCTGGTTATCAGTACTGGAGTGTAATCTCTCCAATATTTGTGGCCTATCTTATTACACGAGTCAGTGGAATTCCTTTACAAGAGAGGCAGGGTTTGAAGAGATGGGGCGATTTAGCGGCGTACCAGCGCTACAGAAGAGACACCCCACTGCTGCTACCGTACATTTGGTAAACAAACTGAATATGGACGGTAGGACGGAATGACCTTCCATAGTTCTCAGATAACGTTTTATTAATTTTTTTTTTTTTTGGGGGGGGGGGGGGGGTGGGTGGTACTAAACATTGGTTTCGTTACTCAATTGCAGTGTACCTTTGCTTTTTTCGTTTATGCACGAGAGGAATGGAGGAATACAGATTCAGTTAGTTATTTTGTTGTCACCGCTGAAGGTTGATCTTAAATGTTTTCACGGGCAACGCCCTTTCGAAGAATAGGGAGGATCTGTTCAGAAGTCATGTAACCTTTCAGACCCACTACTTACTACAAGAGTTTCCACCTAGTTATGTCACTGACTAGTAAATAAAGGTTTCTTTAGTGAGTAACCCCTTCATACATTCTCCATACATGCACATACATACATGCAGTTAGTTGGCTTAAGGTGTTTACCGCTGGACTGATCTTTCTACTGGGTCTTTCTACAATGAGTCTTTTGTAACTTGTTGATATTCACCTACTAACACAGACACTTTATACAGACACAGCAACATCTTGCTTTATTTCACTGTATTCTAATTGTTATTATTTTCTCAGTTTTATTATCAAGATCTAAGAAACCTGCTATTTAAGTGATACAAATATGGGGTTCATTGCAGGGCTGCTTGATCATATTCTAAGGGATACATGCAAGCAAAGATACCTGTCTTAAAATTTTCATTTCTTGCATTGTGACATCTCCACACTAATTGGCAAGTTCCAAAAATATAATTTAATTTTCCTAGCAATTTACACTACTCATTTTTAAATACAACAGAGCAATAACCAAACTAATGCAATAAATTAATACACTTACATATCAACCAGTACTTCAATAACCTCCTAAAAATCCCTTTCAAAATCACATACACCAAAGTGCTGTGCCATACTGAAACACATGCGATAAATGGCATGTCTATCAAGCAAAGGAGAGAGAGTTTGTCAAAACAAGGCTCTCTAGAGTACTTTTGATGAAGTCTAAGAATGTTTAATATTGTGGCCAAAAAGTGTTTTGGAGGGAATTTGACCTGACTCTAGAAATGGAGATCTTGAATGGTTAAGTAGTTTACCCAAACCCTACATTATCATAAGATATGTCACAACTGTGAGCACGAGACCAGTTTTAACAACTTCAACCAATGTTTTATGATATTACAGATCAAGATAACTAGAGTGCAAAATTTCCTGGCATTTGTGTGAACAAAGCAGACTCCACAGATATTAATAATTCATAAAGAAAATGCAAAGGAAATTAATGTTAAATGAGTGTCTTTACATCTGAAATAGACACGGCTAACACTGGCATTCAATTTTCTTGGTCAAAATACACCAAACTCCAAAGTTTAGTAATGAATACGTCTACATAAAAATCTTCTGAAGCCGTTCAATAAACTCACATTTTGCGCTTTATCACTATAAAACACTCGGCTATGCCTCTGTGTATACTTGATAAAGCACTCCTGCTTGTTTATTAAACTACACATCATCAGTTTCATGAAGTCATACATGACTGAAGTATGTGATAACTTAAGATAAAGTATGTTAATTATAATGACCACCAAAGGTCCACAAATTCAACTGGTTAGTAAACAGCATTTTAAAAAATAAAGTAATCCATGGTTAAGGTATGTGTGAACTTGAGATAAAGTTGCTTTCAGTTATATTCACCACTAAGGTCAAGAGAAAAAAAACATGCTGATGCTGCCAGCAGATCTGCATTTCCAGGGGTAAAACTAAAATGGCCAACAAAATAACTTTATTTAACAGTCGAAAAGAGGATAGTATTGATCAAGCTCTAAGAAAACAACTGCAAATAACACTTGTAACCTCAATCACCTACATAAAAATATGCACAAGGTGATGGGTACTTAAGTCAGGTTTTATTAAGTTAATATTTTTGTCTTTCTTTCAGAACAAATATCTGTACAACACAGTTTACAATAATTAGCAAGATTGCATTGTTCCAATTGTGGATGTTTACTTTGTATGACAACATGGGTCACATAATTCATGAAATAAAGAAAGGATGATTGCACTTTATGGAATGCTGTTCAGTGTATAACAAATAATCATAATTATTAACAATTAATAAACAATTGTATAATGAATCCCAAAGAACACTGACTAGCAGCTTGCCTGACCTTACTTACATGTACAGTACATTTTCCCCCAAAAATTTAGTGTAAGCCATAAACAACTGTGATATGCTAAATCAAGGAACAAGACTGGAACAGCGCTAACAACAAAACTAATAACATTTTAATCTAACAGGGATAGTAAAACACTACTCTATTTGTCAGAGCATTATTTCATCTAAATTGTCTTCGCTAGAGTAGTTTTCTGGCTCAACATCACCAATGACCTCCTGTTCTTGTTCAGAGCCGCTCCCTGAATCGTCACTAACAGATACAACATCGTCAGGTCTTAGTTTTGGGAGGATGCTCTGTTCAGGCCAAATCCATGGCTTAAAGCTGGGAGCATGTAAAGCTTTCCATACTTGGTAGCCAAGAGCAGCCTTGTGAACCTTAGATACAACCTGGAAATAACACAAATATATGTGCAAATGCTGTATACTGTATGTGTTTGATCTGCTTTACAGTAAATGAAACATTTTGTCAGTCAATGGCACAGTGACAACATTGGAAAAATGAGTTTTTTTTCTCTTCTATAAAGTGAAGGTCTCTCTATAAGGTTTCTCTATAAGGTGGACCAAATACAGACACAATGCTTGGCCACTTCCTAGCTCAATTCACCTTTCTCTGAGGACCACACTATGATAGGAATGCGGGTTTATCTCCCAAAACAACAGTTGTTGTTCAAATTTGTCCACAGCTTAGTTGCACAGAACGCCTTGACTGTATTTATGGCTACTTTAGGCCACTCCTCTCCAAATTATAAAGGACACAGCCAAGTTACAACAAGCATATAAATGTAGGTATTTTGCCTATCACTGATTCTGTGCACCCACCTTTGGAGCAATCTTTGTTGCAACCTTGTTCACCAACCATTTTGGTAAGCGACCTAAAAAAGTAAAACAAAAATGACTTTGTACAAGAAGGTCTCCCACCATAAAAAGACAATGAGCAGCTAAAAACAGTTTGACTCTTAACACTTTCAATCTGTGGTTCTGTCCTTGTGTACCGGTACACAAGAGCTGATACAAAAGACCAAACAATACATTACAGCTAACCAATGACTCCTAAACAATGAAAATACAATGGTTATTCCCTTATGTACCGGTATACGAGGACAGCGCCCAATCCGTCTCATCCAACAACTACTCTGAACACTTTCAAACAAACTGTCCTGTAAGATTGTCTCCCTGATTTAACTTTCCCCTCTTCCCCTGTATATTGGTGCTGAGAGATGGAAAATACTGCATGGTGACAGATTTCAAGTATAGAAACAACACTGCAGGAGGTGGGGAGAGGGGGGAACTTGTTGCATGGTTAGTCTACAGAAACATGTCTACTCACAGTCCAAAGGATTTCTGCCAAAATTGTTGATACTGTTTATGATAAATCATTGCCTTTTAATGTGGAAAACAACTGAAATAATGCATGGAACAACTTAACAGTAAGGATATCAAATATGAAACTGGCACTTTGGTATTTACCTTTCAAATCTACTTGTGAAACATATGTAAGTGAACACCCTTCACCCTTCCTTTTTACATAGTAACCACTAAGAACGGACACACCACGGATGAATCCTTTTTTCTGTGGCACATCCTTATGAAGACAAAAAAAGCACTCAGCAAATTTGTTCAAACTTGGGCTGACTTCAGCAATTATAATACCTAGAAAACTATCTACTGAAGATAAACAATCTGTGTGAAGAAAACATGTTCAGTAATAGGCAGCCCAACCTTTCAACACAGGCACTCAGTTTTAAAAAAAACATGGGGCTGATGTTTATAAGCCACTGTTTGGAAAAAAAAATATGAAGTACTTTTGCTTAGCTAAATAGACAGGAGCAACAAGCGCCAAGGATGCTAATGGGGAATCCATCAGGAAATTAGTAATTTCAATTTTCAGTGGACAAAAACCTTGTACCAGAATAATTTAAACAGTATCAACTTGTTTTTTAAAATTTTATATGGGCTATAGATATGATGAGTTATCCGTAACAACACCAAAGACAATTTCTAATGGGAGTCAGAAAATAAATGTCAAATTTCACTAGAACTGTGAAAACACAGGTTAAATTCTGAAAATTTCATGTGGAAGATGCCATTTTGTGACATTTGACATTTATATTCTCAGGCTCCCATTATAAATTTTCTTTGGTGATATTACAGATAACTAATTACATCTATAGCCCTTGAAAAATGTTAAATAGAATGCAATGATGTTTAAATTATTCTGGTACCATGATAAGAAAGAATGGAAAGTTCTTTTGTTTCATTTTTTTTAATCATTAGCACAATTTCACATTTAATTCACAACGCAAATCTACTACCGGTATATCATATTATTCTAACTTCTACTGTGGTCCAGTCAGCAATATTAAGTGTGCTGCATCACACTTTTAGAATAACTTACTGACTAGACTTTTTTGATTTTTATTTCAAAGGTCTTAAATTTGTGTTCCTTAGTAAAATACCTGAGGCAATCTCTTTTATCTTTATAGTTATTACTAAAGCGGCTCTATCACTTTTTCACTTAGTTACAAACTACAATAGGCATAGCAATAGCCATGGTACCACAGCTACCATACATACAGTACATGTACTTATGTAGGAAAGGAATTTTGCTCAATGTTTGCAAAGAATGTTACTGAACTGTACATACATGTGTATTCATAAATTTACCTTGTGATGCACTGTGTGGTTGAAAATAATAAATTCATCTTCTTTCCAGTACCAAGACCGCTGAGTCACAAAATCTCTGTTTCTCATTGGTACTGGACACTTAACTACAAATCAAGAGTAGTAAATTTCATCAGATGGTTTTGCTTGAAAGTTATGGACAAAATGCAGGCAGAGTTGTAAAATTGTTTGTTAGGCCTTGAAAGTGAAAGTGGAAAATCACAGTTTTACACACACATGTAAGTTGTTTCTAGGCTTGATGAAGTCAGAGCTGAAACTAACAGAAGAATGATTCTTTGATTCCACCTATGAACTAATCCCTTATGATCTAGTGATAACTACAAGGTCAAAATAATAATGAAAGCTGGAGTGGGAGCATAAACCAAACTGCCAGCTAGCTCTCAGTTACCAATGGCCCATAGTTTTCACTTGATCATAAGCAACAGTCAGAAGCACGAATGGAAACTCTGATTGCAACTCTTTAGGTTTCGTTTTCACTAAACCATATCACGCTCCTAAACATGTGCTCAAATTATCTCACAAAAGTACAAACAAAAAAATTGCAATAATAATTAAAGAAATAACTATAGTTAATCAAATGGTTCTGAGTGCAATTTGGAATTCATGAGCAAAAGTGAGACAAAAAAAATGCATGAGCCTGCAGGGCAAGTGCAATTTGTTGTCTTTGAAAAATTTATGAGTGCTTATTTCTACAAAATTGTACTCAAAACCATTTGATTACATGTTAATAATATATATGCAAAGATCTTCTTTCAAATTTCTGCAATCAATTTCAACGTTCTGTTTAGGATTAATTGAGGTGCTCTCTGCCAATCAGCATGTTGCCTTTTGCAAGTATATTATTCTAATAGTAACAACATCACAAAAAAATATTAAATTTTTTTATTGATAATATAGAAGAAAAAGACAAAGTTTTAATTTCATTAAATCCTGGTGGCAAAACTTGCCTTAACATGACAACCAACTCACTTGAATAATATCCAATGTCATTATATCTGTCTAGCTGGCATATCTCAAAACCATCTATCATGTTATCATCCCAACATCTCCTGTAATCTGCATCGTGCAAAACATCATACATCAATGTGCAAGGAACATCACTGAATGTTGCAACAACCTAAAATAAAAAAGAAAAGTTTCACTTTTTATCAGCTTTTTAAACTGAATACTAAAAATATCACAATTAAAGACATCACAAACTACTGTATGCACATAAATTAATTTTCTGCAAGATGCTGTTATACCTGAACAAAACTTGAGCATCCACAAAAAAGGGAAAAGAGATGTAACAAGTAAAATAAAATGAAGTGAAGCAATGAGTAAAACAATCGAAATGAAAACTTATAAATGGTGTACAGCGTATCCAATAGCCAACCTCGTCGTTGCTTTCGTCCACGTTGAAGAAAACAAAATATCCCCCTCAATTTTTAAAATACTGTTATCCAGCTGCCAACAGTTTACAGTTACTTCTAAAAAGCCATCAAGTTGATAAGTGAAAGGTGTGTACCGGTAATGTTACTGTTCTCCAATGAGACATTTTGTGTCCATCAAAGAGCTTCTTACATGGTACCCACTTAGAAATCAAGGAGGAGAATGAACAGGCAAGATAAATGCATTATTGGCAAGGTGTATGGTCAAGATGGTTGCATATTGGCCCAGTTCTTTTGGGCATTTTTAAATATCTTGACTACCAAAATGCAAAAAAAGGAATGAGGCCAATATGCTGCGACCTTGATGGAACAAGCTTGGTCAATCAAAGATTTATGATAAGGTCATTTTGCTTTGTTCTGATTCACAGGAAAGTCTGTTTTGATTCAAAGCAGGAAGAAGAATTGAAAATGTAAGACAGACCCATATTGCTTGCTTGGGTAGCCAATGAGAACTCAGGATTCACATTATCTAGCTGGCTTGTGGAACTAGCCATATTAATAAAATCTGTAACTGCAACACTGTTCTGAATTCATGCTAATCAGAACATCATGACAATGTACATTTAGTGTTGAAAGTTAGCTTCCAATGCAGATATTCTTTAAGCTTAATTCATTGTTGCCTGCGTTGGAGGCTAGTAAAAGTTTGCTGTTCATCACTAAAAAAACCTCTCTCCTTCCAACCATGGGAAAACAGAATATGGTTTCTTCCCTCCCAGAGGAAACAAAATAGTGTTGGCTATCACCATTGCTTATGTAACCCAGAGAGTGTATGCAGATCTCTCAGCCTGGTGATGAAAAAAAAAACTAAGAACATCTGGAGACCAACAGTTTTAACACCAAACTAATACAGCATCAAAAAGGGAAAGAAATAGAGAGAGGTTTTGTTTAGTTGTCTGGGATTACTTCAAAGATATTTAACTTGTGCAGTAGATGGTCCATACCAACCAGAAAAATTATTTTGTTTTAAGTCTTTGAATACATTTCCAAGTAGATATTACTAAAATATGGTGTGTAAACTGTAATTATGACTTGCATGTGTAGATCCCAAGTCATATTAGAAATGGGGACAAGAGGCAGTGTAAAGCTTAATAATTGTAAAAAAAAATTGATAACGGTTACCACTACCCAATAAGACTGGGGTTGGGGCAGGGATATTTCAAGAAAACCTAAAATCGCACACAAAACCACAAACAAAATTTATAACCGATTTAGTCTTGTTAAACTGCAAAATAAATCCCAGGTTTTATTTTTGAAAACCACACCAAAAAAAAAAAAAAGAAAAATTATGAAATTTAACAAATTTAGCACAACCCCTCAAATCCTTCTCCTTGATATTCTGTGCAAGTAGAAACATTTTCTCACTTTTTTGAGAATTTAAATAATTCAGACTGATAAAGCAGATCGCTTGTAGTTACTATCTCCGTTGGTAAAAAAGTCAAATACATGTACAGTTTCCTACGCCACTACCCAAAGGCTCTATCTACTTGTAAAAACTACTCAAACATGTGAGAAAGTATGGACAGATTAAGCAAAATTCTATCGCTCTCAGTCGTCGAGCATGCATGAAATGAAAATATTACAATGCAGAATACCTGAGGCAGTTTATGAACTAAATATTGACCAACACAGTCCGATTTAGTTCCTTCAATGAGAAACAATCGAGCATTTACAAAGTAGTGTTCGTTTTCTAGATCTAGGTACGGGTTAGAATAAAAAGTTAGACATGGTATTATGTAGAAGAGATAAGAACAAACTTAACGAAAAAGTACAGTACAACGCTGGCTGGCAAATCAAGCAAAACTTGCAGTAAGTAAAAATTCATTTTACATGTAGCTGTTTTCTTTAGAAACTCTGCGCAGCATGCAGGGCAAGTTAACTATGTCTTGTAAAGTTCTAATAACACGTCTAAAGATCTGCCATTTCCGTTTCGGTTGAAAGTGGTCTGGAAGAAAGAGGGGGGTAGCCATTAGAGCGATTCAAGAGTAATTTTACAAAAAATCGCAAATCATGCTTGAATAGCCAAGACGAACACGAAATACAATAAAAGCAGTCATACTGGTCACGTTTTGTACCAACAAAATTCAACGAAGTACGCTTCTTTCGGCTAAATTGCGAGAATACCCGTCCTCTTCTTTCTGACTCGCCCTTCGAAGTAGAACCGTTTTGTGACGAGGCAATAATCAAACAAAAAAATGTATCTCAGGCCACACTTCAAGAATAATGTAAAATACATAGAGCGTAAAGAAAACGATGTCAAAACTCATGGACCAAAGCCACACGAATAAGTTATGTGGCTTTTGCCGTTATCATACAAGAAAACGACTCAGCGCGAAGTTGTTTAAATACACGTTGTCAGATTCGCGGAACTAACAGTAAGTCTGTTTTTAATTTATGCTGCAAGGCTAAACTACTAAGCAGGAAATATTCCAGTAAATAGTTCTGCCCCATTCTTGAGGGAACATACATGTGCAGTACTCCAACAAGGCAAACACAGATAACTTAATAACACCCCTTTTACTGCCGATTCGCGAGGTCGATAACTTACCTTTATCAACCTAACTGTTGATCCATCTTTAACTCTCGAAAACACCCGGGTTCCCTGTTTGTCGTACTGTAAATTCCAGCCATCGGTGCTCTCCGCAAGCCGACGAAAATGCTCAAAATCCTCGGCTTTCGCAACTCTCACTTCCCCCACATGCATTGAATCGATAGTCATAAGAGAGAAAATCCTCTCTCGTGTATTCTTCTCTTTTCTCTGTAAAACAGTTCGCGGTCAATTTCCCGAATGAATAATAAGTCCTTTCTTCCCTTCTTAACAATATTGCTCACTAAACGTAGCTAACAGCGGTACTAAATCTACTACTTCGTGGTTGTTGTACACTTTTAGCAAGTTCGAATAAATGAATGCTAAACGTCACCAAACTTCTTTTGTGATTAGGTGACGTAACGCATTATCGTGGGATGAACCAATGAGAAGAAAGTACGCGCACGGCAGGCCAAAGATCATACAAGTGGGAGGAACACCATGCGAAAACTCTCGCCATTTGCAACTGTAAAAACGCTTTCAAAACGCCTCAAAAGCTACTATTGAAGTTAGGACACACTTGAGGCTTTCACAATGGAATAAGGTTAAATTAAGATCAAGCCTGAGTTTCCAGCTGGGCAGACTTTCTTATTATCACCAGGCATAGAACAGTTTCCATAGCAATAATGAGGTGGACGCTTGGCAGGTCTGAGAAGCTAACTTTTTGCCTAGCCTGTTTTAAAACAAAATAAAAATGCACGTCATGCAAGTTTAAGGCCAAAGAAGCTTGAAAAGTGATTTTTATTTGAGCTGGCTGTTGGGGAAATGACACGAACCAGAGGGCACAATGAGCTATACAGGGGTGGGCGGAAACCAAGTATAATTATTCGACTTCTCGAAGACGTGCTCGAGAAACAGTCATTCCTATCGAAAACACCTACTAGTCTGCTATATTGTTAAAGTTCATTAAATGTTAATGACTGGAATAACAAAAGTAAAAACGCACTAAGTAACTCTCGAATAATTCTTTGTTCAATTCATTCTCTTCTGATATACTGTGTCATTCGTTCCCTGGTTTGAAAATGAAAAATAGATAGCTTGCTTACCGGTACCGTCAAGATTATGCCTGCAAAGACCAGATGGAAACAAAGAATTGGCGAAGTAAAAGCTCTAGGCTGTCGCCAGGCAAATTGAAGTTACTTTCATTTTAATATTCATGTATTGGGGAAAGAAATTTGAAGTTCGATAGTACAATAATCATTCAAAATGAAAACGTTTAATTTTCAACTGCGACCTTTTTTCTTTCGGCTGAATTAATTAATTCCGGCTCTCCGTTCTTCGCAGACTGTATTAGCCGTGTTCTAAGGAATTGAACTAAAGAAGATGAAAAGCTGGAAACCAACGGTGAATGCGATAAAAGAAGCAAACGATAGGCTTTTAATTGAGCCCCTGTACCAAAAATATTTAGTTGTATTAAATAACTGGTCAAAGACTTACGAGTTCGTTGTAAAACCAATAATTAGTACAGGTTTGTACCAAAGAAGATAGTTTGCGGGAAAGCGGTCACATTAACACTTTCAAAGGAAAAATGTTAACACTTTCATGGGGAAAAGATGGAAAATGCAAATACAATTTTCTTTTTGATTTCGTAAGTGTGTCGCGTTTTTTTTAAAAAGTGATGTCATAACGTTTAAGAGCCAATCGTAGGGAATATTAATTTTAAAGCCTTCGGCCTTCTGTAAGCTGTTTCAACATAGCCTATTTAAATAATTTGTTATTGTTGACAGAAATTTTCATTTTCGAGTTCTTCACTCTTTCGCGGAGGCTATATTTTCCACGCGCGCGCGTATCAGGTCGTAATCCCTGAGAAGCCAACAGTCTATTGCACACAATTAATGCTTATCGAATTTTATGAAAAAATGCTTAGTTGGGAGCAGCGCTTGGAATATTTTGTGTTTACTCGATTGCAGAGCTAGATCGTTTAAGTATTTGGCCTCGGCTTTGTCGGCTATTCTGTCCGTGTCGCCACGTTAGACTGTGAAGATAATTTAAGGCATTCGATATTTCCCGTATTTTCAGACAACACTCAGATCTTTCTCTCAAAGAAGTATTGGATACTTTTGTTAGGGAATGCACAGCAGGAAGTCAAGCGATTTCTTTGACTCAAAGAACTTGCGATAGTCTACTTAGACGGCGAATTATTGTCTTATTTCAAGACTAACATACATTAGTAGCTAGCAAAGCAGTTAAATAATACATTGGTCAATGGTTCTCTTAAAAATATTCTTTTAATTCCAAAGACTCAGCAAACAAAAACAGAAGAAAACAAAAGATTTTTTAAAACAATACGAAACACGAAAACAATGCAACTGTTGTTCTGCCGTCTGCGCGAAACCACAGCATTTGCCAAAAGTCTTTGAGAAGCGGTGAAATAAAGAATGGGTTTTCATCATTTTCCAAAACTTAGTTTTGCGTTTTCGCGCGCTTTTCGGTAGCATACGAGCCCATTTCTGCGTGTTATTTTCCATTTTTTTATTGGTCAGCGAGAAGCCATCACAATGCATTTCAAAATGCGCATACGCACAGCAAACGAACACCTTTTCTCCTAACGATTAAGTCAACCACGTTTTTTTTAACTTCAGCAAGACAGCTGTTTCGTGGCTATTTTGATGGTACCGGTAATTTAATATTCAAGAGTCTTGTTTATAAGCGTAGGTGGCACTGGTCTTGATGCCTCGATGAATATTTTATATTGTGTGCTTTTCGAATGAGGAAAAACAACAACGCACAGGCTTACTTTCAAATATGTCATCAGATGCAAAGTATTTGTTACTCTCTTCCCTTTGAAATGATATTTTTGGCGAAAAAGTGTCGCAAGAAAAAAAGTGAAAAGACTTCTCCCACGCGCTTCTTGACCGCAGACGCGAGGGACAGAATTGAAAGCCCCAAGGGAGCGTGGGTGAAGTTTCAGCACTTGCGTTCAAAAGTATCGCGTCTTGTAAGCAGAAACTAAACATACAGGAATTGACCACGCGTTGCTTGTAATGTGTTGTCCATCAGCTAGGTAACAATGTCCTTCAAGAAAATTATTTAATATCTCGGAAAAATTCATAACATACTTAGTACAACTTAACATTTCATTTTAACCCGTATTCATATTCGCTTTATACAAACAGGACTGTTATAGGCTAACCCTAGGTCCGAAATGCAATAGGCATGCACCATATTGCAAATTGGGGGATGTTTTCAACATTCGAGTTATACAACTCCACAGACAATAGCAATATTTACAATGGTTACTTTTTGGAAATGAAATAAAATTAAATACAGAAAAAAATTCATAGATCATTTTTTTATGGTGGTTCCTGTAACTACTTCAGATTCGACCAAGCAGCTACAATAAAAGTTTTATTCATATAATACAATTAAACCACAGTCCCATTGATTCGATTTATTTTAGGGCTGTCATCCCCCGCAAAAAATTATTTAGCAACTCTGAAATCACCGGCTGTTTACCGTGCATAAGACTGAATAACTAATGATATTAGCTACACTAAACAGCACCTGATTACAAGCCATATTCACGGAAACAGTCCAAGACTAAAAGATTATCGTTTTTCAATTGATAAAAAACACGCGTAATCCCACGTACGCGAGTCAGAATTGCTTTCCACAAGATGAGATGTTGCCAGGCAACAGCTCCGATGGGGATTTCTCGCTGACTGCACATCGACGTTAACAGGAAAATTGGTATCCGCGACGTGTTGTACTGTAAGCTTTCTTTTAAACTAAAAAGGGAAATTCTGAAAAATTCCACGTCTCGGTTTTCATAAGTCGTTGCCGCCAAGAATGCCCTGCCAGCATAAGGTGTTGTCCGACCCACGCCTATAACAGAAAATACTCTTTGTATGGGAAGAGATAATACTTAACTACTGCGCAAGATGAAGATATACGAATTGTCAGACCCGAGTCTGATAGTTCCTGGACTGGTAGAACGCCAAGTTGAAGATATGGGAATTATTTGACCAGTGTCTGATAGGTCCTGGCAGACCGCCAACTGAACAGCTTCTAGAAGGTATAGGTATGATAAAATATCGCCCAGTTGTAACAGTTTCATCGATGCTGTTATGAGTTGATCGGCTTTGTACCCTCAGTAAAGATGAACTTGCACATGGCTGGACAAATGGCATAGGCTCTTTACCACCGCCGGGTTGACATTCTGTGATGTTTCCATGACTTGAAACAGGTGACACCTAAAATATCCGTAGATCTAACTACGTAAGATTCTAAAGACTGAAACAAAATTTATAATGTATCAGATGTTTCTATTTTCCGTTGGTTCAGCCCATATTTTCTTCACGAATTATATTAAACTTTCACAACGGTTTCTTGAATCCACTGTTTTTATCTATTAAAGAATTCTGAGGGGGGTGGGGTGGAGTTCCCGTTCAATTGATGAAGTCCAAGCCATTGAGAACACAACTGTAACGCATGCGCACCATGTCGTATCCGGTGGTCAGTGAACCCAACTCCTCAGCTGACCACACATTCGTTCTGATGTGGGAGAAAGCTAACAGTCTTGGCTACAGCTCTTGAGAAGTACGTCATGGTGCCGTAGCGGCCACTAGGTGCCGTGTCGTAAAAATATCGACAAATTCCGGCTGCCCCTCCGCAGCTGATCTTCTCATGTGGCGGCCGCGCACAGCACACTGTCGAGTCTCCTTTAATAATCGCCTAAAGAGACGAAGCAAAACACGCTACATCAGCTACGACAGAATGCAATTACATTTTACTAGCAGACGTTACGCGTTTTACTTGCCTGGTCTTTGAGATACAAACTGTAGCCATCCCAGACTAGAGCATCTACATCAATGGTGTCTCCCAGAGTCTGCTCGGGGTGATACTCCACTACAAGGGAGAGTACCATCATCAATTCCACAACCAGCTGACGATATTCCGGTTCTGGGATGCGGTTCAGGGCTGCCTCCACACAAAGAGCGAACTTTAACTCTCCCGCGGTCATCTGAAACCAAACAAACCAATTATTTAAAAATGTCAAAATGTAGTAAGGGTATGTTAATATCACACATACGCGCACTGAGGTGACAATGGTAGAAGGGATAAAACCCTAGTTGGACTTTGCTCTACCATCCCCTTCACTTTGACAATCGAATCCTAGCAGTCAGAAGGATCAGACAAAGCTTGATGCTACCCTGGTTTGAAATAATGAATGTAACTTCAAAAGTTACAATTCACCGATCCAACGTATCGACACTCCTGTCTATTTAACAATTAGACCCGTAGCCGAAGGGTCTAATTGTTTTAGTATCACCCAACTAGTCGGACAGAAAAAGCAATAATAAAGTTAGCAAATGCAAGTTGAAGAAAAATTTATTTGGGAATAAAACAAAAGAAAGCGCAACGAATTTCACTACTCGAGGACTATTACTAATAGTCCTCTAGTAGCGTAACCAATCAGATTGCGGCATTTGCATTAGTCCACTAGTTGGGTGATACTAATATTTGTTATACCCGTGACGAATGATGTTGCTTCACTGCAAGGCGTACGTAAGCGTCGGGTAACATACCCGCTATCGTCGCGGTTCAATGGAGCGTGGGAGCTATTGATATGCCAAGCTTCTAAGCAACGTCTTCGTTGATAGCGGCGGTTAGCTGTGATAATTCGAGAATGATCCCACACGATGGCATGGTTGGTTTGCAGGCGTGTGCCGATAAGGCAGAGTTTTTTCTTTTAAAAGAGACATGCATGCCTGACCAACCATGCCATCGGGTGGGATCATTCTCGAATTATCGAATCGGGTCGGTAAATTTTAACTTTTCCAGTTACATTCATTATTTAAAACCAGCGTAGCATCGAACTATGTCCGATTGTCCACCTTGTTGCAATGTGCACTTTCCTTTAACTATGCAGGATGTTTGTCCCATGAAACTAGTCAAGTTACCACGAGTCTCCTGTAGCTCAGTGGTAGAGCATCCAAACTAGTAAATATCGAGAGGTCGTAGGTTCGACTCCTATTGGGAGAACTTGGACTTGCTTTTTTCAATCAAAAAGAAGTGACAAATACGAAATGACTGATTGAGTACATACCTCTTGGACCATGGCATTTGGCAAGTAATGCTTGTAGATAGACAAACCTCGGCACTAACAAAGGAAAAACAAGGGAATGTAAGTGGACGCGTGTTTATCTTAATCTGAGATTGATTATTCAGTAGGATCTCAGCACCACTTTGCTTGGGAATGTATTAAATTTGTGGGGAGAATTTGCAGTTTAATCAGAAAAGGTGCGTTAAGCAAAATGGATAAAATTGAATCTTCATAACACGCTTTACAATCACCTTTTCAAGAACTTTCCACACTTTGGGGTAAAAATCCTCAGGAGCTCGATTAAGTGCCCCGTCCAAGCACCTTCTTCTGATCCATTGGCCCAGACGGTCATCTCCCGGATGTTGCTCGTCTGGCTCTTCCTCTGAAGGGCCATTTAACGGGCCGTTCGGCTGTTCTTGGTCAGGTAGGGTAAGATGGGAAGTTTCACTGATGTTCTACAGTCAAAGACAACGGTGAGTTAGCTGGATAAAGGAAGCAGATTAGAGGGCTGAAGCAAACCCTGCGGCAAGTTTATGTTGTAGCTATATAATGTCTAATGGAGCTTTTTGGAGTTTTTTAGTTTTTTTTTGATCAAAGTAAGTATCTGGTCAACTGTGCACCTACCCCTCCCTTAACCCAACAAATCATAGTAAGTAAAAAAGGTAGCGTTAATGTTGGGTTAGGGGAGGGGTAAAACACTGACCTTCCAGAGACTCTCCTCAGATTCTCTAAAATACAGGTTTCCTTCACAAATTAGGGGACGTAAATTCCGATATTGTGGTATGGGCTTTGTAAATGTAAATTTCACACATGTACGTATTCTTACGGAGCTTGTACAGCTCCTAGAAATTACGCGTACAAATAAAGTAACTGATTGATATAATCTCCAACAATCATGAATTGATTATGGAAAAAAAAACTGCATTTGCACCGAAAATTTTGGGCTCCATTCTTCGAGTCACCTTTGCACAAGCAATAACTCCAGTCAACCTCTTTTCATTTTTATTATTTTGTTTTTCTGAAAAACACAAATGGGAAGGTAAAGGGTGGACATCAAAAGAGTGATGTGGAGGGAGGGGGAGGGGGTGGGGGTGGGGGGTCAAAGGTTGTTGTTGGTGGTGGTGAGGGAGGATGAGGACAAGAAGTTAAGTTTGAACGCCATGTCATTCCCCACTCTCCACAAAATCCTCCAATACGTTTTAAAGGGTGCCCCCAACTTATTATCATTAGGTTACGTGAGGTTAGTGCAATAACCTACCATGTGCTCTGGTGCAGATGCGATGCTATAAATACTTATTTTCTGTGGGCAGACATAAAATGCGTGGTTAGATTGTTGTGTGTCGTTAAGGTATGGTGCTAATTAATGACTACTTCTCACTCTACCCGACTATGGAACTCAACATTAGTAAAGAAATTACTTATAAATGACAAAATCTCATCGTCGTTACAAAAAAGTACGTTTTCCAACCATACGTTCTAAAGTTACAATTCTGAAACACTGTCGGGCCCAACAGTAATCGGAAAAAACCCCAACGGATATTTGCTTTCAATCGTTTCGAATTTTGTCCACGGGGGACTTCTTTTATTCCAGGGAGATGCCACAGGTTTCTCAGTAAGTGCAACCTGTTATCACTTTCAGGCTTTTTGCTCATGAAACAAAGAAACCAGTTTGCATAATACCTCATAAAAAATATAAATATAGTCAAACTTTCCATACGATATGGAGTACCCCTAGTGCAGTCTCTTCGGAAAGAAAAAGAAATTCAAAACACAATCTCTGAGCAGAATTTGTTTTATTCTATACTTTATCGAATAGTCAGGGATGCCAGATTTCTGAAACAGTGAAACAAAAGACTGACCTTAATAGCGTTCGACAGCTTTCTGATTCCCACTCTTTTAGGAACATCAATGTTACAAATGGACAGCTGTCTCTCTGGCACCGAAGTAACAGTCTCTAAAACAACCACAACCACAAGAGAAAGGAAATAAGCTTCAAATAATATAAAACTGATTGGGCAAATCACATAATGCACTGTATTATATGGAGAAGAGTGTTTTACTGGGAACTAAACCACTCGTAGAATCCATACGCCACTTCATCCGGGACCCGAGTGGCGTATTTTCCGTATGTCACCTTTGTGAGTGTAGTATCGTTCAATGACGTCACGATTCCCGCCTTTTGCTTTGGTCTCCATATAATAAAAAGAACATTACACGTTGACTCGAAGATATAAATTTTATGTTCTCGTGGCAAGAACAATATCTCACGAGTGAGCGAAGCGAAAGAGTGAGATATTGTTCTTGTCACTCGAACATAAAATTCATATCTTCTCGCCACCGTGTAGTATCCTCTATATATTTTGGTTTAAAAATAAATGAAAAGCAGGAGGCTGCAGCCGGCCACAGCCGCACTACTGATTTAGAATGAGACATTTTTAAAGTGAGAAACAGTTGAAAATGGCAGATTAGATGAAATATCACCGGATACACATACATACGGTATATACAGAAAGAGGATATTACATGGTGCCGAAAAGATATGAATTTGTTCATATCTTCGAGCTAATGTGTAATTTTCTTTTTATTATATATGCAAAAACACATTAAGACGTTCGTTTGGCAGCTTTGTACACAAAGTGAACCGTGCAAGGCAGGAAATGACGTCATCGAAATGCGCCACTACGGTACAGCGGGATGTATTTTGGTATGAATTTTACGGGTGGTGTAATTCCCAGTAAAACAATCGCCTCTGAGTGAGTCATTGCTATCGAAAAAAAAAGGAAAGAAGTTTTGGCGCGAATTTAACTCTAAACAATCGCGATACTGGTGCCACGCTCTACCAACAAAAGCTATGATTGGGCTTTCATACTTATCACGCTGGCCAATAACAGTTGATGTGCTCAGCCCAGTAAACCAATTAGAAACAAAACGTGGTCAAGCCAGTTACGATTGGTGCTAAAAGTAGTTTTGATTGGTTAAGAAGAAGCAGGATTTTTAGCCAATAATCCATCATAGCAATTGCAAAACCAAAGCAATAGCTGTGTTACTTTCTACAGTTCAATAAACGTTGCTCAATCTCCACTCAATATCAGTCAGATTTTATGACAGTTATGACTTATTACAACTGACCGTGCGTTACTCCGAACTCTTTTCCACTCAGTATGTGATACAGAAGAGTTTTCATTTCAAACGGACTGAGATTCATGAAGTACTCCGCAGCGTCTTCACCTAAAACGACAAAAAGCAGCAAGTAAGGAAAAACGCCTCGAAGGAGGAGATATGAAAGAAGTCAATTTGCTTGTTAGGAGGTTTAAACTCCACATTAATACTGAGAAAACTTTTAAGTTCATGCTTCATTTTACGAACGGCAGAGTTCGACATTGATTCCGTATAGTAAAGCAAACAGCACCACAGTACACTGCTGTTCAGTAGCGTTACAAAGAATGGTCACACTGCATGGTTTGATTCACAGATGAAAAAGTTAGAACCACACTGTAAAGTAAAACAAACAGCACCACAGTACACCGCTGTTCAGTAGCTTCACAAAGAATGGCCACATTGCATGGTTTGATCCACAGATGATAAAGTTACAAACACACTGTATAGTAAAACAAACAATACCACAGTACAGTACTGTTCAGTAGCTTTACAAAGAATGGTCACACTGCATGGTTTGATCCACAGATGATAAAGTTAGAACCAAACTGTAAAGTAAAACCGGAAAAGAATGCGACAAAGATTCCTACCAGAGGAGTCCAAGGAACGAGCAAGTTCAGCTACCATGACCTCTATGATCAGACCCACACGGAGTCTTAACATCTCATTGAAGAGAGAAGGTTCGGTTCTTACGAAGATACCCAAGTAAACCAGAAGCTCCTGAAAAAAAAGGTCGAACAATAGTCGGCGGTTTCATAGTACAGTCGACGCTCTCCTTGCAACTTCTGTCGTAAAGTGACCAGCTTTAGCTGCGACCACCTTTGCATAATCTCGTTTAAACTGTCACTAAAAATGAAAAGCTCTCGTACGCGACTGCGACCACGTTTGGTCTTTACCTTTGCTCTTAAATTCTCGTAAGCAGCCACTCAAAGAGTCTGATCTCCGAGGTATATGCTTACGAAAGCTTTGACTGTAGTTTTTAACTGAATGTCGTAAAACCAAAACAAAGCAATTTTCATTAAACGAAAAAGACTCCTGCAGTTCAGTAAACCAACCAGAGCTCAAAACAAATGTATGTCGTCAACACCAAACGCGGGAAAGGTCGCAATTACTTTTACTTTAACTTTCGCCTGGTTGCCTTAACCGCCGTCTGGTTGCTTCAGTTGGTTGAGCGCCGGCCTGTCGAGCGGGAGGTCGTGAGTTCAAACCTCGGCCGAATCAATACTCAAGGTCTTAAAATAACTGAGGAGAATATGCTGCCTTTGTTATGACATCTGCAACTGGTTAGACATTCTATTCTAGATCTCACAACACAGTTCGAGAAGAGTAGGGGACGTAGAGCCCGGTGATGTGGTCGACCTTTGTAAGTTTGATTGTAATTTGAGGCAACGCGTCCGTGTTTCCTGTCAAGAGTTCTAATGTCAATACTTGTAGTATTGTGTATTGCCAAAACTACTAAAGATAAACTAACATAAAACAACTATCAGCAAATGACGGCGCGAGTTCTGTCTCTTTTAATTTTTTTAAATTTAAATACTGACCGTCCCTTACAGTACCTGAGTGACCACCCCGGTGCTCATGTCCTCGCCAAAAGCGCTAAATATGATATTCTTCATTTCATCTGGTGGAAGAGGCCTGAAAAACGACAAACCAAGCGAAAGAATACAGTAAGACGCACTGGACGCTTCCACTGAGATGATACATCGAAAAACTACTAGAACAGCATTTTAATGTGGTAAATTACTGCTTTTTTAATCATCATCATTATAATCATAATAATAATCATAATAGTTAATGATAAAAATAATAATAATTAACTATTATTATCAGAAATCGAGATGAATAGTGGCAGAGTACTAATTACTATTATTATTGTTACACTATTATTATTATTATTATCATAATTTTATCACATGCTGTTGAAAGGATGAGACTTATCACTCAATATGAAATGAACGACAAACATCTCAAACTTTACTTGGTGAAAAATGGCAATATTGGCAAAAGGTGTAACCACTGATTTTGGCAAATGTTTAGATTTTATGCAAGTGAGCTTGCCAGAAAGTTAAGCAACCAAAGTGGAAACGCCAAAGAAAAGTAGGAAGAAAGCTTGTTAACGCACCTTGTGATGACCTCTTCATGTCCCCTCTGAGGGATACCCACAGTCAGTTGCTTTTGATGGACGAGCAGATCTGTGGCAGCCTGGATAAAAGCAATAATCAAAAATAGATATTCTACCTGGACTACGTGTGGCTACTGCAATTTAGTAATTCTTCTGCTGTGCACTTTATTTTACAGTAAGATTTGTCAAGTCATAATGCACCACGTTTTTCAATTTCTAACATTGATTTGAGAAGTCACTGTAGTTAAGACTTAAATTTGTTCTTTGGGTCTGGCGTAGGTGCACAATAAAGAAATGCACGAAGTTTGCATTGGACCCTTCTGCAAGACGCGGAAAACGCAGTAAAAACGTGTTCATGGAGTAAATATCGACAGATGTATTGAAATCGATATTAAACGGGTTTCCGCTCGCACGCGTTCGGACTTGTTCGCGGTAGAAGAAGAGTCGATTACTTTTCGTGAAGTGTACCATGCTTGTTCTGCTTTTCTAATCACGTGTAGCTCTTTCGTAATGATTAAATAATCACGTGCATTTGGTAACTATCGCACGGACTTACAACACAATGACAAAGTGGCTTCTTACCTTGCGGGCAGTAGCCACAAAAATTGTAAATCGAAAAAAACAACTACAGAAAATGAATTTTGATATTGGGTAGCAGAACAGGTTCAAAATAAACACTCGAAGATATTCAAAATGTAAACCGGAATGACCCTATTATACCTCTGCTAGCTCATCCACTCGTTTCCTTAGGAGTCCTGCAGTGTGTCTCACCAAAGACCACATTTTAATTTGACAAGCCTGACGATAAAGCAACAGCGAAAAAGACAAATATTTGTGTCATGCTAAAGACACTGCAACACAAAATAAGAAACTCTGGGCGATAAGTGTGTCATTGTCAAGCCTGAGGTAAGGATAGCCATGCACTGTGACTGGTTTTTCGTGTTAAAGAACTGAGAGGCGCTCGTGTTTAACAACCCTTAACATACTACAGGGCCGATATCCAGCCTATCGACCGACCATGCTTGACCAGCGAACGAATTCTTACATTCGAAAAAAGTAATTTTTTTCTTTTCTTTTTTTTTTAACACAGAGAGGTTTAAGAAATGCTTTGTAAATAGATGTCTATTTTATTCTAAATAAATTGTAATTAACGCTTAGATAGTTCTATCTTTATTTATAATGGGCCTTGTAAGTTTTAACGTTTGTTTAAAACCTTGAATAAAGACTTTTATTATTATTATTATTATTATTATTATTATTATTATTATTATTATTATTGTTTCTTTTGTTTTGTTTTGTTTTTTTTTTTTTTTTGGGGGGGGGGGGCGGTGAAAATTGCGGGATTTTTAATTTCTTTTCCTTAGAGGGCACCTCTAATCCGGCAAAAAAAAACACATCTGTCTTGCTCCCTTCTCCACCCCTGCGTAGCCAGGCGTGCAATAAACTTGGCCACTGCAGGTCGTCGAAGTAACAAACCTTCTCGTATAGCTCCTCCAGTAGTTTTTCCACTGTTATTCCCCTTCCACCGAACAACTGAGTGTCAAACTTAGGTCCTCTGAAAGACATAACAGAGACACTTAGTAAAACGTAGTCTCCAACGCAGCCACTGTCTAGCTCGCTCCGTTACGCTTCTTCCCTGTGCAAGAAGCGTAGACGAGCCAGACAACGAGAAAGACAACGAGCAAGACAACGACTCTAATGGAGAGTAAATAAAGCAAGGCAGCCTTAGTTTCAAAAAGAATATGTAACTTCCCTGTACAATATTATCTATACAATATCCGTATGTATGTCATACCCGGGGCGTCCTATAAAGATTTGCAGTTGTTTCTTGGGCAAGATATTAACGAGCTGCCTCCCATAATTCCAGTCGTAGGCGTTCGTGTGGGAATTCACGCGCAAAATGTGAAGTTAGGATTTTTTTGACTCTGAAGAAGGTTGACAATGGCCAACGAGAATTCATGACCTTCCACCCGTGATTTCATAACGATAACAATAACGATAACGGTAATAACTAGATGGGCACTCGGTAGAGCGCATACCTCCGCCCGCCACAAATGTACACCTGATATTACACTCATCTGGATCTGAGATCCGGAGTTTAATCCGGATAAATCCCAAATTTTAATCGATTGATCCTGGGTATATTTGCGACCTTTCCACCAAATTTGGTGCAAATCCGTTGATTAGTTTTTGAGTAAAACGATTAACAGACAGACAAACAAACAAACAAACAGACAGGCGTGAAAACATAACCTCTTTGGCGGAGGTAATAACAGTACCACTAACGATAACAAGAACAAGGACAAGAACAAGAACGACATTACCAATAACAATAATAACAATAACACAATAAACATGTATCGTTAAATAAACTTAAAAATTCAAGAAGAAATGGATGAAGGAGCGTTGGCCATTCACTCCTCTTAACTGGTCGTACTAACTTAGCAGGGGAAATTCGCACCTTGTGTTGTAAAGGAAGTGAAGTATGTCTGCCTGGGTATCGATCGTTTCCGCTTCTTCCAACTGGGTCAGGAAATCCCGCGTCTCGGTATCAATGGACATCAAACGTGACCTGGCAGGAGTCCAGCCATTGGTCATTCGCTCCTCAAGTTCATCACGCTTTGGGACTGCAGAGTGAAATAACGGAACACGTATTTTCGTTTGGAACACTATTCACAGTGCGTTTATGACTAAGGGTGTTACTGGTGCCAATTTTGCCGTTAGCAGGAGATTTAGAGCCATAACTGATTGCCTATATCAAGAGAACATAACGGACAGAGACGGACACTGGGGGCGCCGGCTGCGATATGAAAACTTCAGTCAAGTTATACATAGAAACAGAATGACGTTTACCCAGAGGTGCCCATCCGTATTTAAAGGCCACTCGCGGCTCTTGGATATGCATAAGTTTCTCTAATTATGGGTTATTCATACGCAATTTACAGACAAGAGTCCTACTCGGTACGACATGAGCATCCATGCACATCACAATTAGGCATGCGGAACTCTTGGAAAACAGACTTCCGTGTCTAAAAGTAACTTCTCTGAAGTTTTTATATTCCAAGGGATGGAATGGGAGTGTCCCTCTCTGTCCTTTATGCTCTCTTGCCTATGTGAAACAGACTATTTGACTCTCGCAATCTTAACACATATGCGATTTAGCCTGAAGAAAGAACCGGCTGGAACGGAATTCGAACCTGCGACCTCACGAATATCGGTGCGATGCTTTACCAGCTGAGCTAGACCAGCCTACGCTTGGAGAAGGTGACGAGTTGCCAATATCATACTTGTAAAACATGCTTCACGGTACAAACAGCAAAATTAGCGAGTTTAACATAAAAAAAGAAAGGTCTATAGTGGCAAGGATGACTTTATGAAAGGTCAGAAACGACAACAAAACTTGGACTTAAGAGAAAAAAATGAGTGGCTCATAGCTATTTACCGTTAGGCAAATGATTTAATTGTTTTATCAGAGAAATATGACGTAAATTTAAATGGCCAACTACATGAATAAATAAATAATATAGAAGTACTTCTATGAAAAAAAATTTAATATTATTTACATATTAAAATAAATATCAAGGAATTTATAATATATAAATACCGTAAATCCTCTATTAAGCCCTCCCCACCTCCTCCCACAATCCTCCCCCACCCCCCTCCCACAATCTTTCCCCGCCCCCTCCCACAATCCTCCCCTACCCCACAACAATCCTCCCCAAATAAGCTCCTCCTCACGACTACGCCACCCCTCACTAGAAGAAATTCATCAAAACATCCCCTCCCCTGAAGACGCAAAAATACGAAGTAATAGCCCATTTCCGAGTTGCTACATGCCTCAGTTTCATAGCGAGTCCAGGTGCAAGACCATTCAAATGGAAATGAGTTTAATTTGCATAAGAATACTCTATCATTTCCATTTGAATGGTCTTGCACCTGGACTCGCTATGAAACTGAGGCATGTAGCAACTCGGAAATGGGCTATTGAAATCACTCAATTAGATCGAGAAAGGGATTAATATTGATAGATGGAGCTGTTATTTGAGAAATGTATAGGATCTGAGATTTGTCCTCGTTGAGTCACCTATTTTGCCATTAGTATAAATTAATCCGGGTACATGCACAAACTGTTATAAGGAAAAAAAGTAATTGTAACATTAAAGTTGCACATTTTGAAAAAAACTATCATATCACATAACACTATAAGGCTGTATTTAGCTAAATCAAATATATGTATTTAGCTAAATCAATATGCCACCCCCCCCCCCTACCCCCCAAAACAACCCTTTCCTATTAAGCTATCCCCGTCTGAATAAGCCACCCCAAATGGTACCTTGAATAAATAAGCAAGCCGGGTGGCAAAATAGAGGATTTACAGTGAATTAGACATTGTATTGGTAAACAGGTATATGACATGGATGAAATAAACCTGCAAAGGGGCCCTGACCTACCCATAGTAATCGCTGTAACACTCGCTTCATTATCGTCAATCAAATCAGAGGTGTACTCGATGCTCCTGTTTGCTGTTGAAACTTATTTAATCAGTGCGTGATATTTAAAAACATTTGCAAGACTAATAACAGCGTTTTGAACAGTTTCGGCCAAAATTGTGTAGCGCAGATTTGCAAACATTTCTTCGACAAACGAATAAAATCACTGCAATTTGGTAACGCCGTTTCACACGAAACACGAACTCTGTTTTCTTAACGGCTAACACGACAAATACAGCTTCTGTTTCTTAAATGGCACATACGATATGGCACACGAAAATGAGTAGATCAGTAAATTATTAGCTGAGCAGAATGGGTCAATAAGTATGATCGATTAAAACATTACTTTATGTTAGTCTATCAGGGCTAACAAATACCAAACGCGCGCTGTGATTGGTCAATTTAGCAGGCCGCACAGTGAAGTACGGCAACCTAAATTCAAAAGTTTGTTTTGGTCACCAAAATGCCTCCAGAGATATACTAAATATGTTACAAACCTCGCTTACTAAGAGGAATGTCAGCACAGTTACGCCAGGAAGAAAGAATGAAGTTAAACAGTGTTACATAAAAAGCTAAATTTTTTTCGTGAGATTTCCAGTAGGATTCTACAATGTAACTTTGTTCAAAACGGGGAAAGTTCCAACTATCATTGAATTTCTTGTTATCGGCAGTTGCAGCCCTGTTCAACAAGGAATTTAACTGTGCATTACACCGGGTTAGTCTTATGCTTGATCTACATGTACGCATACTCACAGTTAAGCAGCTGAGAAACCAGAATGAATACCTCACAGTGCAGGTGAATGGGACTTGGTGTATGTGCCGTAGTTCAATTTTTTCCTTGGTCCAAATTTTATTTTCCTTTGTTTTCTGGTACGGTAATGTATGTTAAGGAGTTTAAAACGACGAAAAATAAAATTTAAACTAGAAATACGACTCCCGCAAAACCTCGCGAAGCTAGTTTTTGAAGAAGTCACAATGCCTTTAGCTATTATCCTAATCCCCATTACTATATTCGTTATGCTTTGTTTGGTACACAATTATTGACACCCTGTGCAAATGACATGATCAGTATACCGCTCAACACAGTGCTTAAAAAGTTAACTTCATTTAGCTCTTTCACTGCCACTGAGATTACACCAGAAGGAATAGAAGTAACATTATCTGTTATCCTTACACGGAATACAGAGTTTATGAAGTATGACAATAATATTCACTTAAAACAAATTGAAAATTATTGTAAATCTTTTGCAAGTGAAATCTTGAAGAACTGATATTCGTGCTTGTGTTTACCACAGCGTAAAAAAACTGTTTTTTATTTTTATTTTCTTAGTCTTTACTGCTTTGTCCGCTTTGTTGTACATCACTTTTAAAAGCAATATATTCTTACACCGAGGATGAGTTCAATGCTCCAATTATTGTTTGTTTATGCTCTATTGTCATCATTGCATGAGATTCATTGTAAGAAGAGTCTTCTGATTAGATATTTTATTGTCTACTGCAGTCATTATTTCATTCCTAGGTAACCACAATTGAGAGCGTTATGAATAGTGCACGTTTCAATTTGTTTACTCTCTTCAGTTGGAATGGTACTCCCAGTGGTAGATAGAAAAATTCCTCTTCGATCAAAAGATATGCCATATCAACAGAAGTTAGAGATACAATGTCATTACATAAAAAAAATTGAGGGTAAAATAATTGGATTCTACAAAAACTTTGAATAAAGGTTTGGTAATAGAGAGTGCCTACTGTATAGTATGTGGCTGTGCTTTTTTTAGGTAATCATAAAAACAATAAAAAAATTAATGCAAAATCAACATCAAGCAGTCAATAGTATATACCACATGAAAGTTTAATTGTGCTGTTACAGAAACAGCCACAATATCCATACCCAACTAAAGAATAGTATATGAAAATTTCAATTATAACAACTGCAGAAGAAAAATTTAATAGTATGGTATTTCATAAAAAAAGTCAAAGCAGCTCGAGGTATTGAACTGTAACCAATGACATATAGTAACGAGAAGCACTATTATTATATTATTATCAGTATTATTATTATTATTATTATTAATTACTGGTATTGATATTTTTATTATTATTGTTATATGTTTTTATGTTTTTCTTAATGTATATTGTTATGGGATGGAATGTATGTCCTTATCAGGGTAAAAGTATTGTTCCTCTACTACTACAAGCAATACAAAAATCTTCTTGATAGGCTTTCCATCAGAGGTGGTGGTAATCAAAACAGCTCTAAAGAATGTCATTTCTTCTTTAAGGCTTAAAATCTAGTGCAGTCATTTGTCCATAAAGTTAGTGTGGAAAATCATGATTGAAAGCATTGGGCATTTATGAAACTTGAAACAATTGTTACTATATACAGCACACTTGCAATGAATATATGAGAAAGGTCATAAAAGTTTTGGCATTACATACTTTAGTTTCTTCTTTATAGTTTTTCCAGTGTAAAAGATGAACTGTATGTTGTGGTTGTTATTAAATATTGGTATTTGATATCATAAAAATGAACAGCAGTAAGTAACAAAGTTAATATGTTATGTATAATTTTGCAAATTAGGGCTTAAATTAACTTTTCATTTGTGGGAAAAGGGCAGGGGTCCTAGATAGCAATTTTATCAAGGGTTTTTAGAATAATAGAATTATTTTCCAGAGACATCTCTAATCGTTGAAGTCGTTTCTCCTCGGTTTCCCTTCGAAGTCGTTTTGCTAAATTTAGTTCGCCAGTATATTTCGTTATGTGATCGTTCACTCATGTCCTGTATTTCTATCAATAACACATTCAAATTCAAAATTAACTTGGTTGAATTCCTGGTCCTTTTCCCTGCTGTTTCGTTTGCCTTTTTTAGGGCGAGCAGTTGTTGTCTTTGCTGGGATGTCTGTTGTTATTCTCCCTACCGTCGTATCTCTGGCTGTGCTTTGAGTCGTGCTTTCCTTGTGTTGATTTTCACGGTATTCGAACTTACTCGACTACGATGTCTTGCTGCTTTTTCTTGTATATCTCGGAGATCTTCTTGTCAAATTTGTCAAATTTGTCAAATGCGCTACTGTGGCCTGGTAACCACGCGTGCGAACGGACACCTTTAAAATATATATATATATACATATCTAAAAACTCTCGGCTCGATTTACTCGGGCTTGCGAGCCACGTGGTCTGACCGAAGGCGACACGATTAGTAACCTCGCTTCGCGAGGAACCAAGGATAAAATTGAACTACAACATATGTCACACGCAAATAAAGTGTATAATTTTACATGCATATTGTGCGTTAGAGTGAAACAAGTCGCCTGGAACATCGGTTACGATGTCCGATTTGTATTACAGTTTTATATACAGAAATTAACCATTTAAATAGATTGTTACTGATTCGGTTAGTTAGCGAGGTGAATTGGCTTCACAATGAGTCATGTGGTTGTGAAGAATCAAGTGATTGCACAAAATGGTCTGTTGAATGAAATCACCAGTCCACATAACAAAAACAAAGGTGTGGTAAACTCACATCACAGAAATAATACAAAGAATCAAACCTTGAAAATTCATAACATTATGCCTTATTCCAAAATGGCCACCTTTAGATATTCTCTTGTTTTTAATTAAATTAGACCTTGATACCTCGTTCAAGGTAAAATATTCTTTTGAATTTTAGCTTAAGAACGAGGCATCAATGGATAATTTTAATAAAAACAAAAAAAATGTTTAAATGGAGGCCATTTTGGAATAAGATGTATAGACACGAGTGAAAGAAACGCCTTTGTAATGATTAATGGGTCCCTTTCCAGAACACAATTTCCCGCGCACCAATGACCAGTAAAGGCAACTTCCATTCCTGTCTATATCATTAAACTGCATGACAACACTAAATACATACGCCTTATTGCATAGGCAACTGGTCAACACGGCTGCATATTGGCCAAGTTCTTATTGGTGTTTTTATTGACCAAGACGTAGTCAAGGTCAATAAAAACGAGGCCTATATCCAGCCGTGTTGACCGAACACGCTTGATCAACAATGGATTTGTTGCATGTATATGACCATTTTTGTTTTGTTTTGTTGACCGGGACAAAACGGGAAATCCCGAACGGGCCAGACAGAACCATCTTGCCAGCTCGAGTAGCCAATCAGAACTCAGGGTTCGCCCTCTCTTGCCCGCTATATGGTAAAACTACTTAAAGATATCACTCCAGCCCACTAGCAGTCAAAAACAATATTTTACTAGCACAGCTCGTCCCCTTTCAAAAATAATGTCTAAGCGCCGCCGTGGAATATATTCTTTACAAGCTAGCGCATTAAAGAGAGGCTTTTAGATGCTGGCCCAATACCGAAATGCAAACGGGGGGTTAATAGCAACAGAGGTAAGGGAGGCCGTCTCTCTTTAATGGTAGGATGAAATAGACTGTTCCATAGTACAAGGGATGGAAAGGCATACAAACAAACAAATACACAAGCAACCAAACCAGCAAACAAAAACAGATGAACAAACAGCCAAATCAATATGACAATGACTATGAATATGAGTAAATAGCCATCCGCATAGTTAAGCAAACACAAGAACTAAGAAAGCGACCAAAGAAGAGTTGAAAAGCAATACATGAAACCAAACACACTACGATACATACATGATAAAACACAAACAGGCACACTAAAAAGAGTACCAAAAAGCAAAAACGAAAAACAACAGATGGTCCAAACAATCAGGCAGACAAAACATACAAAAGTAAAGAGCAGATTAAAGAACAACTGAAGAGCAAAATAAGCAGTTATTCGACAAACATACAATGAAAACAAAACATTCGACTTACGTGTTGTAAAGCATGATGACGTAATACTCCGACTCCTTTTGACCATTCCCGCCAAGCTTTTTTTTCTTGCAGCAATGGTTCCTGCTCGAAACTGTGGCAAAAACACAAGAAGACACTTAACGAGTTCAGTGTAACTCTTAATAGGCTGCTAAAGAGCCTTTCTGTATAGAGTGAGGGTACGATCTATGGAATCAACCAAGAATGAACTTGCAAATTTTATCAATAATGCACAGAGTTTGGTCTACTACGTATCAGCTACAGTAATACCAGCTGTGATCTAACATAGTCGACTATGTTGCCAATATGCCTGACAATGCAATGAACAAGGTCGAGAAAATATGTTGTGATTCAATTTTATCCTTGGTTTAAATTTTACTTTCCTTTGTTTCAAACTCATTATCATACATTACCACACCAAAAAACAAAGGAAAATAAAATTTAAAGCAAGGATAAAATTGAATCACAACATACACAATGTAGGTATCAACTTCGGTCAACGCTCACCGACTGTGGTCGAATATGCCCCGAGAGATACCGACTGGGCATTGATTACGTACCCAATATACCCCAGTATTCCCGATTGGGTATCGATTACATACCAACCATGTTCCTACTAAGGACTATGACAAGCTTCATACCGAGTATCTCCGAAAGCATGAACGATATAGTTTCGTCTAGTATCGTAGTTTCTTACCCTCGTGGAGGTCGCATCAGAATCAGTTCGTCGTAGCATGTCACTGTTCTCTTTAAATCTTCGGTGTCTTCTAAGCTCTAACACACATTAACAAAGAACAAGTAGAAAAGCGATACTTTTCTACGTATTTGACTATTATGGAATTTGAAGAAAATTTGGTAAGGGGCTTGAAGAGAGGAAGAGACAATAACTCAGTTTCGCATACCTCAAATACTACTTTTCTGTTTTAAATTGAAGTAGAATCTAAGTCGTGGTTTTGATTTAAATTCCTTCAAATAAAATGGCTATATAGTGTATAGCATGCAATGCACAATGCAGCTAGAGGGTAGAGCATGAAATTTTCAATGTATTACGGGGTATTTACCATCGAATGCACAGTGTACAATGAACATGACGTATGTAGAATAAAGAATAATTTATACTAAGTATACAGAAAACAGTGAACATGAAACTAGACACGAAGGTCATACATGCAGATGGTCATACATGCAGAATGTCATACATGTATGCAGATGGTATTACATTTTAAGTTCTTACCTTTATCACTGTTTGGTATGAAATGCAAGCTGTTTATGCAAGAAGTACTTAGGAAATCAGACAAGTAGCCAAGACGAACGCTGAAATTAAACAGTAACGTTGGAACTGAACGTTAGTAGCATTCCTGCAACTGCAAATGTTCAATGATCGCAAGTCTCGTTTTATCTCTGAATCTCTTACATTATTTGGTGTACTCACCGCACTCCTGAGATATAACCACTTCTGAACATCACTATCATTTTAGCAATGGACGAACTAATGGAATCCTCTACGGAGAAAAAAAACCACCAGTGAATAAGTTTGAACCAAACTGTTCGGTAAAACAAAACAGTAACACAGTACAGTATTGCTGAGTAGCTTTCCAAAGAATGGTCACACTGCATGGTTTGATCCACAGATGAAAAAGTTAGAACCACACTGTACAGTAAAACAAACAGATACCACAGTAAACCACTCTTCAGTAGCTTTACAAAGAATGGTCACACTGCAAGGTTTCATCTATAGATGAGAAAGTTAGAACCACACTGTATAGTAAAACAAACAGTACCACAGTACAGTACTGTTCAGTAGCTTTACAAAGAATGGTCACACTGCAAGGTTTCATCTATAGATGAGAAAGTTAGAACCACACTGTATAGTAAAACAAACAGTACCACAGTACAGTACTGTTCAGTAGCTTTACAAAGAATGGTCACACTGCAAGGTTTCATCTATAGATGAGAAAGTTAGAACCACACTGTATAGTAAAACAAACAGTACCACAGTACAGCACTGTTCAGTAGCTTTACAAAGAATGGCCACACTGCAAGGTTTCATCTATAGATGAAAAAGTTAGAACCACACTGTACAGTAAAACAAACAGATACCACAGTAAACCACTCTTCAGTAGCTTTACAAAGAATGGTCACACTGCAAGGTTTCATCTATAGATGAGAAAGTTAGAACCACACTGTATAGTAAAACAAACAGTACCACAGTACAGTACTGTTCAGTAGCTTTACAAAGAATGGTCACACTGCAAGGTTTCATCTATAGATGAGAAAGTTAGAACCACACTGTATAGTAAAACAAACAGTACCACAGTACAGTACTGTTCAGTAGCTTTACAAAGAATGGTCACACTGCAAGGTTTCATCTATAGATGAGAAAGTTAGAACCCCACTGTATAGTAAAACAAACAGTACCACAGTACAGTACTCTTCAGTAAACTTTACAAAGAATGGTCACACTGCATGGTTTGATCCACAGATGAAAAAGATAGAACCACACTGTATAGTAAGACAAACAGTACCACAGTACAGCACTGTTCAGTAGCTTTACAAAGAATGGTCACACTGCAAGGTTTCATCTATAGATGAGAAAGTTAGAACCACACTGTATAGTAAAACAAACAGTACCACAGTACAGTACTCTTCAGTAGCTTTACAAAGAATGGTCACACTGCATGGTTTGATCCACAGATGAAAAAGATAGAACCACACTAGTAAAAGATAGAACCACACTGTATAGTAAGACAAACAGTACCACAGTACAGCACTGTTCAGTAGCTTTACAAAGAATGGTCACACTGCAAGGTTTCATCTATAGATGAGAAAGTTAGAACCCCACTGTATAGTAAAACAAACAGTACCACAGTACAGTACTCTTCAGTAAACTTTACAAAGAATGGTCACACTGCATGGTTTGATCCACAGATGAAAAAGATAGAACCACACTGTATAGTAAGACAAACAGTACCACAGTACAGCACTGTTCAGTAGCTTTACAAAGAATGGTCACACTGCAAGGTTTCATCTATAGATGAGAAAGTTAGAACCACACTGTATAGTAAAACAAACAGTACCACAGTACAGTACTCTTCAGTAGCTTTACAAAGAATGGTCACACTGCATGGTTTGATCCACAGATGAAAAAGATAGAACCACACTAGTAAAAGATAGAACCACACTGTATAGTAAGACAAACAGTACCACAGTACAGCACTGTTCAGTAGCTTTACAAAGAATGGTCACACTGCAAGGTTTCATCTATAGATGAGAAAGTTAGAACCACACTGTATAGTAAAACAAACAGTACCACAGTACAGTACTCTTCAGTAGCTTTACAAAGAATGGTCACACTGCATGGTTTGATCCACAGATGAAAAAGATAGAACCACACTGTATAGTAAGACAAACAGTACCACAGTACAGTACTGTTCAGTAGCTTTACAAAGAATAGTCACACTGCAAGGTTTCATCTATAGATGAGAAAGTTAGAACCACACTGTATAGTAAAACAAACAGTACCACAGTACAGTACTGTTCAGTAGCTTTATAAAGAATGATCGCACTGCATGGTTTGATCCACAGATGAAAAAGATAGAACCACACTGTATAGTAAGACAAACAGTACCACAGTACAGCACTGTTCAGTAGCTTTACAAAGAATGGTCACACTGCAAGGTTTTATCTATAGATGAGAAAGTTAGAACCACACTGTATAGTAAAACAAACAGTACCACAGTACAGTACTGTTCAGTAGCTTTACAAAGAATGGTCACACTGCAAGGTTTCATCTATAGATGAGAAAGTTAGAACCACACTGTATAGTAAAACAAACAGTACCACAGTACAGTACTGTTCAGTAGCTTTACAAAGAATGGTCACACTGCAAGGTTTCATCTATAGATGAGAAAGTTAGAACCACACTGTATAGTAAAACAAACAGTACCACAGTACAGTACTGTTCAGTAGCTTTACAAAGAATGGTCACACTGCATGGTTTGATACACAGATGAAAAAGTTAGAACCACACTGTATAGTAAGACAAACAGTACCACAGTACAGTACTGTTCAGTAGCTTTACAAAGAATGGTCACACTGCATGGTTTGATACACAGATGAAAAAGTTAGAACCACACTGTATAGTAAAACAAACAGTATCACAGTACAGTACTGTTCAGTAGCTTTACAAAGAATGGTTACACTGCATGGTTTGATACACAGATGAAAAAGTTAGAACCACACTGTATAGTAAAACAAACAGTACCACAGTACAGTACTGTTCAGTAGCTTTACAAAGAATGGTTACACTGCATGGTTTGATACACAGATGAAAAAGTTAGAACCACACTGTATAGTAAAACAAACAGTACCACAGTACAGTACTGTTCAGTAGCTTTACAAAGAATGGTCACACTGCATGGTTTGATACACAGATGAAAAAGATAGAACCACACTGTATAGTAAAACAAACAGTACCACAGTACAGTACTGTTCAGTAGCTTTACAAAGAATGGTTACACTGCATGGTTTGATACACAGATGAAAAAGTTAGAACCACACTGTATAGTAAAACAAACAGTACCACAGTACAGTACTGTTCAGTAGCTTTACAAAGAATGGTTACACTGCATGGTTTGATACACAGATGAAAAAGTTAGAACCACACTGTATAGTAAAACAAACAGTACCACAGTACAGTACTGTTCAGTAGCTTTACAAAGAATGGTTACACTGCATGGTTTGATACACAGATGAAAAAGTTAGAACCACACTGTATAGTAAAACAAACAGTACCACAGTACAGTACTGTTCAGTAGCTTTACAAAGAATGGTTACACTGCATGGTTTGATACACAGATGAAAAAGTTAGAACCACACTGTATAGTAAGACAAACAGTACCACAGTACAGTACTGTTCAGTAGCTTTACAAAGAATGGTCACACTGCATGGTTTGATACACAGATGAAAAAGTTAGAACCACACTGTATAGTAAAACAGTACCACAGTACAGTACTGTTCAGTAGCTTTACAAAGAATGGTCACACTGCATGGTTTGATACACAGATGAAAAAGTTAGAACCACACTGTATAGTAAAACAAACAGTACCACAGTACAGTACTGTTTAGTAGCTTTACAAAGAATGGTCACACTGCATGGTTTGATACACAGATGAAAAAGTTAGAACCACACTGTATAGTAAAACAAACAGTACCACAGTACAGTACTGTTCAGTAGCTTTACAAAGAATGGTCACACTGCATGGTTTGATACACAGATGAAAAAGTTAGAACCACACTGTATAGTAAAACAAACAGTACCACAGTACAGTACTGTTCAGTAGCTTTACAAAGAATGGTCACACTGCATGGTTTGATACACAGATGAAAAAGTTAGAACCACACTGTATAGTAAAACAAACAGTACCACAGTACAGTACTGTTCAGTAGCTTTACAAAGGATGGTCACACTGCATAGTTTGATACACAGATGAAAAAGTTAGAACCACACTGTATAGTAAAACAAACAGTACCACAGTACAGTACTGTTCAGTAGCTTTACAAAGAATGGTCACACTGCATGGTTTGATACACAGATGAAAAAGTTAGAACCACACTGTATAGTAAAACAAACAGTATCACAGTACAGTACTGTTCAGTAGCTTTACAAAGAATGGTTACACTGCATGGTTTGATACACAGATGAAAAAGTTAGAACCACACTGTATAGTAAAACAAACAGTACCACAGTACAGTACTGTTCAGTAGCTTTACAAAGAATGGTTACACTGCATGGTTTGATACACAGATGAAAAAGTTAGAACCACACTGTATAGTAAAACAAACAGTACCACAGTACAGTACTGTTCAGTAGCTTTACAAAGAATGGTCACACTGCATGGTTTGATACACAGATGAAAAAGATAGAACCACACTGTATAGTAAAACAAACAGTACCACAGTACAGTACTGTTCAGTAGCTTTACAAAGAATGGTTACACTGCATGGTTTGATACACAGATGAAAAAGTTAGAACCACACTGTATAGTAAAACAAACAGTACCACAGTACAGTACTGTTCAGTAGCTTTACAAAGAATGGTTACACTGCATGGTTTGATACACAGATGAAAAAGTTAGAACCACACTGTATAGTAAAACAAACAGTACCACAGTACAGTACTGTTCAGTAGCTTTACAAAGAATGGTTACACTGCATGGTTTGATACACAGATGAAAAAGTTAGAACCACACTGTATAGTAAAACAAACAGTACCACAGTACAGTACTGTTCAGTAGCTTTACAAAGAATGGTTACACTGCATGGTTTGATACACATATGAAAAAGTTAGAACCACACTGTATAGTAAGACAAACAGTACCACAGTACAGTACTGTTCAGTAGCTTTACAAAGAATGGTCACACTGCATGGTTTGATACACAGATGAAAAAGTTAGAACCACACTGTATAGTAAAACAGTACCACAGTACAGTACTGTTCAGTAGCTTTACAAAGAATGGTCACACTGCATGGTTTGATACACAGATGAAAAAGTTAGAACCACACTGTATAGTAAAACAAACAGTACCACAGTACAGTACTGTTTAGTAGCTTTACAAAGAATGGTCACACTGCATGGTTTGATACACAGATGAAAAAGTTAGAACCACACTGTATAGTAAAACAAACAGTACCACAGTACAGTACTGTTCAGTAGCTTTACAAAGAATGGTCACACTGCATGGTTTGATACACAGATGAAAAAGTTAGAACCACACTGTATAGTAAAACAAACAGTACCACAGTACAGTACTGTTCAGTAGCTTTACAAAGAATGGTCACACTGCATGGTTTGATACACAGATGAAAAAGTTAGAACCACACTGTATAGTAAAACAAACAGTACCACAGTACAGTACTGTTCAGTAGCTTTACAAAGGATGGTCACACTGCATAGTTTGATACACAGATGAAAAAGTTAGAACCACACTGTATAGTAAAACAAACAGTACCACAGTACAGTACTGTTCAGTAGCTTTACAAAGAATGGTCACACTGCATGGTTTGATACACAGATGAAAAAGTTAGAACCACACTGTATAGTAAAACAAACAGTACCACAGTACAGTACTGTTCAGTAGCTTTACAAAGGATGGTCACACTGCATAGTTTGATACACAGATGAAAAAGTTAGAACCACACTGTATAGTAAAACAAACAGTACCACAGTACAGTACTGTTCAGTAGCTTTACAAAGAATGGTCACACTGCATGGTTTGATACACAGATGAAAAAGTTAGAACCACACTGTATAGTAAAACAAACAGTACCACAGTACAGTACTGTTCAGTAGCTTTACAAAGAATGGTCACACTGCATGGTTTGATACACAGATGAAAAAGTTAGAACCACACTGTATAGTAAAACAGTACCATAGTTCAGTAGACAAAAGGTCAGTTGACTTACCCAGCATTGAATGCGTGATGATCATTGTCAGGATTGGTCTTCCCAGGATCCTCCAGTTAGCTCCAAGAAAACCAACAAGAGACTTTATGCGGTCGGCCAGAAATTCATTATCCAAGGCGAGGTAAAACTGATGATAATCCAGGATCTATAAATTAAAGATAGCGAACAAATACTGACATATTGCTACAACACCGTGGGCGTGCTGTCGTATCACGTTCATGCCTCACGTTCACGCATCGCGTTCACATCACTCTCTCGCGTTCACGTTCACAAACACGTTTTTACCAATCATACCTGAGGTGTGAAGGCAAGCATAGTGGTTCCAATACTGTACAACATACTTGTTCCCATAACTCCGATGTTATAGTAAGGCCTGCAGCACAAAAAAGTGATGAGAAGTAAATATCACTGAAAGAACAGCATAGACAAAAAGTAAATTCTCAAGAGTAGAACAATATTAAATATGTCACTAAGATAAGAGAACAACAAATAACATGCTAAGCTACCATGAGACATTGCGGTAGCAGGACTGTTTGATCAATTCAATAAATTCTTGGGTTGATAAAAAATTAACGTTGTCGACAACTATTAATGTGAAAGAAAGATGTGAGGTATTGTTCTGTTCTTGGGGCTATTTAAACTAAACAATTCTTCTGTCTTCTTACCTTCCACTAAGACCAAGCTTTGCATTTTTGCCTGCAACAAAGAAGCATCTAGGTAGATTGCATAACCCAACCACATGTAACATAGATAGCTGACAGAATATTAACTTTAAAAGGGTTACGAGATTGAAAATAAACAGCAAGCTATTGAAAAGCCAAACCAATAACTTACATGAATACATGCCGGCCAGAAAAAAGCGACACAGGTTTCAAAATATTCGAAGGACTGCATTTCAATGCATCTCAGTCACTGGCTGTCGAGTTGGACGGTTTCAGAGAACCCGATAACAAATTGAGGAATTATTAGAGTGAATTCATATTTCTCATCAAGGTACATGTATGTCAGAAACTTTAACTCAACCTGCGACCAAGAATGGTTCTCATGCAATTTGAGCGGCCAAACTTCTACATTGAAGAAATGATAAACGTGCAGCGTGCAACCATCGAGTTATGGACGCACGCGGGAGGTTGCTAAGCATGAAAGAAGCGTAAGAGATACTCGAGGCGCAGCCGAGAGCATCTCTAGCTTCTTGAGTGCTTAGCAACCTCCCGCGTGCGTCCATAACTCGATGGTTGCACAGTTGCTACGTTAACCATTTATTTTCTAACATAAGACTTCACAACTTCACAACGTGACGTCGGCATGCAACCCGTGGGCAAATGGATCCCGCGTCTTAGCCAATGATAGCGCGTGCTTTCCCAAAGCTATGTTACAATGAGCCTTGGAAGATACTTACAAATCAAACTTTGCTAACTAATTTCCTCACCAAGTTGTTGATACATAGAGCTGAGTGTTAGAGCTGGAACAACTTTAATGGGATTCACATCCTGCGTGACTTGGACAGGAACGTCGAGTTTCTGTAGCTGACCTCTCACCATCTCGTCCTCAGCAAGAAGGGACACTGCAAATACATTTTATTAAAAGATATAATTGTAAAAAGTGTTTTTTTTTTGGTGTTCTCTGTAACTACATTATGTAACAATTATTCGCCGAAGGGGAAGTGATTATCGGTGAATATTCACCGAGACGAAAAGGTGAATGTTCACCGACAATCACTGAGCCTGAGGCGAACAATTGCTTTAGTATAAATACAGAGGTGATTATTAAAAAAAAAAAGAAAAGAAAAAGCATTGTGCAACACGAAAAATTCTTATTTCATGAAAAGCTCACGAACGACTGGCAGCCATTTTGTTTGTCCAGTTGATTATCGGCTGATAATCGGAGATAGCGAACCAATCAGAGCGCGCAATTTTGTATAATCACCTGAGTATTTATACTAATGGTATTTATCATTGCAAAGTGGCGAAATTGCAAGTTCCCAAACTTTTTTCTGACTTTTCCTTGACCTTGAAAAATCTTTGTTTTTCTCTGACTTTTCCCTGACCGTGGCAACCATGTCACCACTGATGAAGACTGCAGCTGTACTTTTACGTGTCTCATTTCCAGACGACTGCTCTTTCAGTTTTGGAACAGCTTGTTCTAGATTCTACTGGATTCAGTTGTTCTTACCTTGAACCACAACATCAGGTCTTTTTCCCATGGAATGTCTCCGATTAAGAGGATCGATTTCTCCAACAGCAATAAAGTTCTGGTTTGTAACAACACAAAGTATATCAATACGTCATAGAAGTTACTCTTACTTCGTGCGATGACTAAAAGAAAAACAGAAAAACAGTGTGAGCTGTCAAACAGGACTCACAAAGTGTAACAGCAAAAGAAAGCCAACAACACGAACAAAGAAAAACAACAATCACAGGTTTGAAGTACAACCTTTACGCATGGCAGCCATTTTACATTGAAGAAGTTGTACCGTAAAAAAAAAAAGAAAAAATCTGAGGTCAGTGAAAGCGGGGTTAGCGAGCTGACTGAAAGGTTAGCGCGCTGAACGGAGATATTAGCGAAGCGGCCGAGTGGTATATGACTGGTTATCAAATTGAACACTTGGGTCGAAGTAAGGGCGAGTTTAGAAAATATGCCTTTTTAACCCAAGCCATAGTAAATACAGCCAATCAGACTGCAGGAAAGCCGTTGATTATTCGTTAGTATTTCACCGGACCTTCCCATCGATGTGTGCAATTCGACGGTATCGCACCCAAGCTTCCCATCATGCGTTGCGATTCTCGACAGTTTCTTTCAACTGTCGTTTGTATTTTCCATGGCATGGTATAAAACAGTTTCACAACCCCTGCGCGTGGTATGCCGTGGAATATCCCACTCGTCACTTGAACCCAAGTGACTCGTGGAATATTTCACGGTACACCACTCGAAAGCGTTCCATAATTAGTATAAATCACACTGGCATCCCACTCCCCTGTATCTGGCCCCTCCCATACCTTTCCCCAGAAAAAAAATCAACCTTGACGTGACGTGCGATGTGACGTAAGACCTGACGTGCAACGTGACGTGAGACGTGACGTGTGACATCAATTTGTTCGTTGTAAGTAAATGCGACTCTCTCTTTTGCATCTCCACATGTTTCTAGTTTGATAACAAAACTTTCCTCAACATTCACTGAAGGAAAAATGCGAGCGAAACGCTCTGCAACACGGGTGTATGAAGTGAACGATATATGTGGAAGATCTGTTTTTCGGCACTGTCACAGGTAACCTCGCATAACAAAAGCAAATTAAAGTTCTCTCAAAAGGAGCCGAACCTATGACCTCCCGATTACTAGTTCGGACGCTCTACCACTGAGCTATAGGAGACTCGTGGGAGCAAGACCATTAAACTATTGTCGGTTCATGGGACAAACATCCTGCATACTGCAAGGATTCGAACGTCAAAGTGGTACAGTTGGGAAATAATGAGGTTGGTGTAAAGGATATATGTAAGAGTACTTCTCTTCGCACTTCTTACCTCCTTCAGCAGACAAGCTAGTATGTACAGTGAGTGGGACCAAAGATGCAGTACGTACTCGCCGCATTCTCTATGCACGCTGTGAGGGTTGGCCTTTTCTGCGCTGACCTACAACAAATTAAAAAGGATATGGAACATTTTTACTTTCTATGAACGAAACGTTTTTCAAAGCGTAGCTGACGGAAAGCAAGCCGACAATCAGAGTTGTAGTTTAATTCTACCAAGAGTGCTGGCCTTAAAGGGGGCAGTATCACGCTATTTTTAGTAACACAATCAATGAAAATCAAAAGTTTGCTTTTCGGTGGTGCCAAAGGTAAAATAATGGTTAAAATTCCTTTAAAGGTTTACTGTAATGCAAAGAAATTATACATGTACGATTTTGGAGGCAGACATCCGAGACAGGGATCAGTTCAAACTTGAAAACGTCAGTCCAACGTCTTCAAGTTTGAATAGAATTTTCGTGTTGCAATTCTCTAAAAATGGATTTTAACATATTTCGGTACGTCCTTTCACAGCTGCTTAAGTTGTGTAAATAACTGCGATGATCAATTAATGTCATTACATATTACTCCGCAGTTCAAATATCTGGTCTTTCATATATTCATTTGCATTCTAAATTCACTTTATCACATTAAATTAGCGATGTAGAAAGGATTCGAGTCTTAACAAAGTGTTTGTAGCCAGAATTTAGTGAATTTTAAGAAAAAATCGCAAAAGCCTCCGTGATACTGCCCCTTTAATGGGTGACCTTTACGAAATGAAATGAAACTAAACTCACCTCGTAAGCGAGATAAAATGCGTTAGTTGTCGCCTAAATAACTTAAACGCTACCATCACACTAACGACATCGCCAAAGAAGTATCACAACAATAACAACCCGAACAAGAGGCCAATCAAATGCGCGAAATAGATCCACGACTGCGATTGGTTCACATTCAGATTCCATCTGATTGCTTGAGATGGTGGCGCAAACTCTTTGACCAATCACAAAGCGGAGTTCTATAAGCCACACCTACTGCAGTTTCTTTTGATCAATCTCCCTGAAAGCTATCTAATATTAACCACTAGGTCCTAGCTCGAATAATGCAGCCCGCATGACTTACCCGAAACACATAAGTGTTATCGGTCAATAACGGATTTACTATATGGCCATTTACTTTTGTTTTGTTTCGCGGGACAAAACGGTAAATCCCGAGCGGGCAAGACAGGCAGCCATCTTGGGTAGCCAATCAGAACTCAGGATTCGCCTCACCTTGCCGCTCGCGGAACCAGCTATATATGCAAGTTAAGTTACAGAGAACACCGTTAATTTTGCTCTATGGGAAAGCCCAAGGTGACATGCTTGGTCTCTCTAAAATTGGTCCAACATGTTCTTGACAGCCGACACTGGAAGTTACAAACTAAAGCGCTTACCTTCGTAGGCGCAGCAAAATCTTACAACAGTGAAAAATCGTCGCCAGCTAAAGCCGGCTGCCAAGGTTTTCCCGCTTAAAAGACACTGGATAAGGTGTAAGCGTTGTTTTGTTAGGGGACCAGACGGCTACAAAGCTTTTTTCCCGCCAAAGACTGTGTTTAATGCGCATGCGCTGTTTTACCAGTGGACCAGACGGCTGTAAAGCTTTTTCCCGCTAAAAAAAGACTCTGGTTAATGCACATGCGCTGTTTTACTGGTGGATCTGAAACTCTGATTTGCACTAGTGCTATAGTAAAATCTAAAAGATATATTCTCAATGTAAGCTGACCTTGTCTTTGGGCACGTAGAATAATTCTGGAACGAGTGGAAGTCCTATGTTGTCATGAACCAGCAGAGAATCAAGCAACTTATTGTAGTCCTCGACCTAAAACGAAATATCACACCTGATGTAATGATAATAAACAAATAAATCAATCAATCAATCAAAATCAACCAACTGGAGGTTAAATTGGTACATTCACAGTGTAATTCAGCTTTTCCCATGAGAAAGTTCCTGGTCACCTTCTTCAAAGTTTCGGCCGAAACGTTCGGGCATTTTATAAAATCCTCTTAAAATCTTCATTTTTTTTTAAACCACATCAACTTGGCATGCATTTTCCATCTATATTTACAAATGCAGTCACCTGATTACAAAAACTGCTTCCTAATCGCCAGATGCCCGGTCTTTCCACAGAGGTAAAACAACAGTTGATTAAAAAAAACTCTACAGGGAGCTTTAACTTTAGGAAAGCACAGAATTCTGCTAATTGGAATAAAGTGACTACAAGCCATGTTTAACTAACGAAACAGATTTTAGGCCTTCTCTTGGACCTTAAGTCGCCGTAACTTTAGGGGACTTTAGGCGATTTAAGGCGACTTAAGCAAAACTGACAGAAAAAAAACATGGTGACTTAAAGCAACTTAAGGTCCCAGAGTAGGCCTGGTTTAAAACATGTTTAAGCTGCCATTTAAATGTAGGGGGCATTCAGGTGAAGTTACTCTTACCAACTGTTTTCTCGTGGACAATGTGGCAGCGAAATGAATGAAAGGAGATAGTTTCCAAAAAAAGCTGGTGCTGCTTCGGTGGGAAATTGTTAACCCTTTAAGCCCCGATAGTGTCTTTACAGATTTTACTCTGTCTAACGCCAGACGATTTTACTCGTCACAGGGAGACCCCTCGGGGCTTAAAGGGTTAAAAACTATCCCCTTAACCCTTTAAACCCCGATAGTGTCTTTACAGATTTTAATCTGGCTAACGCCAGACGATTTTACTCGTCACAGGGAGTCCCCTCGGGGCTTAAAGGGTTAAAAACTATCCCTTAACCCTTTAAGCCCCGATAGTGTCTTTACAGATTTTACTCTGGCTAACGCCAGATGATTTTACTCGTCACCGGGAGACCCCTCGGGGCTTAAAGGGTTAAAAACTATCCCCTTAACCCTTTAAGCCCCGATAGTGTCTTTACAGATGTTACTCTGGCTAACGCCAGACGATTTTATTCGTCACAGGGAGACCCCTCGGGGCTTAAAGGGTTAAAGACTATCCCCTTAATGCAAGTTGTATCACTGTAAGATTTCAAGGACGCTGACGTTTCGACGAGAGGCCGACACTCGAAACGTCACCACCCTTTGATGTGACAGCGAAGAGAAGAGTTACAGGACATTTGACACCGTGTACAATGGTCAACGCTTTGTAAATTACACAGAATTTTCGTATAGGAACTTAAGACTGCATTAATCATTTCTGAGCAATATCGACAGAGCGCAATTTAACTTTTACATGCCCGAATGTAACTATCGTTGACAAAACAAAAGAAGTTTACTTTAAAAATAACCAAGCTGAAATTTTAATGGCGTGGAATAGGATAAAGTACAGTTTTTTTACCGAATCGCTTTTACAGCGACAATCGGTATTCTTTGTTATTTGGTTACTGAGAAAATAAAGGTACAAAATGAAATTGCAAAATAGAACAGTCGAGAAATAGTTAAATTCCTGGGATGAATTTAACCCCAATTAAGGCATCGTTTAATTGAGGACACATTAAATTTATGTCCATGTTTACATACTGTCCCTAAATATTACACACACCAGCCAAAAATGAGCTGCCTTTAAGGTTCGTGCGTCAAGCTCTCTGTCTTATTTTTTCTCTATTTCTTCTATTTGAGAAAACAATAAATGCACATCACTATCTTAATCTGTGTAGCTACACCGAAAGCCACAAGAAGAGATCCGTCATCATAACACATAACATTGCAACTAAGGAATCCAACTTGACGGGACGAGCTGTTCTGATTAAACGTTCTTATCACTCGTTCTGATCACAAGTTCCGACCACATGCTCAGATCACACGTTCTAATCAGATGTTCTGATTAAACGTTCTGCAAGACGAAATGAAATGGTAGCCAAGCCTCCTTATCAAGCAGAAATGTTCTGCGTGTTGCCAGAGACATCCCAGTGAGTCCCACTGCGCCTGAACACTTCACCACTGAGCAGATCAACAAACTGGAAAGCAAGTTCTTGTACCAGAAGTGGCCGGATAAAACAGGGGTCATTGTTATTGCAATGGAGAGCAATCTGCTGGCAACGGATGTTGAGGTAGAGTTAGACAAACAGTACCACAAAGAATGGTCACACTACATGGTTTGATCCACAGATGAAAGAGTTAGAACCACACTGTAGAGTAAAACAAACAGTACCACAGTACAGTACTGTTCAGTAGCTTTACAAGGAATGGTCACGCTGCATAGTTTGATCCACAGTTGAAAAAGTTAAAACCACACTGCACAGTAAAACAAACTGTTACAGTACCACCTTTAAAACATTCACACATTGCATTCATGTATTGTATCAAATATTGCATTTTCTCCTAAGGTCAAACTCACGGCCGGTCCATTTTGCCAAAAAACGTTTGGATAACGATGCATTTTATTACTTTTCAAACAGGGTTGGTATCAAGCCAGACGAGAAAGCTGGATACAGGGAATAATGACAGGTGTTACAGTGGTAAACAACTCCACAACACATCACAAAGAACAGAGTTTGAAGCAATAAGAACACAACACTTGGCTCAGACACTTTCACATGAGTCCTACAAAAATACATGTACTCCTTTGTGAGTCCAGAATATTTTTTTACAATTAATTTTTTATCATGTACGTTGGGAGATGCTGCATAGGTACAATACCCAATACTCTCCTATTGAACTGACACTCTACTTACACTATTTTATAAAATAACTCAGATACACTGTACTAGGCGCAAACCTATGGGGTAAACCCATAGAAAAGAGAAACATTTTCCGTTTTTATTTAAAGTTAGTTCATAAAAGCAAAATATACCGCAGTTTCTTTGGGTTTACCGGCGTAGCAAACCGCGCGGGATGTTGGGAGAACACTTGAAGGGCTTGTAAATTACAAGCCGCAAAGCTCTTCTTGTGTTCTCCCAAAATCCTGTGGGGTTTATTTAACTGTGGTTTATTGCTTAAATGTACAGAAAAGTATTAATATGAAAAAATAATGCTATATCCATCCATTAAATCCCACAGTGATCAATCTCTATTTTCTACATTTTCTATCAGTACACAGCAAAGAAAGGCAGTATTATAAGGGAGTGATTAGCAATGGTGGCCTGTCTTGATTTGGTAATATGTACATTGCATAATCTACAACTTATCCATACTGTAGACAATGTGTGGATTTCATACCTTGAAACTGAGAAAGAAACGAATAGCCAAGCCGTTCGAAACGGAACAGCTGAACGGATGAAGAAAATTTTTGAACGGATGCAGTCAAGCGGATGCACTGCTTACGAAAATTCTCGAACGGATGCATCAAACGGATACAAAGCTCACGAAAATTTTTGAACGGATGCAGTCAAACGGATACATGGCTTACGAAAATTTTTGAACGGATGCAGTCAAACGTATACACGGCTGACGAAAACGTTTGAAAATGTTTGTTTTTGCTTCTGTGTTTTCACTGCACGTGACTTGTTATGAAGCAAAGGAAAGACCGCTTTTGTTCAGAATTGTCTTGCGAAGCGAAATCATAGTTCAGAAACTCGGCCAGTGTTTTTCCTTTGTTTTTGCTTCTACATTTTCACTGGGCGTGACTCGTAATGAAGTAAAGAAAAGACCGCGTTTGTTTAAAACTGTCTTGCGTAGCGAAATCAAGGTAAAGATACTCTGAAAGATTTCTTCGCTTAAAATCATGCTTTTACTCCGCGAGACTGATAATGAAGGATAATGAAGGATAGATACATGGTAGTGTAGTGGTTAGTGTGTTGGACTTCCAAGCAGGAGGTCCGGAGTTCGAGCCCTGGTGGTAGCACTGTGTTGTTTCCTTAGACAAGAAACTTAACTCCACACTGTCTCTCTCCACCAAGGTGTATCAGATAAAATTTAATGGGTACTGGCGTTATAATGTTGGAAGAAACCCTGCTTTGGACTAGCATCCCATCCAGAGGGAAGTAAAAATACTCCCAGGTGCTTCATGCTACTGAAACCAGGATAAGCTGGGCCACCTGTGGCACCAGTGGGTCTCCTGTGGCACCTCTCATGTGATGCACGGGTGACTCTGTGATTGAGTAGCATCCCATCCAGGGGGGAGTGACAATACTCCCAGGTGCTTCATGCTACTGAAACCAAGATAAGCTGGGCCACCTGTGGCACCAGTGGGTCTCCTGTGGCACCTCTCATGTGATGCACGGGTGACTCTGTGATTGACTAGCATCCCATCCAGGGGGGAGTAACAATACTCCCAGGTGCTTCATGCTACTGAAACCAGGATAAGCTGGGCCACCTGTGGCACCAGTGGGTCTCCTGTGGCACCTCTCATGTGATGCACGGGTGACTCTGTGATTGACTAGCATCCCATCCAGGGGGGAGTGACAATACTCCCAGGTGCTTCATGCTACTGAAACCAGGATAAGCTGGGCCACCTGTGGCACCAGTGGGTCTCCTGTGGCACCTCTCATGTGATGCACGGGTGACTCTGTGATTGAATAGCATCCCATCCAGGGGGGAGTAACAATACTCCCAGGTGCTTCATGCTACTGAAACCAGGACAAGTTCCTGCCATATGGGTCTTAAGGCTTGTGTATCTTTACCTATATTAAACTTAATTATAATTATCTTTCAGTTAGTACGCACACTGTGATTGGTCAGTTTAGCAGACCGTACTTCACTGTACGGCCTGCTAAATTCAAAAGTTTGTTTTGAGATAAAATTATAACAAATATGTTACAAACCTCATCTTCTCGGTCCGTACTGTAAGTTACGGATCCTCGTTTTTTTTCTGCTTGCGCTTGGGCCATAAATCAGAGCAGAAAAAACTCGATCGTAACTTACAGTACGGACCTCAAACTCGGTTAGTAAGAGGTATGTATTACACGTATCTGTACATTATAAATATGTACATGTACCTGCTCTTGATTATCAAGAAATAAGCCATCCAGAAGAAGGTAGCAGAAAAATAATGGCCATTCACACTCAATATTCTCAAAGATTTCAAGCTCGGCAGGTTCATAATGAAGTCTGAATGGGTCCTTTGAAAAGGAAATATAATAATGTCTTACATTAAGAGCTCATGATACAGCAGAGCAAGTGTCCCTCAACAACCCTGATTCAGTGATTATTTTTAAATCAGTGTATAGAGAACCAACCGTCTAATCTGACCTTTCCAACTGAAAAGAGGTTTTTAATCACATAGGTCAAATTGGACAGTCTTAAAGTCGAAAAAATTGAGCAAGTAATTATTGTACTAGCCAATAAAACGTAACAGCCTGAATTGGGTAACCAATGCAAATTAAAACACACATCAATCTCCATAATTTTGCAAACACTGACCACACAAGAGAACATCAAGAAGGATTCTAACAGGTATTTTGCTGAAAAAGTCTGAAAAATTCTGAACTTTATAAGCCAAATTTAAGATCTAAACATTTGAGAGAGTAGAGTTCTTAATCGATACGATCCAGGATAAACATGTCAAAAATCCACGATTGCTTATGTAATTCGTCACTCATGATATTAATAGGTAATCAAATGGTGAACTCGTGAAATTATTCCCTAATTTCATTCGTCACCATTTGATTACACATACCAATCATACTCTCCCTATCAAATTGTCTGGTTCTGTTATCACTTATTTCACCTCGGACAAAATTTGATAAAAAAATATCATATACCATACTTTAAAGCACATTACTGCTATCAAAGTCACACAGAAAAGAGCAGTTACCTCCAAAGGGGTCTTGTATCCATCTCGGAAGAAACGAACAAGTCCATACCAGCCCTAAAAGAAACCACAAAAGGATGCAATTAGCTTACCTAACAAACACAATCCTCTAGTATGCATCTGATCCATTTTTAAAGTGGTCCACATAAAAGGTGTCATGTATCAAGTTAACCACAAGAAATGGAAGGTGAGTAAATGCCATGCTTTCCAACATAATGTCTCAATGACATTCTTTGCTACCATTTGCTGTTAACAACCCACAGTGTGCACTGCAGTAATAATAACTTGCATAAAAATAAAAAAGGCAGTTTGTAAACAGAAATAATTTTCCATAGAGTACAGTATGAAAATCAGTACAAGATAAATTTATCCATTGGGCAATGTTCCAGATAAATCATTTAGAACACGGACATTCATTTTCAAAGGTGGGGTAAGTGTGGAGTTTAACATGACTTGTTTTGTGAAAAACTGGTCCCCTGCTTTGTCTGAAACACCTTTTCTATGTCAAATATTGCAACTGGGTTTCTTGCAATCAGTGGATCTAACTTCAGAATCTTACTTGAAGTTTGGTTATTATTTCTTTCCTGGCCTCATTCACCAGATCCTCATCTTCAACAGCAAATGCTGGAAAGCTGATCACGCTTAGAACAGAGGCAGCAATTTCCTGTTTACAAAGTGAAAAGGTGTTTTATATGAAACTGATGTAAGTACAAATCTTTTGCAAAACAAAGTGCGTAATAAAGATTAGAAAACAGTCCCAAGAAAATATGCGCGTTGATTGGTTAGAAATAGTGTTTCTATAACTCGATAGAAACACAGAACTAGCACGAGCTGTTGACGTAATGATGACGCGACCAAAGAGAATTTACATTTTGATATTCAAAGTTAATAAGTTGCTTTTCTTTTTTTCGTCACAGTGTTTTCTAAAAGAAATAGAAAACATGTTCTTCGTGTTTCTATCGAGTTATAGAAACACTCATGAAAGTTTGGGAGAACTCGAAAAAGCTGTGGAAACACTCGCCTGAGGCTCGTGTTCCCACAGCATTTCTCGTTCTCCCAAACTTCCACTCGTGTTTCTATAACTCGATAGAAACACGGTACATGTTTTCTATTTCTTAAGTCAAACTGAAATTATCAGTAGTAAATACCTTGGAAGTGGATTCCCTTGGAACCATTGATTGCAAAATGGCCTAAATAAGAAAAGGCAAAATAATCTGTTTTTACTGACTGCCTTCACTACAATGTAGAAGGTGACAATACAAATACTATTTAGAACAGGGACACAGCTTGCAAAATTACATGACTGATGGGAGGTCAATTTATTAATAAGGGAAAGGGAGTCAGTATCTTTTGTATAGTCCCTTTAAAAGTCCACATAAATGGAAAATGATTATTTTCTATTTGATTGCAGAATCAAACATGATTTTTGTACAAACCTTGCACTGTTGTATGTCGTCAGGTTGAATATGAATAACAGAAGATGGCCCACCTTCAGGACCAAACAAATCAAGTCCATCCAAGGCTTCAAGTGCTGCCTAATAACCAACCAAATTCATGGTCAGACAATCTTTTTCACCAAAATGAAAGACAATGTTAATGATTCTGAATCTGATGCTAGTGAAACTAAGCCTCAAATATATTTTACAATCCCTAATTTAGCAAATAACTTCAAAGGTTTCCCCTATAGGTACACTGTACTAACAGTAATTAAAATCATCACAACAATACCATCTATTAATTCCTAACCTTTGCCATTCCAATAGAGCTTGCATTCAGCTCTGGCATACCATGATTGAGCTTGTCACCTCTTTCCCAAATACCATAGTCCTTTGATAGAAAGAAGACACCTATAAAGTTCATTGCTAGAGTCTTGACCCAAGGTAAACACTAGTCCTGGTAATTACTGATGTACAATTGTACTCTGAACAATCTACGGAATCCTTAAAATTTCTTCAACAGTCATAAGTAAATTAAGTTTGAGAAAATTAATGGTACACTATACTTACACCTCATAATACTCACAGATATACAGTAAGCTTTTTCAATGTAGAACACCAGGTTTTGTATAAAAGCCACCTCATCCAGAGTGAAAATAATTTGTATTCCTACACAAAGAAAATTTTGACAACATGTTATGCTGTACTATTAGCCACCTTTGCAAGTCTTAGAGCAATGAGGGTATTTAAAGATCAGAACAACCCTTGTCTTAAAAGGGGTGGAATTCTCTGGTACAGTGTAGTTTAGCCCTGTACTGTTAAATAACAATAACCCTGTTCTTCTACAAATTACAAAATCACTGTCATGTGTTTCTCAAGAGACCTAGGCCGGACAACCATAAAAAACATGAAACACTCTTTCTGTAAGTCAGCAGAGTCTTTTAACAAACACTGTCTTTCCTCTAGCAAAGTGTGTTAGCCAGACACATCCTTGTCTTCAAAGTGAATGGAGAATTATTATATTGATATTGCTATTAGCTAGAGGATCTTTCAAGAAACACACTTTTTCTAAGGGAAATGATACAACATGAAGAAGTGGTCAGATTGGTACATGTATGAAAAAATTATTAGCATCACTGGTCCTGCAGCATTTTCCTATTCAGTGCATGTATTTCATATCTTGGCCATTGTACCTGAGGCTGTCATCTGTGCCAACATCAGAAGGTAAAGAGAAGTGGCATCGATTTGTAGATGGCCCCAGGCATGGTCTCCAACACAAGGACTGCAAGTATCTGTTGTAAAAAAAGACCTCAAGTTATTAACTACTTTCTAAAACTTGTCATTCAAAATATTATTTAGAAAACAGTTCTAAGAAAATATGAGCACTGATTGGTTAAAATTGATGTTTCTATTAAACAATTAGATTATGAGCTCGAGATTTCTATCGCGTGATAGTTGACGAGGGCGCAGCCCGAGTCAACTATCACGCATAGAAATCGAGAGCGAATGATCTAATTGTTTTAGTATAAATCTACTAGTCGTTCAAAACTTTGTCTTTTCTGGAACAGCCTCGACCAGTAAACTCTCTAAATCTTCTTCACGGACACTTCGAAAACGTGAAGAAGCGGCCGCCATTACGCTACTCACTATCTATCACAGAATAGATAGTGGGTAGCGTAGCCAATCAGAGCGCGGCATTTGTGATAGAACGCTAGTAGATTTATACTAAAAGTCAATAGAAACACAGAACTAGCACAAGCTCTTGACGTAATGATGACGCGACCAAAGAGAATTTACATTTTGGTCATCAAAGTTAACAAGTTGTTTTCCTTATTCATCACGGTGTTTTCTAAAAGAAATAGAAAACATGTGCTTAATGTTTCTATTGAGTTATAGAAACACTTGTGAAATTTTGGGAGAACTCAAAATAGCTGTGGAAACCCTCGCCTGCTGCTCGTGTTCCCACAGCATTTCTCGTTCTCCCAAACTTCCACTTGTGTTTCTATAACTCAATAGAAACATCGCACTTGTTTTCTATTTCTTAAATAAAAGGGCTTGGAACTTACGCAAGTTGTACTTGGCATGTAGAGCATCCTCTCTCGCTTGCGTTTTCTTGAATTTCTCCACCTTGTTCACCTTTATAAATGGTGAATAAACTGTTATTCTAGAAAATACATTGAAGGCTTCAAATAACAAAAAAGAAGCTAAATAATGTCACCTGTCTCATCATGCATGTCAGCAGTCCTCTCATCAACTTAACCACAGACTGTAAAAATAAACAAAATGCAAAACAACAACTGAGTATAACTTTTAGGGGCATTCATTTTAAACTCATGAATGGCTAAAGCTACTGTATGAGTGAGATACAGTACTGTTGGAGAAAATTTCGCTTGGTCAGTCGATTGATTCCTGTTGACATTTTTTGCATATTTCCCAGATTTTGACATGTTTAAGGGGGTAGTAGGAAAGAGAATTTGCCTTATCACCCAGTGAAGAATCTGTAAACAGTTTTACTGTCTTTGCAGATGAGAATAGTAGATGAAATAGTAATCTGAAAAAAGGGACAACTGAAAAAGAGGACACTGAGAGTCTTGAAATTCAAGCGATGAACAGACTGATTGCCAATTATAGCTGAATCACTCAGTCTGTGGAGTATAGCAAGTGCAAGTGATTAAATGTAATTATGCACAAAGGTTTTTACAGAGAAGCATAAGCCCTTCTGGTTTCTGAGTTCAAGCTGACCTTTACCAAATTATAAGTAAAGAGCAATTTTAAATTTGTAATGAAATGGTGTACTGGATGCCTCTCAATGCCAACATATAATTATAGCCCTACAATATATATATGTCGTAGTTCAATTTTTTCCTTGGTTCAAATTTTATTTTCCTTTGTTTTTAGGTATGGTAATGTATGATAATGAGTTTGAAACAAAGGAAAATAAAATTTAAACCAAGGAAAAAATTGAACTACAACATATATAACCCTGTCGACATAAAACTTCAAATAAGTATCAAAATGTACATATTAACATGAGAAATTGAGTATGCTTTAAAAACGTGACAGATAAAATTTGATTTCAGGTTAAAATGATTTAACCTACAGTAGGTTGGTTTGTAATTTCTTTGTGTCTGGTATTCATAGTCATAAATGTAGACAAAGAAATTACAAACCAACCTAGGTTATTAAATCAAATTTAACCTGAAACATAAACAACATTAATCCTTAAAAATACAAAATGCAAGCTAAAGAAAACCTACATTGTATCCCAGTCACCTCAGCCAGAGCCCTTCAGCTCAACTTTTAGAGGTTACATACTTCACATATAGGTAATGACAATATGACTGAGTTTGCTTTGGCAGCACTTTATTGATATAAAAATGGAATTGATCCAGAAAAAAGTAATAATAATAATACCATTATACATACATACGTACGTACTTTATTTGTCCCAAAAGGGCTTTTTAGAACAAAGAGCTGGTTAAAACTAAGTACAATTAAATAATTTAGATAATTTAAAACTAATTTACAAGTAAACAGTAACTTATCAAAAATTAATTAATTAACTAATATGTAATTAAAATTAACAAGGTAAAATAAAATAAAAATAACAGAGGTAAAGCAATTAAGTTCCTAAAAAGTTTGAGAGAAGACTCTTCTTCAGGCAACGTTTGAAGTCCTTTAGTGTCGGTTTCAACTTAAGAGTAGAGTCCAATGAGTTCCAGAGTTTAACTGTCCTGAAATAGAAAGATCTTTGTCCAGTGGCGGTCTTATACAAGGGGATATTAAGCATCTGGGAGTTCCTCATTGTTCGCTTGGTGATGGTTACTCTTTGAGTGTATTTAGAAAACAATGAGTCTGGTGCGCACCCCGCCATGCATTTAAAGGCCATTATTGCATAGCGATAGTGCAGCAGCATTCTTACAGGTAGCCACTTAAGATCTTTAAGGATAGGGGAAATGTGGTCATATTTCCTTGAATTGCTGATGATACGGGCCGCGAAATTTTGAACAGCTTGAATCCTACTCAGGTTGTGCTCTGAGGTGTTGCTCCAAACATTACAACAATAATATAGCTTGTTAAATACTAAGGCATTTATTATAGTAGTTAAGGTAGTTGTGTCAAAGGCATGTTTAACTTGGTTAATCTGGCCTAAGCGCGCCATGCAACTGGACACAGTAGAAGCTATATGGTCATTATACGTCAAGCATGGATCCAGGACGACTCCCAAGTACTTAGCAAAGGCAGCTGGTGTAATTTCCTTCCCTAATAAAGTTAGGCGAAAATCCTCTACTCTGCTTACCATCGCTCTGCTGCCGAAAATAACTAACATTGTTTTACAAGGGTTTATAAGAAGTTGATTTCTAAAGGTCCAGTTACTAATTCTGCATAAGCCTTCATTTAATTTAACAATCGCGCAAGACTGGTCCTGTATGTTAAAATTCAGTATCAGTTTAGTATCATCTACGTAGCACTGGGGGGAGCTGTGACGCGGAATACTCGGACGATCATTAGTGTAGATACTAAAGAGCAACGGTCCCAAAATGCTTCCTTGTGGCACTCCACAAGTCATAGGAAGTTGATCTGAGACAGCATTATGAATTTTAACAACTTGGTAGCGCGACTGAAGATAGCTACGAAACCATTTGGTAGCGATAGGTGACAATCCAATGTTCTGAAGCTTGGTCATAAGGATTTCATGGTCTACACTATCAAAGGCTTTGCTCATGTCGAGTAGCACAGTGGCAGTTAGCTGTTTCTTATCTATGGCTTCAAGGATGGCATCAGTCGTTTGTAAGACAGAAGTCTCAGTAGAATTCCACTTTTTATTGCCGCACTGCTTAGGTGACAAGCGTTGGTTTGCTATTAAATAGGATGTCAGCTGATCATGGGCGACTCTCTCGCAAATCTTTGAGAGCATGGGTAACAGTGAAATAGGCCTGTAATTGTTAGGAATTTCCTGGTCACCATCCTTCAAGATAGGTACTACTTCCGCAATTTTCCAGGCGTTGGGAAATTGAGCAGAAAGAAAGGTGGCGTTAATAATCGATGTAATTAAAGGCAGGATGGCAGGAAGGCAGTCTTTAATAACGCGAAGTGAAATTTTATCTATTCCAGGGGACTTATTTGGTGCCATAGAATTGATAATCTTTTGTACTTGGTTGATGTTCACATTAGCATCGAAAACAAACTGTTCAGACGCTGGATACTCCCGAGGGACAAACGAGAAATCATGTGCTTCACACTGGAATTGCTCTGCCAAGGTGCTGATTTTCTGAATTGTACTGTTACCGATGTTTACGAAGAAATTATTAAACTCGTTGGCCAATATATTTACATCCTTTGAAAAGAATCTCTGGGAAGCAGATTTTTTAGGAATACAGCCACGAATTGCTTTCCACATGATATTGGTGTTGTTTCTGTTATCTTTGATTTGTTGTGCCATAAATTCCTTTTCAGCTAAGCGAATTTTCCGCTTTACCTCTCGGCAAAAGCTCTTGTAGCTAGACCAAGCCAGTGGATCTTTAGTTTGTTTGAACTTATGCTTCCAGTCATCTCTTGTTGCCATTAGGTCGCGAATCTCGTCGGTAATATAGGGATTCGGTCGTCCTCGCAGGCGAATGGTTTTCAATGGTGCGTGTTTATCCAGAATTTCGTTAAACAATAAATTAAAGGCGTAAAGTTTATCGTCAGGATCATCGAAGGTTTCCAGAACTGACCAAGGTGCACATGTGATGTCGTTATAAAAACTCTCTGAGGAGTAATTTTTAAAACTCCTGGTGGTCACAAACGTAGGTGGAATTCGCTGCTTTTTCAGCCTCACCGTAACATAAACAAGATCATGATCACTTATTGATGATGATAGAACTTTAGCTTCAGTGACTTGCTTCGCGTTTGAGAGAAGGATTATATCTAATAAGGCTTCGGTGGAATCCGTTATACGTGTTGGCTGAGTAATCACCTGGTTTAAGTTGAATGTATGACAGAAGTTCGTAAATGCTTGGGAATCGGCGAGGTCGGGCTGCAGCAAGTTACAGTTCATGTCCCCAAGTATGTAGATCGGTTTATTCAGGAGGGATGCGGAGATTAGGCTTGCACCAAGGTCGGTATCGAGCGACGTAGTTGGCGTTCCAGGAGGCCGGTAGGTCGTGCAAACAAGAAATGACTTTAAATTTCGTACTTGTATCTTCACCCAGAGTTGATGGAGTCCAGTGTCAGATATTCCCGAAATTTCATTGAGTACCTCAGTCTTGAAAATTTGCCGCACGTAAGTGCAAACTCCGCCACCTCTCCTGTTCTGGCGGTCGATTCTATAAATATCGTAACCCGGTATTTCAATCTCCAGGTTAGATACAGTATGGTCCAGCCATGTTTCAGAAATTGTAAACACGTCGAAGTCGTTAGAGATAACGGTGTCCTTAATCTGAACGAAGTGTCCTCTATTCTTGAGCGAACGTACATTAAGATGCGCGATTTTAATGTTGTTATTATTCTCACTACTTGTCGAGCGCTCTTTAGTAGGCTTATCAGGTCCTGGGTTTACTTCGATGTCATGCACTAATTTGATAACTGAATGGAAGACCAAAACTGAATTGCTGTACAGGATGGTTGGAGCAGCGGACCGCTTGACCTTGGCTACGACAGAAATCTTTGTAGGATTCCGCCATATTGTTGAGTAGTACTCAAAGTTGAAGTGTAAAAAGCCTTAAATTCTGATGTAGTTTGGATCGAGTATGTGCCCAGAAGGTAGTGTAGGGATTATCGAGACTATTCCATTGTAGTTGGAGTTGTGATAGATGCTGATAGGAAATAAAAAGCTAAAAAACTTCAGAGCTAGGAGAAAACCGACTGACACGTGCATTATGCAAATCCAAAACCTAGTTATATTATACTGATGTTTACCTGAGTGAGTTCATGTGCCCTGGCCCTATCCTCATCCATGTCGGCATTCTTCCGGTAAGCAAGAGAAAGACCCCAGACAGCAAGAATACTGTAGACATTGTCTCTAACCCAAGCATCCCCTGGATAGACTTTAGGGTCTGGATCGTACGTATTCCAGTTGAGTTTGGGAGGTAAAAGACCAGTAATGGGATCCTACATTAAAAGAAATATAATTATTTTAGTGCTAATACTGCAATTATTCCAAAGATTTCTGCTCTCTTAAAGATAACGGATACAGGCAAAGGCAATGGGTTACTGTGCTGCAATACACTGAATTTCACTCAATGCCATACCGTACAGCTGTGTGCTGTAAAGTTAGTTTTTCTTTGAGTGTGAAAAGTTACGGTATTTGCTTTGGTTTTACATTGCACTGCCTTGCTACCAAACACTTTTTATAACCAGGAACAAAAATAATGTAAGCAAGCTATTAAAAGTGCACATGAGCCATCAAGTATGAAGCACCTGGGAGTATTATTACTTTCCCCAGGATGAGATGCCATTTCAACGCAGGGTTACCCCCAGCATTTAATATAACGCCAGTGGCCATTTATACACCTGGAACAACCCGGCCCAGGGCCAGGTTGTTCGAAGCGGGGTTAAGGTAACCCAGGGTTAGTGCGAAATTTAAATGCAGACATGAGAGCTTAAAAAGCACATTCAGTATAATTCTTTTTAAATACAATTTGATGATTGTATGCTCTGAAAAAAATAGAGAAAGTTATCGGTGAAAATGCTTTTTAACAACAGGAAAAGAAACCCGGGTTAAAATTTAACCCTGGGTTGGCGCTAATCGGCCTTCGAACAACCGGCCCCTGGGTAGAGAGAGACAGCGGGGAGTTAAGTTTATTGTCTAAGGAGACAACAGAAATTACTCCAAACATTACATCGCTGCTACCCATTTATACACCTGGGTGGAGAGAGACAGTGTGTGTATACTTAAGTTTAGTTGTCTAAGAAGATAACACAGTGTCATCACCAGGGCTCGAACCCCACTCCGAGACGCAAACCACTACATTCGTATCCTTGCCTTACATGTATGGTTTAAAAGCCATTCTGCACGGAAGCTATGAAAAAAACCTATACAAGGTAATGAACACTGTACAGGAGATTTATTGGCTACTAAACTCAACAGGAATGCTTAAAAGGGGAAAGAAGCTGTTACACGATCCAAGCTTGTGTCCTGTCTTGGATAAAACTAGCAAGCCTGTACTGCTCGTATTATCCACGAACCTGAAATTCCAGAATAGTCCTGTTGACCAGAACATGGAACCAGTCCAAGCGAACGCTGGAGTTACTTCTCGTCCTCATAGCCCGCTTTTATAACCACGAAACCTGGAAAAAAGGATACCCATACTCCAAGTTTTCCGCCATGTTGGATGGATACGTCAAATAACGTCAGGACATTGTTTACCACGAAGAACTGGGTCTAGTTAGTGAAGATGACGTCAGATAAGCGCGCAATTTGACGTAACAATAGAATAAGTTGATTTCTCGAGTATTTGCAGAAATGTCTGAGCTGGACTTGTAGGTAGATTCTTAAAGTTTTAGCAGAAAATCTACTCGAAATTGGTCATTCTTGACATTCTTGTTTCATCCAAAGTAAAAAAGGAGTTGAGCCGTTTCCTCCATCGCAGGTTTGGACACTTCTGACGTCCGTTCGTTTGTTAACGTTAGACTGAAACAAGCGACTCTCTCTGAAGGTGAACTTTTTATGTAGCTGAATAAACAGCGTGTTGATTTGCTCTTATGTTCTCTTTTTGTATTTAAGAACTACCTGTGTTGATTCAAAATCGATTGAAGCAGGTTCATCCGAGCTAGGACGACAGCTCGGGTTCTTTGAATCTAGATTACTGTATAACGCCATGATGCTTTATTTTACATGCAGAGTTTTGTCTATAGAAAACATTATAGATGACAATATAATGGCAAAAAATGGAAAGTGTTTCTTGAGGAGGGGTGTGTTTGAGAGGAAATGGGGAGGCGAGGGGTGTTTGTAAAACTCAACGTACCGTATTTACTCGAATAGACGCCGCGACGATAATTTCATTTTTCACGATCCAGCTGCCGCGTTTATTCGAGGGCGGCGTCTATTCGAGGGCGGCGTCTATTCGGGGCGGCGTTTATTCAAAAACCACTTTGTTCAGTACTAAATACCGTACTTTATATTGTATCTTTTTACTAACTAACAGTAACGAATCTCAATATATAAATGCCTTGTTCATTTTGTCTATTCAATTATGATTTTAACCAGAGTTAAACTTCTATTTCAACATCACTGTCCTCCTCGTGGTCGGAATCTAACAGCTGCTGCGGTGGGCAAGCGTCTTCAACATCCGAGTCTGTACACTCAAACGGATTAGTGTCGGGTTCACTCAAAATTCCCAGTTGTGATTTAAGCATTGGTTTTCTAGAGCTGCATGGCTGTCCTTCCTTTAGGCAGTGAATGTTGTCGTCTCTTGACCCATCTACTGGAAGGTTCAAGGCACTCGTGGTAAAGGATTTCTTGATCACATCTGTAGGCAGCTCGGCCCAAGAATCCAAAATCCATTGCAAAATGGTTCTTCTCGTATGTGAACAATATTATTTGAAACAGTGAGCTAATAATGTAGTTATAGTTTCACATTCCACTCTCCTTTTCAAGACATCATTCATTCTATTTTCAATTTTCATTTTAACAGCTTTCTGAATTGGTATGAATATGGAGTCATTAGCGAGTGATCTTGAAAAATTTCTTGACCAGGTAAAGTATAGATGCTTATGTGCTACTTTCAAGGACAATTGTTATTCTTATCATGAATGCTTAAATTTACATTTTAGCTAAGTATGTTAGGAACATTGAAGCACAGTACATGTAAAGGACTCTCTAGTGGCTAGTGTCTAAAATGTTTTGGTCTGGGTAATACCCTTTCTGCATTACTGTAATTCCCACTGAATTTTTTTGAAGAAAAACAGATATATTACAATATGTTTTTTTTTTCTTATAACTGCACAAGACCTCTGCTGCAGTTGACACTCAAATAGAGTTCATTATTATTATTATTAAGCGGTAACTGACTAGTAATAGATATTAACTAGATAATTTTGTTTGTTAATTGCATCAATAGGAGCTAGAAGAAGTAAGAGATAGTGGAAAAACAACAGAGCATGTAAGTACTTGGTCCGGCATTTTTTTCAGTAACATTTTCTTTTTCTCTTACTAACGCAATCAGGGGAGCAATCTTCCACAGAGACATTCATAGATATGACATTGTGTAATTCTTTTAGGCTGATATTTTATTATATCAGTGCCTTTTTTCAGGCTATTTGTAAAGGTAATCATATGGTTTCGAGTTCAATTTGGAATTAATTTGCACGAGTGAGTTTTTCAAAAAGCTGAAATTGTATGAGGCGCTTCGGCGAGTTCAATTTCAGCTTTTTGAAAAACTAACAAGTGCAAATTAATTCCAAATTGAACGAGAAAAACCGTATGATTACTTATTAATAATATAAACATGAAAAAATTCGCCTGGAGGAAGTACCGGAAGATCTCATTGGGGACAGGAAGTGAGCATTTGACGCGGATTTCACACTTTATTCACTGATTGGTTGATGAAGATCAGCTGATAACGCTACGAACTCAAAGCAGTTTGTTTAAAAATAAAGAATATCATAATCCAGAATATCGATGTGTAATTTGCACTGGTGTTACATTTTTTGCACTGGTGTTACACTTTTTGCACTGGTGTTACACTTGAACTGCACTGCTCTCAGCCAATCAGAATTGAGTACCCTAATTTTTTCATGTATATTATTAAGCTGTCAATTGTATTTTTGCAACTTGTTCCACAGGACCGCTTCTGTGCTCATAGAGTTTGTTTTGAAAGTTTAATTGATCACCACTCAACCTACAAGGAATTACTATCCCGTATCAAGGTAGGAGAAGAAATGGTCATGAGGCCGGATTGTCTTAAAAACAATGCAGAAAATACTGAGACATAAATATAACAGTTAAGTTTAAACTTTTCACTCTAAAGGTCTGAGTAGTAAATTGCCCTTCATGTCCCATTTAGCCAAGCCTGGGGAATGTGATGTGATATCAAATCAACCTTACATCCATGAGATAATTATTTTTGCAATTCTCGTTGTCTTTTTCATGTAATGGTGACTCAAATAGTGGGAAGAAGTTGTGTCTTGACTGCTTCTGGGAGCGAAAGATTTAATAGAACATGCATAATAATTATCATAACTTGGAAAGGAAAGACAACTAAAGACTTAGATTTCAGGACCAGCACATGAACAAATTTACCAACAATGAACTGATGAGTGCTCATGAACCAGCACATAGCAACATTTTTTTAGAAACTAACCCATCTATTTAAGAAGTAAATTTTATTTGGCTGTAGTCATGGTGTTCTGTAGGTGTAAGCACAGTGGTTAGTTACTTGTAGCTGAGGCGTGCAATCTGAATCTTAGGCAGAATATGAGGAGTGCATTGCAGCATTAGAGAGAGATCAGAGAGAAGTAGCTTATTTGTCAGCAAAGTTAGCTTCTGCTGTTTTGGAACCTCTAACGCTCAGGTGATAAACTTCTTTATGAGCTAATATATATTTGCAAAAGCTAAATATATAGTCTATAACAAACAGTACCACGTTACAGTACTATCTAGTAACTTTGCAAAGGATGGTCACACTAGATAGTATGATCCTCACATGAAGAAAGAACCACACTGTGTAGAAAAACAAAAGTACCGCAATACAGTACTGCTCAGTAGCTTCCCAAAGAATGGTTGCACTGCATAGTGTGATCCACAGATGAAAAAGTTAGAACCACACTGTATAGTAAAACAAACAGTACCACAGTACAGTACTGTTTAGTAGCTTTACAAAGAATGGTCACACTGCATGGTTTGATCCACAGATGAAAAAGTTAGAACCACACTGTATAGTAAAACAAACAGTACCACAGTACAGTAATGTTCATCATTTTACCAACGAAGGGTCACACACTCCATGGGTCAGGTATAGTGTTAGTATTTAGATAAAGCTAGCGTCATATCTTATGATGATTACGTTGCTGACAGGACCAGGTCAGTTGCAACTCACGTTTTTCCCTTGCACAGAAACTACAGGAAACGCACAGATGATCTGGAGCTTAAGGTAGCACTGCTGAAGATGGCGAACCTAAGGTTTGTATGAACATGCTCTTGGATGGCTCAAGGTTGTGTTACAAAAGTTGTCGTATCCTTCACTCTGTTTTCTTTGTTAAAAGGTTGAAATCTGGTGTACACTTTTTCCTTAAAATAAATTTACATTATTATTTATTCAAAATATTTCCCCGATTCTGATTGGCTAAAAGCACACGTTTAATTCACCATAACCAGTTACTGATGACCAAATTTGGAAGAATTTTCACTTTAACGATGAAATGACGTCAAAAATGCAGCGTTTTCGCAGGTTAATGCACCGTTAACCGAGAAGACCTGGGGACGAGCTTGTGTTATTTTGGTGTTTTGTTATATTGCTGGTGGGTGTGAAATTTGTGAAAATGAAGCTCATTTTCTCCTTTAAGTGTTTGAAAATATTTTGATAAATAATAAAGCAATTAATGAATTCGGCTTTCGTAGGATATTAAGAATTAAGCGGATCTCGGAAGGGTGTTATCCACCTCGGCCTACGGCCTCGGTGGATAACACCTTGCTCGATCCGCTTAATTCTTCATATCCTACTCAGCCTCATTCATTAATTGCTAATTATTAAAACCATTTCCCAATCAATTAACGTAAGCTTTCTTTTTCTTTAGAATCGAATCAAGATTGAAGCCCCCAAGGTAGGACAAGTGAATAACAATTTATTTTTTAAATTATGTATTTCAGTGTTGTTCGTTTGGAGAAATTTGTAACAACAACTGAAATTTGTAACTTTATTTATTTAACTAAATATAACAGTTAGTCGATGGCTTACCCCACAAATAGCTAGAAAAAGCTAATCAAGGCGGGGCAAGCCAAATAAAAGAACACTCCTATTAAAAGACAATAAATTCACAGAACTACACTTTAACAAATTAACGATACAGATTACAAAAGGATCGATTATTACCGAGTATCGGCATTAAGACTTGTAGCACGATACACATGTACACCAGTGTAACATAGGGCACTTTTATGAAAATGTGTAAAATATTCCCAAACCATCATTACTTGCTAAATATTAAGTAATTAACATCAAACAAACATATTTGGAAAATTTTCATGGTATAATTCTTGTCTAAAAGCCTTTTCTTCTCAGTATTCATCTCGGAATTCAACGCCAACCTCGTACACTATTGTGTAACGCAATCGTGACGTTCACTCTATTTTTACTTCATGTTTTCCCGCTTTTTACCCCTGATTTGTTATAAAAACATCCCCCAGATACTAAGGAGAGGTTACACAGGACTCCTGCGTTGTTTCTTGTGGATTTTGGCTGGAAAATGGCTTGAATTCAAGTTTCATTTGGGAAGTTTTCTGCTGCAAGCGTGATGGTAATTCGATCGTCACTATTTGTAGAATTTCTTCGTTTTAAGCCTACTGAAGACAAAAAAAACTTAGCAGGATTTGAAGACCAGTA